>VXAD01010092.1:34898-634898 GCA_013399195.1 Dicrurus megarhynchus | reverse complement strand
ACTTGTCAATTCAGGTATTTCTGAAAGGAAAAAAAGTCACAGAGGTGAATTGTTTGAATATTGTTAAGATTGCTACTTATCAAATTTACCTTCTGGTAAGCTTTTATCTCTCCTACAGGACACAAGCCCATAAAAGCAAGGAAAAGAAAGAACATAATCTATTGTTTCTTGCCTATATAAACCAATGCTAACCATGTCTCCCTGTCCTCAGACGCTCAAATAGTAATGAGCAAAATAATTAAATTACATCAGGATACATAAGGAAAAGGGGATGGTTGAGAACCTGTACAAATCCATACCAGGGAAAGTGAATGAGCCAGGTTTTTATTAATTCATATACTTGTGGATTTTTATTTAAAGGTGATCACTACATGTTATTCATCCATATACTGCCACCTCTTTCTTTTTAGAAACTAATTTCTGTCTACATTTTAAGGCTTCTTAAAGGAGTAGCAGTAGTGTCAATTAAAAAGCAGCAGTGATATGAAATGCCTATTTATTGAAACTTAGTGCTAAATCTTTGTTTTGTTATTAACATATTTGGTATTCTTAACTTTGCCTCACTGCAAGTTCATGTGTGTGTGTTCATTCCAGAAACAGCCTAATGGATGGGAATTGTGATCAACCATTATTGATTTTCTCCTGTTTAATAAAAGGGAAACCAGGCTCATTTGAATGATTTCATTAAAGAAAGACTCAGAGTGAGTCATTTGTTCTCCTCACTCAGTACTGCCAGCTCTCCACCACACAGAGGCTCAATTTCCTCAGAACTCTGCCAGCCAGGACCTCTTCTGCTTAGAAAAGAGGAGAGTCCAGGCAGCTGATAAGCTGAGGGAGCTTAGATTGCAGTATCCAAGGAGGATGGAGAGCTGAGAGAGTTCAGCTTCATTAAGTAAAGAAGAGGAAGGTGAAACTTCCTATGTTTTGCAGTCAAGGGAGAACCTCTGCTTTTCTACCTTTCCTCCTACATTGCTAACTCTGGATCAACTTTTAATTTTCTCAGTATTCCTATTTCTTGCTGTTTATGAAGTCATGTCAGTCAGTCTATAAAGAATAGTGAATTTAAATCTCTCATTTCTTTCACGCCTTTTACCTGAATTTGAGAAACCCACCATAGAGGAACAGATTATATTCATGTTATTTTTTCATTTCTAATAGTACTGAAAAGATATTTCCTCAGTGCTGGTTCAGGTGAGGCAAATCCAGCAGGCGTGCCGTGATTTCAGGTGAATTTTATGCAGTCAGTGCAATTCTGTATGCAGAGCCCATCCCAATCTAAAGGTATTCCATTACCTAGGGAGGGTTACAGAACACAATTTCCTAGCTGAGGTACAGACTGTTCCACAGTAATACATGATTTCCCCTTTGAGGCAGCATAAAGCTTCATCTTTTAGCCATGGAATGACAGCAGTGGCGACTCTGCTTAATTCCCTTGATGTGGGTAAGTGCAAGGAGTCCAGGGATGAAGAGGCAACAGCAGCATCTCTTGGGGCAGTGCAGTGCTTTAGAAAGTGTGCACAGCATCGGGGGTCCCTCTGGGGGTGGCAGAGCACTCCAAGGTCCATGGTGGCCACCACAATCGTCATATAATGCACATTTTAATGTCCCCGGAATTACACTCGGTTCAGTGGCTATTTAATTAACTATTACCTGATTAATATTTGCTTGGGAGTTATCATGATGCTTCTGCAAAGGAGTAAATAGGTGATATAGGAGCTCTTGAAAGTGTATCTTAGGGGTTTCATATATATAAATATACATTATAGGTATATACACATATTAGGAATTAATCAGGAAGGAGATGTGTATGCAGAATTCTCTAGGGAATGTTTGTGGTGCTGAACTCTGACCTATAAATTGCTGGAAGGGATGGTTGAGACTAAGGAGTTTCCCAGTAATTTTCCTTTAAATGCTAAGGAGGACACTGCCACCTTTTTCTTAATGTTTGGGTACAGAAGCAAATGTTTGCATGAGGAAACAGATATTGGCTTTTGAAGTGGAAAATTATTTCAATATGTTTTGAATAAAATATTTCTCTGTACCTAAGAAAAGTCTCCATTTTCTTTTTCCCAGCTTGTTTTGAAGAAATATTCTCTTTAATATTCAGTGAAAAGTCAAATATTTCAGCAGGGATTTTCATAGTCCTTGTTTTCAAAAGATTGCATTGTGCTCTCAAAACTAGTTGAATACCACTGCTGTGATTAAATTACTGCATAGGAAGTTGTGCAGAAAAAACCTGAAGCATTCATAAACCAGAGCACAATCAAATTTATGTGACTAATACAACAATTTTGTTTTGAACTTTCTGCCAATATTTTTAATCCCAGATGGTAACTTTCTAATGTAAACAATATCACCTGGCGTAGTGTTTTCACAAGGTTGAATTTGCACCTAGCTTAAGAAAAATCAACATTTGTTAATAGAAACTATTGTTTGTTTGTCCTTCAGTCAGCTAAACGACTAGCATGGAGCCGGATAAAAGCTTAAAGAGATAGAAGGAAATGAACACAACAGTATGAAGAAATAAACACAGAAAAATTTAAAATAATTCTATTAGTAATGCAAGGCTCACAGAACTGGGGTTTTCTTTGATTCACTGCTGAAGCTCTGAAGCAGCAGTAAAATGGGAGAGGAGTCGTGGCACCGCTGTGGTGAAACTGGATTTGAGAGCAGTGTCCCTTTCATCTTCCCTCAGGCTGCGAGGTGTCAGCTCTTACTGAAAGCATTTCTTGTTTCCAGTCACTGGCACAAGTCACCTCCCAGTTTAACTTCTGTGGTTTATTCCCTGCTTGTTCCTACTGCTGTTCTACAGTTGAGGCCTAGAACGTTCTTAAGCAGAGCTGATCCGGATTTTGCCAAAAAGACCGCACTGTTGTCAGAGTGTCATCCTGACTGTTTTCTTTTAGCAGCTCAGCATTACAATTTCATTGAATTTTTTGTTATCATATTGATTTAAAAATATTTTAGGATGTTCTCAAAATCAAAATAGTCAATGTGTTGGAGAATAGCATTTATAGGGTCATCGTTTCAATGTGTCTGGAGCAATGAAATTGTCTGGAACAAAATGTTTGTCAGGGGGTAAATTAAATAAGCCGCAAACTACTTTCCACCTGGGAGTCCTCTGGCTCCTGCCACTGCTTGGGCATTTTGCCTGTCCTTTCCCTGCTCTGCTCCTTGAGGTCTTTGCCACCCTATTGTCCCATATCCTCTCAATTTTAGCTTTTTGAAACCTGCAGCTTCAGTCATTTACACATTTAACCCTCGCCCTGTTCTATAGTGCTTATTGGGTGCTAAACATTTTTGAATTGTCTATTCCTGTTTAATTTCATTGAAATAATAAGGTTAGAGGATGTGCTGCTGATTTGTTTCTTCTCTCAATATTTACTATTAGCACTATGGCTGGTGTTGGAAATCAATGGACACAATCAGTAGGTTAAGCTGTAGTATCTCATTAGCTGCTCTGTGTTAATTGCAGGTGTAGGTACTACTCCTCTGCTGTCCTCAGTGATTGTCAGATTAGTGCTGGACAACAAATGAGTCTTCCTGGGTGGTGTAAATTTGCTTATATTCTTTGTAGGTTCTAGGAAATCAAATAAACTTACTTGTGTCCCATTTTTCCTTACCATGATCTCTCTCTATTTATGTACTGGGCTTAAAAAATTTATTCACTTGGTGAAAATTTCTGCGCATCCAAGAATTCAGGGCTGGTTTTTTGCTTTATCTCAGTTGATAGCATTGTGGCGCATTTGTAGCCTGTATGCTAACTCAGTGTTGTAGTTAACTTTAATTCTGAAAAGAACATTCATTACTGAAATGCCTAAGTTTTCACTGCAGCAGTGCTGATGAAAGGCATTTCAAGCTGTCCTAGGGAGAGCAAATGAGAGATGAAAAAAAAAAGCTATAGACTTTGGCATTGTCTTTAATTCACTGGCAAGGAATTCTTTAATGTTGAGTTGTGGTCATAAATGGGATGTGAAAGATGCTTCAGGAATAAAAGATACATAAATATTCAGTTGAATTTGGATGGCAAGTTTCTTAAACTTCGATACATGTTTTGCATTTTATTTAGAGCCAACTATGGTACAATGATCATAATACAGGTCTGATACCACATTAGATTTAAAGTCCAGTAGCAAATGTGGAATGAAATAAAAAGTAATCTTTAATCAAAGCTTAAAGTTCAGACAATAGGTGATAATTTTTAAAAATTTTATAAGAAATAGTATGTTTTATTCTAAACTGTTAACAAAGAAATCTAAACTGCAGCAAGCAGGATGGAAGGTTTTGCCAGAGAGTTAGCGACTCTGCCATAATTAACCAAACATTGCCACATTTGGAGGTGCATTTTCCCAGAACAGAGCAGTGCAGTGTATTTTCGTGACAGTGCAGTGCCATGGGGAGCTGTACAGAGGCTCCTGGCAGAACCTCGGCAGCGAGGTGCTGAAGCTAAAACCGCCCAGTGGATTTCTGCTGTTGCTATAATTTCATTACAGCTGCATAGGGAGCCTCCTCCCTGTGTTCAAGGGAATACTGCAGGCATGCCTTGGAGTAGAGAGCTTTTTCCAAAGAGTTCAGGGGGTCTGACAGCACAGCAAAGCTCCTGGTGGATTTTCAAAAGAGCTGAACTTATTTATGTAAGCATTAAGGTTTTTCCATAAAACCTCAGCTTTAAGTATGGTTTAAGTGAAAAAAAAGCCCTACCCCACATAGCAGCAGTAGGGTAGAGAGGCACTTGTGTGCTCTGGGAGCTTTCTCATGTGGGATAAATAAGTGAACTAGATCATTTCCACAGGATCATTTGTCACTAAAAATATAATGCTTCCTAAATGGAGCTGCTTTTAAGTCCCTGTGATACAAGTGAACAAAATTAAGCACTTTGAGATAGTCTGAGTTAAGTGGATGAATAAAAGAAGCTCCATGTGAGAGTTGCTTTGGTGACTGAGAAGAAAGGCCCTGGCCTCAAGGCCATGCAAATTTCTGTGGTCACTCAAGGCAGAGAGTGGTAAATGATGGACCTGCCAGAGCAGAGAAATGTGCCTTTGAGATGTGAACCTGAGAGAAATATGCAATATGTATTTTTAATGACACTCAACAGGCAAAGAGTTAAAAAAGCCAAATAAGCCAACTTCTGGAAGAAAATGGTGACAGAAATTCTCAGAAGAGAGGAAATTACATTATTAGATTTGACTATCAAGCTTCTTTACTTCTGCCTTTGTATGTGAGTTGCAGCAAAGGTTTTTGTTCATCTCTTCACACTTCTGCTTGTTCTTAGTGGCCAACAGGTCACCAAAACAGCCTCTGTGCAAAGCCAAGGCAGAAGTTGCACAGTATTATACATTCTATTCAGGAGCTGCAGTACAATGTTCCCTCCTGAAATGTCTTTTCAGAACCATCAGATTTGAGTCTTTGCCACAGAGCTTCAGACAGAGTGTGTTATTGCCAAAGACAATTCCAAAAATAAAATTAGACATATGGCACTTGGTAATAATGAATGAGCATCCAGGATTTCAATTTGGTTTCTGTAAGTGCTCAGGAATCTGGGTGTTTATCTAAAATAGAATTAAGCAGATGAAAAATGGGTTGGAAATTTTCCCCAGATGAACTGTATCAGAGACTTTTAATCTTTTTGGGTTTGCTAGGAAGAGTCATCTTTTATTCTGCAGTCTTAAATAATTATCAGATAGAAGGAAGAGAAAACCAAAACACAGGCTATTGAACTTTGATCAAGTTACTATTTTATTCTCTGCTCCTCATCTATTTTTAAATAGGCAATATGTCCTTTGGTTCATAGGATCATTGTTAAAGATAAACCTCCTAAAATTTCTGAGCAGCAGATTACTACAGTTATGTAGAAGAGCTGGACATTTATCTCAGATTTCATCTGAATTCCTGTGAAAATGTTAGTTTTAGTATTACCCTTGGGTTTAAAATTCTAACGTGTCAAAGAATTTGATGTTGGGTAGTGAAGGGAAAGAAATTGAAAGAAAATAAATGGACCAGCTTCTGTTTAAGCTTATGGGATCCTATGGTTTATTCATGATCAGCCCTTATTTGATCTAAATTAGCTCTTTCATCCCAAAACTTTAGTGAATATCAATCTAGTAATTTTAAAATCTGTTTGGTTACCTTCTTGTACCATACCCTGTACTTGATACTGTTGTTTACTTCAGCAATGCCCATGTGCACTAGCATGTTTGCCAAAACAGAATTTAATATTGGATCGCAGTGTATGCCTTTATAATAATGAAAGTTATACAATATGTTACATTTTCACGAATGTGGAAACCAAAATACATTTTGGGAGTGGAAGTAAAGGGAGAGAAAAATCATCAGGTCAATGTCATTTTAGTCTTTTTCATTATGCATGACAGGAATTGTTAATAAATAATAAAACCAAAGCATGCTGAAACAATTTTACATTCAGTGGATGCATCAAAGGAACAAACTGAAACAAACTACAAATTACCAACAAACATGGAGTTAGCAGCTTGTCCACTGCATACAGCAAGGCATAGCTGATGGATGAGCTGATGGAGGCAGAAAAAAAGCCGTGAGACAGTTCTTAGGACTCTAACTTTGGAAACAAAACTGGTGTGAACAGGTTCACAATCACAGCACATATTCTGCGTTAGACAAGCATCTGGAAAACCTGATGAAGGCTAATAGAGGTCACTGGTAGGAATTGAACAAAATAAAAATGAACTTTTACAGTAGTAAGTAGGAGTATGTGCACGAGTAGGAGTGCTATACAGTAATGTGTTATTTTCCTGGAATAACAGTGCAGAGTTAACACATGAGGAGAGCCTGGCTCCTTGCTCTGGAACTGCACTGCCAGAATCTCAGGGCTGGTGGATGAGCACTGGTGAAGACTATTTCCTTACCACTTTTGTCATGTGAATTTTAGACATGAACTAATAAATCCTGAACATATACACCAGAGAGTGACTAAAGAGAGAGGAGTCCTAAATTAAATAGATCTTTGATAGCAGTCCTACTCTGCAGCCTTTTTCTAATATATGCTGTCATACCCATCTCCCAGTCTACTGCAACTGACTCATGAACTGCAATTTTAGTTTCAAGGAGTATTTTATGAAATCAGTTGGTTGCTGGTATCAAGCTCTTGTTTTGATAATTTTAGTATTTTTCTTTAGGAAACTACTAAATAATATCATCAAGGATGACAGAAAACTTTTCTTCTGTTTATTGTTGGTCATGTAAAGCTGCAAACAGTGACAAAAAAAGTCAAGGCTTCACCAGGCAGGTCAAACACTCTTCCGTACCATTAGGCACTATTTTTCTTTCTTTCATTCCCTCTCTATTATTTTGGTTGTTGCTGTTGTTTTTTCAGCAGTTCTGGTGAATACATGCTCTGGAAAGATTCCAAAATGCCTCAAGACTAATGCTTTGGGCTGTGAGAGATAAGTGAAATATATGATATCGTCAGTGCTGACACTTTCAAATGCTTCTCTCTAAATAAATTGCATTGAAATTGACCTCTGTAAATCCTTCTTTACGTTACTTGTTCTGGAAGAATCTGTCAGTTTACAGAAGTCTCTTTTCTTTTTTCCTTTCTTTTTTCTTTTATTTTTTAATGAGATACATATACTTGTTTTGTTTGTATGGTTAAAGTGTCAATGTGTTTGGAAGAATAATTATTACACTTGGTAACTGACAATCTGAAAACAAGTAATTAAGTAAAAAACTGAAATATTTTTATTGTGTTTTTATACTATATTTTTGCTTGAAATACCTAGGTTTATTGCCTGGATTCATCATTTTATTTTGAGAAATATACAAAGAGTTGATGTATGGTTTTTGTTTTGTTTTGTTTTTTTAACTGATTTTCTTATGCATACAGCCTTTGGGAACTAAGAAGCACTTTTTTTTTTTGGTTTTTAAACAGTTTTGTGTAACTGTGCTTTTATTCTGTCTCTTTAACAGGCTAAATAGCCTATTGTCAATAAAACTCCAAATGGCTGTAAGAGAAGCTGGCTTTTAAGACACCTATGTCAGGATAAAATGCCAAGGGATTTATGGGCATAGTTCAGGCAGATGTTTTCAGATCTGCAATCATAAGAAATTCCTGTAAAGTGATGAGCATTTATTAAGTTGGACAGTGACCAATGAATGTGACATATGCTATGTAAAGGGAAATTAATTAGAAATGAATTCACATCCCATTTCTCAGCAATGGGCCAAATCTATTAGCTGATATAACCACATAAACTAAAACTCAGTGCTCTTTTAAGTACTGATTTGCTGTTTGAAAATGAAATTAACTGCATCTGACCAGACTGTAGGAAACCAACTTAGGTGAAATCTGTTTATCACTGCAAGATGCTTATGGTATCTCTGTATGTGACCAAAAGTTTGCTGTCCTTTGTGGATGCCCTGCTGTGGTGAGATGAGCATCTGTGAGAAGCAGTCCATGCACCAAACCAATGGCATGTTACAGAAGTGAGGTTTGTGCAGGAGAATAATCTGGGACCAGCCATACCATCTAACCTGGTGTTTTGTCCATTAAAACAGAGCTGCAGCCTCTTGGAAATGGAGAATGGAGCAGCTCTTTCAGTCTGGGGTACCCACAGGACACAGCAACACACGAGTCCCACGTCAGCCTCTGAGGGGTGACAGCACGGTGCACGCACTCCAGCTGTGCACTGACAGGGATTTTTAACCTTCAGTGTCCTACTGGGCAACAGCCACAAGCTGCAGAGTCACATGATTGTTGCATATCCTTTGTCATTGTATTCAAGAGTAAACAAAGAATTTTAGCCTGTCTCATTTGTCGTAGGATTCATGTTTTGTCACCTTTTTACAGATCATGAGATTTAGTTCACTTTGTAAACTTCCTGTGGCTTTTTCACTCAGAAGTTTATTTTCAATTACAGTAACCTATGGCATTGCAGATCTCATTGTCTCTGCAGCTAATTTCTTTTGGTATTGTATATTTCCAGTGCAGACATAGGGTCTTGTGGCAAACCTTGTGGGTTGTACCTGTTCCTGGTGTCTAGAGGATACATCAACATTTCTGATACTTGATTATTCAAAAAAAAACCCCAATCAGTCCTGGAGTGGAAAGGGAAAACTGGGAAATTTGAATGGGAGACAGGTTAATTGGCAAATAAAAAATGCAGGTTCCTGGGATGTTGAGTGTAGTTCAAGCAGTGGAGCTGTTATTCCAGCCACAGTGTTTTAGTTACTTTCCCATTGCACTCCATCAGTTAAAGGCTTAGCTTTAAAATTTTTTATCAGTAGCCATTAAGGTGAGATTCCAGGGTTGTACAAACATGCTCTCATTGGGGAAATTACAGAAACAGCCAATAGATGATTTGAATGCTGTCTTTACAACTACCAGGGACAGTTGTACTCCCAGTTTCTGTGTAGAAGCAGATCTCCAATATCAGCCCTTGGCTAACAAACTTTATCACTGTCTCTTTTCAAGATTAGACAGAACAGAGTTTTCTCAGGAAGCTGTTTGTGCAGAAGAGCAGCAGCTGCCTGGATTGTGAGCTAAGTGAGCAGCACTGAAGCACAACTCACTGTGTGCATCTGCTGGTACTTGCCACCAGGAAAGGATATACCCACTGCACCTGATGTGGGAAGAAACCAGTCGGGGAATAAAGGCAAACATTAGTGCTAGAAATGGTTTACTGAAGCTCATCTGGAATCTAATTCATTCCAGCTCATCCATTGAGATCCACCTAGAGTTGATAGATTTTTGTTGTTGCATTGGAAATGCCACATTTTAGAAGTAATTTTATGACGGTGGGAAGTGTAATCACTGGGTAGATAGCTAAGAATTTCCTAAGATGCATGTCAACACTCGTGCTTGTAGTGGGGTTTTTTACTTTATTTAGTGAATCTGTGTTTTAGTAAACAACAAATGTCTGCTGTTCAGGATTGCAAAGAAACACCCCAGCTTTCAAGCAAATAGAGAATGGACTATGAGGAGCTTGTTAAAAAAAATGTAGCTGGTTAATTGGTAAATTTTTCTACTAATTGTTTCTGTTGTTATGAGAAGTTTCTCATTTGTTGGAATGGTAAAAAGCACAGAAGAAATTCTGGATAAAATATTTTCTTGGATATGTACCAGAACATCTACAGATGAGGTAGGAAGAGCAAGAGTAACGATTCCAAAATTCACCTGTTGGAAAAGCCTTTGCTCTGTCTTACTCAGGCCATCTGACAGTTTGGTGATGTGGTCTCAGATCTCATTGGGCCTTTACAAACCAACTTATTTGTTCCAGGAGAGCACTGGTTGGTGCTCAAGGCACCAAAACAGGTAAAGTCTCTACATATCAGCTTGAGAGCTTTTGCAGTCAGGTTGATGGTGACTGCTTTAATAGTTTTGATAACTTTTGTAGAAACAGCACTGATCAGGATCAGGTTTCATTATGCTGAACCAAACCAACATGGAAACATCATTCCCTTCTACCTCCTCCAAATTCCCTTTTTTTTCTAAAGCTCTCTCAATTACTCAGAGCGTGAGTAAGAGCAATGAACTCAAGGGATTAGTCACTTGTGTGTGTGAATGCATTGTGGGTTTTTATTCAGACTCCTACATGAGGGATCTCTTCCAAATTCAGATATTTCTCTCAGCTCACATGCATTATTAAATTGGTAAAGGCTTCTGGGATTTATACCAGCAGAAAAATAGTTCATTGCCTTGTAGTCTCTTAATGTAAAGGTTAAAGCAAGGGAGAAAATCAAATTGTCACACTTCAAAGACAGTCTATGATTTGCAAATTTCTCTCTAGGACCCTGCTGATGAATACTGGTCTGGGTTTTTCTCTTCTGTGGCATTTTTCCGTGTTTGGCTGTTCTGATGTCCCATCAATGAGTGGTGTAGTTGCTGCTGAAATCTGCATTGCTTCTTTCCAGTATGGTCAACAGTAATGCAGAAGTATCAGCTAGAAAATTCTGCTTTAAGTAGTAGTAGCAGAACTTGCAAAATGCAGCATTTATGAACTCTCAGCAACATTTCATTTTACAAAACATTTACTTTCTCATTATTTGCAAATATCCTTACGCTTCTAGAAATAATAAAAGAACAAGTGCCACTAGATGCAATATTTACACAAATCTGATATTCCTGTCTTGTAGTCATGTTTGCAAAATTCCTCAGCCATGTACTTTAAAAGCTGGGAAATAATATTATTCAGACAAACTTATGGAAAGCACATATGGAACTTTTTGCCTGTGTAAAACATCA
Organism: Dicrurus megarhynchus; assembly: GCA_013399195.1. Taxonomy (NCBI): domain Eukaryota; kingdom Metazoa; phylum Chordata; class Aves; order Passeriformes; family Dicruridae; genus Dicrurus; species Dicrurus megarhynchus. Next base: position 623,683 of record VXAD01010092.1, on the reverse strand, counting down.
CACTATCAAATTGAGGTAAACTGCCAGTATCTAAGTGCTATTTGATAATACTTCCCTAACTAATAGTCCACCTACTTTCTTAGGCATAAGATGACATCATTTAAATCCTCTTTCATCCGTGTTGAAACTTTGGCAGGTGGGAATTCTGTTGAGAAACAGCTTTTTCCCAAACCCCACTCATGTGATTCTTGCCAAGGCTATAGCTTTTCTCATAGAAAAGGCTGAACTCAAGCATATTGCCAAAGGACATGACCCTGTCACATGGCAAGGAAGAGGTTCTGTTCCTCCGGGAAGAGAAAGCACAGGGAAGCCAGCCTGGTGCTGCTTTGCCTGGGTGAGTGGTAACTGTCCTACACAGGGGACATTCACCTACTGGGTTGTGGGAAAAGGTAAAACTGGTTAAGAATAGAGAGGGAAAATCAAATCACAATGATAAAGCCACTCATTCTATAGCTGAGCAATGCAAGATTGTTCTGAAAAAGAGATGAAAACATGTAATTATGCATAATATGAAAAACAATATGATCCAATATAGACAACACAGAAACCATAAGTTAGTAAAAAGTACAAGCAAAATCTCAAAGAAAAATGTCATGACAATTATCTAAAAGGCTGAGACAGGCAAGATTATTCTGCTTTTTCCTAAAAGTGCTGTTTTTCCTTACACAATGACATACTAATGTCACTTCAATTTCTCATTTTCCAAATGGTCCCTCTTTCTGTGTTCTGTGTGCTGCTGAGAGGGATCTGCTGCTCCTTACATTACCTAGAGCTGGGAAAAAATAGGTTGGCTGGGCAGTTACTGGGTGGAGTTAGTAAGTGTAGTAATTCAGTTAATTACCAAGGGACTTAGCTGGTATATGAGCTCCCTGGTCATTGTCACTAGCATTCCCAATCCCCTCCAAAAGAGAGGAAAGATGTCCTCCCTGATGTATGGCTTCTGTTTCTCACGTTAAATGGATGCTCAAGCTGCAAGAGAGTGGTTCCTGTTGTCCTGTGGCGTTAAAAAGCCATTTTCTTTTTATGATCTACTCTCCCTTTAGTTGCAAAGTAGGTATTTGTTTATCCTTAATGTCCCCACACTTCTCTGGTTCTAAATTCTTGTCATGTAGCTTTTTTCTAACAGCTTGAGGCTGAATGATTATTGGAAGGTAATCAGATGCCATTGCTGAGTTGTGACTTTCTATTCCAAAAGCAGCAAACTGCACCTTGATTTAGTTGTTGAGAGGCAGGAAGAGTAAAAATTCTGGGATTTATCAATTCATGAGGCTTTAAAGACAGCTTTAAAATGAGTTCAGTTGCATTTCTACTTCCTTCTGGTCAAGAATCATGGATCACCTTTCCCAGGGCTGGCACTGGCTCTGCTGCACCCTGGGGCTGCACAGGAGCTGGCCGGAGCTGTCTATGTCCAGCTTGGGGCAGTCCCTGCCACCCACATCAGTATGAATGATATTTGACAAGATAAATAATCTTTGGGGTTTCAGAAATATTTGGGGTGCCCTGGCCTGTAGCTCAGCCTGGCAGTGCCAGGTGTGGTGCAGTGGCAGGCACAGGTGGGTGGTGAGGCTTGGAGCACCTCCTGATCCCTGCAGAGTTTGTCCAGGGCCTGCATTCTCATTACCTCAGGATTTCTTGGAGTGCACTCTACCCTACTTGTTGTTGGAAATCAAGTTAAATAAGTCGAATGTTTGACATGTAAGTACGTAATGAAACTCAGAGCTGCTTTTGTGTGCTGAATCTGGTAATTCACAGCAGCCCCGTGAGTGCCAGGGGAGGAGCGAGGGCTGAGCAGCAGCAGGGAGCAGCAGGCAGCTGCCAGGCACATCCTCCCAGCCACAGGGTGCCACCATCGCTCCAGCTGATGGAGTCCTGACAGCAGCAGGGAATGCATCCCCTGGAGATTAACAGGAACATGAACTGCTTCAGTCTAGTTTTCAAGTTAATGTTTATGCATTGATATGTTATAATCACACAATAATAGTTTTCTGCCTTTGAGAAGCTCTAAAAGATGTGTAATCTATTTAAATCAGGGAAAGGAGTCCCCAGAGGATGTAACAATGCTCAGAAAGCAATCATTATGCTTCACGGCATCGCGTGGACCCGAGTTTGGTGCCACATTATGCCTGCATCAACCACAGGAAGTCCCAGATTGTCCATGAAATAACCAGGTGATGGTTCTGTGAAGTGACTGTGGTGAAGGAATGGGGATGCCTATGTCTGACAACATTTCTCATAGGCAATAACAGCTGCCAGAGTGAGAGAAACCGGTCTGGATGCTGTGTGGCAGCTCAGCAACATTTGAAGTGGCAAACCCAGAAGATAAAGATTGCTTTAGGAAAAAACAGAGCTTTGCTTTAGCTAATGGCATCCTGGAGCAGTAACTGTTGTTTGCAGGTGTACTGGGTGAGGGTTGAGTGGCTTGGGTTATTTTTTTTCCTGGTTTAGGAATATTAGTTATGGCTGTCCACTGAAGCTAATGGATCTTTGAGAGATTAGCCTAAGGACAAAAATTTATTCCTCATGTTACGAAATCCAATTAAAATTTGGAAAGTGCATGAAAATACTGTTGAGAGCTGTAAAACTGAAAGAACAATGGAGTGGAGGAAGTTTTTCTGGATTTCAAGGACTGCTTAGTGGTTGTTCATTTAAAATTAATTGGATTTCATGCTAAGACAGCATAGGGAGCTAAAGTTAGAAGCCAGGACACTGGCAAGGAATTTCTGTTGTCACTAGAATACAGAATTAGGCATTTTATACTTTATTTTGGACCTTTAGGCCATTTATGTCCTGGTCTGTCTTCATTTATAAATAATTTGCTGATAATGATATCAAGGAGTTCATTCTGTAACCATAAAAACTGGTACTTCTATTTCAGGATAACATTTCTGAGTGTTAGATAAAAAAGTTTCAGATAGGTTAGATGTTCAGGCAGTGAAGGTAGCCTGAGGTCTGTTGCCTCAGGTTTTGTTGCAAGGTCTGTTTAATTTTCTGTCTAATCTCTGACACTTACTTCGGAGGGTAATTTTGTAAGAAATATTCTATCTGATTTAAATAGCTCACTCGTTTAAGTTCTCAAGAATGCAGTTCCTGTTTCTGTTCCTATAAAAGGCCAATGTAAAAGAAGAAGCAACACTGATTGGATCCAAAATTAAATGAATAGGCTATTTTTTATTAGGTTGGGGTTTTTTTTAGTGTAACAATGAGCAAAAGCTTAATGGCAAAGAGGTTTTGTAATAATTGGACAGCATCACAGCAATTTCAAGTCTGGGCTTTATGTTCTGTTTCGTTTGCAGTGGTTTGGAAGATTAAATTATTTCACAGGAGTGCAACTGGCAAAATTGACTGATGAAGCACAAAGGTGTGGCAGTTTGCTGATAAATGACTGCTGGAGAGAAAGACTAGGTGACTCTTAAACCAGATATTCTCTACTGCTCTGACCAACCAAATAGTCCCACATGGCCTTTAAATGCACACTTCAGTCTTTATCATTTGAGTAGAATCCAGCCCTCTCTATCCTTAACGTACAACTTCCCTTCAAGAAGAATTCTTAGTTTATTTTGCTGAAGCTACATTAGTTCCTCTGTAAGGAGCAGGGATCACCTTGCAGACAACCTAAAAAATGCAGTTTCATAGCATTCATGTACCTCACACTCAAGAAAAACAGTACTGTTGTCAACTTTCTTTTCTGTTTTGAAGAAGAGTGTCAAAATACCTTTTTTGCCACAGTTAAGGCCATCCAGCCTGTGGCCCAGTTTAGGCTGGGACACATTATATACAAAAAATTCTATTTAGAAATTTCTGCCTTTGTGTTGTCCTAAAATTAGTGAGGTCTCAAGTAATGGAATACTGTGTGTGTGAGTCTGTAGGAGGAAATACTCAGCTCTCCAGTCTGATCCTGTAGACGGAGAGAGGGTTCTGTGTGTCTGGAAAGAGGCTGAGTTGGAGCATTTTGCAGTGACTGGGAATCTGGTTTGGAATCCTTGCTTTTCTCTCTTCCCCACAAGACCAATACCAAGACTGGCAGGAAAGAAAAAAATGCCATTACCTTCCAAACCCACAACCTAAAATGCAGAAAACATCATCCCAGTTGTCTACTTAGTGTGGTGTTCTTTCAGGTTTTGCCTCAAATTCTAGGCTGTTTCAGACAAAATGGTGTCTGTGGCAGAATGTTGTGGTCCACCTGTTGGCATCTATTTGGAGCCAAGTCTCGGATTGTGCAAGTTTTATACAGTGGAAAGTTTTTAAAATTTGGGTCCTTTGGTTGTGAGATTGATAGATGTCACTTATAGCCACTAGAAATGTAGACAGGCTTCTCAAAACCCTGCTTTTTTAAGTGTATGATTGTGAAAATCACACAGTGTGCTGGGCCCATGAGCTCTGCGTTTTCCCAGTCTAGAGTTAGGTCTGCATAAATGTGTATGGAATGGATTATCTGAGAATGAGTCTGGAAAAATGACACTCTGACAATTTAATCAGTTGCCCACCTGCTGCAACAGATTTTGTTACAAATTTCAGTTGAGAAATGTGTTATTTCTGTAATTTTTACTAATCTCCCTAATGTCTGAACCAGATCTTAGACTTTCGGGCAGAACCTGTGTTTGAGCTAAGTCTCCGTAGCAGAAATTCAGCCCAAAGGAATTTTTCATGGCCAAATTATAAACTGCTGGAAAATAAATTTCATTTTGAAAATGTGGATTCAGCCTTCAGTGGCACAGCACTTTGCTTTCCCAGTTAATAACGTAGTGACCTATATGTGCAAAGTTTCTTTAAGTATTTCTTGAGGCAAGTTTTTCTGCTCTGGGTAGGAAGGGATTTATTATTTTATGTAACTCACTTGGCTCCAGTAAACTGTGTGATTAAAGACTTCTGTAACAGTAGCAGATGCCCAGAAGTAGAGATGATAAAATCAGTGAGTTCTAGAAGTCCATGTAGTTTAGTAATGGGCACACTTTTAATTGATGCAATTATGTACCCCTATAAGCTAACCTCATCCTTTATGTATTTTTTCAGAATAGTTCTATGGACAGTGACATTGTGCTGTCTGTAGGAAAAAAAAAATCTCCAAATCTATGTAAGATGTAAAGTTTTTCTGAGTCTTCCATAGAGGGTGAGAATGACTCAGTGATGAGATACATCCCATGGGAACGTGTCAGGCCAGAACAGCTCTTTTCACATGGGCTATTTATGAAAAGAAAAGTTAAATCAGTAATTTTCTTACTAAAGTTGATGAGGACTACTGGAAGCTAAAAAAATCTCCATACTCCCATATTCACTCAGTTTTGTGTTATACAGCACCTTTTGTATGCAGCTGGAAATAAACGAATGCATTCATTGAAATGAATGAGGATCTTAAAGAAATCAACCTATTTTATATTTAAATTAAATATTTTTTAAAATCTGTTTCCTTTAAGACAAATATGAAAGAAAAGGATACATGCCATAAATAGAGGATGATATTTTATAATGAATCCTTGCAGCCAGAGGTTTTGGCCTGTTTGGTTAGTTAGCTCAACCAGAATAAAATGATAAATCATGTTGAGATGAAGAAGTCCTTTTACTGCTTCAAAATGAAAAGAAAATCTGATTTTAGAATGTCAGGTTCAGGATTTATGAGTAGGATTCCCATAATCAGTCACTCAGAATGAATGGTATTATTTAAGATGTATTTTCAGGCAGACAAGCTGAAAATATTTCTGAATACAATGCCAAGGCAGTTTATACTATCTCCCACATCTAAATTGCTTTTTCACCCTATGCAGATGGAAACACACACACAAACATGGACACACAGTTTGTTAGTGCTGAGTTCCCTTATGAATAGTTATAAACCCTGACAACAGTGCACAACAGCAGAAGGGCAGGGAGTTTGAGGTTTATCTGTGGTATCTTACCTTGCAGACCACTGGAGGTAATGGACACAATAAAACCTAGTATAGAATTGCTCTAAATGCTATTTAGTAGTGATAATACTTAGAGGGGGACCAGCTAGGAAGGGCCCTAAAAAACGGGCCTGTATTGGGTCTGTCCTTCAATTATTTAGGAATATGATAATTTTGGCAGACTTTTGACAGAGGGCAGGAAGGGAAAGAGCTGGGCAAAACTTACTAGGCAGATGTCTTTGTTGTGATATGCCAAGGCAACTTTTGGTGTTGAAGGAAGGGTTTTTCCTTAATTTTGTCTTTTGCATATAGCAATGTTATAAGCGAAATGCATGCAGTGAAGTAAATATGTCAATAACAACTATAATTGCTGCAGACTGTAAATTACATACCTGATCCTTTAATAGGTCATAGTGTGTCAAGCTACTGGAGTGTCTAACTTTATCATCTTTCAGAGCATTCTTATACTGATTTTCCCTTATCCTTTCATAATTTCTTTTGAAATGGGAATTTTTTTCCCCGAAGTTCATACCCAGCTCTCTGCAGTCAGAGGTCCAAAACACCAAGGTTTATATTTTTTGGGAGGATGGCAATGACTATGAGCCAAATCAGTGCAAGAAATGGTATGCCAGCTCCACCTGTCTTCATCAAAAATCTGCTTCAAAAACGTCTTTCCAGCTCGCAGCTCTCTTTGTAACTGATGATGCAGAGATTTAAGGATTAACATAATCCTACACATACCCTCTGTGCAAAGTGATTCTTGTAATGGCACAGGGCTGAAGGTGGTCCGAAGCAGCAGGGTTGTGATGGGTTTATGGTTTCAGAAAAGCCTGCGTGGGGCACCTACAAAAATTGCTGGCTTGTGTGAGTGGACGCTCAATACAAGTCCCAAATGATGTAAAAGATAAACCCAGGCAGGGAGCATGTAAATGGGATCCTGTTAAAAGACAAGATATTAGGGACAAGAAAACAAGGAGAAGGACAAAGAATAGATTTGGGAGCACCCTACATGTGTTTGTTTTTTTTTTTAAGGACTCTTTTGTTCAAAGGACCTTACTTGAGCAGTAGTCATGCCTTCAGATGGGCACACAAATTCTTCTGAAAGGTGGTAAAGGAATTCTTGCTACAGGTTGGAGAACAGTGTAAAACCAAACCCAAATACGACTCAGCACATCAAGGAAAAGTAGGAGGTGGAATGTTGGGGTGTCATGCCAGACCTCAAAGTGCTATCACTGCCTCCTCTTCGTGGGGGCAGAAATGGGGAAAGAATCTGATTAAATGACTGAAGTGATGCCTTAGCAGCTGAGAATGCACCTATTCTAAACTACAGCTATGAGCAGATCCGTGAAATATCGCCAGCTCCAGAGTGAAAAATTCCAGAGTAAAACCTCACTACTTCTTTTCTTCCTGAAATGGGACTCAGCACACAAGGAAGGTTATTACAGGCCCATAGGAAATCTTTCTTTCCCTCCATATCTCTCTGTGCTGCTCTGTATCACTGTTTCCCCCCCATCTCTCAGTGCTCTTCTGTATCCCTCTGCACAAATGCTATTTCTACAGCTGCAGTTTGTGAGAGTGGACTGTAGGTCAGATGAATTGTCTTGGCACACTCAGCTGCTCCATTTCTTCCTACTGCTTCTCTGCAAGCAGAATTCCCAGCTTCCCAGCTTGCTCTCCTTGCAATAAATGAGTGACCCCTCATTTCAAAATAAGTCGGGCACTGCTAAACTCTTTGGCAGATGCACATATCTCGTGGTCAAAATTTAGTATCCTCTTGCCTTCAAAAGTATGCTATTAATTAGGTGAGCCAAAATTTTAATTTATACAGAGCTGTGGGCTCAAATGCATGCACAGGTTGCTTGAGAGCAAGTCTGCTGAACACCTGTGCTTAGTACTCCTGCCTACTTCAGGGCCGCTTTGCATGTCTATTCTGTGACTGAATTTTAAAGGTTAAACCCATTAATTTTGTGCATTTTCCCTTTTAAAGTTATCAACACATGTTCTTATGGATCTTACATTACTGGATTGGTAAAAAACCTGAATGTTTCCACAGGGAAGTAAAACTGTTCCAACACTGCAGAGTGCACCATAAAATGGGGATTGTTTTTGAAGCCAACCACCTGTAACCAGTCTTGTTGGTTGCTTTCTCTGGGAAGAGCAGCAAGCAGCAATCTCCATGTGAATTATACTATCTAAGGTAAAAAGTATGTGAAGCTTTAGGGCATCCTGTAGCTGTTGCCAGGACACTGATGCTAGAAAACACAGCTGCCAAGTCAGATGCAGTTTATTTAGGAGTTTGGAAGCATGAGCCCGTGACAGCAGCATGATGTAGAAGCTCAGTTTGGGTTCATTTGTTCTAAGGGGCAAAAGGGAGAACAGCAGCACCTTGATAGAGCCTTCAGCTGTCTGTAGGAGAGAGGCAGCCATCAAGAATGAGGTGGGGAGGGGGAAAGAACTGCTGGATTTTGAAAGCCTTTTAACCTCTGACTTCAGAGAAGAATGTGTGTCAAATATAATGAAACAAGGAGACAGATCTGGAAGGGCCTAATGGTGACACTTTTATAAGACAGCAGAGAAAGAATCTGTCTTTGCTGAATGGAAGCTGACAGTAATTTCTCTTTTCACGAAAATGGCAACTTGCTGAAGAAGAAAATAAAAATGGTAATGTCTAGTTATATGTGCATCAAATCCCCCTGACTCCTATGCCTGTAACACTGTAAAAAGGTGATGCTGGTGGCTTTTCATCATTTAATAAATCTATCCACGCTCATTGTGTTTCCTTTTAAATTTGGTGTGGCCCCTTTTACAGCACTATTTCCCTGCCACAAGTCAGCAGAGGGAAGATAATGTTACAGAATATACTGTCTGTTTCTAGCCAACTGTACATTTTCTTAAAACAGGGGCATGAATAGGTGCTTCCATTTATAAAATTACTTGACATTTTACCTATCCTTCATAAATTGGCTTTGATCTCCTTTTCTTCCCAAGCAGCTTTGAAACTGTAACTCTTACAATAATTGTGTTTGCTGCTCAGTTGGTGTCTTAAAGATGCTGTTTATTTTTTACTGGGCTGCTAAAACTTAGTCAACATTGAACAAAAATTTGCCTATGATTAAATCTCTTGACATCGATATCCATATTGAAGTATGAGACTAATTTCCCATATAGTCCTGTGTTCTCCTAATTACTATAAAAACCAGCAGATCCTTGCAATGTTGCCAAAATACCTGCTTTTAAAGGCTTAATATCTAATAAGTGACATTTTATGTGGACATGGAGAAGGGAGATTACAACTCAGTGTCACAAATATGGAGACTATTGGCTCAGCATATGTTAGCTGCAAAATGGGTAGGTAAGATGTTTAGAAAAAATGCTTTCATTTGGTTGAAAAATTCTACCAAAAAATAATCAGAAAATATTGTTTTGTAAAACCTGAAACACTTGAGTCAAACCATTTCTCAGTGACTTATTGTCCATGAATCCAAGGCAAGGCCTTAAGGGACTCTGCATTTGTGGCTTATTGATTTGCCTAGACATTCTCTGCAGACATCAGAAACATCCATTTCTCTGAACAGGGTCAAGTTCTGAATAGTTTTGTGTTTACCCCAGTTTTATTTTTATTAATAGCACAATGTCAAAGAACAGTAAGAAAATCCCCTATGAACTCAAATCTCTTGAGGATAAATTGTTTTTACCTTTTCTGCTGTAGGAACACGAGCTAACACAATTCTATGTAGACATTAAAGGGAAATGGAGTGTGATTAGTTTTAATTCTGGCTCCCAATTTTTAATGAGAGTTTAGAAGCCTTTTCTAGATTAAAATAAAGTGAGGTGAAGAAGGGAATATGAGGTATTGTCCTTTGTAATACAAGCAAAGCACTTCAGGTGTAGAAATGCTTTAGCCAGATTTAGTTCAAGCAGGATATTAAAGCTGACACTTAGGTGCTTGGATGGTAAACCCCCATTCTCTGGAGATTATTTCACTTAACAGATGGTATTGTGATACAAGCAGTGTTTGATAACTAAAGAATGTGCTGAGCCAGTCCATGGGAGGGCTTACACAGAGCTGGGATAATGTCAGAATAACGGTGGTGTTCTTTGCACTTTCAGCTGCTGGATAAACTGTACAGACACCATAAGGCTTCTCCTCCTGAAAGTGTGTGACACAAGTGGAGAAGCTGCTTTTACTAAGATTTATAAGGAATTAATATTAATTTTGGTACTGTGACTGTCTCACTCCCTTGACTGCAGTTTCTGAGTTGTATTAGAGAAAGCTTAAACAAAGCCAAAAAACAGGAGCCAAGTGTTATTGGTACAGGAATGAAGAATGGGCCAAGGTACCCTCGTTCTCAGAAAGAGAAATTGGAGAGGGATCATAAGGCTCTAAGGCTTAAGCGTGGCTCAAACACACCTTCTGGTAAAAACTTTGATTTTATTTTTTCTTTCATAAGAGAAAGCTGCAATATGAGTAGGATTCATCAGATGCTGCTGATTTACAGATATCTTTTCCTGAGAGCATATTTAGATCTTGGGGTGAATATTTCATTTTTGAGTATTATACATTTTTATTAGTGCTGGTGTTTGTGCTATAAAATATGTTCTGGTTTAGAATCATAGAATAATCTGCTTTGGAAGGTACCACCAAGTACTTTTAGTCCAGCCTCATGCTCAAGCAGAGCTAATAAGACCAAGCTGTGCAGGTACTTCTCTTGAAACCTCCAAGTGCCTGGGAAAAGGTGTTAAGATAATTGAGAGGACAAGTTGTCCTCCTGTAATCAACTCTCAGGAGATACCTATCTCCAAGACTGTAATAAGATGTGCTGAAAGAATGTAACCTTTAAGTATGAGCACCAATAAGAAGAAAGGTGTCAGATATCCTGTCAGTCAGCAGACAGTTTGAAATACTGGATCTTTTGATTCTCTAGAAGATAAAGAAGATAAACTTTAACTATTTCATCTTTCATGTGTAAGCTTTCTTTCCGTACACAGAGTGGCAGTGTGGATGGCAAAATTAACTGATGACAGGATGGCAGAGATGAAAGATTCCTGAGTACTCACTGACAGAGGCATTATTTTACCTTAAAATGGCACAGTTCTGAGAGTGCTAGGTCTGACATGAAATTCTCAGGATTTTCAGAGCTACAAAAAATTTCCTTGAACATATGGAATAATGATGCACTTTTAAATGAAATGTATATCTTTCTGCATTTGCTATAGGCTATTCTTGCATTTCCTTATGATTTGATTTCTCGTGGGCTAGACTTGGGTTGTGACAGGAGACAAACCAACCAAGAAAGCTGGCAATGGATGTAAAGGAGTGCTACCTATTGATATTTCAGGATGTGGTGTCTTAGACTTTCAGTTAAAAACTGTTATGTTTTTGCCCAGGTAGAGTTCCAAGGACTGGACTACTTGAAAGTGAAGGAGTCTGGCATCTGGACTGAATGTAGCCTGTAAATAAGAATCTATGCCATGAATTTCCCCAGTTAATTGCTATTTTTAATTTCATGTGACTTCCTGCCACTTGGATCCACTGAAAGTTTGGAAAGCTGTACTTACAGGGTTCGTTAGGAGCAGAAGTGTACCTGGAAAACCTTTATCTAACTTGTGACAATCCGCCTCTGCAAAGCTATTCAAGCTTCTGAAAGAATTGTCTTCCAAGATTAAACAGCAACAATAAAAACAAAGTGAGCGACCTTGCTCCAGAAAAGATAAACAAAGGAGTTTTTCAAGAATCCCAGTCAGTTGGCTCCTAAATCTCTTTGCTGCTGTGATTTGTTCTCCTGAATCCAAACTGCTGAAAATCTCTTATCTTCTATTACATCCATCATTCACCATTTTTCTAACAGCAGAAGAAAATGAAAGGGAAAATCTTGTAATAGGAAATGAGTGTCCAGCTACTGAGGCAGGTGAAAGTAAGTGTGGATTTGGCTGTTACTGGATAATACACCATCTATTCCCAGCTGGAGGCTGACACCTTGTAACATGTATTTAAATGTTCTTTCCATTTCTTAAATATTTTTAATTTTTAGGGGGATATAAATTAACTTTCTGGACATTGTATCTTTATAAACATTTGCTGCTGCTTCTGTTTGTAAAGTTTAGTGATAAGTTATGCTTTTGGCTAAAAATTAATAGATCGAATGATATTTTTCCCCCCATGATTTGTTTGTTCAATGAGTTCCTGATTTACAAGCATAGAGAAGAAAATTCTTGTCTGCCATAGCATCTGATGCTGTGCCCTACCTGTTCACTGAAGCTGATGCTGTAGATGGCCAAAAGCATTGAATGGAGTGAAAAAGACAGCTGGGATTCTTGTATTTCCCTATGGGAACAAGGACGTTTTATTTTTCTACAGCCAGTCTGTAACAGGACAAGGAGAGTGAAAAATTAATTCTATCTCTTTCCTACCATCTTAGGCATTAGTATTGATGCCACTTTATGAATAAAAGAACCTGATTTTCCTGCAAGGTATGAACAATAGTTTAAACAAAAGGCCATCACCATCACTCTGATGTTCCTTCATTGCTGTACTGCTGGTTACACAGGGCAAGTTTGGTGTGCAAGCTGCTATTGGTTAGTGCTGCACTGACACTAATGGACTGAAAGCTGCTATTTAAGGAAAATAAAAATGTTTTTGAGTTTGGGAAAAGAATCTCATAATCTTCGAATACTTTGTGGAGATATCTTCCCCTCAGTCCAAAATAAGTTGTCTCAACACAGTTCTTAGTTCTGTGTCTTAAAGAGAGACTGCAATATACACTTCTAGCTGACCTCTGCTGCACATTTTCTGTATGCAATACCCCAGGAAAATCTCTTTTCAGCAGTCTCTCTCATTACTAGGAAACGAGCTCTTAGCAAAACTGAGCTGGGAAAATAATGGCAAACGTAGAAATTGGAAAGAATAAAGTTGGCCACAGCAGTAATATTATTCTTTTGGGCTGTGGAGATTCTTCTCATTCAGTCAGGCACCATTCCAGTTATGAGCTCCACATTTTTCTGCTTCTGAGTACCTCATCCAAGGATGTCTTAGACAATCCATTTTCCAACTCTTCTCTCATTCTCGCTGCTGTTTGCTTGTCCATTACTTCTTCATTTGTCCCCTAAAAGAAGATTTCTAAGAAGCAAGTAGTTTTGGTTGATACTTGGAAAATACTGCATGCATTTTTATTGGTACTGGAGCTCAATAAAAATACCCTCCCACCCATTCACAATGGGAGTTGCACCAGAGGAGGTTTAGATTGGATACTAGGGAAAATTCCTTCCTTTGGAACAGGCTGCCCAGGGCAGATGGAGTCACCATCTCTGGAGGGATTTAAAACACAGCTGGATGTGGTTCATGGGGATATGGTTTAGTGGTGGGATTGCCAGTGCAGGGATAATGATTGGAAGCAATCTTAAAGGCAATTTACAACAGAAATTATTCCATGATTCTGTGAATGTCAGACTCTGGGCCAGCTCTGGAAAGTACAAAGGGGGAAGCACACACAGACTTCACTTGCTGGGGAGTCGTGCTCTGGATCTCCCCATTTGACCTCTGTCAAAGGAGGCTGTGAGGAGGATTGATAGATTCAGTTCAATTACCTTTGTGTTTCTGTATTTCTATGATCCAAACAGTGTTCCAGAAAGAGAAATGTATTTTTAATGATAAAATACCAATTAATTCATTGAGATGTCAGAAGTGTATTCACCATTTAAACGTATTTAATCACTTCAAGTGCTTGGGTTTTGAATTTAATAATGTAATATTGGTTAGGTACCTCGAATGCTTCTTTTTCATTGCTGCTTCTGGTGCCTATAGTGCCCCAAACTGCTTGCAATTCATCAGTGGTGTCTGAAAAAAGGGTTTTATCAGAATTCTGCTAGAACTTCCTAATTAGGTGTAATTAAAATGTTCCACAGTGATAGCTAAGTTAAAAATGTTCTTTTGTAAGCAACAGAACTAACGAAGCTTGGTTTTCTGCGAATTTATCTTACATGCCAATGGAAGCAGCTTCATTTCTTCAGAGGTCCCTCTGTTAAATTCCTGTGTTGTCCACCCTTTCACACTTGCCCAGGACATTCTCCAGGACATGCCCTGAAGCTCCTGTGGTGCTCTGCTCCCCTCCAGGTCCCACGTGGTTCCCTGGGCACCAGCAGCTGTCCTTAGCCAGGGCTGTGCGTGCGCTCACAGCGCAGCAGGGAAATCCAACCAACAGCTCCTCTTATACTGCCCATTCCTTCCCTTTAGCCATCTGGAGAGTCTCATAAAACTCAAAGAATTCCCATCCCCAACCCAAAAACCAACAGCACCTCCTCACCCCAAAAAGCAGTGCCAAACCTCAAGCCCACCAGTGTTCTTTCTGCCTTTGAGATCTCTTTCAAAGTTTGTGATTTGGCCAGTAAATTAGGAATGCATGAGAGTGTGAAAGATGAACAGATGATGTGATTGTAGAAGTCTACTTTCATTAAGAAAACAGGGCTGGAAGTTCTAGTAGAGCCTTGCTGGTAGCTGACACTGCCTGGATCTGCTCTCACACAGCCTGCTGTGCTTTAACAGATGATCTATCTCCCATGCCTCCAGCTCTGATGCAGCCTGTCAGAACCCTTTTGTGGAGAACAAGGAAAATATTGATTTTTTATTTTAGATGGGAGCAAAGCAATTTTCAAAATTGTTTGAAATATGTATGCCCTGCCGTACCTTTCTTGGAATCTTGCTTTCTCTAAATGTTTGGACATTGTTCACAGAAAACAAAGAGGTGGAGTACTGATGTCAGACTGCCACAGTTTATAGCTTGGAGAAAGCAGTCATTAAAAAAAAATGACCGTGTTGGGTTAAAGGTTCACTGAGGTATTCCAAATGTTTTGTTTGAAATTTCAAAAGAACAAAACCAAAATAAGCATTTGAGTGGGCCAAGAACTTCTGGCAACACCTTTTTCAAGGAATGTCATAGTGTGAAAAAGGTGTATATTTAAGAAGTTATATGTGTATCTGCTTTTTTGTTTTGAAAATCATAAATCTGCTTAGCAGTGCTTTTTTTTTCTTAGGTTTGTTGTTACTTCAGTTTTCTAGACTGCACAGATTCAATCTTAGGTAAGTCAAGCAGTGCTCTTTTTAATGGGTTGTCTTGGAATGGCATCTGGTAGCCTTCAGTTAACTACAGGATCGGGTACCACTGTTACACCCTTTGTCTTTCAGCCTTCTCACTGCTGATCCACCTCTTTCATCTCTGAGAAACTGCAATAGAATGGCCCATCTTTACTCCCTGCCCTCTCATCCAAATTGCCATCCAGTTTCATATTTATACCTCTGAAAGTTCATAGCATCTAAAAGTAAATGAGAACAATCCTTCACGCTTATGCTGCTGTGTGTAATTGAAGAGATGATTGTGACTTAATTGTTATTATTATTATTATACAAATAGACACTGCTGTCTGACCAGTAAGTACTTCATATAGGTCTTCTTTACTCACCTTATATCACCCTACAGTAGTTGTTTTTAAAAACATAATCCTACCTCTGATGTCTATGAATCATATCTTATATAATTTGTGTTATGTATAGAGCCCCTCTGCCATTTCTTCTGTTGAAAATATCATATCTCAGCATCTTAATTTAAGGGAGGTTGCAAAGAGAGAGCAAAAAATCTTCCACACAGCTAAAAAGGTTTTTATCTCCCCATAGTTTTATTTTTAATAGGTTTTTTTATCTTTTCTCCTTACGTTTCTGTATATCAGCAGCAGTACTGAATAATAATGATAAATAATGTAGGCTCAGCCAGTACTCCACATTAGGAATGGAGGCACTAAACTCCTGAACTATTCTGACTTTTTGCACAGGCACAGGAGACCACAGTACTTTTTCCTAAATATTTTCTGGTGTGTAGTTCTTCCCCTACCTATAAAGGTTAAGTCATTTTTTTCTTATAGATGCTTTTTAGTCAGCTCTGCTGGGTGAGGAAAAAAAAAAAAGGGGAGGTTGAATTGTATGAGTGGAGTTTCTGTGTTAATTTATATTTGCAGCATAGCTCTGGTCTGCTAATAATTTGAGTGTAGCTTGTAAATAGAAGCAGAGATAATTTAAAGGTGGTCCTTGAAATGACCCTGTTAGCTTTTACTTTTCCACTGTATTTTTTCTTCCTTTCAAAAGTTTTGTACAGGGTACCTGTGAGTCACCAATGGATGATTCCCCACCAATGGATTTATTTTCTCTTCTGAGCAAACTGTAATTTCAGCCCACAAGGGAAGGGAAGAGATTTTCAAGTCTTATCCCCAGTCATAGTACTGGCATCTTCTCTGGTTTTGCACAAGGAGTTCTCTCTGGTTTTACAAGGCACACAATAATTAATTGGCTGATCATGAACTGGGCTGATTTGAGCAGATAATGCTAATAACTGCATTAAACCTTGCAGATGAAAGCAGAATTTAGGCTGGTGTTTGCAGAGCACTCAAACACATGCAGTGACCTGCTCGTGTGTTGCTTTGATTATCTCTGAGTTACAGGAGCTGTGCATGGTGCAGGAGCAAAAAAATTGCTTCTCCTGGTGAGGTTTGGATAATGCTTTCTGTTTAGGCAGTGAGAAGTACTGCAGAATAGTTGAACAAGTGTGGTGGCGTTTTTATTTCCATATTGAACTTCTGATTGTATTGATTGGGCCCTGATTCAGTAGTGCAGCTCTTCAGGATATGATTACATTTTATTTTATTTTATTTTAACAGTCCCCCTCCCCGCCCCCCACCAACTCCTCCACCCTCACTGAGCTTCCTGAGTTTTTTAGTGTATGTAGCAAGAGATTTCTTGGGTTGCAGAGGGGAGGGGGGAAATCACAGAATAATTGAGCCATGTAAAGGATGTGAAAATTCAACTTCTGGCTGCAATGAAATATCAGCGTACTTTGGGAGCACCACAGCCCCAAACAGTGAGACCACCTCCCAAAGTATAAAGAAATAATAGTGATTACAGAAAAACTTGATACCAGTTACTGTTTAGAAAGCAACTGTGACTTTGTCTGGCTTAGAAAATACATTTAATGAGCTACAGTTATGGAATAAAAAGGGAATTCTGTATCAGTGAACCTGCATCCTTAGCATAAAAAGACAATTAACTACATGCTTCTATGTTTTCCAGGAATATTCCCTGAAGTTAATGTGTCAGTTTTTAGTCTTAATTGCAGCAGCAAACTGGAAGCAGCACTTTCAATCTCAAGTCATAGTGATATTACAGATAAACGTAAGAAATTGCAAAACGGGTCTGGCTATTTAGTAAAGCTCTTTAGAGGTTCATGTTGCAGTTGTAATGGTCATTTCCGAGTGCCCATGAAGCAAATCTGTGACCAAATTAAAGCAACTTTCTGCAAAAATATCTCTAAACCACTTTGAGATTTGGCCTACCAGCATTCACTCACATATACATGGGTAGTTCTTGTTATTTTTTTGTGTATCCCATAACAGACAATATTTAACAGAACCAGAATCTGAAGATGGAAAACCAGGTTATGCAGCTTTTTACCATGACCAACTAAAAAATCACCTGGTCATTATTTCTAGTGATCTGTTATAGACATCAAAGAATTCTCTTATTCATCAGTAAGAAAAATCCTTTCTATTCCTCAAAAATTATTTTATGTTACCATAAATCCAGACTAATTTACGAATGATTGCAGAGCGGTATCAATATTAATACCAGAGAGAAATGGATCATCGATGTCATTGTTTGTGACAATTTTGGTTTTTTATGAAGGTCATAACAAAACCAGTCATCTTCTTATTTTTATTTCTTATTCTCTTCATCATCAAAGCTGGTCTGGCAACAAAAAATTAAATGTTTAGGGAAACAAAAGTACCTTATAGATATTTTGCCAGTGATACCTCTGTGATGAATTAGGTAAATCCATTCTATCATATCTTTTCTACTCGCCATAGAAAACAAGCACAAGGCAGGCTCGGTGAAGCACTCCTGTGAACTATGAACAGAACAATGTGTGCTGGTAACAGGGATCTTCTTGAGGCACTTGGAAACCGTAGCAAGGACTGCAAAGGTGAAGTGGTCACACCTACCTTTGAAGACTGCAGCAAACAGTCCCAGGGAACACAAAGTACCATTCAGGCCCCTGACCTGTCTGCTACAGTGGCACCATAATTAGAACTACCCAGCTGCAGAGCTTTCTGTGTTCCAGGACATCAGAGATCCCTCTCCTGAGCAGCAGCAGGGCTGTACTCTTACATTGGCTGTCTGGGCAGCTCTGGGAGATGTGTCCTGTGACCTGGAGGACCTGTGGGACAGCAGTACCTCTAGGCTGTGTGTGCTAAACCTGTGCAGGAATTTACAGTTTTGCAGGAATTGCAGTCTCTTGGATTGCAGACTCGAGTATCTGGTCAGCCTGCTGAACTACTGAGAGATCAGTTGCCCATAACTGGGATGAGCCACCACTGTCCAAGGGCAGGTGATTTTTGTGAAATGTTTATATCTCTGCATGTTTCAGAAAGAGCTGCCATGTGCCTGTTCTCTGTGTTTGTATGAACCCAGACAAATCTGACAGGATGCACTTACCAAAATTAACAGGATAAAATAAATATGTTTTTGCAGTGCTGGCAGGTTCCAGGAACTTTACGTATTCTGAAATTATGGTCCAGTAAAAAGGAAACTACTGCAAGGTTTTCACTGGAGAAAAATCTCCAGAGGACCTAACCTTAAACTCCAAGGAAGCAATCAAGGAGGTAGCTTATCCATCCTATTTTCATCCTTATTTCCTCATAGCTTTTGCCCTGTTGTCTTCTGTTGCAAACACTGAAACCCTTCCTTCCAAGTATTTATTCCTTTGGTCTCTGTAAGAAAAAACCCGAACCCAGTACTGAGACAAGCAAATAAATCCTTCAAAGTGTTGCAGCTGTTTTTTTCTCTTTTAATGTGAGTCTGTGGCTGCTTGCTGTAATATTAGACAAATATTTCTTACTACTAGATCCTCTGCTAACACGTGAGGATTGTGGCATCCAGCTTCTTGTTAGCTAATTTTGTGCTATTTTCTTGCACAGTATTTCGTACTATTGTTTTTAGATGATAATACTTTATGGATAGTTGTGCAAAATAGCACAAATCTAATCCAAAACCAAACTTGAACTAAGGTTTTGCACTGCTATACTTTCTAGTGAGGCCAAATTTACTGAAGACTAAAAGAAAATGATCAGACATCTGGATGTGCAGAAGAGAGCAAGTAGTGAATTAATGTACTGTGCTTAGTTCAAATCAGCTTGTTAGAGCTGGGCAAATTGCTCAGCCGTTTGCATAAAAGTGACAAACTTTAGAAAGGTGTGCAATGCATGAATAATCTGCCCCACATCTATAAAAGAGCCAGAATTCAGTGCTTCTCAATGGGAGTCTGATAAAGCACTTTAGAATTGCTTCCACTGTAGCGTAAATCAGATTATCTACCAGTTATCTGAAAAGTGCTGTGAGGGGACAATCTGCCAGGGACACTGAAAAATATGTGCTACTGGTGAATCATTTAAGGGAGAACCTTCTATCATTCGTGGCCTGGAAATCTGTGCTAGGAACAAGTTTTCATGAAGGCAAATCTCAAAAGCTAAAGAATGTTGTTGTAACTGCTGAACACAGGACAAAGAACTCAGCAGGGGTTTTACCTTCTTATTCCTGCCCTTAACTCTTCAGACACTGCTCTGCTCCCAGCTTGTGCCTGTGATCATTTGTCTGCTTTCTCACTCTCAATTTTTACCATGTATTCCTCTTCCCCAATGCCATCCATCCAACAATGCTGACAAGAAGAATGCTCCACCTCAGGGGACATCAGTGCCTTAGGAGATGTCTTTTGAATTAACCCATGTCAAGAGGGTTGTGTTTATTCTAGGGGTAGGTAATTTACTGTTGAGGAAAGGCTTTTGAACTGTAATTCCCAGTAAGAAATGAACGGGTGTGATGCTCTGACTTCAAGCCAGTATCATATAAATAAAAAAGGGGACGTTTGTACTAAAAAAGTAGACTGGGCTACTGGGGAAGACTTTTTCTTTCCTTCTGCAGTACTTTTTGGTGGCTTTGAGCAGTATAACCAAACAAAGGAGAGCTTCCCCAGCACGTACTATGACTTTGCTCAAATGCCATATCCAGTCAGCACTGACCTGTTTTGCTGGAATCCATGTGGCTCTGAGGGTGAAAACACTCTGGATTTCAGTGGTTGCCAAGAAGGATTCCCCTGAGCTTTTCCAGAGTTTAGGAAAGGTGTGTGGAGGTCAGACACTTGTAGCCAAGGACCTTCTGAAGATAGTGTGAAAATGTGGGTAAGATGGAGCAGTGCTGGGTGAATGATAGACTGTATGTGAAGGTTGGCAATAAAAAAGGAGCAGTTCCAGGAAAAACTAGGATATCAGGGTCCTGATGAGTACTGTAACAAATTAATTCCTGGGTCTTTATGAATCTTTGGGGTTGTCTGTGATTTTAGAGTGAGGGAAGTTATAATTCATTTGTTTTGTAAAGTGTTTTAATGATTGGGTGGTACTTGGGGACCTGTAAATTCTCATGAAGCTTTCTGAGTTTCTAACAAGAAACAGGTGTTAGTTGCTTTTGCTGTAAAGAATCTGTTCTCAATATCCCTTAAAATATCATGTGCACTGTTATTGGCTACTGCTTGCCTTAGTGCTGATAACCCTGACGTCTTTTTCTTGGTTTCTATAAAGACAATTTTGGGTAATACACCTATTTAAATAGAAGAAACCTGCCAGAAATGCTTTCCTGCCTGTACAATTCTCATAATAACTGTAATAAATGTTGGTGACAGCATTGGATTAGAGCATTGGATATTATGTTGTACCCTCTTACAGAAACTCTGAGTAGAGTTTGAATTCATACAGGTTAAGCAGAAAAACCTTAGCTTTATTGAGCGTGGTTCTCATTTCTTAATGGACCATTTCCCAGCTTGCAACTATTTTGCAGATTTTCTCTTTCACTGCAGAGGATTTTTAGAAAATTCAAGAAAACTATTTAGATAATGTAGAAAATCCAGCTCTTCCCTCTGCCTCACACAGTCTCTGTGCTCTTTGCCTCTCTCCACAGATCTGCTGTCAGCATTTATTGCCTACATCTTACCCTATTTCTTGAAACTTTACATCTTCACAACAGTTCCATATCTTTCTGTATTTCTTATGTAAAAAGAATCACAGTTGAATTGAAAACTGTCCTCTGTGGGATTAGTGTAACTTCACATCGTGACACAACGTTTTACAGGTTGTAGAGAGTATTTACACAGCATGGACTGTGCATTTAGAAATTAATTTCTTGTCTCTTGCCACACAAATGGTAGCCCTGCTTTCACTGGTTTGTGTGTGAAAATCCAAAGAAAGACTGTGAAGACATTTCTTTTTTTGAAAACATATCAGCAAACTTGCAAAAATGAAATGCTCAGCTTTCTGCAGCATGACAAGTCAGCCATAGGTAGTGCTTGTCTGCTGCTGTAAAAAAAGTAGATGAGATTAATGACATTACCTTAGTTAAAAGATCAAATAAGTGGGATATAAACTCTTATTCTGCCATATCTTCATGCAGAAAGTACTAGATTTTGGATGAGACTGACAGTGACTTATATTTGTATGATCGTAGAAGTTGATGTCTTAATATTTCTTTGTTTTTAATTGCAAAATCTAGCATTTCATTACTGGGAATTTCAAATTTTCTAATCTTTCAGATGAAGCATAGCAGCAAGGGCCTTTTCAAAGACTCCCTAATAAGGTTGCTGATGACACATCTGAAAGTCCAGCAGCTTGGAAAAATATTGTGTAGCATTTTCTTAATACTCTTCCCCCATGCACAGGGTCTTTCTGGAGCACATGGCACAGGATTTTATCCAGAAAACTTGGACTTTGGGCCTCACTGGNTGGAATGAGAGGGAAGAGTAAAAATCATGGTGTAAATTCAGAATATGCTCTTTGTATTTCCTGTGTCCCTGTCCTCTTAGAGTGTGTGTTTGGTGTTCTTAAAAAAATACAACAAATAGTTGTCAAGGTGTGCTCTGTTCAGGTGTCTTGGCAAAAGTATTAGTTTTTTTTTGAATGTGAAGAGTTATTATCAGTTATTCTCAACACAGTCACAATGACATTTTACTTTCTGAAGGCTGCATTGATGCTCAGAGCAGCTCTCTGAGTATGGCAGTGTGTTCTGATCTGTTCATCGTCTTGGCAGGTTTTCTGGCAAGAAGTGGAGGAAATATTTAATTGTTTTGGTATTTTTGGGGGGGATTGTGGATTAATAATTTAGACAAGTATAGAGTGTTTGCTTTATGATCATGAGCGTGCTGCTTTAGATCTTTGAATTTCCAGAGCAATAATTGTCATAATATTATGTAAGTATTTTAAAAAATCAGTCTAGTCTGTTCAGGATGTTCATGAAAAAGAAGAGAAGATGAGATTTGTATCTACTAATATAAAGACCAAAAATTAACTTAAAAAATCAATACATGCTCTACTCTTGCTCTAAAAGAGCCATATGGTGTCCATAACCTTAAGTTATGAGATTGTATATTTATGACCTTATATATGTATAGATATAACCTTATGTTATGAGATTGTACATTTAACAAAAAACTATTCTCCATAGAGCCCAGAAAAATCTGATTTGCGGGACTAAAGTTGTTTAAATGCAATAAAAATATTGCAATAAATAAAATATTCATTTTAGGTATTTAATAAGAAATTCTATGAAATATGGTGAGAGTTATGGTAGAACAGTAGGGCCTGGTATCATCCTCGTGCTCTTGTAGGTTTATTCAAAATGAGGAATTACTGGGAAGTGTCACTTTGTGCTTATCGTTTGCCCTGCATTATATAGAAAACAAATGCTTTTATCTTTTGTACCTGGATTTTATGGACCTTTCAGGAAGAAAAAGCTACCACAAGAATGGTTTGTTTTTGTTATCAAAATAACATGACTTTGTAGGGAGGAATTTCAGAGTGAGCAGTTTTGCCAAGTGCGTGCCATATTTCAGCAGTCACTATACAGGATTCACATTTGTGATCTGCTTCATTTTTAACCTGGGAAAACGGGCATAGGTGGAAAAGAGAGACACTGATTTCCTTTGCTTAGAGGATTTATCCTTATCTGATAATGATTCTGCCATGAATCCTGGCAGTGATGTGTAAGCATTTTAATTCAATTCTTCTCGGACTGGAGTCCAGTGTGTCTGAAACTAAAGAAACAAGGAAAGAGAATCCACCTTCCTCAAGTTTATGATAAACGTTATTTATAGTTCCTGAGCTTGTTAAATGTAAAGCTTTTTCAATGCACAGATCTTTTTATCCTGGTGCATCCAGGTGAACATGTGCACTGACTAAAGGCATTCTCTAGAGAGGAGAAAAAAGAAATGCAGAGGGGGAAGAAGAGGTTAAAGGAGGGAGAATATTAAAAAAAAAAAAAGGTGAAAATTTGATTAGTGTAGGAATTTCTTCCTCCTCTGTGACCTCTGAACCTCATGGGTATTTTCTTCTTATTGGAAAAAAGTATGCCAGTGAGTTTTCCAGCACTGCAGGACACCACCCCAGCAGCCAGCT
The DNA here is from genome assembly GCA_013399195.1 of Dicrurus megarhynchus. NCBI lineage: Eukaryota > Metazoa > Chordata > Aves > Passeriformes > Dicruridae > Dicrurus > Dicrurus megarhynchus. Next base: position 600,278 of record VXAD01010092.1, on the reverse strand, counting down.
GCCTATGAACTCTCTTCTCTGAGCATCCAGGTATTCCTCTTTCTTTTAATTCCTTATTTTACACATCATTTAGTGCCTACTGGTAATGCTACAAAATGAGTTTAATACTGATGACAGTGATAAACCAGCCCAAGTTCCCAACAGAACCTAATTCCAAATTGTTATCTCTTACACTTAAGAGAACAAAATAAAGCAAAACTCTTTTGTTTTATAAACTCTTTTGGAGAAATTAGTCAAACTCAACAAAACTTGAACTCTAATGTACATCAGTAGCTCTGTGAGTTCAACAGTGGAATTCAACAGGAGCTCTTTTTGTTAAGTTCCAAACTGGCTCAACTTTGCCTGAATTTGCACTAAATGATATACACCAAGTTGCTTATAGCTGCTTTTAATGAACTTTGGATAGTTGAAGTACACATATACATTAGGGATTGTAACTTCTGGAAGAGGAGATCTGTTCTCTGCTAAGAGTAGCTGTACTACTTCAGTGAATAAAGGGAAAAGAGTTCTCTATTTATTTTCTGATTAAATGTGAATTTTTCCTTCATTTTTTCAGATGTTGACAATTTCAGATCAGAGTTATGTCACTGAACTTTTATACTTTGTGTCACAAAACAAGCAGGTTCTCAATATTTTACTGGGTATGCAAAGCCCTCCTCTAGGAATCAGAGCCCCCCTATGCTGGGCACTGACAAATCTAAGCCAGAGTGGTGTCTACTCCTCTCCTTCCCACAATTATTCAGTGAAAGATAGAATTTGCCTAATAGCCATTATTCACATTGCCTGAATGAGCTCACACTACTTGTACTGGAGTTACAATAAATGAATCACAGAATATCCTGGGTTGGAAGGACCCACAGGCAGCATGGAGTCCAACTCTCAAGTGGATGGCCCATAGGAGGGTCAAACCCACAAGCTTGGCTCTAAGGAGTTTTTGTAGGAAGCAAGATCCATCCCCTTAATTAAAAGGAGATACATAAACATTAATAGAGCTAATCTGCCTTCTAACTGTGTCTCCCTCTTCATAGTGGTTCCCCACCTTTCTCTTGTGAGGATTTTTTGGCTTTGTTTTCTTGTCTTGTCGTTTCCACACACACACACAACAGTACAATTGCAAAACAGAATTTTGCCATCTGGTCCAGCCCAGCAGATCTATCTGTAGCACAGCATGCCGCCACTTGCAGGAACTTTGCTTGAGCCAAATTTAGTGGTGTCATAAGTGGTGTAAATGACATGCCAGTACATCAGTGCAAGTCAGCATGAAGGTAATTCAGATGCTTGAAAGTGTAGGTTATAATAGGAAAGGATCCAATTTAGGTATGCAATGTAATGGAATGTCGTGTAGCTGATCACCTCTATAACTTATAAATTTAGGCTCTAAAGTCACAGTGTGAAAGGCTGCATCTAATGGCATTCAACTTAAAACAAGACTTTTTTCATACAAAACTCCCAAAAGCTCCATAGAAACAAAAGAGGAAGACTATTTTTAATGATGACCTCGATTGCAATCACAAAGCAAGGGAACTCAAAGGGATCTGGATGCGTGGTGCAGGAGCTGTGTGAAAGAGTAGGGAAGCCTTGTTACATATGTTATTTATAAAACTAAGCAGATAGTTTGACCCTACTAATCTGCTGATGAATTCTGCTTTTCATTTCCATTTGAGAACTGTCCCACAATACTGCTTTATGCTCTTAATTCCCCTAATTAAACCCATTGCTTTTGTAGCTGCATTTAAACTAAAAAGTTATTGAAAAAAAAAACCTAAAAAATTGAACTGACCAGATTAAGCACACAGCATGTTAGGGTTGAAACCCAAAGATTTTAGATTCCGCAATTGCTGGATGTATTTCACCCAACTTTAGGTCTCTATTTCTTCCCAGACCATGAAGGGAAGTATCTGTCTCCTGAGGGTGATTCTCCCTCCTTCCTGCAGTTGCCCAAAGCAGGCCCTTCCAGTGGCTGAGCCCAGCTGTCTCTGTTCACTGCAAAAGAAGCTCCAAGTCTGACCTGTTCACAGTGCCTTTCACATTTCCAGCCCGCAAAAGCCTGTTCCAATCCAGGTTATGGCATATTTGACAATTTGGTTTATAGTTAATCTATCCCAGTCTTTAAGAACTGGTATAAAACCATGGGTTTAGAAGTTGTTAGGCTTGGGTTTAGTGCCCTGAGCCAGGGCTCAGAAGGATCATAGAGGCCACACCTTGAATGTGGGATAGTAAGAGCAGATCTGTGGAGTGTGGCTGGTGGCACTGAGGATCCAGTGACCCTGTCACAAGGCTTTGGTGAGGCTCTCCCTCACTGCTGCCATGACCTCAGGCACAGCTGGTGGGAGCAGTGCAGGTGTAGGAGCAGCCTGACAAGAGGAAGTGATGCTGTGGTTTGGCTGGTTACACTTAGGATCAAGTAAGGATATTGGAGCAGGGCTAGAACTTTTAAAACTCTAAACGTTACAAGTGTCCTCTAGCATGATGGAGGCCTTGTCTGCTCCTGCTGACGAGGAAAAAGTTATTGAAACCTCCTTTTTGAGTGATTCACTCTTCGATGAGGTGAATATTTCACAGAACAGAATTCCCTATTTGTGCTTCAGTTCTAAGCCTGGATAGCAGACATTGCCTACGTTTTGTATTCTGTTCCTGTTTCTGATTTTGGAAAGGTGATTTTTTGGAAAACATTGCAACTTTGCCACTCATATCCATGATTTAGCACTTAGAAATGAAGATAAAAGTCTGCCACCTTTTGGGTGGCCAACTGGGAGAGAATTATCATAGGCTACACTCTGTGAACTACTAGAGTGTATAAACAGCTTTTTTCCCTATGCTTTTATATCATTTATTCTTATCACAGTTTTGTGTGACAGTAACAAACAACAAGAAATTTATGTTAAGTTTTAGTCTTCAGTATTTAGCAACTTTTCCAATCTTTAAGTGGCACCTTCAGCAAATTGCCAGGCAGGTACTCTGTTTATGACAAGATGATGGAAGAGGAACGTGGTTGAAGCCAAATAGCCTCAGGTGTCATTGTTGTAATGTCTGCTCAGGTGTCTAGTCAAAAAGACCGATTCATTTTTGGCATTTAGCTCTTCTCTGTGAAAGGTCTGTGTGAGAATTCATGATAAATGAGGCTGAGGTTTAACAAATGTTCACCACGAGGGAAAACACAATCTTGTGAGTCAGAGCCCAGCAGCAGGTAAAGGTCAAGGAGAAAATGTGTTTTGTTCTGGGAGCTTTTCATGGGCTGACTCAAAAGCTGCTGGTCTGCTGTGGTTCAACCTTATGATATCTTATGCATCTTGCCCTGCTCTCTCATCCTATTGTGGCTCAAGGTGCTCTAATCCACAGGTGTTTTGTAGAGAAAAATGGGATTGTTGCAGAGCTAAAGAAGCACTGCTGCTCAGAGAAAAAAAACAGCAAAGAAATTTTGAGAAAAGTGTAATTTCTTTTGGCACCACCTGGTTTCTTGTAAGTCAGAATAAATGAAAAGGGGGAAGGGGCAGCACAGTGGAGCTGTGAAGAGCAGTGCAGTGAAGCTGCTGCTGCAGGGCTGCTGACACGAGCTCCGACCTCTTGGCCCGTTATTGTGTCTTTACAGATCTAGTTTCCTTCTTCAGCACATATGGGCCTCTTATATCTATGAATAGCTGTTTTCATTTGATCAATTTGGCTGTTTCTTAGATAAAAACATCTGCTGCTTTCTCCCAAAGCCAAGCTTTTGGGTCAGTTTTATGACTGTCTTAAATGTCTTTTGTAAAATTGTGCTGTTTTCTTCCATCATATCAATGTTTCATCTACTTTTGATACCTACTTGATACTATGTTTTCCATGGTTTTTTGTTTAATTTGGGGTTCAAATCATCAGGAAAACAATTCGATTATACTCACTTTTTTTGATAATTGAATACATAATTTAGCAGTTTATTAATATGGGAAATACCTAAAATTGACTTTCGAGTTATAAAAAGAAAAGGCTGAAAATATACAATATGAGCAGTGATGTTAAATGAAAGGATGTAGGCAAATAGAATGAAATACTAATATTTGTATGCTGTCTATACCAGTAAATGTTGATTTGGAAGGCTGGCAGCAAATTAATGTTGATCCAGCTCTATGTCATTGATCACTTCAATAGAAATGGAGTTGGGTGGACAAAGACTATTTCTCTTGGTGAAAGATGTGTTCTCAGTTCAATCACAGGCAAAATAGAGGTTTTTACTTTTTTAACAGCAAAATTAGGACTTCTCTCCCAAAATATTGAATTACAGAACAGAAGCTTGGGCCAGAGTCCTCCTCCTCCAGTGTAACTAAATTATTACATTTTCTGACTGTTTTGAATGTCTTCTTATTCCAAATAAGTCTGTCAAAAGTGGTAATGCTTCCTTGAAATACTTGAAGTTCAGTAAAGAGGCGTATGTTAATAAAGACAAAAAATTGTTTTTCAAATGAGCCATCTATTGATGTAACAGAGAAAGCAGGCCCAGGTTTGTCAGTAATGGACACATTAATGTTCATTACCTGCATTTTCCCATATTTTCAACGGCTGTTTACTTTGTCAGGGGGCTGGAGATGGTTGAGTTGAATTTTAGTCTATTGCATTTCCAACTTCACCAGTCAAGGATTTCACTGATTTAAATAAATAGAAGGATTAGCTGAAGGTCTTATGCAGCTTTAGAAAGCTTCTTTGAATTCCTTGTGATTGATTCCTGGAATAATTTCAAATAAGTCACAGTGGCCTTTGTCTCCTTCTTTCTGCTGTATCTTTTGAAGTATTTAAAGTAATGAAGATCTTATTTGGGCTTTTTCTGAAGGAAGTCCTGGCTTTTGGCATTTTAAATGTAAGTTTTAGGTTTGCCAACCAGTATTTCAATTGCTGATCAATACTTGTATGTGTGACCTGAACTGAACTCAAACATAGCCTAATATAGATTGTTTGACCAGGTCATGGAGAAATTTTATTTTTCAGCTATGTGTCAGTTCCTATGTGACTTCCCACCGAGGATTGCTGGAAAACTTTATGCCCTGTTTATGCAAGACTGAAAATGGAAATCCTGTTGCCAGTCTTTGGCCATTCAGTAAGGTTGTGGGATGCTGCTGCTCTGATGTTGTGTGTTCAGAGAGCTTTATTCCTGAGCGCTCCCTAAATGGGAATAATCTGCATTGTTTATAGGGTCATGGGCCGGGGTTGCAGTGCTGAACACCGTCTCTCTTGTCACCATCTAATTCGTGTCAATTTAAATGGTTTCTTATTTATGCCTTGTTGCACACTCTTTACTTATTTAGCATTGGCTTTTTTGGCTTATTATTCATTTTTAACCACTTTGGTGAAAGGCACTGTAGTTGGTCCACTCAAACAGTGCCAGCTTCAGAAACGGACTGCAAGACTCTCAATAAACAAGCTGATAATGTTTAGCTTACAAGCAAAAGAATATTTTTTTCCTATGAGAAGCCTAAAACTTGCTTGTTTGTTTTATGGTTTTTGTTTGCTTCTCTGAGCAAGATTACTTAAAGAAAATGGAGCTAAGAACATGGGAATGCTTCAAGCATGACTTAAACTGTCGTTGGTAGTGACGTGGACTTTGTTAATTCTCTGAGTGGTGGAATAGGTAACCCCTGACAGCCCTCTTAGAAAGCCACATGTCTTTGCTCATGTGGGTAAGGCACTGAACGGATGCTTTAAAATCACTAAAGGTAGTAAGTATTTCTGGGGAAAAATAAGTTTATGATCCCATTCTATTAAGCAATATGGAACTCTTGCACACTCAGAAATGAGTTTAAACAGAATCTGCTGAGGAAATGAATCAGTTGCTGCAGCTGCCACAAATTGTCACTGTGAGTGCAATTGACCGTTTCCATTTTTTGCTGGATCAGGTCGATGTCCCCATCTCCTTATGAAATACAGTAGATCAGATACTGCTGCCCTATGTATAGCTGGTCTTACAAGTGGCTTTTTAATTTTTAGATGTTCCATCCAAAAACCCCAAACACCTAAATGGACTATATATACATCCCTAGCAGGTTTCATATAAGCTGGACAACAAAATTCCAAATAGATGTTTCTCCCAAACACGCTGAGCATCAGGGCAGAGGAAAAAGGTCAGAGTTAGAGAAAAATGTAATCACCTCTCTCAGATTAATTTCTGCAATTACAACACAGTGAAGAGAAAATATGAGTTTGCAGAGCTCTAAACATTTGAAATTGATTTAGCCAAAATAAATGCATTCTTCAGTAAGTGCTTTTCCATGTACAAGTAAGATTCAAGTTTTTGTGACATAGGAGACAGAACTATAGTGATTTAATCAACTACTTTACTATGACTGCCACTCACAAGGCAAAATATGCTGTTAGTTTTTGTAATGTCATTATTTATCCAGTAAGGGCACTGGGCTTGCTAATTAATTGCATACAATAAACACAGACAATAGCAGCTGCTGCTTTTGATTTTCATCAAACTCTCCACAGATACACGTTGAAAATTATTTTCTTCCACAAACGCACTGAGGATTTTTATTGCCTTAATTTGTGGGCAGTCTGAGGCATCTTGAAGTCTGATTATTTTCCAGTGGGTGGAATAGTCAGCACTCTCTAAAATTCAGAGCTCTTCAAGATCATTTGATGATTACTGAAAACTGTTGGCTTGTGATCATGATTTTAATAGAGAACTGCTTAATCGGATATAGAAGTCATTAAAAAAAAAGGCAACGTCTCTTTCACATGTTTGTTCTTTGCCATCATTCCATATGTTTACTCTTTTGGTCTCTTGCTCTCAGGATATGCACGCTTTATCCTCTGCTTGTGGTTTCATATCAGTGACAACAACAGTTACTTTATGGTGCAGAGGAAATTCATTAATTCATTTTCCTTTTCCCAAGTTCCATTAGAACATGTCAGTGCTGTATATTTGATGCTTCAGTGATGAATCCTTTTCTGCAGTAGGAATTGGAATAGTCCATATCACTGTGTTAGAAATGGGCTGGCTCTGCTAAGGTCTGTTGTTGGCCACTCCAATGAGATCAGGTGCTGAGCTTTGGCATCGTGTTGAGGTGAGCTAAGGCTAAGCAGAAAAATCTGGCTTGGCTTCTGACAAAGTGAAAACAATGTGGAAGTAATATTATTCTATTAATTGATTTTTTGAGGCATCTAAAATTAGAAAAGCTTTGGGATTGGCACTGGCAACATGTTACAATATGAAGTACTTCAGAGATGCCAGAAATTATATTTCTGGAAACAAGTGTAATGTAATATTAAAGTTTTTATTCTGTTTTATTATTTTGGCTCCTTGGATTTCTCTGCCATAGGAGTTCTGTCTGGTTAAAGAAGGAAGTAACACCATATGTACTGCAACTTTTTGTCATCATGATTTTGTTCAAAGACTTAATAGTGTTCAGACTATTATCCTTGGGTTAAAATGGCAGCTGAAAGGCCCTGAGCACAGGGTACCTGGGTAGGAGCTTTGCAGGTGCCTCTGTCACCTGCCAGTGTTCTCGGTGGCACTGATTTCACTGAGGGAGAATCCCACTGCATGCAGTGGAGTTTGTTCGGGTTTTCTTCAGAACGGGTGAGAGCAGAGTTCAGTGGCCTCAGATTCCAATTAATGGTTGACATCCCTTGCTAGAAAGAAGTCAGTAACTTCTGCTTTGAAGTGGACTTCATTACCTGCAATATAACTTTTAAAACTGGGGACATGATAGCCATGATCTTTGAGAAACTTTATCCTTAATCTCTGAAGGTCTGTTTTGTAGCTATCCTGGGTTTGGTGCCTTTTGGAAGAGCTGCTTTGTCTTACTGAGTAGCAATCAAATCAGGAAATGGAAAACTGTATTGCTAAGGCCTAATGAGGACATTTTGTGTAAGTTCCAGAAGAATCAAAATGCTGCAAGCAACAAGGTGATACAGCTAAAATCACAAATGATCATAAGCTCAAGTGCTGAAAGATTGCTGCTGCCTGGCGTCCCACTGAACAGTTTATTACTTAAAAAGATTGCACTTTTACATCCCTCTTTGATACGCTTCTCTTCTCATGTTTGAATAGTGTTTACTATTGCCTGTTTCCTCAGCTGTGCCTAACCTTGTCTGAAATTTTTAATGCAGTGGTTCTCGCCTTTCTCAGGAAATACATCTCCTAGTTTTTTAACTGTTAATTCACACCAAGTCCTGGAAACTATCTGTGCTCTTGCCTCAGCAGTGTGAATTTTTCTGCCATTGTAAGTCTGTAACACAAACGTTGCAATCTGTCTGAAGCTGCAAATTTCCCATAATGCTGTAAAAACGAGCAGCAGGTCACTCTCGTCTCCCAGGAATCTCTGATAAATGAGTAGCTGTGTATCTCCTGTCAGCTTTGATGCTGCATCACAGACAGCAGCCACGTTCCTTGCTAATACCACCAGTAGGAGTAAAGGTTTTTTTTTTTTTTTAGAGCTAAAAGTGATCACCATACATAGCTGTAAGCACAATTAACTGCTCACCAAAATTCTAGTTAGAACGCTTAGAACTTTGTTCCATCATCTTCTTTCTTAAAACCCTTGCACCTTGAGCCATTTCTTACCAGGTGGACAAGTTTTGCCTATCAATCTGAAAGTGTACTTTTGCCTCATTACTTTGCATATCAATCTTCTATTAGTCTCAAAATGTCCTTTTTGACATTGGGGAAATGAGCACATGAACAGGTCAGTTTATACCTCCATGAATGAGGCAGGAGAAGGCCATGTGGTTGTGCAGAAACAGACAATTTATATTTCAATGTCCTGGGTCTTATAAATAGTTCCAGTTACATCAGGTACAAGTGAGTTTGACAAGATACTCCACACAGCTCCACGATACAGGGTTGACAAATCTCCTTCCTAAACCCCAAGAAGAGTTCCCTGAATGTATCACTGGCGTGTGCTGACGTACTGCTCTGCCATCACAAATGAAGTCTCCTTCAAAGTATTCAGTCAGCACCCTCTCAGCAAGTTACTTTCAGCTTACACCCTGCAGCACTGGAAGAAAGTGTATATTTAGACAGTGACAGAACAGCAGTTTCAGATAGGCAACTTCATCTTGGTTACTTCCCCGAGGCACCAGATTTGCCAATTTGTTAATGCCCTTTGCCTGTAGCAATTTCATACTTGGTTTGTCAAGCACATTTGTTATGTGTGTTCAGGCAAAGACTGCAATAATGAAAAATACCTTATCCTGAAAGTTCTTCCATCTCTTCAATTCCAAACTTAGAGCTGAAGCTTTTGCATTCCAGCAGTAACTGATATTTAACTCTTAGTGGTTTTTCATCTGAAGTTATGGAAGACTTGCAAGAGGGTAAAGCAGTGAGGAAGAAAAGGCAAAAATATCTAAGGTTAAGCCAGACAAAGGTCACAGGAAAAAGCAGTGGTATGGACAAAAATACATAGCAGAGAGGAATGTGTTCTCCATTTGGAATAAAGGTCATAGGGGACATGACCTTGTTAATGGCTGTCCCTGTGTTAATAGGAATTGTGTATATAATCATATATATATATAATGTGTCTGATAAGTATCTATATAATGCATATAAAAATAAAAATATATTCAGATTGCAATTGCATTATTGGATTGACTAAAAAAGTCTTAATTTCATCCATCTTTGCATTCAAAACAAAATGAATAGAGCAGGCTTCCAATGGAGGAGAAGCAGGCTTTTGGGCCAGTGAAATTACTGTGAAATTGCATCAAAAAATGGACTGGTTTTAGTGTAGTGACTTGAGGGTTATAACATGATCTAACATGACCCTTACTGGTGTCAGAGAATAGGCAACAAAGGAAACTACAGAACTGTTCAAACTGGGGCCATTTGCTTTTTAGCAAAGGCTTGTGTCCAGCAAGGATCAGCCTAATCCAGTGGTTTGGGAAATCTAGGAGATGCATTAAAATTTGTTACTTCAGCATAGAAGAATATCTAATTCTTCTAAATCTTGAGTCCAGAGATAGTAATCCCATAATCAAGGCTACATATGTGGCACTTCAGGAGAGTTTACAATGGATTAGTCCATCCCTTGAATGCTGCAGAGGAACAGCTCCTTCCTAGAAGAGAAAACAGGCCAATGCTCTTTTCCCGGAGTTTTTCTGACAAGCTTCTTTGCTTTTTTTTATCCAAACTTTATTTCTGGGTAAATTGTGAGTGTGCTGACCTCAAAGAAAGTGAGGGACTCTTGAGATCAGTTGGAAAGAGGATTGTAAACTGCAGCCTGGCAAGCAGCACTCCCTATCCCTGTCTTGGCACTAGCCAGACATCCATAGCAGCATGTCCTGTTTGTTGTTTGCTTGAAACGTGCAAAAAGCTTGGGATCGTTTGTTTACACAGTGATAGAATTTTTCTAAAGCAAGGCTTATCCCAGCTGAACTTGTTTAACACAGTGCTTTGCAGTCCACTTGGGAACTACGGATCTGGAGTTAAGTTAAAATGAATTAAATAAAGCAAAAGAAAGAAAAAAAACCTATTTAAAAGGAAAAAAAAGCAATCAGACTCATGAATGAATAGGCCCAGCATGCGGAATAAGTATTTTCAGTTCTTCCAGCTCAGTTATTGCTTTTGGTTGTCTTGTCTGTTCTATAACAATCTCTCTTGAGATTTTCACTATCCTATATGCAGCTCTAGTTGCTCCCAATATTCAGCAGAAATGTACATTTGCCTTCCAAAAGCTGGTTTCTGCAGGTAAAAGCCTGCTTTGAGAGCAGCTGTTGTTACTGACTGACGTTAGTGGATTCAGACCTGCAGTCCATGCTTTAAATGACACAATAACAGTGCCTCATCTGCAGCAAAGCACTATTACCAACATTTTGAGAATCAATGAGATCCTGATATACTGTTTATTTTTTGGAGAAAAATAGCTACTTGAAAAGCTCTTGGGTCCAATTCTCAGCTGGTTCAGCCCCATTCCATTGATCTTAATGTTTCAGAGGGAATGGAGGCTTTGAGACACTAACACAAATCATGTGCAAAGACTATTCCAGATGAGGCCGTTGTATAAAACAGGTAAATGAAACATCACGGTGGTTAATAATTCTGTTTAAAAATTCCATTTTGTCTTACACAATCCCTTATTTAACATTCTGTCCCCCTTTTCCCTCCTTTTCTTGAATTGCCTAACATCCTAAAATTAGTCACTTATGATTGCAAACGTGGACTCAGCAGAGTTGCCTGGATCTGTGGTTATGGTCAAACCACATGAAAATAAGAAGAGAAGATGAGAGTGCTGACAAGTGATTTAATAGTTCCCTGTTTGTAACTCCCATTTTACAGAAGGCTCACACAGCACTGGCACTCTGCACCAGCTCAGAACAGTCTCTGAGTGAGGGGAAAGAGATGTTGCGTGCTGAACTTTTATTTCTTAGCACTTAATCAATGGAGGAATATTGAAGCAAGCTAGAGGAGACAGTTTTATAGCTGCCTTTTGTGGGGCGTTGTTGGTACCATTTCAGTAGTCAGCAAACAAGGCACAATCCTGTTCCTGACACTGTCCGTATGCGGATTGTGAAGGAGCAGTTTTTGCCAATGAAAACAAAAGGAAAGTAACTGAAATTTGTTTTCTTATTTCACCCACTTACACTGAGAACCAATATTAAAAAAAACCCCAGCAAACCAACCACCCCACAACATTATCCAAGGTTCACAAAAAGCAGTGTAGAGATGTCTGATGTTTCAGCATGTGTTCAGAGGACACTCAAAGGCAGCTGCCTGGGCATTCAGTGGCATTATGAACTGCTGGTTTGCAATGATATTTGGAAAGAGGAAAGTAATTCAGCATGACTGACCCTGTAAATACTCTTACCTACAACAAATTGCAGGAAGGGGTTAAAAAAATGACAGCTTAAGTGGTGTTTTCTAATGGAATGTTGGATCAGTGATATTACAGAGTATGACATAAACACTGCATGGATCAATTGATTGTCCAGTCTGCAGCCTCATCATTTTTTGGTGTGATGAACTGTTTGTTTCGTGGTATAAGGCCTACATCAAATGCAATTATCACTTAATCAATTTTGAGCCATAGAAAGTGTGTAATGGGCTGCTGGATCAATTAGGAAGCTAGATCACTTCATCAATATAGCAGTGCAAGATTATTTTAAAAACCGATCTCCTTTCTTTTATGTAATGTGCTTCATATGTCTCAGGCAAAACCAAGGTCAGGCCTAAATTATACATGAAAGTATTTTATTATCAAAGCAGCAGTCCTAAATTTGAAATTAGGCTATTACTGAGTTATGCAAACAAAGCCAAACATAATACAAATAAGTGTTGGTGCATCGTGCCACTCTTTATGCAGTGTTTGAATCAAATGTTTGTTCTAATTAATAAAAACTTTCTAAGCAATTGCCTGGTACCCAAATTCCCCTTTCCTATCCAGAGCTTCACCTCTTAATTAGAATAAATGAAGTTTATCAAACAGTGCTAGAGCAGTCTGTGAAAAGAGAAGGCAGTTGTTGGTGAATTAATTAAAAGACAATATCTACAACTGCAAAACATATTATGAAAATTTTTAAGTGAACATTTGGATGCTGAGTGGGGAAAAGATAAATCACTCTGGAAAGGGAGATATTTTAAATTAATGGGGGTTTGTGGCCTTTGAAATTGCTGCAAATGAAGTCTTTGAATGGCTTCTGGAATTAATATTGGTGTGGTTTTATATGGTGTCTTAACTGTAGTAATTAATCTTATTTTTAAATCTTCTGATAACGTTTCTGATGGTTGTTCACTTTGAAGTAGCTGCAAAGACACTTTTTTTAATGATAAGAAGTTTCAAATAAAATGCAGAGCATATATAACTAAACAGTCGAACAGATAAACCTACAGGAAAATGTTACAATTTTGACATAAATGAGTAAAAGCAGCAGCAAAAAATGAACCAAACCAGGAAGAGCTCTTTTCTTGATGAGTAGCACTGAGTGAAGTTGTCATGAAGGGTCTTAGTACATAATGTGCTTTCCATGGATCTGACTGAAAGCCCATTTATAAGTGGGAATCTTTCAGTGGAATTCCCAGCTGACTTTGAATCAGATCCAGTAAATTTTGACTTGTTTCTCTTGAATACAAATTCTCTAGTGTGCCTAGTGTGTCTTAAGTTTAGCACTGTTTTAAAATAATCCAAATATTTTTTCTTTTGAAATATTATTATGCCTGTAGCAGCTCTAACACATCTTTTTTTGCCACTGAAAAATCTGAGAAAAGCCAAAATTAAAAAAAAAAAAGAAGTATTATGATAGATAACCATACTGATAACATCTTATAGAGTGGGGCAGTTGGAAAGAAAAATGGATATAACTGGATTGGCAAAGAATACCAAAAGGAGCATATGTAAATAGCAAATGCTAATTTTGACATACAAACAGAGTTAATTTCAAATACTCTCATGTGTCTGTAATAGTTATCCAGCAACATAATGCTTCAGAAAGATCAGTGTCATTTCTGTACTACATAAAGGAACCAATTGGAGTCAAGGTTTAATTAATTTTATATACTGATTTAAACAATTAGAAGTGGTTAAAAAATGCATTTACAAAATGAAAAACCATCCTCTGTTTAGACAGCAGTGATATGAAAATATGACCTGCCAATTAATTTGGAAGACTCTTGTAGGAGTAGAATCCTGAAAGTATTAGTATTTCAGAATAAAATATTTCTCTAAAGATTCAAAATGACAGTAGCTTCACTTTCAAATCATATATTATCCCTCTCAATTCAAGCTGATTCATCTGTAGGCTCAGTATTAACAGGAACATTTCAAACAAAGATAAATACTTGGAAGAAAAAGCTTGCTTCTTAAAATGAGAAACACTGTGTATTACATTTAGTTTGTCAAGGAAATCATGATAAATAATTCCTAGCTTAAAGCAGAAAAGTGTGATTAAGTGATCTGAACAACTAGTGGCAATATCCATCCTAATTACTTTCCCTGTGTTTGCATAATCTCTTCTGAAAGCAGAGGCTCGCTCACAGTGAAATACAAATGTGATAATCGACATTTTCAATCTAGGGCAGCAGAGACACCTCGGCAAACAGCCCCGTTCTTTACGGCTGCAGAGGAGGTTTTGGGTGTGCATGGATGTTCCCATGGCATATGGCAAGGAAATACATGTTTTATCTGGTCCTCAGAAGAATCAGGTCTGCTCCCAGAGGGAATTATCTCAGGAGAATGTCCTATGAACACAGACAGCCATTGAAAAGACTTTGCTTTCTCTTGCTCTCTCCCAGAACAGCAAAAAGTGGCAGGGAGAGAATCAGTATCTTTGTGTTTAAAATTAATATTTGGCAAGATAAAAAACGGATGTAGAGAGAAGATCTTCCTTCTTGTTTTCTATAAAAACTTGAGGGATAAACACCATGGAGGTTGGAAGAGCTATTGCAGATGATGAACAACGCTGGCATAACAAAAAATGAGTCTACAGTGCCCCTGAACAAATTTATGGTGGAAATTAAGAAGAACTATGAATGGAATTAGGATCCGGAGCAGCCATTCACAGGGGCAGAGGGGACATTTGGTGTTAGGATGGATTTTATTATGCTCAGAGTTATGTGATGTTCTTGTCTGCAATAGCTGATTGGATGGCTCTGTTATGTCTGCGGTGCTTTACCTCGTCCTTTCAGAGGCATTCTACCTAAAGAAAGCAGCTGCCTGGGGAGATGTAAGCCAGGAGATAGTGGCAATTTTTTAGCCAGGTTGAACTTAATGATCACAACTGTAATGAGGCTTTGAGTTTAATCTAGTGCATGATAGGTAAAGGATGACATGATTTAAGCATCAAAGCCATGCCTGCCTTTCGTGACGATTATTCGTTGACAGGTGTGTTAGTACATCAGTTGTGAGAAAGATGACTTTCATCCTCCTAGATAAAAAATAGATACTGCAGCTGAGCATTGAAACCTCACCAAGCTTTTAATCAGTACTATATGTAATTAAACAGAGATGTTTAGCAATTTAAGGATCCCACTGAAATCTTATAAAGAAAAACCTGATGCCTAGGAAAGTGGAAACACATTTTGCAGACTATGTTACAGTGCTGGTCAGATAACACAGCTATAGTAACCACTGGCTTCTATGAGTCTTTCGTGGTTTAGAGTTTGTGAATATTTTCCTTGGTGCTAAAACAGGTGTCTAAATTGCTTCCTCTTTCTAGAATTGTATCTGATGTCAAGACGGAACCTTAACTCAGAATTTTTGGACAGAAAGTCTATTCATATGTGCATCTCTGACGAAGCATTTCTTAAAAATTAAACAATAGGAAGACTAATGCAATCCTATTAGTTCTACCCATTTTCAAATACCTGTTCTGACTGATTTTGAACAGGAACTTTTAACTCAGTATTATGACACTCTTGAACTAGAAGTAAGATCTCCCTTACACAAAGTATCTTATGGTTTCCATTTCTAATCAGACGGATGTTTAACATCACACAGAAATTCCTTTTATGTTGTTTTACAGCCATGGCTCCTCATCTTTATGTTTACATAACAATGTACTTTCATCATCCAAAAATTCCTTCACCAGAAACTTGGACTACTCTCTCAGAAGAAAATAAAACTTTAATCAGATTATCACTTTTCTCATACAGAGAAATTAGGAACAGATAAAGTAATAACAGGGTCTTGTTCCTTGTCTGGAGAGGAAAAGACTCATTCTTGACAGGTGCATGAAACATTACCTTTCCAGGTAGGAATTTGATCTATTTAAAGAGTTAAAATTAACTCTGTTCTAAACTGAGGTTTTAAGAAAATCTATAAGGTTGAAGGTAAAGGTTTGAATATGAATAGAACCAAAAGGAAGATTTGGGTTATTAGGATTCTTTGCTCATAGAGGCCAAGTTCCAGGATACGGGTTTTGAGCTGCACTCATCAGGGCCTAGGTGTCCTAATAGTTTAATAGCTGTTGAAAGAAAGACAAAATAGTTATGAAATATAAGAAATTATAAAATAATTAAATATATATATGGCTTTCCTTTTATTTTCTATGCACCTGCCTCTCATCTTTGGTAGCAGCATTGTCTATATTTTGGTGGTATCAGAAAGTCTTTGGACTAATCACAACTGCAGCTTTCGCCTATAAAAAAAACTTTTCAAGGAACTGCCCTAATCTAGAAGTTAAAGATAATTTGGGTATGGTGAAATACTCTGTACCCATTACTATTTTCCCCTGAGAGTGGTAACATTACTTTGAATGGAAAATTTTTTTGAAGTTCCTTGTGAAAGATGATTTTTGAGAACTGATGATAATGGGAGAGGGTAATGAAAATTAATTGCACATGTTTCTAAGTGTTAATTTCCATTGCAGCTTGTGAGGATGATGAAATTGCTATTATTCATTGATCCGTAAGGACAGA
This sequence comes from Dicrurus megarhynchus, assembly GCA_013399195.1. Lineage (NCBI taxonomy): Eukaryota > Metazoa > Chordata > Aves > Passeriformes > Dicruridae > Dicrurus > Dicrurus megarhynchus. Next base: position 583,960 of record VXAD01010092.1, on the reverse strand, counting down.
CATTTTCCTCACCTGTGACCTCTAGTCTTCTCAGGGGAAGCTGAGCTCATGCCTGTGCTGCAGTAAATGGACTTCACTGCGTGCAGTGGGGAAGAGCTTCTGGGGGAAAGAGTCTTGCCCAACTCTCTGTTAGTTCATTGTAGATATAAACATCCAGATAATGTTAAAAAATATTTGTTTTCCCAGGGTGGCTTATTTGTTTGGTCAAGTACTGTTGTGACCTGCTGTAGTTTTACCTTTTTCATATACCGTTTGTTTTCTTTGAACCAGATCTTTAAATTTGCTTCAGCATTTTGGCTTAGTATGGTCCTTGGCTTTAACTTCAAGTCTCACAACATAAATCCTGTTTTTATCTCCCTATTGCACTTTGAGATCTGCATAGTTAAATGGAATGAGGAAATTAAATGTCAGTGCAAAGAGCTATATTGGCCTTTACACTTCCTTTTCTCCTGAAAACTGTTTTCAACATGTTGTTCATCCACAGCACCTACCCCCAGCAGATTCGCTGTGCTTGGTTATTGACCAGTGGATGTTTCTGCACTGAAATCTTCATGCTTGCAAGGCAGTGCAAAATTAATTAGTATCTATGAAGGGAGGCAGTAGAACTATTAAAGAAATATTTTTTGAAACTCTTGGGGAATCTGTATTCTATAAACTGGAAAGGAAAATCCTACCAGAAACCCAAGTGTAATTTCAAGGAATGAAATGGTGTGAAATGGAGTTTGAAGGTACTAAGTCAATGCCTGTGACAGGGTTATCCAATGGGAAGCCTAGAGACATAGGACATGGCTTTAACATGACAGATAGTTTAGATGAGATTTTAGGAAGAAATTCTTCCCCGTGGGGGTGGTGAGGGTCTGGCACAGGTTGCCCAGAGAAGCTGAGGCTGCCCCATCGCTGGGAGCGTTCAAGGCCAGGTTGGATGGAGCTCTGAGCAGCCTGGCCCAGTGCAAGGTGTCCCTGCCCATGGCAGGGGGTTGGAATGAGATGGGCTGTCAAGCCCCTTCCAACCCTAACCATTCTGTGATTCTACCCATTGGTGGACATCCCCATTCTCAGTAGCTGTAGCAGAAAGAAGAGAATTGAAACATTTTCCTCTTAGTCCCTTGTAATGGTGAGCAAGATTTTTTAGGGAACTTCCAAGTGCAAAGAGATTTCTATTCCTTTTTTCCTCCTTCCTCTGAGCGTTCCCAATGCCACAAAATTAATTTGTGTTTAATGCAAGGATTTAAACTTAGGTTCAAATACATCATAATACATCATAACTCTCAGAATTACTTTCCTCCTTGAAGTCATGGTAATTTCTTTTGAGAAAGGAACAGCACAATTTGAATTCCAGTGTGTGACACACTGAAATAATGTTGCATGTTAGATTAGTCCTATATGCATTTAACAAAGTTGCCACATATCACACATCCTGGAAAAGAGGCTAAAATGGGAAGGTTGCAGATGGTAGCCTATTAAAATATATTCTTTATCAAGCCTGGTTAGCCAATGAAACTGAGCCAAGCAGTGTGCTCTCAGGGAGATTTTCTAGCTGAAGTTATTTACCTTCAAAAGTACAAAGTAATGAGAGAAAGTAGGTTATACCTGCCCCTTCAAAAGAAAGACAAAGGGTTTTTGTATACTCATACCTGCCCTGGGTAACACATACAGACCTTGTGATAAGTAAAATTATAATAAATGGAACAACAGATTGCTGATATTGGAACATCTGCTTTTTATGTGCCCTGTGCTGGGCAGAACTCAGTCCAGAACAGTCAGATCATATTCTGCTGTGTAACCTCTAGGCAGGAGGAACCTGAGGGAGAGGATCCCAATTAGGAGCCTGAGGAAGAGAGGACTGAATCAAGCACNTAAATAAGCGTTTAATCAGGTTTTATGATAAGGAAAATGGAGGGTGGGTTTTCCATTCCTTTTTTTGAAAATAAACATTGATCATGTAGTGATTATTTGCTAGATAAATATAATTTGTTTTCAATTGCCATGAAATTGTCATCCATTCCCTTTCAATATCTCCAGCACTTTCTGTTCCTCTAATCAATGTCATGCTGACAAGTCTCACATTGGCAGGAGGTGAGAAAAAAGCCCTTGAAATAAGAGTCATTGTTCTTTGTTGAGTACCAAGGTTTGCATTTGGACTAATGCTACAGCTGGCTAGGATTTGCTTTTTCTGGGGTGATGAAATGAATGTTTTAGGCTTTATCTTTAGTTCCATCCTGCCCTCTGTGCAAAGCTTAGTTGTGGGGTTTTGATCAGATAAGTAATGGTTAAGATTGCTCAAGATCTATCCTGAAAATGCTTTTCACTGAAACACCGAGGAAGTGTCCTCAGCTTCCCATGTCCATCTAACCAGGGAAGGAAATTGGACTAATGGAAATGTGACTCCGCAACAATAAATGTAAAAGGCGTGTGGCAGGGTGGTTTCCCTGATGTATTAAATTAATTGACAAATAGGTGTGAGTGAAACTTCGAATATACAAGCTGTATGGACTTGCCAGAGGCAATGCATCTTTTCCAAATTTTAAAGGCTCGGATTAGCTCTGGTCTTTGTGCAGATAGGGACAATGAACGGTGCAGAAAGCTTCTTATTCATCCATAATTGCACTGTAAAGCTTAGCAAAAATTTCTGCCTTCTGCAACATTGAGATCATGAACTGTGAAACTTTCTGGTATGTGTGAAATAAAGAAGGGCCATACCCTGCCCTCCTTCCTTGCTGTGAAAAGGACACTGCAGCACTGCAGAGGTTACAGCACCCTGAAGTCCAGCTGTAGTAGCAGAAATCTGTTTTTCCTTGCTTTTCTGCTCCCTCCTCCCTGTCTGTGTCTGGGAAATAAAAATTGAGTAAACTTTCCCTTGCCTGAGTAGATGAGCTGGTGTTTTTCCAGTATTTATGTGTTGGTTGTCTCTATCCTCCAACAGGTTCTGAGAGATTTCAGAGGGCTCTGGTCTGAGCAGACACAAGCAAACTCTGTCATTTCTGAGGTTAATAAAATGTTAATTATTGCACTAACACAACACTGAGTTTAGAATATCCCATGGAATAGGCTGTTTTATTAGCCCACTTTCAGTGCTGCATTAACGAGGTGTCTGTAAGGATTGTGTGTCTCAAAGGCCCTAAATCCTGTGGTGCTCAGGACACAAAAGCCCCATAATGCTGTCCTCAGAAGAGCATTTCCAGGTGCTGCTTTAAATACCCCAGGTGCCTCTGTTTGTCAAATACATTTGCTGCTAGGGAAAAGAAGTGATTTGAGTTTAAGAGAGGACAAACAGATAAAACTTTGAGCAGAATTTTCTGATTAACCATCTAAAGAAAGTCCATGTGGAATGTAAAACATGCCTGTAGCTGAGCAAAATTCCTGGTGAGTTTGTGGATGATGCACTGTAATCTAATCTGGAGCTTTCCGTAGCCCCTGAAGTTTCCTGAGGTGCACAGCACAGTTGGTCTGTTGTGTTTAATTAAGAATAAACTCAGCTGAGAGGGCTTTTTTATTGTTTTATCTACTTTTAATGTGTTTAACTAAGTCAAATGGATGTTTGGCTGGATAAGCTTGTGCTTGTGATTATTTGATTTCTAGTTTTATAGCAAAACTGGGACTTAAATGAAGGCTCGCTTGAAATTTGTTCCTCAGTGAGTAATTCACTAGGTAACTATTTCATGAGAAAAGATCTGTACAAGATAAAATCACCAGCATTTTTACCAAATTTCTCCACACTGTGATGGCCTTATCCGCTTCCAAACTCCTACCACAGTCTCCTTTAGGGTGGAGTCATGGAGCTCATGGAAGTGCAGAAAATGCAGAACTTGATTCTGCCTGACTCAGAGACATTGCTCTGTGATTTATTCTCCAGATAGATTTCCACCAGTGACAACAAGAATGATAAATATCATTCCCTAAAATGAAATATTTAAAACGTAGCAGGTAACTGCAGAGTTTTCAAAAGAATTATCCTAAAGCATTTTCTTGTCCACTTGTCTACTTCTGAATAAATCTTGGAAAAACTAGGAAGGTATAACTGCCCAAAAGACAGTGCTGGAAGAGCTATTATTTTAAAAGATCACCCGAGCACATATAAATATATATCAACAGTGGTGAATAAGGGAAAAACTTAGATCTTACAATGATTACCTTTTCCATTTCAAATTTCCAAATACCACCCTGATAAGTTTTTAACAAGATTTACCTACGTTTATTTGGCACTTCTGTTAGAAAGTTCCTTTGCAGATGTCTTATTTTAGTTCCATTTCACTTACTCATTAGAAATAATTTTTCCACAATTGTGGACATTCATAGAGAAGTTAGGCAAAAAGAGATGCTTTATCTGGTAGAAAGAAATTTTAAATATCAGGTGGGTAATGAACTTCTAAGCTCAGGTTTGATTTTACTGCTGAAGAGGGTGAAACTCCTGGCACAGGGGTTATAATACAGGCAAAAAGCTGTCAGGATCTCAAAAGGGCAGCACACAAATTCAAAGAAAACACTCATGAGCTGTTGGATACCAAGAGGCTCCCTGTGGTTGACAAAACCCTTAAGCCACCCCTTCTGAAAGCTTGGAAAATATCCACATTCCTGCACTCTGCTGCTGATCCCTGTTGGAGACAGTGGGTAGGACACTGGGCAGAGCTTCTGTCTCACCTGACTGTTCTTACATCTGGGTTAACCCAGGTCACTGGGAGCTGTAACCATTCAGCTCACCTGCTGTGCACTGAGTCCGGAGTGCTGAGAATCCATGACAAAATTCCACTGCTTCTGTAGGCTACGAGGAGTTCTTGGAGCACTGGGTTCTGCAGCATTAGTTTGTATTGTCTTATGATGTCCAAAAACTGCATTGAAAGATTGGTTTCTGGATGGTTGGGTTTTCTTATGACCCCACTGTGGCTTCTCACCTTCAGATAAACTGCTGGGAGAACAAGAGTTAACCCATTCAGAGCTGTCAGTGCAAATCAGGTATATATTTAGTAATGTTACAATGAAGAAATAACACTTTCTGTGCAGGCTTTCTGATGAAAAGCTGAGCATTTCAAAGGGTGAAATTGCCAGAAAATACAATGTCATTTCTGCTCACCGTGTTTGCTGGGGGAAAAAAAAAGTAATCCTAGGGAAGTCAGTGATGTGTCTAAATGTTTTTGAGAATGCAAGCTTTGAGGGTTTTTTTAAAATGAAAAAAGAATTGAAACCTTCTCCCCTTCAGCTTATGAGTCTTGTGAGATATTCATATTCCATTTGAGTTACAGTAGAATTATTGACTTGATCTTAGATTTACTATGATTTGTTTCCTGCCATGAGCTGCTGAAAGCAAGCAATGCAAAAATCTCATGGTAACTAACACGTTAATAAATGTAAGGGCACGTCCAGGTGGCTTTTATTTGCAGACCAAAAACCTAGAATTTATAGTCTGTCAGTTATTATTGTGAAGAAGAGGGGAAAAATGCAATGAACTCTATTAAAAAGATTGATGCATGGCTGCAAGAGCTCTTGACAATTGAGATTTCTCTCTGAAGTGTTGTTTAACATGTATGGCAAAAGAAATGCAGGGGAAGGAACCAAATTTTCCTATGAATTTTTGAAGGACTTTGTATCTAGCAAATTAATGAAATGGTTGAAACACAAATTCTGTGCAGCCAAGAAAGTAAAATATTCCTGTTTTATGAAGCAAGAACCTTATGCCAGGTAACAAACAAAATTATTTCCTGGGTGTTTGAGCTATAAGTGGTCTATATGGGTGTGGTAGTTGGGCTGGCCAAACTACTCTGGTCACTTCTCTTGTTGAGTCAGTGGCTGGAGCAAGAGCTTTCAGGCTGATAGGTGACCTTCCTGTGACAGGCACATCCTAGTAAATGTCCTTTTAAAGATAAGGTTCTCCTTCTCTTCCTGAAGCTGAAATATTCTTTATTGGATGAGCAGAAAATTGTTGTCCTGTGCACTCTGTAAAATTGGACAGCACTGGAACAGTTTGGCCCCTGAAAATAATTTGCAATGTGTAACATATTCACTGTTGATTTAAATTTTGTGTAACACCAGCTGCTTAAGTGAAAGCAGTAATTTCTGAACACTGTTGTGTCATGGTACCTTTCAGGCAGGCTGTTACTTTATCCTTGCTTTGCTGTCACTTGGATGGATATTGAGGACTTCGTTCTCTCACATACGTTAACTTTCCTGGAAATGTTAGCGAGAGCTTGAGGTCTTCAGTAACACAACAGAGAAGCTCATGTTTAATTTTTCTGTGTAAATTAATCCTCTCTGATCTCCAGTAATTTTGTCTTTTACTATCTAGACTTTACCAGTCTGAAATTTGTTCAAGTTCCACTTCTGATTCTGTTTTCTATGGCAGAAGCAAGAAGCCAAAACCTTACATTTATGGACATATGTTTCATGTATTTTTAAAATTTTTGTTTGCTAGTATCTAGTCCTTTTTTTTTCTATTTGAGTTCTGCTTATATTTTCAAAGTACATTATCCAGGTGGTTTTAACTTAAGGTGCATTTGGGGAGACTAAAAGCTGGGGGTTTGCATTTTTTAAAAAAGAGACATGGTTCAAACCACTTTATTAGTTCTTTTTTCATTTTTGTTCTCTCTTCCAATTATGTTTGCAGAACCTCCTAGTTTTTAGAATGTATTTCTCAGCAGCATTAGACCATAGCGTTGCAGTCCAAAACAGAACAGTTTTAACGGGCTGGTTTTATGTATTTACTGCTCAGCTTTACTTTCTTAAAATGCTGTGACTTAAAACAATACTTGTAGTTGGTCTTGATTTCATCATTTAACAAAGAGAGGAACCACCCTCTCAGAATATTTTCTTTCAAATTTTCATTATTTGGCTTGGAGGAGGTGGTTTGACAGCCACCTTTATTCTGTAATGGTTTGTTCAGCAGGGTTGGTTACAGATATTCCAAGAGGCAAATGGTGGGAAGTGAAATGCTGGCTCATCTAATATTCGATTACATATATGTCTTTCATTTGTTCACCTTGGCCACCTGCCCAGCACAAATAGGTGCTTATTGTTCCCTAAATAAATTATGTTGGTTCTAAACTTCTCTGCAATTTGATACAAGAGTTCTGTGTTTATTTGCTGGCACAGGCTGCTCTAAAAATATTCAACCTTCTGTGGTTTGGCTTCTGTTATACTCATTACCTTGAAAAGTAATTATGCAAATATCACATTGCATTAAATACAGGCAGGTTTTTACTTATTTATAAACATCTCAAAATTTCAATTTCTGGGCATGCAGCTGAGAAAGGTCTGCTTGGAGTGAGAAATGGTGCTGCCTCCCCACCCATTGCTGCAACTGAGCAGCAAGCAGTATATAAGGAAAATTGCTCCATTCTTTGCCTTACCTACTTATTGAAAGGAGAGGTGCAGTAAATTGGGCTGTAGACATCCAGTCACGGTGGGATTTGACTGTGCTCAGTTCAGTGCCTGCCTAGAGCACATAAAGAACTTAACACATCCTTTTTTTCTCCCACGAAAATAGAGAGGCAACCCTGGAGGAAAAAAAACAGAGATGAGATAGAGATGTTTGAAATGTAATTTGTTTGAAAAGAAATGTAGGCTTCCAGCAGCCCCACAATAATTAACAAAAATCCTAAAGCTTGTTGCTTTGGACTGAGTTGGATCTCTCAGTGATATTGATAAAATGTTGCCCATCTCAGTGATCTGAGTCCCTGTTTAGGTGAAGTGGGAATTGGGAGCTCGGTTTGGCTGCTGCACGGAGCTGTGCCTGCAAATGGCATCTCTTGGGCGCTGCTGGGTACAGAAGGCTGCCGTTCATTACCAATGGATGGCCGGGGGCTGCAGAGGGATTTTATCCAGCTGATCCACATTGCAGTCTTACCCATCTACAGAGAAATAAACTAAAAGGGATACCAGATGGGTGAGTATCTGGGGAGCTACAGACCACCAGCAAAAACTCAAATGTCCTTGAAAAAACTGGAAAATGTTGGTGTCTGGGGAAGGGGTTTAAAAACCTGAGAGTATTGGAGGAATGATTGGGCTTTACTATATGGAGAGCTGACATTTAGATTTCTGCAAAAATCTAGCAAAAGTTTTAGAATGCAGGTGTGTGATGATCAGGTCTCTCTAAATATTTCAAAATAAGCTTCTCAAAATCAGACAAAGCTGTAATTGTTTAATAGGTTTGAAAATGCAGGGTTCTTTTAATAGCCTTTACTCCTGTCTAGAGACTTGGTTGTAACAAAAGTATGTTGTCAAGGAAAGGCTGCACAGAGGTCTTGGCATGAACTGAACATTAACTGAAGCATTACTAATACCTCACTGACTAGCACAAGACAGAGAACTTGTCACTCTCAAAGTTCAGATTTCAGCTTTGCTGCCTTTTTTCTTGGACTGTTTTACCACGTTTGCCATCCACAAAGAGAGTAGAATATCACTACCTTGCAGCAGAGCTCAAGCAGAGCTTCAGAAATGAAAGGTGCAATAGAAAAATGGGGGATTATAGATAAATATGCCCAAGTTTTATTGTTTGCCTCCTACTACTAAGGAAGGTAGTAGGAGGTCCATGATTTCATGGACAGTATTCATATAATGTGATTTTCCCCAAATGGATTTGTTCTGTGCTGAAGGTAAGACACAGACTTACAGTTTAAAAGAGCTGGTAGTTACCCTATTTCCATTCCCATCTAAATGCCCTACTTGATAGGGAAAAAGGAAGTCCACCCACTAAGAGTTATCTGCAACTTACATCTGCAACAACTTATTCTCTTTCTTCAAACAGTAAAGGACGGTGACATCTGTATTGTACATAGTCAAGAACACTGACTTTTAATGTTGCTTTCTGTACTGTAACTAAATTTTCCAAAATGTAGCAATTCAACTTGTGTCGGTGGGTTAATGTGTAACTGGGAGTTAGGTAGACAGGTCTTAGCATAGTTTATTGTAACAGCTCCTTTGAGCCTGTTTGCTCAAAGCCTGTTCTGCCCAGAGAAATTTTAATTCACCAATCCAGAGCCCTACAGACCATAATGGCTGTGTTGCTATGTGTAACCATTTACATGATGGGCCATAATAGGTTCCTTGGAATGGTTATAAGCTATTGTGTCAATTGGATTTTCATGCATAAGTACTAAATTTTTGTGGTGAATAGCTTTCCATAGCGTAACGTGAACCTTTAACGGATGTTATTTATTCCCTTTGTCTTTCCAGTTTAATCAATGGTAATGCTTTTTTTACTGTGCATATTTAATTTTGGGGTATTGAAAGGCTTTTGAATTTGATCATTAGAAATAATGTATCTTGTGATGCTTGTCTGAATTTCTTTTGCAAAACATTTGTGAACAAGTGGAGTTTTTTGAGGAAGGAAAAGTGGGAGAGTAAGAAAACAAACAAAATGTGTGTCTTGTGTACCACATTCAGATGCTTGGACAGTCTTTTCCATTTTCACTCAATACTGAGGTTAGTAGCACCTTGTGCACATATCATTCTCAGTAACCTAGTGCTTTTTCTTGGATTCTCTGTGAACTGTGTTTTTCTGCTTTTCTTGGGCAGCTTTGTCTTCTGCCTTGTACAATTCCCATGGAATTTACAGTACTCATTTTTTTCTAATTTTCATGAGCCTTTTTGTTCCTCCTTCATTCAAATCTTTGCCTGTAGTGAAATGGCCACCCTTCACTTATGTTTCTAGCAACAGAATTATTTTGATGCCTTCTATTGAAAAAAAGGCAGAATTGATCATACTCAAATCTCCACAACTGAGCAGGAGTTTTGGCTGTTAGGCAGGCACACTAGAGGCAGCAGCCAGACCAGACCAGGGACAGTGATTTGCTCTCAAGATTAGCATCTGGTAAGAACAAACCCCTGGTAGGCTTTAAGGCTTGTTCATTGCTCTAAAGCTGGATAAGAAGTGAGCTCCAGAAGCCTTTACCCCCAGATAAAGAAATGGATGCTAAACTGTTATAAATTTCCTTCTACCACTTTTTGCTTATAGATACAAGGAATGTAATCTGATTCATTTATGAGGTCACTCCATTGGCCACATAATATGAATCTACATTTTATAGTCATTCAAACTGTCTTTGACTTCAGACCTATTTGTAACTACTGTACACTACAAAAATTACAACTGTTACGATTGACTGGGAATGAGAAATATTGTATTTGAGGGGTAGATGATGTGAGCCACAGGGAAAGCTGAGTGTACAGTACCAAAGGAAAGGATTTTCTAATATCCTTTTGTGTATTTCTTCATTAGCAAACTTAACTGAGATCACATAGTAACACAATTAGCACCAGAAATATATAGATAAGAGCTAGAATAATAATAACAAAATAATTTAAATGAACCCAGGATTTTCAAAATATCAGGGCCTAATAAAATTCACCCAAGGAATATAGACAAATATCTGAAGTATTCACAGTGGGTTTATTCTTTTTTGAGAACACGTGAAAAATGTTGGGAAAGGTGGAGGACCAGATGAAATTTAAGATTACACAGTTTAGAAGAAAACCTAAAAAAAATCTCATTTTGGTTGAGACACATCTCCTACAGAACAAGGGCTTTGTAGTGCTCGTGTGACAGAGGAATCACAGCATTTCATTCACTTTTGCAGAAATCTCAAAGGCATTAAGTGAATCTCTACAGGATGCTTAAGAGGGTCTCTTTTTCATGGATATTAAGGAACTACAACAGCACACTGTTAGCACAGTCTGCAGGAATACTGCTACTAGGGTCTGAATGCATCAGCTTTTCCAGCCTATTTCTTATTCCTGCTGTATGAAGCCTTATTGTTTTATGTATTACTGTTACAAGGTGAGTCCTGTCATTCTTTGGAACCTATAAAAGTTATGAAAAAAGTTATAAAAACATTTTACAGACTGACTGGAAGTACTGGCTGTGTATTATTGGTCTCTCCCTGATTCCCCTCCAGCCCTTGTGTACTGTGTCCTTATCTGGGTGGTCACACACATTTCCTTTGCCTGATGTGTTTTGCTTGCTGGGTTGGCTCACTTTTGGATCCCCTTGGACTCTTTTTGAACTTGCTTATTCCCAGAGTAAGGGTCTTCATCTCCTCAAGGTGAGGCGTGTCTCTGCTGCTATTCAGCTTACACAGAAGAAGCTTCAGCTCAAAGCAAACACTACAGCAGCATAAGCCAGAAAAAATGTAGCAGCTGCAAACCAACATGTTGAAAATTTAGGGCCAGGTTGCATTAAAAGGTGCTGTACTGCATGTTAAACTGTGGCTACAAACCAACCAAACTTCTTTGAGTTTGTTTAAACAAAAAAAAAAATCTATTGCAAAATTGGACATTAATAGAACTGTGCTTGTTAATGCCAAATGTTTGTTGTGGTCAGCAGTGACGAGGCACTTGCTCACCTTCGGACTGCTCCATTGTTGTACCTGCTTTCCCAACCCTAGGATCGAGCTCCAGCCTCACTTTTTAGTCTGTTTTTCATTTTTGTGTTGGTTCTCTGCTGGACATCCCCACTCCTCTCCTGATTAGCCTGCCTCTAAGCAGTAACGAGCTTATTAGGAGGCCCAGCTGAGAAGTGAAATATGCACTAATAACTTGGCTCTACTTAAAAGGGAAAAAAAAGAAAAAAAATACTCATTTTGTCACTTACACTGCCTAGGGGAGGAGAGGAAAATACAAATGAAGTGGGTGGAGGTGAGAGTAAAGGCTTTATGGAATAAGCAGTGGTAAGCACAAGAAATTAAAGCTGTGGTAAGCAGAAGCTCCCTGTGATCAGGGAAGTGAAGATTTTCCTTCACCCCAGAAGTTCCTCCTTCTCACCAGCTGAGAAGGTTTATAGTATATGTAAAAGAAAAATAAAATAAGTTGGTTTTAGAAGAACTTGTGAAGAGGGGAAAAAAGAGCTCCCAGCAAGGAAATCAACAAGTGTAAACACTTCATCTGTAATTAAATTCTGAAGATGCTGCTTGCTGCTCCTCTGTGGGTAGGCTGGGGAATATACCTGCCTGCATACGCTGCACAGGTGAAAAAGCTTCCTGAGCAGTTGTTTGCTGTGAGTCTAAGTTTGCACCTGGATTAGGGCTGGAACTATTGTGTCATAAACAGTAAACTTTCAATTTTACTTTCAGTTTTGCAGCTGTGGGGTTCTTTCTCCTGTTCATGCCCCTGTGCTTGCTGTGTGCTTACCTCTTGTGGTACATACACCCTGACTGGGCAAAAGGTGCCTGCCAATCTCTCTATCACTCCACTCCTCAGGTGGACAGAGGAACTAAAAATAAGAAAGGCTCACGGGCTGAGATAAGGACAAGGAGATATCACTCAGAAATTAAAAGACTTTCCCTTCACCCCTCCCTTCTTCCTGGACTCAGCTTTACTCCCAATTCCTTTTCACTTTCAATTTCTTCCCCTGAGCGGTGTAGGGGGACAGGGAAGGTGGGTTGCAGTCAGTTTATCACACGTCTCTGTCACTCCATTCTCCTCACACTCTTCCCCTGTCCCACTGGGGGTCCCTCTCTCCACAGGTCCCCTGGTCCTGACAGGATCCTGCCTCAGTGCAGGCTTCCCATGGAGGTCACAGCCTCCTTCGAGGAGACCCATAGAATGTCTTAGGTTGAAAGGGACCTTAAAGATCATCTCCTTCTATGGACAGGAACACCTTCCACTAGGCCAGGCTGCTCAGAGCCCCATCCAGCCTGGCCTTGAACTCCTCCAGGAACGCAGGCATCCACCTGCTCCAGGCCCTGTACAGGCTGCAGGTGGATCTCTGCTCCTCCCTGTCTGCAGCGCCAGCTGCAGTGGAATCTCTGCTCTCACTTCTGGAGCAGCTCCTCCCCCTTCCTCTTTACTGACCCTGGTGCTTCTCTCACATGTTTTCACTCCTCTCCCCAGCTGTTCTTCCCCAGAAGGTTTTTTCCCTGCTCCTTGATTATGTTCTCCCAGAGGTGCTCCCACCATCACTTGGTCTTGGACAGGGGCAGGTCTGTCCTGGAGCCAGCTGGCACTGCCTCCACTGGACACAGGGAAGCTGCTTAACAGAAGCCACCTGCAGCTCCCCTGCCACCAAAACCTTGCCACATCTCTTGTGTGGGAGTATCAGAGAAATCCGTGTGTAATTGCATGAGGCTCATCTCTAATGGATTTCTCATCAGCAGTAAGGTAAAGGATGCTCAAGTCTGATGAATAGCATTTCTCCTGGAAATCCCACTTTCTATGCCATAATAGACTGTCCTTTATTGCTGTTTCTTCTGTTCCCTATCTAACTTTTGGACATGTCTCTGTCTGGTGTTTTGGAAAGGCAGAGGGTTCTCTTTAAATGTCCTCTGTCCTACTTAACATCACACAACAGGAGTCAACAAAGTTTCCATTGTAGACAGTTTTTCATTCAATTACTTAACAGGGATTAGAGAGTGCTTCTGCCTAAAGGCTTAGGTTGCTATACCAACTATTTAAATTATTTTTGCCCTAAAGTATTTTCATTATTGTATTACAGTAGGGCACCAAAATACATCAGTGCTTTTGTAAGTGAAAAATGATGCAGTGTTTGTAGTCATTTGGCTTACATTTAGAGGTGATGATAATGGTGATTATAATTAACTGAATTTGCTGTTCATTGCTGGCTGCAGAAAATACTGCAATAATAATACAATAATTATCTAATGTGCTCCATGTCTGCCTCAATTCCTGATGCACAGACAATGTGGACTTTACTAGCTACATGTTACTTGGTGCAAATAGATGGAGTATGCTTTCCATTTAAGAAACTTTATGGAATGAATCCTCTTTTCTTCAAATTAATTAATATGAGTTGGCCAAAAGGCTTGTATTGCGAACTCCAGTGTATATTATACCTACAAGCAGTTCATTTGCAGCAGGTACTGCTTGCTGGGAGAACATGAGTCACTTAAGTCACACCTCTTTTCCTCCCTCTCTTCTCTGTCTGAATAATAAATATTTCCATGTAGGAAAATGAATTCTCAATTTTGTAAATAAAATGAAAGTGATCAGTAGCATAGAGTCTGGTTTCCACAGGGATCTTTTCTGATACAGAAGTAGGTATTTCTAGAACAGCAGTTAAAGCACAAACACTGCACTGAGTGATAGTAACAGAATTTTTTTGAGGAAAATTGCATTTGGCTCTGCTTTTGGTTCTTGAAGATCCATCATCACAGTTTTCCTGGGTGCCACTGAAGTAGCAATGCTAAAAGATATGATTTCTTAAATGTACTGGCTTACCAAGGTTATAACAATGGGATAGTTTGGGTTTCATTTGATCTCAGTCCTGTCTACAGTATTTTACTATGAGAGCAGGCTGCTCCAAAGCGTGATTCCTACACTGAGATGGAAGAACTGACAGAAGGAACCATAGGACAGGATAACATGCTTTTTAGGTTAAAAATAACTGTATCATACGGTGAGAGAGACGAAGATGTTATAAAGCTTTGGGAGCAGCAATAACAGTGTACAGCTGAGGTGTGTGAAGAAAGCTTACTCCAATAACAACTGGATTATAAAAGAACAAAATGTTAAACAGTGGTCAATAATTCCTCTATCCTCTTACAGATAACTGAGCAATGGGGAAAAAAACCTGCAGTTTGATCTCCAGCCCTCAGCAAGTAACTTAACCTTGCTGTGCTACAGATTTGCTACATAACTGGTTTTAGCATATAGGTTGAAAGTCTTAATTTTTAATACTTTAACCTCTTCAGGATTCATTTGCCTAAGAAGGCTATATATATGCAAAGGGTTGTTTGAGTAAATGAAGTCATGAGATTGCCTTATGTTGAATCCTGCTTTTTTTTTTTTTTTTTTTTTTTTCCCCTTTAAACAGTAAATACTAGAAGCTGTTCCATTTAATTAGGATGTCAGGCAGTGATCTCACCTCCTGAGATGCACTTGCTGTTTTCCAGGGGATCCCTGCAGGAGGTAGCAGCGGTTTCAGTGGCACTGAAGCAGCCAGCAACAGGATACTGATAGTGCAAAGTGGGGTGCTTTGCTTGAAGCAGTAGACTGAAATTTTAAGATGTCACAAATCTAGGTCTTTCTCTATAAACTGGGTGTATTTTGGATATTGCTTGGATAGCTTGATGTTCTCATTTTTTTAATTAGCAATCAGTCTCATAGAAGGCTGCACCTGATTTTTTTGTTATTAGAAATGGAAATGTGGCTCAATATGATACTGCAGTGTTTCATGATCTTGAAATGTCATACAAACTATGTAACATCACAAGTTTTTTTCTCTGTAATCTTTCAAATTTTTAACATAATCCTATCATTAAATAAGGAAAACCCCTCTACATAAGCCAAACCTCTGTGAGCTAAGGAGCTAAATTTCATTCAGTGATGTATATCATGTATCTCAGTTCCAGCAATGATCATTCTCCCTTTCTTTTACACTTGTCTTCATTCAGCTGGCTTTTCTTTCAACCTATTTTTATCTTGTCGTCATACAATTCTAATAAAGAATTTGTCTGATGACTGGAATCTCAAAGGACCAAATTATGAAAGCTGATATAAATAATTTCCTTTCAAATAGGAAAGAAAAGGCTTATTGTTTCCTGTTGCTTGTAAAACTCCTATGTTCTTACACAAAGCAGTTGGTGGTCAAGTTTTTTATGTTCATTGGCTGATCTTAAAAATTCCACGGACTAATAATGAATGAGTGGAATCCAAGCAGAGGGGGATTAACAACACAAATTTTCTGGATGCGGCAGAGTGCAATGGGCAAGGAAAATATCTTGCTTTTCCTGATCCATGATGATGAATGACAATGATTACCATGAATTTGACACTGTTTCCCACACATTCTTCTGGAGAACGTGGCAGCTCCTGTCTTAGACAGGCGTGTTCTTCACTGGGTGAAAAACTGTCTGGGTGGCTGGGCCCAGGGAGGGGTGGGACTAAATCCAGCTGATATAAAAGTGGATATTCAGATCTTTTGAGCAGGATACAAATAGTAGAACATGTTTTGATTGTTTTGTCTCTAGCACAGAGAGTCCTAGTCAGTAGAAGATAATCTTCCTTCTGCATTTTAGGCTGGATTCTTTCCTCCCTACTCTGTGACATCCGTGACTCCTTAGCACTGGAGATGTTTACTACTCAAAGTTTACTCTGATTTATTGTAGCCAGTTTTGTTTTATTGAAATCCTCCCTCTTTCCTTGTATAGCTTTACTTTTATTAGGTACAATGCTTTTGCCTTAGAGGGAATAAAAGGTGTTATACCTTGTGGAAATAATTTCCTTTTTGTTATAAATGAGTCCCAGCACAAACTCCTCAGAGAGTGGGAGGAACACCAAAGGTGTTCTTTGTGTTCAGTGGAACAAGAACAGTTTTGGCTTTAAAGCTGATAAATTTGTGAGCTCTTTTTGTGCAGAATATAAGCCTGGATATTGTCAAGGAGACATTTCTTCCTGTGCTAAGGGAGTGCTTGATCTGCTATTCACATGTGATACTGAGAAAATGTGGTGCTGAACAAGGCAAGTTACTGCCCCAGAGTTGCAATTTGTGTGGTACTGGAGCCTGACTAATTAGCAGATGTCAGATCAGGGTTTTGTCTTAATTCTCATTTATTAGTGTTTATTTATCCCTAGAAAGGAATTATCATAATTCTTCCTTTGTCTTAACCAGAATTTTTTTTTTAAGTATCTTGAGCTTTGTGAAGAAAAATGCTGCCTTTCCACATAAAAATGTCAATACTTTGAGTCCTTCTTACAAGAAGGAACAGAAGGGAGTATTCCTTGACCTAAATAGCAGCAGATGAAAAATCAGGCCAGTGTCCATCACATGAACCTATCTTCATTTTGTTGTAATAAATTTTTCCTTCTGCTTTCATTTTCTGCTGTGTTTTCTCTTGAGAATTAGAAAGCAAAGTTTTTGCTACCACACTCAGAAAATCAATCAGGTCCACCTAAAGAAATAAGTCAGGCACCAGGCAGTGTTTGCAATCATCTTTTTTCCTTGAGAAATCTGTTGGGGACTTCAGACTGTGATTATCATTGAACTTACAAGTGGGTAAATGGGTTGATTCTTTTATTTTTAATGTACCTTGAATAAAAGTGACAAGTTAATACCAGCTTTGCTTCTATTCTGCAGACCTGTTTCTTGGGTAACTTTGAACAGAAATTAATGATTTCTATGGCATCTGCATATGTTTATACTAAAGAGTTTCCCCTAAGTTTATTTGATAAAAGAAGCATTATTTAGAGCAAAGAGTCTTGCCTGCTGCTTGTCCAAGCTTTTTATGTTCTACAAGTAGGCATGAAAATGTGAGGAGGAGTCAGTGCATCGTAAGCAAAAGCTGTGGGGTTCTGCCATACCTGTGCTGGGGAGCAAAGGCTCAGGTCTCTGAATTCCCACTGAGGTGAGCTGCAAGTGCTGCACTTGGTATTGCAGCCTTTGCCTGTCTGCTCCCAGCACAACTGCCACTGTAAATCACGGTGCCAACAGGACTGAGCCACTCAAACTGCAGTGGTTGGGGTACGTTCTGCAGTTCAACACTTTTTATGGGTAAAATGTTTGACTGTGCAGTGGAATGCAAACTGTGCTGCAGAAGAAGCAGAGAAGAAGTAGAGAATGTTGTAAAGAAGCAGTCAGAAACAGTGCTTTTAAAGACTAGAATTATATAGGCAATTATATATTATTTTGTTCATTGTGTCATTTCACTTGAAAACAAAACCAAATCAAGCAAAAAAAGCCACCTCCAACCAAGTTCAAACAACAGTTTTAAGATGGCTATGATTTATTAAGAGCAAATTCTTTCAAATTCTGAGACTAGAAATAGCATAAACTAAAAGCCATCAAGATGGGCAGCCACTAGCAAATCCATTTTCTATTGTACTGGTGCAATGTGAAAAATATTAAATAATCCTGGTGCTACTTTATTTTCTTAAACATTCAGAGTAGCCAGAGATTTAACTGCAACTCTTTGACAGAAATGTATTTATTACTCAGGAAAGACAGACTGATTTTTTTCCTGGTACAGTATATAGATGCTAATTTCTGTGGCATTAGAATTTGAGGATATAGTCTCGTTTTATGCTCTACTTCAGAAGGGTGTAGGAGCTACCAATTTGTGTCTTTGATAAAGTCTAACATTTATCTTTCAACTTTCTGATAAAGAAGAAAAAAAATGAAATTAGGGGGAAAGCTCACCTATTACTTGCAAAAAAAAAGGAGTTAGGACTTTGAAAAGCTAATATTAATTGTAAAAAGAATCTTTTTCTAGGCTCTCTAAAAAAGTAGTTCCCCTTAAGCTATTGGTATAGCAGCATTTAAAGTAAGTTTCTGATATCCTCAAGATGTGGGGTTTTTTTTCATTTGATCTCTCTTCAAACTTGCTTAACAAGAAAGCAAAATCAGTTCTTAGAGCCTGAAGTATCTTTATGGAAAACCAGGTTATGGAATAAAAGAAAATTCATTAATTTATATAGAACTGTAGTGTCTTTATTAATACAGATCTTTAGTCTTAAAATGGGTTTAGTATTTCACTTTTTACCCATTTTTGGAAATAGATTTCTACACATTCTGTTCATTAAAAGCATTTTGTCACTAGAATACAAGACCATATGGCAGAGAGAACTGAAGGTGAATAAAAACATATGGTTTCCCTTTTCTTTCACATGAGAATCCTGGTGTGCCTAAAAGCTCTATGCCAGAAACATCAGTGAATTGTGATTTGATGAAAGCAAATCTGTTTGCCAGGAGCTAATTTGTGCAAAAAACTCCTCATGAAGCTGCTATGATTAGACCTCAACTCAGAATAAAAATATGATCTTTCTAGTTCTTTGTATCTCAGATTCTTGCCAGGAACATTTGCTTTAGTAGCTGACAATGTTGATGAGACAGTTAAATCTGTTTGCTGCAAGAGTAAGCAAAGGAACTGTGCTTATCTTGGGAGTGTTTTGATTATTTAGAAATTGTATTTATCCCTGTAATTATTTCATCTTCTGACTGGGATAGCAGTGGGTTTTTTCTTCTCAACTTCCACATCCGGTGTCTCTTCCCCTACATGTTTTCTCATTTTGTCATTTTATAACAATGAATCATCACATTTAACAGATGAGTTGCAGGTCCCTCCTGCTTTCTCAGCTTCTGTCTGCAGCTTGGTTTCCCTCTGAACTCCTCTTTTTTGTGGCAGTATTTCCATTAATGCATTATTACAAAATCTGATACTACTTTATTCCAAGTAAGAGCAAACTTTCCTTTCCTGCAAAGACACCCAGTGCTGCCTGTGTCAGACAGCAGAGCACTCAGTCCTCCCTTGCAGCAGGATGTGCTCTCTGAGGCCGTGCAAGCAACTGTGGAGCACAAAACAATTTGTTTTGCAAAGGAGCTGTTCTGAGTAATTGTTTGTACTACAGGGGAGTGTGGGAAGCCCAGGCACAGACGAGGACATTGCATGAACCTGGAGCTAATTCTTCACTGAGAGTTAAGAGAATTTGGCTTGATAATGAACTAACAAAACCAATGTTCTGAAGATCTGGCAAATAGAATGGGTGGTAGTGGATTTCAGCATGAGTCATGTGTTGGCTGTTGCGATTTGTGTTTATTTTTGTCAAATCACTGCAACCCCTTTCATTCAGAAGTTGTGCTGAATTTCTGAAATTTGGGAATACAGCACGTGGTTGATAAATACCTGCTGGTGTAAAACCAAAAATAACTTACCCCAAATGCTGTCCACACACTTCTAACATTACAATGCAAGAAAATTAGATTAGAAGGAAAGTCTACTTTGTTTACAAGAATGTTTTGACTTATTTTGGTTGAAACTTATCTTTCTCAGTTTTTCATAGCAAGATGCAGAGAAAATTACTGTGAAGGCTTTTCATGCCAAGAAGCAAACTGAACAGTCTCTTTTCATGAGTCTAGGCTGGACCATTTCCCCACTTTTTCTGCTGAGGGGAAGATAGTAATTTTTTCAAAGAACTTATAGCATGTGACTGAATAAACACTGTAGGTGGTAGGCAAATGCAGTGGACCCTGAGAAAGCTATTTCTGTGATTAATCAGCTTCATATTTCTGACACCTCTGATTCCTCGGCTCCTAAATATGATAGAGAGAAGTATGTGAACTGCACTTCCTAATGGTTTATAAAATGTAAGCACAGTCCCTGGTTCTACGATGCCTGAACTGGATTCTTCATCTTCACTGCATTTAGGCAGTCGGCAGACAATAAGTTGTCTGTACAGAGTCTGAAACCCATCGTAGAAATTTTAGGGGAAAAGTGAGGCCTTAATATCTGGGAATAGCATTGCCAGTATGTATCAGAAAAAAAAGGCTTTTTATGTAAAGATAGACACCGAATCTTGGAGTGATTACTAATTTCAGGATATTAACTTTCTTTGCATAGTGGCTGTAGCTGTATTTGTCTGGTAAAATGTGGGGAACTCTACACTGGAATGCAGGTCTTGGGTGGTGGGGAAAAGAGGGATGGTGGTCTGTGGGATGAAGTCTCTGTGCTGCTGTATTATCCAAAGTCTGGCTTGTATTCTCTTGCAAAGAAACAACTACATAAGTAAAGTTTTTACATTCAGGTTTAATGTCTACAGAGTAACTGCAGTCTCTGTGCCGTGAACAGGGATTAACTGCTCTGCTGACAGAGACACTGTCAGGTCTGCCTGGGACTGCAGTGTTAGCTTTAACAAAACCTTTCCTTGGAAGCTCCTCCCTTATGAACATGCTTCCTCCTAGTGAATTCTTATTTTGGGTGTGTGTTGCTTGTACCTTTATTCTTAGGAACATCAATAACCACACACAGAACAGCTCATCTTGTCCCCTCCAGGCTGGAACAGCTGCTGCCCAGCTCCTACTGACCCAGGTCATGGACCAGCACTTTTCCCATCCCTCTCTGACACAGTTTCAAACCACTTGTAGCACTGACCAGTGAGTCTGGTAAAGATCTTCTCGCTGGTAGACCAACATGACATTGCTCAGCAAAGTAAATGAGGAATCTTTATTCCTGTCAGTAGGCATCATTCTGAAATATCAATATACACACCTCTTGTGTTCTGACTGCAAACCCAATAATTTCTGGGTTTGCCCTTTCTTAGCCTGAATATCTGACTTAAAGGTCATACTGTGTTTTTTAGGGAATGCACAATCCATATACCCACAATGCTTAGCCATCAAACTAGAGCAAAATGAGGCCAATTCTGTTCAGAAATAAGAACCTGCCAGTGAAATATCTCAAAGGACTGGAAGGAAGAAACCGTACTTCAGTCTCTTGTTCCCTCACTCAGATGACCAAAGAGATACCTGGAAGGCTTTTAGTAAGCTACAGTCAAAGGAAAAGAAATAACATATCATGTTTCTTTTCACTGCAACTATTAAGATAGCAAGCTTGTAAATTTATCTTTTAAAGAAAGCAAAGCAGTGGAACAGTTTATAGCCTTGACATTAATTAATTGTGTGTATGCAGACTTATACCAACAAGCATGCATGTATGTTTAGCGGAAATACGTTTTTAAAAGTCTAATTATTTCAAACATTTAAAGTTACGTCACGGGGTGGGAGAGAAGAAAAAGAAGACATGGATAGAAGATTCTAGTCTTCAGAGCTGTTAGTGTGACAAACTTCATAAACACCATGTGCCTGAGAAATACATAACAGAACTTATAAAGCATTTATGGAATTTAGTGACTGTGAAAATTGCAACTGCTGGTATTTGGAGTAGTAGGAGAGTTGTAACTTTTTACAGAAGATGACATTTTTATTGCCTTTGCTGTCTATAACCATTGTTTTGTGCACAAGAGAAAGAAGCATGTCTGTAAGAAAAGTATAAGGCTTGAATAAGTGTCTTGAATGGAGATGATGTGAAACATTATATTTTATCTTAAGTGCTCTACTTGTCAGTAAATTGTGAAATACAGGTTATTTTTAATTTGATTAATTTTAAACCCAAAGTGGGAAGCGTTCACATAGTCCTGTCCTTGTCCATAATCTGTGACATACGTCTGGAGTCATTAGAACTCATAGTGTGGAGTTAAGCAGGCTGTAAACATTTTCTTCTCTGGATTATTGCTCATCTCTGTGACAACAAAGTCAGTGCAGCATACAGTGCATGAAAAAACTGTGTCACTGTATGAGTTAGAGAGGTTGGAGCACAACATTAATTTGGAAAACTCTCTGTTTCTTCAATGTCATTACTGTAACAAGCAGCTTTTCTGTGAATCTTATCTCACCCATGTGAAAAAAGTTTCAGAAGGAGTCAAGATCCAACTATCAGATCCCTTTCCCTCCCTTATGTGATGATGACCATGTACAGTTTTTCAGAGTGATGCTGCTGAATGTTGGACGTGTAAAACACCTAACCTGAAGTATATGTTTTGTTCTGAATAAGAAAGTGCAGAGATAAGCATAAAGGTCTGAGTTCCTTAGCAAAGTGCCTTATCCTCATAGCTAAATAATCATCATCCCCTTTAGGGGTATGGATAAAGAATAGAAGAATGTGGAGAATGAACAGTTTTGCTAATGTCCAAGACAGCAAAATTAGAAATACAGTAAAGACATCGCCGACTCAATTTCAGTATCCCATAGCAGACCCTTGAACCTTTTCCAATACATTCTCCCTTTTCCCTTGCTTCTTAGCTTATCCCATCTCTTTGCTTTGTAAAGTTGCCAGTCTTGTCATTAATTCTGTTTTTGCACAATGCCTGGTACCATAAATCCCTCACCCTGGCTGAGATCACAGGGTACCACTTAATTTTGCTTTGGCACAGGATAAATACTGCTTTTATGCTGAAAAATGACCGTGTTTGCCAAACAAGTAGGAATAGAGGGTAGGGAAGACATGCTCCATTAGAATCCATGGCCTTGCCAAGTGCTCTTTCTCAGGCTTAACAAGAACACTTGAGTTCTCTTCTCTCATTAAAAAACTACCAGAGACAGTCAAGGTATCTGCTGAAGGCAGAGACAAACAGCCTGGAGATAGCAAAGGCAAACAGGTTACCTGGAGCTGTAACACATGGTCTGAGATACTGCTCGAACCTTTTCTTTTTCTACTAAGAGTAGCAAGAATGAGATAAAAAACTGAAATATTGACTTCTCTGGATGTAGGCTGTGCGGGCTGTGGCTGCCCACAGTGCATTCTACCTAGCCCACAGCTTTCTTCTCTCAGCAGTAAATTCCCCTCAATATTTGTATAGCACAGTAATGAGAAGGGTTTGGGTTTGGGTGTTTTATTTTTTTCCCCTCACCTTAGAATTAATAAATAGTAACAAAAAATTTTAACCTCAAAAGTGATGAAAATAGTTGTTGACATCTTTCAACCCTCTGTAATCTGTATCTAGCTGAAAACTGGGTTGTCTGCTTCCTAACTCAGATTTTGTCTCAGCTGTTTCTGAAAATATTTCTGCAGTTTTGAGTTTCTTTGGAAGCTAATTTTCAGGGGAAGCCCCGCAGACAGAAGGAAGCATTACATCGACCTAACTGGGGCATAGTCACCATGAAAAGAAAGCACAGGGATCAGCTTGTGGTGACAGCAGGAGGGACTGATAGATCACACAGAGATGCACCTTTTATTCTCCAAGAAAATTGTGTCCTTTTATCTCTTGCCGTGTATTTCTAACCCTTCTGCTGCCTTTTGCTGCCCTGTGCCCCTGCTTATTTCCTGTAGTGGCAGCACAACAATAAGGATTTTATTAACAGTAGTGTACATCTACAGAGTTTTGTGAATTGGGGGGCACTCTACATCTGCTAATCTGTTTTCTTTCCTTGCAAGGTGAAGGGCTGCAAGATTTAAATAGATGTTTTGCAGGAGAAACACAAAATGGAGGTGACATAAAACATAAGGCACTGAAAAACACGGTCAGATAAAACCAGATGTGCTAGAGCAGCAAATGCAAAACATTTGGAATTCTGCTCTGACATCACAGTATTCTCGATGTAGGGCTCCGTGAATTCTCTAATTTCTTTGTATGTAAAGCAAAATGCAAAGGAAGAAATCAGAATGATTTCTAACATGCTCTGTGATGACTGGTCTGGACTAAGATGCACAAACACGCATCTCAGAGATCTCCTTTTAAAAAAAATCAATCATATCCATTGATAAATTCTCCAAGAGAGTCACTATAATTTGATTTATAACAATGTAGCATAACTTGAATTCTTGCCTGTGTAAAAAAGATCAATGTGAAGTCGCTATTACAAAGATTTATTCATGGGTACACAATAGTTTCTGCCTGCCTAATTAAGTCTATGGTATCCAAACCAATTCGATTGGGTCAAAGTTTGTGCATAGAGTAGCTGGCAAGTGCTGCATCTGCAGTGTCATTTGGTTATGGCAATTTGTCAGTGGCAGTCTTAAAGGATGAGATGTTACAAACACAGACATTTCCTTAGCATTGGCAATGTCATTTCAGGCATCCTTAATGACATTATAATTTTTATTGTTGTTGTTTGCTATCTCCTTCCTTCCCAGAAATGCCTCTGAGGCTTTTCAAAATAGCAGAAAAACTCAGAAAGTAAAAGTCACTCATAATTCTTTGCCTGCTTCCTCACAGCTTTGCTGTCTATAGAAAAGCTTTGCAAAGGAATAGAGCTTGCCTAAAGAAAATTAAAAGGTGTGTGAAGTTGCTTATCTAAAGTCCTAGTTTAGTGAAACAAAGATGAAAGCTCTCCATTTCAAGGACATTATTCAGTTTTTGAAGATAATTACTGTGATTACATGTGTGTATCTACATAGTGAGTAATTTTCTGGGTGAGTGGAAAGATGGGTGAGAAACAGTAGGTGTCATAGCTCACTAGGAAAAAAAAAAGGTAAAATGTGTAAAACTTTGATTCTCTCTATATTCCTATGGTATCTGTGTTCAGCTGCATTAAAGAGCTTTACAGCTTTCTGTCCAGTTCCATAATTTTCTTGAAGGGAAGGAAATGTAGCTTGCAGGTTTTTAAGAAGAATATTTGCCAAGTGGTTTTGTAGCACTAAGGTACCACAGATGACTCAGTTCAGATACTACCTAGCATTTGGAGGGGGGCAGGGGTATTTCTGCATGGGTTTTTTTTTTTTTTTTTTTCTTTATTTTATTTTTAAAATATTTTAATCCTATTTTTAACTGCATTTTCCTCATGTCTAGCACACACATGTGAATTCATGCTGGCTAGAGCCTGGCATGTGATCTGCTGGGGAGGCAGTGAAGTTCCTGGTAGCTCCCAACTTATTCCTGAATTTATTTGATTTCTGGAGATTGTTTTGTCTCACTAGTCCATTAATATGTTATTGCATTCCTATCATGAGATTGACTGATTTTCAGTGTAAAGATTCTTACAGCACTGAATCAATTTGATGTTTGGTTTTTTCCTGGCGTGCTGTGCCAGGATATCCCAATGGAGTGGGAGGTTTCTCTCACACCTCCTGTGTTGAATTTGAAGGAGGACAGCTCACAGGCCCTTGAGTTGAGAGGGACATCGAGACCCTGTGGTTTAGGTATCAGCTAGGGCTGATAGTTTGCTTTTTGAATCCATAGGAATACATCAGGAAGAAGAGAAGATGAAACTGAATTGAAAAACAGGGTCTTAGGAAGAAGGGGCGTAGGACACTTCAGGAGCAAAATACCATTCAATTAGTTTTTTACTGATGTAGTAAAAAATATGAACTAAAAGAGTAAAAAAAATAGTAGTAGATGAGACTTGGAAGCCAATTACAAGAACTGTATTTCCTGAAAGAGCTAGTTTTTCATGTAAGTAATTTGTTCGTGGACAGTAAATTAAGTATTTTAAAAAGCACCTGTATCATACTTCATGGCAGGGGGACTGAGGCATACGAAGTGAATGAGTTTCAAAGCCCCAGATCTGTCCACTTGTGTTCAAAGCCTCTGGAAATATTGCTGTGGTCACTATTACTGTTCTTCAAGAGGATCAGTGAGCATCTTCATTTGTTTGATCAATGACAGAGAAATGAAAGAACAACGGTATTTCAGTTTTGGCAAAATATGATGATGCTGCAGTCAAAGCAGAAGAAAGGTGTTTTTTCTGGCAGATGCAGTATGTATGTGCATTATAACTATATGTGTGCATCAAAATCTAAATATCCTGTATGTGTGTGTTTTATACATATTTCCTAGGAGCTTTGTAAATCCATTTCCATGTGTTCTCTGTTGGAAAGCAGAACTGCAATACAAAAGTAACATATTTTGAGCTTTTTACCTTTCTATACCTGTGCCTTTGTTTACATTAGCTGTCTGAAACAACAAACGAGTACATTGTTTTTTCCAATACAAATGGTTTGGTATTCCGGTATCCTACCTGCTCATAAGAAGTCAGAAGATCCCTGTAATTAGACCCCACCTAAATTTTATTCCCATTTATTATTCCAGTCGATTGACTAGAGCAGTTCAATTGGATAGAACCTGCACAATCATCTTGTCCTACTGCCTGACCATTCCTGCTCCATTCTCAAAGTCAACAATGACATTTTCTGCAGCTACTGTGCTCAAAAGGAGCCACAAGAAAGTGAGTTTATAAATTCCATTTAGCAGAAGGTAGATACATGGCTATTTAGATTCTGTGGAATTGTCCTCCTGTACTTGGTTGCTGCTCCCAAAGCTATGAGAGGAAAATGTCCACATGCACAAATGTGCAACCTGGGCCAGTTCTGAGGAGTTCATAACCTAAGCAAGAAACGAAGGGGAGAAAGGTTTATTACTTAAATAAATTAAGTGTAAAAGCAATATTTAAGCGCTGTCCTCACTCTGAGGACTGTTTTGTAGAGGTAATACAAGGTTTACTCAGTATTTTGAAAGGAAACAGTTGTTGTGGTGTTTTATTCCTGTGTCAGTGGCTTCTGGATCTATTTTTATCTATGTTACAAATCTCTCTCAGAAAGGTAGTATTGACTAAAAAAGAGATTATTTATTCTTTGAATTTTTATTCTTTCAAAAGGAGGATAAAACCTCTAATTGATTTCCTGCAGAGAGTGCAGAAAAGCAAAGTCCTGCCAAAATCATCCTTAGTGAAACATTAGCTCTAATTGTAACTATTAGGATGAAATCCTTCAGATGAGAGGTTTGCAGGACTTTGTTTTTGTTGTTTTGATAAGCTCTGTATTGTTTTGGACATTTAAAACCAAGTCCCAGTCAGAGTGTTTTATAAACCACACACCTTCCTCTGTCAAGGATGCTTTGGTGTAATTGCAGTGAACACTGGGATAAAATTTCCTCCTTACAGCAGGCACTTGGCAGATCAGGAAATGCTGGTTCCAGGTGGCAGCAGCACAGTAAAGCAGAGTATCAAGGGCTTCTCCTGTGCTTTTCCAGCTAAGCTCTCTTGCATCTAGAGCTCAGCTGCTGCTCCATCTTCCTGTGTGCTCTCTTCTCCTGGCTTCCCTCCATCCCTGCTCTCTCCTTCCTGTGTGAAGCAGGGATGTATTTCTGGTGCTGGATGAAGCCCTGCCAGGCACGAGTGAAGCTGAGCCTGTGGTGATCTGCAGGGGAGGGATTGTGTGGAGCAGGATCCAGGAGAGTGATTTGTGCACTCTCACAGGAGCTGCAGTGTTCAGCAGGACTGAGGGAACACACCTGTATGCAAACTGCGAATTTTACTGCACGCTGGGATGTAGTGAGGCTGGGATTATTTGTAGGGTTCATCCCTCTTCTCAAACAGCAGTATTTGTTAATTTAAGAGGCACACAGCTCCATTTAAGGTCATCTGGTACAACTGGAGTTTTTTAATACTGAAAGAATTATTAAAATCTTGATAAATAGGTAATTTTCAGGGCAGGTTGAGGGGAAGAGGTGTTTTTTAGCAAGGAGAAACGGGCAGTAGGATTAAAATGAATTTTTTATTGGTCTAAAGTCTTATTTGTGAGCGCAAGAATTCCTGCTCCTTTTTTGACTGTATCACTTGGGAGCATGGGAGCTGCCACAGTGCATCAACCCAGTCATTTGTCTGCTGCAGCACAACCTTGCCAGCAGTGGCCAGTGCCAAACACTCTGGAAAAGGCCAGGAAAACCTGTGAGGAGGCCAGAGGGGGGAACACTGATCCTGAGGAAAGTGGCTTCTGCTCCCTTCTGCTCCCTTCTGCTTTGGTTTTAGTTTTGTCTGGATGAAATGGATTGAAAGAAAGCTCCAAAGCCATCATCTGTTTATGACGGCGTTTTGAGTGTTCCCCTTTGAAAATCCACCAAAAACTAAAGAAACCACTCAATAAGAAGGCAAGAGGGGAAAGGTATCCAGCTGCATTAAAAAGTACATCTAATCCAGGGTAGGAAAAAACTGTTTTTCTTGTTCAGCACAAGAAAATGTCTGTATTGCTGCATCTGCCTCCTGCCCTTCAGCCCACCCCTTCCAGCTCACCTCCTCCACAGTTGGTCAATGTGTGTGCTTCAGTGTTCTTTAAAGGTGAAGTTAGAACCTGCTTCCCCCACATTTCCAAAGGAAGGTATCTCCAGGAATGCTTGATGATTTGCCAAAATCTAGGGCAAATGTAGGGGCTGTGTGTAGCCATTAATACTAAACACGTCTTGTGATGCAGAACCAGCAGAGTAATTCAGAGGTTTTCCATCAACAGTGCTGCACTACATGTTGAAAGTTGATGATGACAAAACACTTAGAGTTGAAGAAATCTCTCTTACGTATTTTTATTTCTTCCCTCTACTCCAAGCCTTCATTACCATATTTACAAGTTTTTAGAATACTAAACAAACTATTGATGGAAGGTAATTAAGGTCTCTGCATTGAGCCTAAATGCCAAAACAGGAAGAAATAGCACATTTTTCAAGGAAAAATCTCACAAGACTGATTTGTGGATGTGGGAGACAGGAAAAAAAGTGTTCAACAAATCCCTCTGGGAAGGAATAGAGTGTGGGTTTGGTGACTACCATGGATCTTGTTTTAAACTCAATAGTAGTGGTAGCTAATAGTGAATTTATTGGTTCTGGTGCTAACACATCTCCATCATTGGATTAGGATGCAGAAATAGTTCTAACTGTTATGTGAGAACTAACCAAGCCTCCTCCTTTTCAAATGAGGGTCCTTAGAAATTGGGTTGAGAACTACTGCTCTGTATGCTGCCCATTACATCTCGAACAAGTTTTTGTGTTGGGTACAGAACCGGACCTTCAACAGCAACAATGATCTTTAATCAGCTGGAAAATTTTAAAAGAAAGCCAATTATTAATGTGGAGATACTGCTTGTAGGTGGCATCCTCATTTCATGTGTTTGATGCTGACATATTTCACTCTTCTTTGCTGTAACCAGTCTCTGGATTCCACATGCAGATAAATACCAAAGGACTTTCTCTTAGAGACCACAGAGAGTTGTCCTTACTAATATGACTTTAAATCGCCATGAAACACAGTGCATTTTAAAGTAGGTAATGAATAGTGAAAAGATTGATTGAGTGATTGATTGATTGATTGATTGAAAAGGTCGCAGGGTAAACACAAGCAGGGAGGAGGGATAGGACTGAAAGAAGAGCTCACATGTGCAAATAGCTGGCAAAGAAAAAAGCAGAGAATATAATAAGGCTAAACCCACCGTAATACAGAGAAATACAGTACTGGTAATGACTTGCATTCCTGCAGCATCTTTCATCCAGAATTGTCTTCAGACACTGCAGAGATCTCATCATTCATCCCTCCAAAGAAGTCACCTTTCAGGTGAAGGTGAGAAAAATAGATTAGAAAGATATGGAGAAGAAATATTGTGAAAATCTAGGGAAAGGGAAGCAGAATAGGCAGACCTATTTTTCAAGAATGTTTTGCAAAGCATCTCACTCATAAACAAGTCATGGTCCTGGACTGAAGGCATAGATATTCCATAATAATTTATATTGTGTCTGGCACCTCATCTTGGGAAAAATAGTTGGATGTCTCCCCTGCTATGAAACTTGAAGACATAACCCCCTCCATGCTGTATTTTGGGGCTGGTCCTGCCACATGAAGGCATCATCTCCTGAGCATGTCCTGGTTTCCCCAGGGAATGGCCTTGAGGGATCCGTGATCCGTCTCTGGTTTGGACTGAGGACATTACAGAGGAAATCCACAAGTCTCTTCTAGCAAAAATACCATTTCAGTGATAGTTGAGGACTTAAATATTGTTTTCATCTTTTTTAAAACGGAAAAAATATTAAGGCAACAGCAAGATTTGCAGGGTCTTTCACCTCCAGTCCCCCCACAGGCTGGAATGATGTCAGGTGCAGTAGGATACTCAGTGGTGGAACTGCAGGTAGAGGCAGTCCCAATTACAAACAAAGCATGATTGTACAATGATACGTACAATCACGCCCACAATTCCTAAACACAGGCAGGAGGACTCTCTTTTTCTCTCCTCATTACACATTTCCCTTTCCTAAAGAATAGGTTTGCATTCTGCAGCCATGCAGCCAAAGCCATCTTAGACCGTGAGAAGGAGAGACTGTTCTGGTTCCAGCAGCAGCGCTTCAGTGTGACAGGGAATGCAGCAATTCAATTAGGAGCACTGGCACTTTAATGCCCATTCGGTGGGCAGTGTGTGAGCAGCTGTGCTCTGCCACGTGGTGGCACAAGGAGGGACAAACGTTTGCTCTTGAGCTGCCCTGGTTTCTGCATTCCTCACGTGCCGTGCGCCGGGCGCGCGTGGGCTGCTGCTGCAGAAAATTCCGTGCGAGGTTCTGCGTGGCTGTGTCCGGACACTGAGTGATTGCACCTGTCACTTTTCATCCTCAGACAGGTTCACATTAACCTTCCCCACCAGAAAGTGTAGTTCCCTTTCCCAGTGCCTCAGGCAGAATTTCTGAGAAGACACCTTATGTTCCCCCCTTGAAAAAAGGATGTTTAACAAAGTGCTGCCAGAGGACTTGAATCCTCTCCATCTCTCCTTGCCCTGTCCCCTACTGCCATTCTTCCATCAGGCAGATATTGTGGTGTGTAATTCAATTTTAAGTAGCAGAAGCTGCATCGTTCTGATACATCTAGGTCAGCTGGTGCATGAAATAAAGAGGCATGCACGGCCCAGGAGAGGGATACACGTCCTTTGCACCTGAGAAAAGCAGGTAACTCTTACCTATGGAATGATTTAAAAATTCCCACTCTGTCTTCCACCTTTCATTTTATTCAGCTCATTCACATTAAAATGCTCCCTCCTTGTGCTTCTGTATTTACATAACTTCATACTTGACTTCACAGTAGGTCTGCTGCAATTTTGGGGGTTTTTTGTTGAGGAGCAGGAATGCTTGTGGTTTTCATTTTGTCTTCTGGTTTTGAGATTTATTCTCATTATCTCTGTACTTTTATTTTGATAATTGATACTTTACCTCCTCTGACATTGTCTCTTTAATTTGTACCCATTTTACTGAGGTTCCATTGTCACCTGTGTTCACATGCTCAACCAAGAATTTCTGTGATAAATTAAGCTATAAGATAAAGTTATTTTCATTGTGAATAAGCCCAACATGTCCAGTCCAAAACTGGAGTTTTAAGGCATTTGTTACATTACTTTGTTGTTGTCTGGTGAAGAAGTAGCTCCAGATTTCACGTTTAAAAGTTTTAATAGCCCTTGAAAATGTCTATACAGTGTAGTGGTGTTCCACTAACAAGGCTTCAAGGATTATTAAAAGCAATTCTACTTAGATTTTTACAACCTATATTTCTGCTAGAATGCCCTTTCCAGGTTCTGAAGGGATTCCAGTACAACCTGTAAACTGAGAGACTCTTGTAAACCAGTGGGTTCTATGCTGCAACATCCATGAAATGAGCGTGGCTGAACATTACATTTGGGCAAACTGCCTCCTGTGGCTTTTGTAGCCTGCCCATGGAGCAAGCAGAGAGTCAAATGGCTTTTAGAAAATTCACATCAGGCTATGGAAAAGGTTGTTAGAAGAAGACATATATTAGAGATTATAAGAGATCAGAAGTTTCCTGATGCAAGCAGGCAGCTACGGCAGCTACTGCTGCCTGGGTAGATTTTAGCATTTGTCTCCTTATTTTGTGCAAGCAGATAAAACATAACACTGAGACACCTCTGTTCCAGCACTCCCATTCCTTGTGCTGGGCTCTGGATAGTCCTTTCTCCCTCTCTCTGCACCTGAGCACTTCAGCCATCAGTACTGACCAAAGTAACACGTCTGATGTGTCTGCTGAAGCACACAAGTTTCTGGATGGAAGTCACAGGAAGGGAAACCTGTAAGAAAAAATTGAACCAGTTATTCCTGGCTGGTGCTGAAAAGCAGCACAATTCATATTTTTACCGTGACTTGCACCAAAAGTCTCACCCAGTAACTTAGACTTTGTCTTTTTTTTGTCAGTAAGGCCACACTCACCTATTCCAGTTGACAGATCAGCCTGCTATCAAACCTTTACCCAAAAGTGCTTTCTGTACCATGGAGTTCTTAATTGCAGCTGTTACTTGAAATGTAAACTCTGTGATGCAACAGAGATAAGTTTTCATTCTTTATTCAACAATTTTGCATGGGATACTGGGTGATTTTTCATTCATCCAATAGAGAAATTTGTTATCATCCTTGATTAGTTCTTCGATTGTTATAGTTTTAATAGCTCTTAGAGCACCATAGCTCTTTCTCTCTCTCTTTCCCCCTCTCTTTCTTTCAAGTATTGGTATTCTAAAATATGTCTGTCCCTTAGTACAGTAAAACTTCACATTTGTTTTTTTTCTTGCAAACAATTCAGTTTATTCAAATGCTCAGCAGAGACATTTGTAGCCAGGTCAAAACCATGAGTCGATAAAGTTCTCCGGATGTCAGTGAAATGACTGAAAGAAGAAACAACATACACAAATAGCTGGCTTAGAAAAAGCAGGTGCTGCTGCAGCAAAAGAAATTATATATATGTATTTTTTAAGAAAACACTGCCAACCCATTGAATAAACAGCAAAATTATATTTCTGTATGAAGCAAGCTTTCACTGTTCTTTGAAAATAGGATAACTGAATTTCTAAAAGGCCTCTGTTATCTGTAAGCCAATCCCATTGCTATACAGAAAAAAACTCTGATGGTGTTATGGGATATGGTTTATAACAGACCCAGGATAGCAAATATTGTTGCACCATCAGTCTGCTCTAACCCAGAAATACCTACACTTAGAAAAAGAAAAGGTTAAATTATTTATTAAACAAAATATTACTAGAGGGCAGTAAGCCTTTTAATTTTTGGTCTGTTCTGTAATTTTATTGGTATATTTCAGAGAGAGGGATTAGAAGACAATAGGCCTGTCATAGTGAACTGCTGGATCCCAGGTGACAATCAGCATCAGCTTTGTCAGTGGGCATGATTTATTGAAGGCAAACAATCAGCCTTTATCAGGGTGCATGGAAAGAGCAAGTGACTGTTGTCACACTGCCAGTAATGAAATGTCAAAAAGAGGGATTTTTTCTAGTGGACTACGGAATATCAGGGACATAATGTGCTCTTACAATGCTTAGAAAAATTGTTTTATAAAAAGAGAATGAGTGGGGAACAGCACTTTTGTGATGTTATAGTCCTCAGTCTGCTGCTCAGTGAATGCGAGTTGAGAAGAATCTGATAATTTGAATTTACAGAAAGCGTGTTCTAGACAAGACACAAATCTGCACAATGCCAAATAATCAACAGAGTTCCCTAGGTTAACAAATCCAATGACACGTAAAGAGTAATTTGCTTCACTCCCTGAAAATCAGGCTGGTTTGTTACAGTATTTCTAGAAAGGTGCAAAGCCATTTCCTCCAAGGACTTCCATCCCTAATCTGTCAAATACAAACCATTATGAAATGTACCCTGACCTATCTTATGTACACCCATTATGGTGCCCTTTTCTTGCAAAGCTGTCGTAATGAATTCCTTACAAGTCTGATATGGGAGCAGAGCTGGAAAGCTGGAATTGTTACCAATGCTTATCTGTGGTTGGGCAGTTTTGGGCATCCATGTAGAGTGGGAAGAAAAGTAATCAGGTTTGAATCTGCACTGCATTTTACCAGAGCCATTCACAGAAGAAAATGGCTCAGTTGGCACAGTTTTAATCATATCAGGATCAAAGTAGTTATTTGATTTATTAATGACAATCATTAAGCAGCAGTCAATGAAGTGTATATGCAGGATCACTATCAGCAATACAGCATAATAAACCATAATGCTAAATGTTTATAAAATGTTCACAAATACAGATTTCTCTTTCTATAACTAATCCAAGCAATTTACAGAAGCGTCAATGCCAGCAGAAAAACTGTTGGTGTTTTCAGACCAAGGTTTAGCAGCTCTCTGCTTTGTCTCTTTCCCCACTGATAAATATTTCCTTGTTTTTTTAATGATTCTTTTAATCTGGCTTCTAATTTATCTCAAAAGTGGCTTTGTTACAGTTTAATGAAGCTGATGATTGTTCTTCTCTCAGTGTTACAGGTTTGGGGGAAATGACCTCTCAGGCAGGTTGAGGTTTTTTTTCCCCACAAACACATTATGCTCCCACTCCTGACAATCCACCCATTTTTCCAGAAGGAGGCTGTGTGACTTTTCCCCCATGTGCTGTCAGAGTAGGTGATTCCAGCCCCAGGATCAGAATCAATTCTGCCTTCTGGCTGCAGAAAGGAAAAGGCTCCTTGAGCAGAGCTAAGAACCAGACTGGACCTTGGATTATTTTTGTTTACCTAGCTCTATGTTTATCAGAAGCCTTTTTCTTCCCCTAAACACATTTTTGCTGCCTTGTCTCTGATTCATTCTATGTCAGAGGCCAAGAATTAGATATCTTTGTTCTCTTTGTGATGTGAGCCTTAAAAAATATAGATTATTCTGTTTCCTGGATAGATGTTGAAGAGTCACCAAGCTCAAACTCCTCACCAGTCTGTAAATGTTCTTGGGGATATGGATGGGCATGATGACTCTTTGTGGATGACCAATAAAATTCCTCAAAACCTGGACCCGGAGATTTAACTTCTTTTCTTGTGTATAATCTCGAATGCACTTTTGCCTGTAATACTCTCTTACTGGACACGTGGTTGAATAGCAACACAGCTAAAAGCTTTTCCTTCTAAAGCTGTCTTTTAATTCTGTCCTTGTTTACAAAATCAATTTAATATAAAAAGGTTTCCAGTGTTACCAAATTCTTAGAATTTCTGCAAATATGGGTGGTGTTTATTATGTAGAAAAGTAATAGTCTTGCTTGTGATCTAATTAATTATTAACTACTGTTGCAATATTTATCAATTTCCTATCCATCATCTGTCTGAAGTTTTCTGTGTTTGTAACAAGCTCTATTATAAGGTCTATTACTGTGTATTTTATAATACAGAGGATTTGGAGATTTTCTGCGTTGGGCATCATTCATTTTTTGATATCATCGGAAAGCAGGAATTTTCTAGAATAAACACACAAGTCCAGAGCTTCAAATTTGTTGATTTCAGGTGTCATACTTAAGCATCCAATGTCTGATTCCCAGGAGTACTGAACAGTTAGCCTCTAATAATCAAATGTCTAATGACTTGTATGTAATCTTTTTCAATTTGTTTTCCCCTCCTTCATGTATTTCAAATTGAGAACTTAAGAAATTAAACACTGGAAATGGTTTTTTTAGTCTTTCTCATGCTTTGCTTTTTTTTTTTAAATCACCAAAATCAAACATTGTCCATATTCAATTTTTAAAGTTGGAAATTAAAATGAAATAAAAAACCAAAATGAAACAGAAATCAAATAGAATTCTCTCTGGCCCATTTTCCTCTGAGGTGAGGTGTCATTACTTATTCCATCATTTACCAAGGTTTTTGCTGTCTAAGCTGCAAAGCTTTCTTTGCTGTCTAAGCTTTCTTTGTTCTGAAATGTTAACAAGATAAAGGTAAAGGGTCTTTCCATTACTCTTAAAAAGGACAGGCATTTATGCATCCAGATTTTCAATATTGTGTACAAACAATTACAAATGCAAATATGCCTCTGCAGTCCTGAGTAACTTGAAGCTGCAGCTAACATAACTATGGATAAGATAAACATTATTCTGTAGTCACCACCCGTACCCAAAATTACCCAAAAGCTGTGCAGGGATTGTTTCTTCTTTATTTATTTATTTATTTTTTAAATTGGGAAATTACAAGTGTTTTTCCCATGTTACTGACAGACAATCATCTGTCAGTGTCCACTGCTGTCTTTCTCTTCATTAGCTGGACTCCAGATTTTAAGGAAAGTTTAACTGAAAAATGTGTTTGCAGTGTTGCTCCAATTATTCCATGTACACCATCATGATTATGGTAAATTTTCCAACAAGTTTTTTTCTAATGTAGAAACGAAACACAGCTACTTTGATTTCAGGAAACATACCCAAGTTCTTGTGATTTGCTTATGAGTAATGAGTTTTTTTCCTCTGTCCTCCTTTATTTTTTTCCTCTGTTACACTTCACCTTCTTTTTATCATTCAAGTGCCTGGAGGAAAATTGTTCCAAATGTTTTCTTCTGGCATGATGGTCAAAAGAACCTTTCAAGCATAAGAATTGATAAGCTATTTATAACTATTTACATGTAGGGCTTTTTTTCTGCTTTGGTAGTCAGAGGGCTGTGTACAGGTCTCACATCCCCAGGGCAGCCAATTCAGAGGAAGTTAGACATAAAAAGACATAAAACCCCTACAGCTGTAGTTGCAAGAATTGTCACCTTTTGTTGGCTTCAATCAGCAGGCCAGCCTAGAGAACAAGGTGAAAAACTTCTGTGCTGCGTGGTGACAGTCAGATACAGCAAAGTAAAAAGACATTTTATGTCTTCCCTTAGCTGCTGTTCAGTGATGGAAGCACCTGGAAACTGCAGATAGTTCTCCTTCTGCACCATGTGTTCGGAGATAAAGCAGAGTGTGATAATTCATAACACTCAGAAACATTACCGCTTCAAATCAAAGTCTGTTACAAGAGCTCTATAAAGAACAACAGGACGATTAAAATGTAAACAAAAAGACAAATTGGCATGCACGTTTCAAGATGAATTAGAAGGTTTGTGAGATACTGGAGAAAAGTGCCTGTAAAACATAATCAGAGTGACATCCTCTCCAGTGGGGGCATTGTGGGCAGGGAGCTGGCAGGTGGGATATTCTAATTGCCAGGAATCAGTCACTGCTCTCTGCTAAAGGCAAACACATTCCTGGGGGCTCTTTGCTGAAATTACTGACTCTGACACACAGGAAATCTGGGGAAACTCTGCTCTGCTGGGACTGTATGTTTGTTAGGCCTGTGTGGGTATTGCTGAAAGGGTCTGGGTTGTGACCTGATCCTGCAGAATGTGCTCAAAACTGAGGAAAGCTCTGCAGGCAATAGAGCTTTCTGAAGAAATTTGGGATAAAAAGACCTAAAGCAGCAGTCTTAGCAGGGAAGGCAATTTTCAAGTCTAACTCAGGTGACAATTGGGCAGTATCTATATGATGTCTGCCACAGCAAACTTGAGGAGAGTCATCAGTGTGGTAGACACCCTAACAGAGCATCTGGTTTTGTGGCTTTTTAAACAAGATGCTGATCAAAAGAAGGATATTAATATTTCTCTGTGGTAAAAACCTCTTCTTACCTGCAAGGGTGAAAGGGGCAGGTGTCATCAGCATGTATGGAAAGCCTGTGATGATATATTAAGTTCCCAAAAAATAAAAATTTACCGTGGGTAGATTAGGAACATTCATGGGTTTGTAACTTGCCAAATTGCTATAAAGTGTGCAGAAGCTACAACAGTGTGTGGTGTATTACAAAAAAATATATATATTCCCGCTATATATTCCTTGTAGCTAAGGTGGAAATAAGTTCTGTTGTATGACTTATAGTTTTGCTGATTTTGACTGTATTTGGAATGTGAGAGATTTCCATTGGGAAAAATTCATAATTTCTGTCTGCTTCTATGCATGGAATCTGTGACATGAGAGCAAGAACACTGAACTGAGAACCCAGAGGAGTTCAGTGACTGATCACATACCCTGAGGTCTCCTCAATCCAAAGAAGGCAGATACTGAAATTGTATGTTTGTGTTGGATTGTTTAGTGCTTTTAAATACCTCTGTTGTTAAGGACATGGGGGAAATTTATCTGCTAAAAGTGAACAAGATCCATTCATGGATCTCCTTTGTAGTAGGGGGTGATGTCTTGGCCATTTGGTGTTACCGCAGGCTGTGCCGAAGCCCCCTGTGCAACAGGGGCTACCATGGATGCAGGGAACAGAAATGACACGTGGTTCTTGCCCTTTGAGGAGACAACATAAACAAACAACACCTCAGTCCAGCAGGATGAACTGACAATCTTTGCAACCCAGAGCAAGTTAGTGATAGCGTGGTGTACAGACCTTGGCTGCAGGTTCTGTTCCCACCCCCTTAGAGCTAGAGCATCATCAGGGCTCTGTGTTGGTGGCTGCCTGGCTTTCTGATAGTGCAAATAACGTGCAGTTCTTTTACCTCACTAGATAACAGCAACTGGCTTAAATCCTGATAGTAGATGAGCACTATTACATATGATGCCCAAAAAGAGCATTTGAAAGATATAGGACTGAAACCTGGTCTCAGTTCTATTTGTGTAAAATCCTCCAGTGATATAAGTCATAGTTATCAAAAAAGGAAACGGTTTTTCTAAGTCACAAAACCTGCACCTGACTTTTTGTCGTACATTGAGGCACATGAAGGAAGTTACTGTCTGGAAGTAAAAATGCAGGCAGAAGTACAAGTCCTAAACACACCAATTATTAAAGTAAAACCTTAAAAGAATCAAAGCTATTGATGATCCCTTTTCCTGAATATAAAAGACTTTCTGTAGAGTGACTGCTTTTGCCTTTCATTTCAGTGACTGTTTATCAGTGCCTGGCAGCAGCATTTTCATTATCAAATTCCAGCAGACGGTAGTGTTGGCTCATCAGGATGTCCCTTGGGTGTTTCTTGGCCATGTGATCAAACCAAGGCATTTTTCCCCACTTGCCTCCTTTGATATCACAGGAGGTATCAGTCTTTGGAGTCATATTCTAGGTTGCAAGTTGATGAGAAAAAGGATTCAGAAGGTGCACAGCAGCATCGGTACCTTGCCTTTGGCTTCAAGGATAAGATACTGCCTTCAACCCATAAAAATCAGGCAGTGCTCTCACTGTGTCTATCACTGCCTTGTGTGCAGTTTCCAAACAGAATTCCTCTTAGCTGAGGGGAAATTCTGTAAGGGAGAGCTTAGAAAAAACCGAGACTTAGCTCAGTATCTACTCAGATCCTAAAGAAAATCTACCTTAAGGTTATTTTATGCACCAGAAATTCTCTTCCCATTATATTTGCTTTCTGAGACTTTATACAGACTTCCTTGTTGTCCGGATTCAGTAAAGTATATACAGAGTCAAAGCTCTGGAGTAGCTCCATAGAGGAAAAAAAAAAGTCACAAAGCCAGTGAGCTATTTTTGCTTTGAATCCATGTGCATTCTGATATACAACTCAAATGGTATCAGGAAGTCAAAATTAAAGAAAAGGCTGACTGTTAAACTAAATGTTATATAACAGTTTTCAGTCCATCAAAGCTGTTAGAATTGGCCCGACTTTCATTTTACCAAAATTTGTGTGCTGATGTGATTTTGGTGTGTTCTTATACAGGCTGGAAAGTTTTGTAGTCCAAACCATGTGGAAACATGGGTTAAAGTAATTGGGTCTTTTATTTCTCTGTAGCGACTTTTCCTAACTAACCACAACAGAGTTCCTTGTTCCTTTTATCCAGAACTATGATAAGAGCAGTGCTAAAAAGCCAAGCAGAGCTTTACAATAATAAACCTCCTTGTAGGGTTTTCATTCTGTGCACAGGACAGACAGTACAGGAACCCCTAAGTAATATTTGCTTCATAGAGTAGACTTACAGCAGCATTCAAAGATAGGTAGGAAAGAAAAGGAAAATACAGTAATTTGTCTTAAAAGACCTTTCCATCAATCATATTCTATTCATGTTTTGCAGTGAAGAAGTGCATAATGTGTTCATGGTTTGCAGCTCCTTGTTGTGTAAGAGGTAAACAGTTCATAGCATTGTGTTCCTGGGGATGACTTGTATATTATTGGAAGAAGAAAAGAATCTATCCAGATTGCTCTTTGGCTTTAATTAAAAAATAACACCCAGAATATTACATGTCTCTCACTTCATAAGGGAAGTGTCACACAGCGCAAATTATTTCAAAATTTTCTTGCACTTTATGCAAGTAATTACTGTTTGAATGTGTTCCTTTGCAATGGAGGAAAGAAGGAAACTATACTTTACTTCTTAGACACTTGCTTATATTTTCCTAGAGCCCACCAAACACATGTTAAGGCTGCTTCTCTCTTTTGACTATTACTGTCAGAATTTTGTTCAGAGAGAAATACATAAAATCTCTGTAGCTGGAGGAATACAATAAGGTTGTTGGTGTATCTATAAGGTGACTCCAAAGGAGTCATAGGACCATACATATAGTCCTCAATGGTAGCTTTTTATGTGCATCTTTCAATTAGCTGAAAGATCCAAAGTCAGGAATGGGTTTCAGTGGCTACCTTGATGCATGCTCTGTGTTTTGGCTGTCTGAAAGAACCTGGGAAATGGGCTGTGTGCATGGCAAGCACTGCTCATGGGCTGCTCTCAGAGGTGTCTCTGTGAACACCTTAGTTATTGCTCTGCTACACTCAGAATGTTCTTTGTCTCAGGAATTCCAAGGTGAGGATATACCGAAACAGTGGCGGTGTAACTGAACAGATGAATAACTGGATGGTGGGATAAATTGGGGTCAGAAGTTCTTTTGTACCCCTGTTATATTCAGATTTTTGTGAATTTCCCATACACTGCTTGTCTGCTGTGGAAATCTACGTGAGGACATGTACAAGATGTGCTTGCTATGATCCTACATTGTTCTTGTTTGAGAGAAGGCAGGTCTGTGTTCTCATCCCACTTTTGATGTCCTGTTGTCAGCTTCTGTCCATCTGGTTCTCAGTCTGTAAAATGAAAACGGAAGGCTTCATTGAGCTTCAATCTTGACATGTAGTCAGAAAATTTCTAAATAGCCCTGAAATTTTGGCTATTTTGTCATCTGTTATCTCCAGTCGGAGTTTTTGCTCTGTAGTAGAAAACAACTCTCAGAGATGTGAAGGAGGGTTTTTACATTTTTCTGCAGCTATCAAGAGGGTGGGCTCTTACTGAAAAAAATCAAAATGTATACACCAGTCTCATTAACTGTAACAAGTATTGCAAATTGCAGAGGACACAGGCAGACATCTTCAAAATATAATCCTATGTCAACTTCTTGTTAAAAAAAATTGCAATAAATCCTGCATTGTGTGAGAAAATGTCTGAATCTGAACCAAATAAAATACTTGCTCATGCCCTTGGGAATCAATACTGCCAGGTTTTATGCAGCTCCAATTAAAATACAGTACACAAGGGATGCTCAAGCACAAAACCCACAAATTTGATTTCAGTACTGGTGCAGTACCTTACTCATCCTTCAGTGCTAGGTTATTCATGAATAATGGATATTTTATTTGTTATTTAAACAATTCTGTGTCTGCACCACGATGTTCTGCTGTTTGCTCAAGTTGTGAGAAGTTGCACATACTGCATGAAGTTAAATAAAAGTTCAAATTACCAAGGTCTTTTGGCCTCTGCAAGAATGAATGGGAAACGTAAAAGGGGGAAAGCTTCTGGGGAATGTCTGCTTACAGTTGTTGGGGCTGGCAACAATTTTGGTATCACATAAGTAGATCAACAATTTCTCATCTAGAATCCAAAATTCAAATGTAGTTGCAGAGGCAATATCTCCATGTATTTTTTCTTTGGCAGGGAGGAAAATGGTGCCAACTATCTTCTGTCCATCTCTTGTTAAGCTTACATGTACACCTTTTGCCCGCATGCCATAAAGTCAGAGGAAATATATTAAAATGGATCTTAGAAATAAGTTTTGTCTCCTTTTCTCATTGAACTGTCCATAAAAGTGTTAGTGAAGCTGTGTGTGCTGTTATTAAATCACTTATATATTGGTCTAGCCTACAAATTTGGGATAATAAAGCGAGATTACTTTTTCAGAAACTCATTAAACTTTACTGAGTTGTATTATACATGCAATAATTCTAAGTCTTCTACTGCAGAAGTGGAGAGGACCAGTTTGTTCCTCTATGGTTTAACAGTTTCTTTATTTTGACATATCTGGTTTTGCAGCTGAGAAAGGAAGCTGCACATAATGCCTCTGGGGCTTCTGGAAACCTGGAGTTTGCAGAAGATACACTGACGAACTGAAATGAGGGAATGACTGGATAATGAGACTGAGCCTGCATGGGCAGCAGCGTCAGGATCCTGAGATGTAAGACAGGGATAATTCCGGTGTATGGCAGCAGTTACGTAGAAAACCCCGTTCTCCACAGTCTGTGCCTGCCAATGCCTTCTGTCTGTCTGTGTCTGTTCGCTGTCACCCTCTCACACACAGACAGGTGCAGCACCCGCAGCCACACGGCACAAACCGTTGGCACAGTCCTCCATTGGCACAGTCCTCCATTGGCACAGTCATCCATTGGCACAGTCCTCCATCGGCACAATCCGCTGGCACAATCCTCCATTGGCACAATCCTCTGCTGGCACAATCCTCCATCGGCACAGTCCTCCATCGGCACAGTCCTCCATTGGCACAGTCCTCCATCGGCACAGTCCTCCATTGGCACAATCCATTGGCACAGTCCTCCATGGGCACAATCATCCATTGGCACAATCCATCAGCACAGCCCATTGGCACAGCCCAGCCTCAGTGTGCCTTGTAGACAGGCTTACCCCTGAAAATTTAGCACCTCTAAATTCAGAGCTGCTTTGTGAGTGCAGAACTCCTCCAAGTCTGGCCCTATAATCCTTCGGGCTTTAATTCTGTCTGATGAGGTTAATGATGGTTTTTTAACCCAGATTTTGAATTAGTCCTTGTGGCAGGACTGCCTTTTACAGGGTTTCACTGTCAGCAAAAACGTTGAGATGCATCTTGATTAGATGTGATGAGTAACACGCACAATGCAAATAAAATTTTCAAAATTTCTCTCCCATTCAGCCAAGGGACAGCATTCTCTCTCATGTTTTTTTATCTTTTTATAGAATGTGCTGAGTTGGAAGGGACCTGTCAGGATCATAGCAATAAAAGGCAAAAAATCTGCATAGTAACTGAAAAGTGTGTCACATAAAGAGCTGCATGAAGTCGTTCTTGCAAATGTCATTCAAAATGAGACTGTACCCTTTCTTCAAATATATGCCTTATTTTCAAACTTCATTTGTTATTAAAATTATAGCAAATAAATAATGCCGTGACATATTATTAAAAAGTGACTTGTTTTCATAAGAAGCTGGAAATTAATTTTATAGGACATTATTGTGGGTTTTGGTCTGGTGCAAACAGGGTTATTATACCTTTATGTGTCTGTTATATGGAGCAGAATTTAACTATACAAGAAACAAACATCTCATGTTCTAATTGAATTGAACAAGTATATACAAGAAACATTCATTTCTTTATTATTGCTTTTTCCAGCAATAGTTGTCATATGCAGGCATAACTTTTATTTCCTTTTCTCTCTGACAATTTTAGCTCCCTGTCTCTGGGGAAATAAATCAGCAGAACATTGTCTTTGCTTTTTAGAAGCTCCAGACGGGGAGAGGAGAAGGAAATGCAGTATTGCTTCTGCTGGC
The DNA here is from genome assembly GCA_013399195.1 of Dicrurus megarhynchus. Lineage (NCBI taxonomy): Eukaryota > Metazoa > Chordata > Aves > Passeriformes > Dicruridae > Dicrurus > Dicrurus megarhynchus. Next base: position 540,507 of record VXAD01010092.1, on the reverse strand, counting down.
TGAGCTGACCAAATCCAATTCTTCCAGTATTTTTTTATTTTTTTTTATTTTTAATTCTTTAAAGATGTCTGTTGACCTGTTGTTCCTCCAGCTTTCAGGCATGGCGCGCACACAGAACACAGCACTGCAGTGCTGAGGGGGGTCAGTTTCCCCCTCCACGAGGGACAGTAGCTCCCTGGTTCCAAGGATGCACAAGCAGTTAAGCTGGCTGAGGACAGCTGCAGCTTACCCTGTTGGAGATGTGACTTCTGGATTTCCCCCAGTGACATTATCATTCCAGCTTTGCCCCATGTCTTATCTTCTTACCTGCTTCACCTGACAGCTCTGTTGATACTCAACTCTTTCTGCTTATGCAGGTTCTCATCCTCTTTCTTCAGAGCAAAGTGCTCAAAACCTCTGGCACCAAGGAGCACAGCCTGGGCCTCTTCAGTACTCGCCAAGGCACAACTTGAGATGATCCAGCTCTGCCTGTGCTCCAGGGTAGAGGCTGTGAGCCAGACCCTTGCTCAAAGGAGCGTGTGAGTCCACAAACAGGCATCCCTCACACCTTCTCGGGAATCTGATTAATCACAGCTAATAATTCTAATAGATTTGAAATAGGCTTTTGTCCCTGGCTGCGCCACACCGCATTCCCAGGCCCCAGCAAATGGAAGTGGGATTAAAATGTTGCTCTATAGAGAAGGACTTTTCTGGTTTTGTTCTTATCTGGCCCACATACTCTGCAGGGTCTCACACATAGAGTTTAGACTTTTCTCGTCTTGGAGACAGGTAATATCAGTATTTCCTGGTTTTTAATGTGGATCTTGTTCAGCTATCCATTGCAATACAGCTTTTGCTAAGCTTCCTTGTGTTCATGCAAAAATTCCTTGGGTGAGAAATACTGATTATACTTAATTTGTGTTACTTTATGTTGTTGAATTTTTGTTCTGGAATGTATATCAGAATTAGGACCATGATGCCTGGAGATGGACTCACTACTGAGCTAACTTGCTTTGACAGCTTTTTTTAAATACATTTACATAGAATTACATTTATGTGGGTTTCTCATTTTATAGTAGAGGTTTGTCTTCATTCATGACAATGTGATGCAAAATATCAAGAGTAATTATTCAACCCTTGCTAAAACCTTCCTGAGAGGTCATGGGTCATCCAAAGCAGCCATGCAAGAAAACACACAAGCATGTTGTCACCGAGCTGTAGGGAATAAAGTGCTAAAGGAATCGACAAAGTCCACACAGCCTATTTTACTGTACATAAGCACTACCTTTCAGTAGCCTCAATTCCCTCAAACTGTTTGCTCCATGATTTTGTTAAACACTTTTAGTCTTCTGGGTGTAGAGTTCTGCCTTTCTCCTTTACTACTGAGTTGTTTTAAGCAATCTCGATGCTAAAGCTTTTTTTTTTTCTTGTGTTTTTCTTTGAGAATGCACTTTTGCTTCATAGGATGAAAGCATTCCTAGAGTAAATCTATGCATGTGTAAGTCTAAACTTTGGGTTCTGTGATCGTTCACACCAATGACATTTCATTCTGTTTAACTTCAGGGAAGTTCTATTTTGAATACAAAAGGAGAGTGAGAAAATTAATTTCTAAAACAAAATATGATAAATAGTCTGTCTTAGTGCATAACACATGAATATTGTTAGTAACAATAATCCTAACAACCATGCTATTGCACAATTAGATTCCAAAGTTCCTGGTTTTAAAACAGTTGCATAGCTGAAAGTCAAAGAAGTACAAAATTGCTGGGGAGTTTTCTCTCAGCCAGGATGAAATTAGCGGGTTACTCTGAGAGCTGGTTGAAACCGTAAGTTTAATTAATTAACGGTTCAGGGCACAAGACTTCTGATAAAGCAAACTCTTTGTGAAAAGGAAAAAATAATAATAAAGTTAATTTTTATTTTCTCAAGAAAATTAATTAAGTCCTGGTTGCTTTTAATGGGTTTTGCCCCTGCTGCCTTGCCTACCCTTACCTGATTTCCTAATTAGGCTACGTGTCATCAAGAGATGATCAAGACTCCTTGTACAAGGAGTCCCTGCAGAGACTGTCTGACTGCCTTAGGCTGGAAATTTTCAAAACCAGTTAGAAATAGTGCAGTAAAATAAACTGGAGCTCAGGAGAAAACAAAATAATTGAGCACAAAAGGAACATGGATTGTCAAGCAGTTCAGGTACTAAGATGTGGTTATAATTGTAATATTTTATTAACCTTCTTAATTTTCTTTCTTCATCATCTTTAAAGATACCTGTCTGTGTTCATTAAAGTCAACAGACAAGCCTTTTACATGCCAAATTTGTAAAGTTTGATGAAACCAAGAACAGTGTGGCTGATTTGAATCAAGAACAGAACACATGCAATTTAGATGGCACAAAAAATACAGTGAGAGTGAAAAGGAGAAAAGGAAAAACCATAACAGCACCCTAGGACTCCAAATCCACAAGGGGTCCTGCTTCATCAGTTCAGCTGTGGTGCTTACCTGGACAATATATACCCAGACTTCACAGAGTCTCTTTTTGCTTTTAAACTTGAACAAGTTTGTTTAGCTACAGTAGTGAAGAACTGGGTTAGAATTGACCTGACCCATCGAGATCCAGCAGCCCCTGTGGATGCCAGGCAGGCTTCAGGCTGCAGCACACATTTGTGGGCAAAGCAGGGGCTGGGGGACAAAGGAAGACTTTTCCCTTTGAGCTCTGAGGTTGGGATGGTAATTCCAGCAACCTTCTTTCCTTCATGAGCTAAATGCTTAATGTGAGGTGAAGGCCTGCTCCCGTGCTGGGTGTTTTCTGCCTCTGACATCAGACAGCACCGTAGCCCTAGGGAAGAAAATGGGAACAATGCAAAGGTATCTATTCATCTGAATACTCTTCCACCCTGCAGAAATGTGCAAATGTAGGAATTCTTGAACTGGAGACAATACTTTTTTTGCTTAATGACTCTTGATGGGTGTTTTCTTTTTGCTTGCCACAAGTTTGTGCGGTTCCTGTCAGCCTTCAGAGCCCCCTGTCCCACACCGTGGTCAGGGATGATCTCCCACAGGCTGATCTTTGTGGCAGCTACTGAAAGCAGATTCTATAAGAGTGCTAGACTTGATCACCTTCTAGACAAATGAAATTAAAACATTATTGAAACTCCCTGGAAGGGAAGATTGAACTTTTTCTATGAAATGGAACTCCTTGGTCAAAGAAGTGGAAGATTCAAAGCAGACGATGTATCAGTGGTTAGAGAAGATAATTATCCTTGAGGTAGTGAGAGAAAAATCATAGCAATTGAAAACTTGTACCCCAGAGAACAAAACTTTTCGTATTAGAAAATCTTTTAGAAGTGCCTTAGGGATTAGAAAAATGAAGTTCAAATACAGAATAAAGATGCTCATGTGCTTCTCTGCACTTTACACTGTGTGATCTTGTAATACATTAATTCTTTTTGTTTTTTAAATCATGCCTTAAACAAAGTGGTAAGTTGCAAGCAGGTTTTTTTTCTCATGCTCTTCCTCCTGAATTAAGAAAGAGTGAATAGGTTGGATTTTTCTGGGGGTGGTCATGCACACACAAGGTGTGCAGTTTTAGTATTCTACATGGGAAGTGATCGTTTCAGATGTGGTTTGGGTGCACTGCTCCTGATTCTCTGCCCTTTGTACCAATTTTGTATTGGCAGCTGAAGAGTGATGCTCTCACACTGTTGGTGTCCCTTTGGGTCAGTGTGCTTGAACCCCTATTAAGCTCCCATTACTGAGGAGGGTCTTTTGGTTTAATGTCTGCTCTTTCAGTTTTTTAGCTCTGCTGATGACGCCATCATGTCAAGTGGTGTCATTTGAATCAAAAGGTTATTCCTGATCAAGCCACTTTGTCCGTTGGTTCCAGTTGTTCCACAGTGCATTTCCATTTTTTATCCATTTGAGGACAGTGTAATTGCCAGCTCTCTCATGAGAATATCTCTGAAGGGGCATTCTTGATTTTTTGTTTTTGTTCATTTGTTTACTCCTTCTCCTCACAATCTGAAGCAAATATTAATGTCAGCATTAGGGTCTGAACAGGCAACTCAATCATCATGGCTTAAAAAAAGTCCTCGTGTTCTATAAGGCACCATGTTAGCATGGTCTATAAGTTACCATGACCATGTGCATGTTTTTAGCTCTAGCATTCTGATTATTTTATTCTGCAGAAGACAAGTGACAATTTACTGCTTGTTCTGTCGCTTTGCATCACTGGCTTAACCCTAAGAAAAGACTTTTACAGCTGGGTATTAATCATCATGTTTATGAAGGCTTTAAAACATTCAAGAAAGTAGGAGGAACTGGGTACCTTTTGAATTTATGTTTGCAGATTTGTCGGGATCTCCACCAACAAACTGTTATTGACCTATGAAATGTAGCTTCATTTCTGTTTGCTTCTTAACATGCTTCTGTACCAGGACTTATTACCAGGAAATATTCCAGCAGGCAGCTGGCCTATCTGGACATTTTGTTTAGATCCAGAACTTTAGAGCCCTTTTAGGAGAATCCTGTCCTTTTATGGACCCATACCAAGCTTCAGGGATCTGCTAACTGAGAGTGTCTGCCATGTGAATTAAATAGTGTGGATTAGCTGCAGTGTCTGCAAACAACTGCTGACCAATCTCAATGTTTGGTTGTCATGGGAGAATGCAAAAAAAAAGATAATTATTTCATTTTCATACCAGAGATAAGTAGGAAGGAAAAATATGATTGTGGTACTTAGTAATACAGTGAAGTTGTCTGCAAGGTGCAATTTTCCCTCTCAAAATAAGTAGTTCCAAGTAATGCATAATAAATATGAGTGTGAGCTGTGAAAGTGATGAGAGCACTGCTGAATTAGTAAGGATATGCTTTCCCTGTAAATTTGTTTCTCTCATGATTTCATTCTTTCACTTATAAATCACAGGATGTTTGTTAAATATTCTCTTATTCAAGCACAAGTAGCTTATCAAATACCATACATAATGTGCCCAAAAGCTGCTTGTGGTCTTTTCTGCATCGGAGGCTTAACATAAGAAATGTCAGAGGAAAAAATGCTTTACATTAAACTTGGGGCTAGAAATATAACAGGCTTTCAGTAATGATATATGATTGGAATTATGCAAAGATGATGAAAAGATCCTGGTGGAATTCTGTTCAAAAATGTTTCCCTTATGGGAGCATCCTATGAAACCAATTAAGAATAAACCCAAGAGGATTCTATTGAATTTGTTTCAAAGAGATACTGTATGTAATAAAGAGCAATTGCTCTTTTTGTAGGTTTTTCTTTTTTTAATCATCCTTCAGAAGATCATGAATAATTATACCTCTGCTAGCAAGTCTCAGAGGCTGGTTTTAAAAATCCGCAAGAATTTCCCAGAGGAATTAATTGTTTTGTTCAGTATGATCATATTCTTTAGGAAAATTACTCATTTCTTTTGTGACACTATTGAGGATTGAGTATTTTCACAGAGGCTCACCCAGCCTTGAGGTAGAAGAGCCACATTTTGGTTCCTTCAGAAATCCCCTTCATGTCTACACTTGGAAAATCCCCTCTACTATAATGTACCCAAAGAATTTCCTGGGTGATAGCCACGGTGGTGATGGATTACAATTTTTCTTCAATTCCTAAGAATATTTAGAGTATCCCAAAAGTTGTTTGTAGTTGTCCTACTTAGTTTTCTGATATAACCAGTGTTCTCTGTCTGCTCTTTTATCAGAATTTTGCCCAGTACAGTTCAAACCTGTGCACAAGTAAGAGAGATGTGTTAATTAGCCCTGTGCTGGAGGTAACCCAGTTTGTTCCTCTAGCTCCCCACCATGCTGTGCCGTGGGGACACAGCCAGGGAGCTGAGTCCTGGATTAATTTCCATGGTCCATCACATGTGGGCAGCATGGACTTGGCTGATAACTAATGGCACCTACTTCTTCTAAAATAGTGTCAGAGGGTAGACTGGAGGCCAGACCCGGTAAGATGAATTGCTACCTTTTAAAGAATATTTTGGCTTTAAACTATACAGAAAAATGTCCCTGTGCTGTGTCTAATGATTCTGTGCTCCTCATGAAAAAAAAAAGGTTTTATAGGGCAAAAGATTAGTTGTTTTTTCCGAAGGTTAATAGTTCTTATCTGGAAATTCAGCAGTTGGAAGCAGTTGTTTAAGTACTAGTAGCTCCCTGGGGAGGAGAAAGGGGGCTTTCCTGAGGCAAGCTGTCCTTTAGGAGGACAGGGTCTCTCCTACCATCAGTTCCTGCATATTTTCCCAACTGATTCTACTTCTTTATAGTCTATAGATCTTTTAATGTTTGCAGCTTATGAGTTTTAGTTGCTGTCTATTAACGATAATTGCCATGTTTCTTGTAAAATCTGTTCTTGATATAACCTGATTTGGATAAAATACGCTATTAGGGGACTTTGGTCAGGCTTTGCCACAGAGTAACTGGGACTTTGAGCAACCTTTATTGTCATCTTCTGTTTCAGGTTACTTCTTTGGAAAACCTAGGTAACTGTGGACTTAACATTGGAGGTCTCTATAAAGGAGTAGCTGAATGGAAGGCTTAATAGAATGAGGAGCTTCTGGGATGAGTCAAATACTATTACAAGACTCAAAAAACTGAAACTTAAAATATTTCTGGACTACCTGCTTTGCTGCTGTACAACAGGCAGAGTAGGCTGCCTCTTTTAAAGTTTTTATGTAGCCAAGGAGCGTGACAGGAGATACAGGTGGCATTTGTCTAATGAGAAACGAAGAATTTAAGCAGTCACGATCATAACAAATGTGTGATAGAAGGAAGGCAAAATTAGCCTCAGGTGTTAGGATCTGGTACATGACAATGGAGCTATTTGGAAGCAAAGTACCCACAGGGTGAGTCAGGGGATGCTGGGCTTTGAGCCATTAAGGGCCAACAATCCCATTACAGACACAATAAAGTAGGAATGCTCTAAGTATTCTATTAAAATAGAAAATAAATCTTGGCTTCCAAGAAGGACAAAGCTAGGTATGACTCAGAGACACAGTTTTCTCACATTTGTGAGAGCTGAGTAACTGGAAGCAGATCTGGCATTTGAATAGCCTCTTCTTGTAACTCCTTAAAAGTCAACCACAACTCCTGTAAGCTGGAGTTGCACGAAACGAATGCACTTGAACAGTTTCTGGTGCCTGCCAACCCTAATCAAGCCCCATCGATCAGAGTCTTACACTGCACTAATTACTGTAGTTACACACCCACTCCTTGCCTCTGGCCTCACAGACCCTTCTTGCACAATCTCCTTTTACCCAGCTTCTCCCTCTCCCTCCTCTCCCTCGGTATCCAAACTGCTTTTGGCTCAGATCTCTGTCGTTCTGTGAACTGCCACCTTTTCACTAAAACCTCCTTCTTTGTGTGCTCTTATGGATCCAGGGTGATGCTGGGGGGAAGTGTTCCCCCTGTCCTACGGGACATGTGGGCTCAGAACCAAATCACTCCAAGGCAGGGAGCCAGTCTGTGGTAACTTCCAAAGAGTGGCACCTTTTGAGCACATCTCACACCCTTATAGAGACCTAGGTCTGACCTCATTTGGTTTTGCTTTGGAATAAGGGGAGATGTGAAGCCAAAATCAAGGCTCACACTTTGTCCTGGGTCTTCCTGTGAACCTTATCCCTGTGACAAGCACACGGCTGTTCTCAGTTTCAGCCAAACCTTCTCTTTGCTGTACAAAAGCAATCACTATCAAGGACCTGATGAACCAGAGCTGCCTCCCCATCTGTAACTTAATTGCTTGTCAATTTGTAGCCTTTGCAGTGAGCATATTTGTGAGAGGATGTGACACCTGCAGTGTCCTTGAGAGAACAGGCCAGGCCAGCATGCAGCCTGCTCGCTGACCCGTGGTGTGCATCCACGTGGCCAGGGAATGTGGCAGCACAGCTGCTGCAGCTGTGGGCTGCTTGGGCAGGACACAGAACTCTGCTGGGGTGTCTGGCTGACATTAGGAATCTTAACAGATTGCAGGAGAGCATGGAGCATTTGGCAATGGGCAAAGCTGCCCCACTGTAGTGAAGATACCTCAGCCACACCTGGCAGTGCAGGGCAGGTTGGAAGAACTTCTTTTAACCAGCAAGTTGTACGCTATGGACTAGTAAAAATATTGAGTCTGAGAATAAATGTGTATTTCAGAGCAGTATTCATCCACCTTTTGTCTAAGCCTGAAGCAAGATAAGTTTTATTTAAAGGGAAAAAAATCAAACCCGGGAAGGAATTGTCACTCTAAAAGAGCCGCCTGGTTCTGAGGAGGATATACAGCGGAAACAAATGTTCTTCTCTGTCTTGCTGACACTTCTAGGAATAAAAACATTTGTTCTGTTTGTCCTTCAGCACTTTATTGAACTTCAGAGTCCAGTTCACTTTGAATTCATGCTTAATGAAGCATAACTTGTATTAATAGTAGCTATGAGATCTAGATAGTGTAATAGAAATTTCAGCTGGACACAAAACCTGACTCAAGCAGCAAAGACTGGCAAAGCCCAGTTGCGATGCACTCCAGAGATTTCAATTCACTTCCTAATGACACTGCCCATGAATCACTGCTCACATAAACAAAAGCCTGTTTCTGGATAAGAAAACCCCTTTACTTGAGCCAAAGGATGTCTTAACAACAGTATCAGTGAGGCACAATGAACAAATACTTTCAGACAAGCATGCTACAGAAAAATTGAAAAGAAAATCCAGTATTAAAAGTCAGCCTGACAGCTTTGGAAAGCTAGGAGGATACTTTTAATAGTCAACTCTTCCTTTGTGAAGATATTAGAGGGACGTTTGATATCTTGGATACCCAGAGGCTTTTAGTAGGCAGCGATGAGCCTGAGCTAATAAACTGTGTGAAATACAAGGTGACCGTGTGGAGCACTGGACAGACATGCCCAGCCTGACTTTACTCTACACCAGCTCAGGCTCAGCAGCCTTGGCCAGCCTGTTCTGTGCTCTGCAAACACATCTGCTGGGTTTCCTGGCAGAGCAGGGAGGCAGTGCACCTGCATTTCCTTGGCAGCACACCCGAGGTGCTCAGCCCTTCCCCATCCATCTGCCTTTGTATCTTGGGAGCTGCTTCACCTGTGGTGCTGTTTATTCACAGATAAACTGCTAAAATGTTAATCTGAGTTGATTGTGCTTGTCAATCAGACAGGTTGAGTGCCTTACATTCCCATCTCATCCTCTGTTCCAGAAGAACCAAAACACTTCACAGAGTTAACTAATCGATATATGAAGTGCATTAGACAAGCAACATGTGTTTTGTTTCATCTAGTTATTGATCTTTGCTTGTTGACTGAATGAGAGCCTTAGTTTAAGACTAGGTATTTACTGAGAACTATGGGATAAGAAGGGACGAACAGTATATAAAGAGATACAAATTCTACTAAGGTAGGTAAATCTGATACAGTGCCCAGTTTGGATCCTCCAGGTTTTAATAGGTGAAATTTAGATACTAGGGAAACAGTGTGAGTTCTGTCATTCAAGAGGTTCATGAGGGATCTTACCAAAGTGTATAAATATCTCAAGAGATGGTATAAAGGAGTGCTGGGTCTTTGCAGTGGTGCCCAGTGACAGGACAAAAGGCAAGGAGTGTCCCTCTGAACTTCAGGGAACGCTTTTTCACTCTGAGGGTGTTGAACAGTGGCAAAGGCTACCCAGAGAGGTTGTGGAGTTTGTATCCTTGGAGGTATTCCCAAACCATCTGAACGTGGCTCTGGGCAGCCTGCTCAGGGTGTAGGGACCCTGCCTGAGCAGGGGGTTGGTCAAACTGACCCCCAGGGGTTCTGTGATTCTGTGACACATCCACACCTCCACAGTACCAGGCCAGCAGTAAAAAGGTTTAGCTCTCCAACTGCAGTGTCTCACCTGAGGCAGTAAGTAGTAATCACTGTGGGTCTTCAGGAATCTCCGTGTCTCATACAAATTCCCATCTATGCCATGGATCTCCTGGTGTAGTTTGGTCTGTGATTTTCAGGCTTCCTTGGATTATAAACTATTTTAAACAGTGATCAAGATGATCCCTGATCTCCACTGATACCCATACCACATGTCTCATATATAATATTGCAGATTAAATGTCACCTTTAAGAAATCTCAAAATCTGTTTTTCCCAAAGAACCCACCCTGGCATTTATTTTTTAAAGGAAAAAAAAACAATGTTATAAAAAAATAATCTGTGATGAATATGCTTTTCTGTGTATAAATGTCATATAAAGTGGTGTCAACTGCCACACTTGTGGCAGCTTTAGTGTTGCTGCACTACCATAAACCAGCCACGTCTCCTGCTCCGTGTATAGATTTGCACTGCAAGTGCCAGCTCTCCCAGTGTAATTGCCTTGACTGTGCAGATGAGAAAAACCTGTTTACCTGAATGTTACATCTGAGGACTGCCACTGAATGCTGAATAATTGTATTTTAAACTGTAGAAAGCTATTTGTTATTGTAACCTGATCTCCACAAAAATAAGTACTAAAGAATGCAGTAGTCCCTGTATTTAAGAGCTTTTTTTCCTCTGTGATTCCACAAGGGCCAGAGAATTGGAGAATTTCCCAATACAGAGGCCAACTAGCAATGTTATTCTTTAACCTTTTTTGGTTTTAAAACCTTCATTAATAGTCATGTCCAGTGTCCAGCAAGGCTGAATCTTGTTCAGTAACACTCCAGTGAGTAATTCCTTCTCTTTCCCCCTCAAGACTCTGGCTGACTCATTTTTTGTTTCTTCCTTTAGTTCTCCCTTGTCCATCTCTATATTGCAGTCAGGGGTTTGCTGGTCCTGAACCTTCCTCCTCGACTCACACTGCTGCCAGTGCTGGGATGGAGTGGTGAAGTTATCTGGGTGTTCTTTTTTTCACCTCTAGTATTAGGGAGCTTTCCAAGAACTGCTTTTCTGTCAGTTCATGGGCCTGGGTGCATGCCTGTCCAGTGGGAATTGGTTTTCATCACACAGCATCTCTGGAGCAGCTGAGGAACAAGGATAATGAGATGAGATTTTTCTGGATGAGACAGCCATGGCCAAAATATTTTCAGAGGGTGATTGTTCAATATCATGTGAAAATCAACCCACACCAAAGTGCCCCAAAATACAACCACTTCCAGTCTGAGTAGACGTGGTACAAGACCCTAGCTAATTTCTTGCTCTGTCACACTTAAATGAAGATTGTAGTTAAGATTAATTTTCCCTGGATAATTATTCCACTTAGAATGGAGGTATTTACAAAATAGTACAAAAAATATCTGTCTGCAGTGAAAATCAGCAAGCAAAACAACTTGTGTGTGCTCTAGACTTTTGAGACAGCATAAATAAAATTGATGCTTTCCCACTTTTTGCCCCAACATTTATTTTTACTAAATGCCTCAGCTTTGCCTTGGCATTTGCCTAAACAGCAGAGGAATGTATTCTGCAACAGTGCTGTGGTCTCTGAAGGGGCTCTCTTAGGTATCCTAAATGGGACTGGAACCAGCCCTTTGGGACAAATGGCACTTAGTTATTGTAAAAGGAAACCTAAAAACAACAATGCTGCCATTAAACTGAAGAAGTATATGGGATACAGGCTTTGAACTCAAACTTCTGGGCATGATGATTTCAGAATTTCTACACTACCTTCCCAGTTTCTGGTCTCTCACCAGCTCTATGGTTATTGTCTGCCAAACATAGGCACTATGGGAATGCAATGCTGGTGACTGACAGTTTTATCCTTAGATATAAACTCTAGTCCTTACCTTTTCACTGCCTCAGAAGTATTGGAAGATTTAAAAAGTAAATAAAAATGTTGCATTCTAGTAATCCCTGGAATGAGGCCTTGTCTCAGTGTCGGACTGTCCTTGTAGGAGGATCACCTCTCAGAGTCAAAGCAGGCATCAGCATTTAGATTTTGCTTTTTAAAACATAATGTGCTAGAAGGAGAAGCCCTGAGAGCTGTGAATTTCAGAACTCCTCTTGCTGTCCTGCCTGCACCTCACTGCTAAGTAGGCTTGATTTTGTCCTATCAGGAGACATCTCCCACCAGCATTATGTACTTTCCAATTCTCGCTTGTGTAAAACAGATCCCCAGTATATATTGTGGAATTTTGGACCATAAGATTTCATAGATAATAAGGTAGAAGGTATTTCTAGTTCCTTACGTATTTTTTGATGTTGTGCTTCTTAATATGAAAAAAATCTTCAGTGTCTGAATCACTTTATTAATACTCAAGTTAATATTCAACAATAGTATAACTGTTTATTCTAAGGAATTTCTAAAAGTCTCCTAGACCACTGTAGAGCTGGTCCTAATGTTTGTAAAATCAAAGATTTCTATAGCCTTAGATAAACAATATTTTTTAATATTAAACTTTCCCTAATAAGTAGACATGGCCATATCTATATGCATTTGTCATTTATTTAAAGAGAAAATGATACTCAGTGTAAGTAATGAATTTCATTAGGACATGATTGTCACTGTTGCAATTATCTTTCCCTGGACAGAGCCCTTCACTCTTAGGCAGTTGGATGTCACCATTTGATTCAGTCTGGAAAGGAGCTGTAGAACGAGATTTGCTTGCACTGGCAATATTTGTGACCTGCAGTAATTGTATTTGGTCAGTCACCTTGCTGTATAAGGTGTTATGTTGAATGGGGCACAGGCAGCATTCACACCATACATGAGAAAAGATAACCAGAGAAGTTTTTTTAGATCCACTTCATAGGTGGAAGAACTGAAATACAAAGGAGGATGCAGAACCTTATAAAGATGACAGGCAAAAGGGCAGGAAATAGAGTCTAGGCTGCCATGTTTGAGGCTCATCTCTACCTGTTCTGCCCTCTCACATTCCCGGTATAACATTAATATATTTTATTACTGTGACCCACTCTGTGTGGTATCATTCATGTGAATAAACCCAAGTGTCCTCCATGCTACATTTTATAAAACATCCAGTAGAAAAGACTATTCCCAAAACCTTACAAGGTAAATTTTAACAGGCCACAACAAACAGCTAGATCTCAGACAGTGGAAAGCAATGAGACAAAGCCAAGCAGCCTTATAAGAAGCAATGCCTTTTTGGAACTGTTATTCCCTAAAGAATGGCTGTTTCTATCTTGAATAATATTTTTACTCATGAGTGGCACAGAAGAAAAATTCAGAAATTGGGGGGGTTCTTTTGCCCACAGAAAGGCAGACTGTGGATGTCACTACTGAGGGCTCTTCCAAGTGTTTCATCTACAGAGACATTCATTATTTGGTTCTTGCTGGAGTTGCTAATAGTATAACTAATTTAGATGGTGATTCCTTCTGTCATAAATATCTGCTTGAAGGGATGAGACAGAAATGTACTGCAGTTAACTGTAGAAAGCTCTCAGGTACAAGAATGGAGGTAAAATTAAGAAGCATAACCAATCCTCTCCATAAACTAAGTCGACCATCTCTTCAACAAAAAATACTTTGCTTGTTCTAAAGATATAACTGAGCTTGAGTCATCACTCCAAAACTCACATCTCATTCCTGCCTATCTTCTGTGAAGACATGAACTCACAAACAAATCCAGTTTTTACTCTCTTCCTTGACCACTGCACTGAAAGACAGCAAGAGCAGACAGAATCCTTCTTTTTCCTTTGAAAAAGCAGCTGGCAGAGCTAGAAAGGGTCAAAAATAAAGCCCTGCTTACAAAGTTTTATTAATGTCAGAGACACAGCTGAACTCTTCCACTAAATGCTAAATTTCTAAAGGTTTTGCTTATATTTCTGTGTGAACCCTGTTTTAAGGATGATGTTTGAAATAATATGCCTAAATAATTTCTTCCTCCCTTTATCTATGATTATGTTCAGGGAAGTTATATTTTTTCTTTTTTTAAGGTCAGAGTAGAAAGACATTTCAGACCCTCTAATTTAAAGCACAAGAAAAACACTCCCTGTTTTTCCTCACTCCAAGGTCTCACGTGATTTTTGTGTCTAATACACGTCTCTGTCAATGTCTCTTTGTAACACCTTTAACTCTACAGCTCATGGTATCTTACAAGGTCTTGGGAAATTTGGAGACAGCTGTGTGTTAATTTTATTTTACCAAAATCTTTTGCACAGATTTATTTTTCTCTCTGAGCCCCTGCAGCAATTTTTCTCATTCATATACGTTTGTGAATCCTTTTTCAGTGGTGTTTTCATTTGAGCAGACGTTTCTGATTGAGTAGTTAGTGGGATTTGCAGAAGTCACACTGAAAAATTCGCTGTCTCAGGAGCTTCCCTGCTGCAAGGCACACAGATTCCCTTGGTGAGCTTTCCTCTAAGCCCTTTTATGCAGAAGCAGCCAGGGAAATTTAAAAACTGCCCATGGTCTTATTTACTAGTCTGTCCCATTTTTGTTGAGAAACATCAGAGTGTAACTTCTAACTCAGGGAGAGTGAGAGAAGAGGCAGGAGGGCTGTGGGGGAGAGCTCCTGATGTGGTCAGGGCGCAGTGCTGAAGGCAGGAGGAAATATTTGGTCACTGCCACAGCGAGTGCATGTGGTGAAGGCAGCAACCCTCAGAGGCTCCATCCTCTGCTGCCAGGTTACAGTCAGTGAATTTGTTGGAGTCAAACTGGAATAGCTGGAAATCAGAATTTCCAGACCAGTAAGCCATTTGCTGGCTCCTGTATTCTGCAGAAAAATCTTCATCACATTAAGGAAGGCAGATATGAATCTGTTGTTGCTGAATCTGTTCTGCTTGTGTCTTTGAATCTCATATAGGTATTCATTAGATCAACTACAACTTTTTAAAACATTGATATCTATGAGCATTTGTCTATATGTGATCCATCAATATAGCATAGAATCATGGAATGCTTTGGGTTGGAAGGGACCTTAAAGACCACCCAGTTCCACCCCTGCCATGGGCAGGGACACCTTCCACTGTCCCAGGCTGCTCCAAGCCCCGTCCAGCCTGGCCTTGGACACTGCCAGGGATCCAGGGGCAGCCACAGCTGCTCTGGGCACCCTGTGCCAGGGTCCCCCCACCCTCACAGTAAGGATTTTTCTCCCAGTCTCTAATTTAAACCTACACTCTTATAGTTTGAAGCCATATGGCAGGTAAGAAGTAAATCCTACTTCCTCTTCCTGGCTGGAATATCTTTCCTTGCACTTGATTTTGGGACTAGCACTGGCTGCTTGTTTTCTTATTCACTGTGGTAGAGGACCGATGTTTAAAGTTTGTCATAGTACAAGCAATAACTTGCAAATAAGTGAAAAAGCCATTTGTATCAGTTAAGCCTTAATTTTCAATTTTTTTTGTTCCTAGTATCTTTTGTGTAACTAAGAAAACAACCCTTAAGTTTTGTGCATCTGTGTTAGGCAGCTTTCAGTGTCCATAATCAGGGAAGGTGTAGCAGTGTTTAACTACTTGAGACGTTTTTAACTAGACTAAGCCACCATGATTTGTTGTAGGTTTTCTAAATTCAGGAACAAAGATCATGGAGGTTATTAAAAAAACCTGCAAAGGTAATAAAGGTTTGGAATTATGAATAGAATTAAATTATAAATAGAAATTATTTTTATTCATAAAATAGTAAGTAAAAAATGTCTTTTCTTTAACAATAAATAATTATTTGCAGAGGGTTGTGGAAATCTTAAAGATGCCCTAGCTCATATTTCCGATTTTTCAGGAGCTCTTCAAGAAATCTCTAAATTAAATATATGATCAAATTATGACTTAGTTATTAGCCAAAATTGTTTTCTTCTATATATTTATGAATCGTCACAAAAGGAGAAAAATTACAGGGTGGAAAACTTTAGACTCTTTTTCTAGAGAACCTGTAACTTGTTTTGTTTCTTTGAATCACTGCAATTTCACTGTAAGTCATTAGGTTTAGACTCAGGACTTGTGAAAAGCCCATCCTAAATTCTGAATAGGTTCTAAAGGGCTATTTAAATTGCTAGAAAGCAAATGCACAGTGCAAGCCTGCAGTGACTTGTGTGTCTTCTCAGGTCACTGCACAGGAGATGTGTATTTTCTGTTAAGAGAGAGTGCCAGTTCGTGGTTACTCTGGTTGGGACTAATGTGGGATACAATTTTCTTTCCCTCCTCTTTTATTTTGTTAACTATGACACACAAAAAGTAAAACATCTAGATTGCATTGAGGGATGAGGGGAGAGGAAAGGCAGTCAGGAATCGCTCTCTAAGGAGGCAAGGATAATTAGGTTTACAAACTTTTTTTCTATTAAGAAAACAGGCCTTGCAGCCACGCAGGCTGATGATGGGCCCAGCCTTGCTGTGGGCACACCCAGCACAGCTACTCTTAACTAATATTTCAGACCCTCAGGAAGTTTTATTATTAAAAAGTGGAAGCAGCCATATTTAATCCCGTTATACCAAAGGGAATTGCTAAGGCTGCCCCACTCTGGATGTGGCATGCAGGAAACAGGGACTTCTGTTTGGAATCTGTGAACTCTAACACCAGTCTGTACCTGTAACGACACAGGACTGGGCTCGCTGTCCCTGTGTAGGATATGCATTTCCCCTGATTTTCCCAGACTCCAGCCAGCCAGGGGATGCTGTGCCACTGAAATAGGGGTGTGACGTCTGATGTCGCCTTCAGCACTTGCTGTGTCCAGCCTGGCACAGCAAGGGCTGGAGGCAGAGATTTGGATGTTCAGGTTTAGCTTTTGCTTGTCACTCAGACTTGTGAAGTGGGAGATGAACCCTTCCGAAAACTGGAAGGGACTGAACTGCATCTTAGACCACGGATGCTGGGTACTTAACTGTGTGTGGCTAAAGAAGTGTGCGTGGGGAGTTTGTGATGTGCAGATCAGACCCGAGGTAATCAGTGGAGCATCTTGTAAAAGACTGAGATTGAGCCTGAGGAGCTGACTAGGACGGGAGCTCCAGACAGAGCAGAAGGCAAAAAGAAGTCAGGTACATTCCTGCGTGTGGTGAGATCACATACATCACTTACACGTGCTAATGCAATTCATAGGCTGCTGACTCAGAATTAGGTTTTTCCCCTTGTACTATTTCACATTTTATGTGTGTAATATGCGGTATATTCATCCTTCCCTTTAATATTTTATCATCTTTTATCACACCAAAATGAAAGGGGAAAATAGATGGCTATTAAATATATTAAATGTAAATATTAAACTGCTCTTCAAAAGCTCTTCCCTTTCCCTTGCTTCCCTTTCTCAGCAGCAGGATGAAAAGTTGTGTAGATGCTGTAAAACTGGACTGGAAAAGTCTTTTGACATGTGGCATATTCCTTCCTAGGAATTAGCAAGAGAGATGGCAGCCATGGGCCAGATATTTAACCTTTGCCACCAGAGGTATGTTAGTGTTTAAGGGTTATGGTACAGGAAATGAGAACATCCCAATAATCAGTGAAATAAAGATGACAGAACATTACCTTTTATGTGAAATTCTAAAATTATATTTATTGGCCAATTCACAGAAAGTGCCGTAGTGACCACAAAAATGACTCTGGCTTTATACATGTACAGATGTACAGAACAAATTTAAAAAGAACAGATCTATTTCAAATATGCATTTAATCAGTCCTGTGGAAAACATATGGATACTAACAATGTCAAATTCATAAATGACTGTGCAAATTGGCATGGCTTTTATGAAATACAGCACTATGCCATGGAGGGGGTTTTGTACAACTTCTTACTCCACGTAAAGTTAGGGTTTGTGTATTGTACTGTCTGTCAAAATTTACTGTACATTTTCTTTAAGAAAGGGTTGTTTTTTTTTTTTTTTAAACAGCTGATTCATATATATTAAAAAATCATTTCATATTAATCTTATTAATTGCATCTAGTCATTTAATTCATCGTACTGCATAAATTGTATAGATTCATGCTTTCAGAAATGCATTTAGCATCTGCAACAAGACATTTCAAGACATGGTTTATGGTTGTTTCACATCAACAATAAGAAATTTCATGTAAGAGCATCTTTCCTGGGCTGAACAGTCTGTTGGTTTGAGACACATTTACGGAGTACAACCGTTGTATGTACAACCATACAGCATATGTTTATTTAATCCCTTCTCTGGTACATGTTTTATTATCCATAGAAGTGGCCACAACTACACAGAATTTGGACAGCTAGGAAGCAATCCCAAGCTACAAAATACATGCTACCAACTGCAGTTACTGCTCCTCAACAAGAACCAATGCACTAACAGGGAAGCAATCTGGGAAATGGCAAACTGTGTGTGAAAAATTCTACATTTTTGCAGGCCGATGAAATATCATTTTTACTGTCAAGAGATGATGAAATATGAAATAGAATTGTCCCAGCCAATTAGAGCACAGCTGTTACATTCGACATGATGAGCTTATTTCTCAGCTCTTCAAAATCCTACACTCTCGGTAACATATAAAATATTTATTAACTATATAGTTAATTCTAACTAGAACAACCCCAAACTGCAACAATATTCAGGGTGCATGTCTGATCCCTGCTCTGCTGCTCATCACAAGTCATGTTTTACAGTTCCTTGCTCAGGAATTCCTCTTCTTTTTCCTCTCCTTTGTGTTGCAACCTCAGCTTGCAAGGCTCATTCATCTTCCCCCCTGTCTGTCAGACCTTGGGTACTCCTCATGCAATGGCTCATTTTGGGAAGGTGGGCAGAGAAGTGACAGGAAACAGCCAATGCCAAGGCAGTCATTGTTTGCTCCTGTGACCTAAGCCCACTCCTGGCAATTCATCATTTCCTACAATATGGTTTGCACAATTTACACCCACTAGGGACAGAGATATGCTGAGGGAAGTGGAGAGTTCCCTAAAGTCACCACTGGAACCCTCAGTGCTCCTGTTTCCCCTGCACACCAATCCTTGCAGACAGAGCAAATGAAGAAGAAATGAAATTCTATTTCGCTTGGGTCTTAGTGATGCAGTTGCTCTTTGAGCACAAGGATTTCAGTTCTGGTTTGGTGGTCAGCTACAGGAGGCAGGAGCAGATGAAGGAAACACATCAATGAAAAGACCCAAGCTGACTTTGTACATCCTCCCTGTTTGCCTGTGTGGCTTCTGAGCCAGAGAACACAGGTTTGCTTGGGGCATGCTTGAAAACAAACCACAGAGTCGTCATGCCAGCCAGAGACCAGAAATGTATCACAAATTTGCAATATAAAGGTAGGCATGGCAGTAATCAGAAGAGTTGGCACAATTCTATTTCTTTGCAGCAGTTAGTGCCTGGCTGGAAATCTTGAGCATTTGTTTTAGAAAGTAGGTGCATTCTACTGACATTTGAGGAGAAGCAACATTATCTGTCTTAAATGAAAGTACTGGTTAATAGTTGCTGTTTAGTGTAGGGACACTTGAAAACATGGGCACATGAATGACAGTGTCTGTTTTCGCATTAATGACAACAATCTAGTTTTTAACAAATTATACTTTGTCTAATTGTTTGGCTGCTCCAGTGTTTATTGGTTGGCTTTGTTAAATAATACCCACGTAAAAGACACTGCCAAATTCATATCATATGAGAACTTAGCCACTGATTACAGAAAAGATTTTTTAAAAATCAAGTTTCAATTTAAATTTATTGTTTAACCTTTGACAACTTATGCAGTGACACACACCAACACAGAACACCTTAACAGAGTGAACTGACCGTGACGCATTTAAGGAAATACCAGGGGATTTACTCTGTGTATTAAAGACATTTCATGGAAAGGTAAGAAATACAAGACTGAAGGAATGAATTGGGATGAGGAAGGATTCACAGCTTCTCTAGTAAATGACCAAAGGCAATGAACTTGATAACTATCTAAAAATATTCAAAGGCTATAAATCATGGTTAGAGGAACTATTTAGAGTGGTGCAAAAGGGTATAACTGGGACTAATGAGATAAAAATTACAAAAAGGATTATTTAAATTCATTTTCAGGAAAAGCTTTCTAATGGTGAATTCTAATAGACTGTAGAACAATCTCCTAGGGGAAGCAGTAGGAGCCCCAGGCTTAGAAACATTTAAGTAGGTTGAAGCACCCCCACCCCTAACTCTAAAAAATATATTCTAGTAAAGAATTCTCCACTGTTAGCATAATACTCTACTTGCGCTACTTTTTCCTTTTGTCTACTAATCATTATTTCTAGGTTTTGATAAGTCTAGTATGAACTTCTAAACACACTGAAATTGAGATGAAACAGTTCTTAGGAAGCCTACCCATAGTGTGTATTACCCTGCAAAGCAATAATCCACTCTGGTGTATCTTCCCATCCCTGTCGTGATGACCCTTTGAACAGAACTGCCTGTTAATCACAATCAAAAATTTACTCAGCTGGTGGTGCAGTATTTGTAACAGAATGTATGTAAACCCCCCATCTCTTTTCAGATGTACCTCACACTTTTACATCAGTTTGTGGAGAGGCCAACAATAAACGTGCCAATAGTTGATTCTGAGAATGGAGGCAATAACTTCAGCTCTCAGATTCATTCAGGGATGGTTGTTTTCCTTGAAAAGTTTTCTATTATGTATATTTTCAAAAATCAGGAGTCTTAACTATGTGGCCACTTAGGAGATTGTATCACTTCAGAAAGTTTGCTTGGGGGCCTTTTCAATACGGAGGATAGTCTGCCTTGGGTGTCTCCAGCTCCTCATCAACCTATGGATCTCTAAAACTAATCAACACAGCTCTCTGTGGGCAAAAGCCCCATTTCTTACCTCCAATTAAACTGTGTGGTAACTGTACCCTCAAACTCGAGTCACAGAAGACAGAATGTTTGCCCCAAGTCCCCGTGGGCTGCCTTGGCTCTTAAATTTTTCTACTTAATGCATGCCCAGTGTAGCAACACCTCTCATGGCCCTGCTCCCTTCCCTGCTCTGCTGAGCTGCTGTAACTGAAACTAAAGGAGGCAACTTCAGCATCAAGCAGGCTAAAAAACTGCAGGTTCTCCTTCATCACCAGAGCCACCACCTCCCCATGGGAACCATTCTGTGATTTTCTTGTACACACACGTGTGTATGCGTGTATGTCTGGTCATCTCAGAACCCTTCGACATTCTATATTCATTCTCTTTCTTCTTCATCATGACAGCGTTAGTTCTGGCATGAAAACAGGAATTGTTTCCATTTTCTTACTACTTAACAATAAGCTTTTATGTCTCTTTCTTTTCTACAGGTATAAATTTCAACTTTTTTCACATCACTGTAAATCTTAACTTTCTGTTACTCATGCAGTATTCTCTTCTACCTTCCTGTTCACTCTTCCTTAAATAATAATTTGGTTTTCTAAAGGAACTGACTGTAGTTGATCCATTCCACATTCCAAAGAGCATGCCCAGTTAAAACAACCATCCACCTTCTCATCCACTGCACATTAAGCAGTTGGTAGACAAGTATTTACTGCCAATTTCAGTACTGGTTTGAAATGTCATTGTAGTCACAGACTTGGTCGGGGTTGTCTGATCAAGTCTTTTGTATCTGTTTATATATTTAGGGGAGGCAGGAGTAGAAAAAAAAGGCATTGTAATTTTAATAACTTTTCGCTTTTTTTTTCCCCCTTAGTATATCCTGAAACCTTCAGCCAAAAATAGTTTTATGGGTTATTACACCAAAAGACAGCTGAAAGAACTTTATACCCAGCCGGGAAGTTAAATGCCTCTGAAAACCGAAGACTGTCCAGATTTTTACAAAAGGAATAGGTAGGGCTGCAGAAAAGCATTTTACTCCCATTAAATTTTCTAGGTTCCTAAAGCACAAGGATGGAATACCATTGTAAAATCTTTGTTCCCTATTTGGAGACGCTCCTCTTTGTGTTTGGCAAGCTTTGTGCACCTTGCCCAGGGAAAGCTGAACTCTTTTATTGTATAATGTACTTAACTGGGAAAAAAAAATTCTGCTGCTTCTTTGTTCTCAGCACAGATATAAATAGTGACAATACACGGCCATGGAGCTTCAACAGCTGATGAATGCACAATTTCCCCATGACTTAGTACTGAAAATAAGAATGAGGGCTTTTCCTGAACTCTGTTTCACGTCTGCAGTGCTTCACACTGCTGAGAATGTTTCTTTATAGACAATAACTAATGAAGCACCAGCCCAGAGCTCTCCACTGTAACCATTGTGTCACTCCCTCTGCACATGTTTGGAGTGCTCCACAATGGAGGGCTGTGAGCAGAGCTGCAGGAGAATTATTGAACCATAGCACCACCAAGCTCTTTCACAGGGCTGTTCATCAACAGCATTCACAGCTTTCCAAAGGATGCCAGCAGCACTGTTCCTATTGCCAGCAGAGACATGGAAACGAGCAAACCACTGGCAATACCTACTCCAAAGGCAGCAAAATGCCTCTAGGGAAAAAGGTTACCTGCTCTGGTGCCTGCCTTTTCATTACCAGGAATGAAGTTATGAACATACAAAACCTCCTGGATTCATTTTATTCTGTTAAGTTTCAATAATGAGGGCTACAATTATTTATTATTTTAAACCCCTATGTTAGACAGGCTAATGAAATTAAAGCCCTTGCTCCCCTTTCATTTTTGCACTGTTCAAGTGTTGTGCATTTTTAATTTATGGTCATGTCTTCTTTAGAGAAAAACAAAACCAAAAAGAACATACCAGGCTTGAACCTTGCTAATCCTACAAAGGTGATGAATTATAATTACTTTCTGAGATATCACTGGAGCAATTTTCCCAATAAATTTAGCAGAAATATTTCTTGAGATTGGGTGTGGTTAAGAGAGTATGAATTTTGCTCTGCTGTAGCTTTAGTGGTTATCTCTATTCTTTGCATCTTTATTCTCCATGCTAACAAAAATGAAGTTGGATTCCAGGAGAGTCCAGCAACCAGAAGTCTGATCATTGGGTACACAATCTGAGACATGCAGCTTTAGGGAACCTGATCCATTTCAGTTTACATCGCTCCCCACATTGTTTGTTATGACTTTCTTTATTTTTTAAAAAACCCATTTGATCCAAATGTACAAAGACTGTACAGGATCACAGCTTCTGGGTGCTGTAAAAAGTATTTATTTTATGTTACAAAGTGTTGCATGGTTTGGTGCATGGGTGTGTTGGTTTCTTTGGGAACACCAAGATCTTTGGGGATGGGATGGCTGCTACTCCTGTGGCTGTTTGCAGTGGCACTGGAATGCTGTGAGCTTTGCAGGCTCTGGGGGCAGTGAGGCTGTGCAGGAACAAGGCCTGGCAGCTTCCTCAGCTGTGCCTGAGAGGGAGAAACCTAATGCCATTCTATGGTTGGTGATAGTGGTTGGAGCATGAGTGAGATTGTATTTACACAGCACAGAATTATGCGCAATCAACAGGAATAAATTTAGTGATTTAGAAGGTGGTTTGATTTCTTTAACAATCTTTTTGATATTTATGTTTAGTCATTTGGGTTTTTTTCCTCCTGTCTCCTTAGATTTGTTTATTTGCAGTTGCTCCATAAAGGTCAGCAGCTACAGGGGTCACCCAGAGGGGCATTAAGCCCAGACCTGTTGTTGAAAGCCTAGATAAGGCTACTGCATCATCCAGGTTCCTCCCACTATTTCCACTATTTTTATTCAGTAATTTTATCAGGGCAGAACCTGATAAAACCTGATATCCCCCCCGAGACTGGGGATATCCTTGTTTTGAGATACTTATTCTGGTCAGCATGTGTGAATTCGGGGAAGAGGAAGCCCCTTAGAGGAGATGTACTCACAGTTTATTTCCTCTTCCTCTCTCAGTATCCATAGGTTTTTGCAAATATCCTTAATTCTGGTATTAAAATTTATATTCCAGGAGCAGCTCCATCCCACCAGACCTTTACCTGCTGTCACCCCAGTAAGGTCCTTCCTTGTGCTGTTCTGTGGAGATAGAGTGCTGTGTGTGCTGGCACCAAAACTCTGAGAGGAGGCAGTGTTGTGTCCCAATGCCCTGGGACCCCAGACAGGGGAAAGATTAAAGCTGCCTCTGAGGTTACAGCTGGAGAAAGAGACAGCTGAGACACAAATTAGGTGCAGGGCTCAAAAACCTTTGCCACAGTGAAGTAAGGGCTGCTACTGCATTACCCTCTGACCATCCTTCACCTGGGGCTCCTGATCTCCCACGGCTTTATCTTCAGTTTAGGGTCAGGCAGGGACAGCTGCCGCAATGGAGACACTGGATTTCATCCCCACGGGAGGAACTTTGTAACCCTCTGATCCTTTCTGAGCCTCATTTTGTTCCCAAATGGAGTAAGGATGGTGCACAGGTGCTCAGCAAGCTCAGCACCACCACATGCCAGACAGGAAAATAAACTGCTCCCTCCCACTAGCCTCTGGTGAGGGAGATCATCACCAGGTAAAAAGCAGTCCCACCACCACTGCAAGGTGTTACCTGTTGGAATGAACAAATAGCAACAGTTTATTTTAATTAGTATTAAAGATGTCATGAACCTTACATGTCTATTTCTAATTTGAACTGGTGTCAGCCAATGCAGTAAATATTGAGATTAATCTCAGCTGTGCACTTTAAGGTTTACTTGCAAAGATAAAACACCTGTGGAGGGAGTAGAAGTGAAAGAGAAATGAGAGCTATTAATCACAAATAGCCACTTAGGCAGTTATATTAATTCAGATAACACCTTCAATTTGTAGGTTTTGCAGCTTTTCCCAACCTTAGATTAGAACTTCAAAAATTTAAAGGCACCACTGATGTGATGTCATTTTAGACCCCTGTTGTCACCGCTGGATTCATGATGCCATGGATTGTGGGTACTGCTTCAGAACTGCTGTCTTTGGATACCCTTGTTTATTGCTACTGTAAAAAAGCCACCTCACCACAAGACAGACATGGAGGTGTGGCGTGAGTCCAGGGAAGGGAACGGAGCTGGGGAAGGGCCTGGAGCACAAGGCTGGTGAGGAGCAGCTGACAGAGCTGGGGGGGCTCAGCCTGGAGAAAAGGAGGCTCAGGAGGGGCCTTTTCACTCCCTCCAACTCCCTGACTGGAGGCTGTAGCCAGGTGAGAGTTGGTTTCTCTGCTCAAGTAACAAGTGATAAGACAAGGGGAAACAGCCTCAACTTGTGCTGAGGAGGTTTAGATTGAATATTGGGGGAAATTTCCTCATTGAAAGGATGGTGAGGCATTGGAGGAGGCTATCCAGGGCAGCGTGGAGTCACCATCCCGGGGGGAATTTCAAGACACGTGAACGGGGGACTGGGGGCCATGTTAGCGGTGGGCTTGGCAGTGCTCAATGATCTTAGGAGGTCTTTTCCAACCTGAATGGTTTTACAGTTCTAAACACTTTTTCTCAGAGAGGAAAGGAGAGGATTTTGGCTTTTGATGAGGGGCAAAAAATCCCCTGTGTGTCTTTATGCACGTATGTGTGTGTGTATGTTTCGGTTGGTTTTTAAGCAAGTAGGTTGTATCAAAAAATAATTGCTGGAGGGGAGGAAATATTGTTAGAATTGTTTTAGAAAAAGTGATATTTCTTTGATTTTCTATTAGTAGTTTTGCTCAGGAAACCACTGCTCTCAGTGCTACACAAGTATTCTAGGGCCCATTTTGTGAAGAAGTCTCTCATTCTCACTGCCATTTTGTGAAAAGGCTGTTTCTATTTATTTGAATGAAAAATGCTGCATAATGCACTCCAATGAGTAATCTAAAATAAGTACAGTGATACATTTTAGTTTGCTGAACAACTTACTGCAAACCAAGTTTTAGTGATAACACACATGCCTGTATTACTTTGCTTAGGTTTAAAAAGGTAGGTTTATTTACAGTAGAGAAAATACTTTGTTTGCTTCTTGTGTAATGTACGAGTACAACCTGAAAAGATCTGCTTCCAGTAACAAAAAGATAAAAGTCTATTAGATGGAGAAACACACTGATGAATTCACAAACATATAAAAGAATTAAAGGCTGTCAATAAGGTTGTAAATTTCTGTTTTCATGCGGCCCTAACGTTTGCTATGACAACAAAAACAAAAATAATCAGGAATAACAGAAACTTAAAAATAATTTAAGTCCAATTTTAAATCTGAAATTGACTTTTAAATATCTACATTTGTTTTTAAATCTTTTTTTTTCTGAGCGAAAGATTTGCTGATATGTGCTGATAACAAGCATCATGAAGAGCCTGCTTCATGTCACTAAAAACATTAAAACTAGGAAATTATCTAGGATACTAGGATGGTAAGAAATGACCTAAAATAACATTTTTCTTCAAGATATTCAGAAATATTAATTTTGTATTAAACAGAAATTGTGGACGTTTTTACAGTTGTTATTCCTGCAGATAAAATGTATTTATATGACCTTGATTCTGCAAATATTCTTCTAAGTTTAATATGTGTGTGAGAATAAAATGAAACAGGATTGATAACAAAAGAAAACTGCTGTATTGCCAGTCTTAACAACCATGATTGCTGGCACAACAAATAAAAGCATGAATACCTCTAATTTTAAAATTAATATAGATTTTTCTTTCATTTACTTTGTAGTTATTAAACTACAAGGCCTAGTTGCTGTCAGTATTTCCCTTCAGCTATCAAATGCAGAAACTGGAATTACAAGAACCCCCAAACACACTATTTATTCCCTATATCCCACGACATTCAGGAGCTGTTAATAACCTAGTATTGAGGGCGGTGGATACCCTCAGGATTGCTCCAAGTACTCTTTGCAGCATCAACCACCATTCCGGGTGCTCAGGAAGGTCCTGTTGTGGCTACACTGACTGGCAGAGTGGAGAAGAGGAAGCAGCTCGTTTTAAACAGCAAATTACAAAAGCAAAAGCCAAAGATGAAATTGCAAAGAAAACAAAGTACTCAGGAAAATAACCCAGACAAGCCCCTAAGCAGCATTCACTTCCATGCCATTTTGTTTCTATGCGTTAGAGCAGCTCCCCTAGCAAGTGCTGCAGCATTTGGTAAGCAGAGCAGTTGAAGATGCAAAGGTACTTAAGGAAGGGGGACAAAAACCACACCACACAGACTTACCAACACATTGTATACATAACTCTGCTTTTTCTTTTTTTTTTTTCCTTTTTAAACAGTGTTTAAGAAAAATATGCTGTGTTACCATAACAAACTAAAATACTCTCTCAACCTCTTCAGAGTTTAGGTTTTGTTTTCAACTATTTTGGTTCCACGTAGGTTTTATTTTTCCTTGTCTACTTTATAAAACCTCCTCTCAACATTAATGGCTTCAGGAAGAAGAAATAAGGGAGAATTATGAGCACAGAAGAGAGCTCACAGTGTTGTTCCTTTTTCTTGTGCACTACAGGCAGGCAGGAGTACAGACAAAATAGGGCATGATGTTTTTATAGACTACAGTCAGACAGGAATTCCAGCTGGCATTCACTGAGCAAAAGGGAACATTTTCCTCATCTAAAATAATTGTTTAAATCCCAGCCATACATAGCTATGGAATAATGGGGTCACTTATTTTCCACTAGTTCCGTAAGATGCTGCAGCAAGCTAATGATTCCATGAGACAGACGGTTTAAAGCATCGATTTGCTGCAAATTGCTCAATCCATAACTAATGAGCAGCTCTACAGATTTTCAGTGAATCAATCCCATTAGAATTTACAGTTTGCATAAGATCATATTACTCAATCTGTGGACACAGAACGAGCTGGGGTTTTTTTTTAATAACCTTCAGCAGCCCCTTCTTGTTGCTGTTTTTTTTAAACTCCTTTTAATTTCTATCGGTAGGCTGGACAAAAATCCCTCTCTTGAGGGTCTGACAGCATGCCTGAAAAAATACACTGTCCACATCTACATAGGCACACATGCATCCCCTGTCAGGTCCTAGATATATTCCTATAACAAAGTTAACATCCAAAAGGCAGGATGAGACGACAGATGGAATTCAGCCTCTGTCCCCTGTAGCACTAAAGCCCTGTCCCAATTTGGAGGAGAACTGTGTTTTTTACACCTGTAAGAATGTGAAGTTAGATGGCAACTGGTATTTGGACCCACAGAAGTAATTCTTCATAACAAGCTGAAATCTCTCCCATGTGAAAAAAGTAGCAAAGGCAAAAACCTCTATGGATCGAGTGACAGGACTTTTGTCACACATCTGCAGGGTAGAAACAGGAAATTGAGAACTACGCTTGCTAACAGATCAAGTTCTGGATTACTTTATTACTGCGTGTGCCAGGAGGTTTGTACCACGTTTTCCCCAGGCTTTGTACGAAAAGGGTCAGTTCTATCATTATCAATTACTACAACAAGATCATTTTAGGCAAAACAGTTATAGGCAAGCAGAAGTTCAAATCCTGTCAATGAATTCATAGACTGAAAAAACATTGTATTGGTTGTTACAAAAGAGCTGTGGCTGGAGGGCTGTTTGTTAGTAGGGGAGTGTTGAATCATCCCACTCCAACTGCTCTTGCCTGGTGGCATTCTGTTTGTCTCCCTTTTGGACAATCACTTCCTCCTCCTCTTCCTCCTCTTCCTCCTCTTCACTGTCATCTGATTCAGCACTGGTTGTGTCTTCCTCTTCATCGTCCATGTCTTCTTCCTCGCTCTCCTCTTCTGTCTGGTGTGGCTTTTCATATTTCTACAATACATGTAAAGAAATGAAAGAGAGACAGTAGCAGAAAGGTGCCTTCTTAGCAGCCAGTGGCTGTCTCAAATGAGCATTCAGAAATGCTAACATGGGAAAATCTGCTTCCCATCATTATGTGATTATTAGGCATCAAACGTCATACAAGCTGGTGGCAAACATTCAAAAACTACTGTAAGAAGAATGGAATGTCAATAAGAAGTATCTTTGTTAGCCACACTGCCAAAATTTAAACCTTCAACATCAGCTTCTTTAAACTGCTGATGATTTCCCCTCCCTTTAGTGCATAAGTGCTTACATTAAAAGGTTAAAACCAAAGCAATTCTATCATCTTGGGTACCTACAAACAGACATGGATGGAGTGCAAGTGATGCTGTACCTGAGAGTTCTTCACCATCTTCTTTAGTAATTATATATGACAAAAAATCTGAAGTTCTCAATTACATCTTACCAAGATGTGCAGAGCTGAGAACTGGCATGGGGTCCTGAGGGTACATACGTACAAATGAACAACTGCACCCTGACAGAGGCTCAAACCCCGCTGCCAGCCCAGCCAGTGACTCCTGGCCGTGCCAGGATCCAACGCTGTGCCTCAGTTAAGTACCTCCATGGGGTTGACAGTGATGGTGAGAGCAGAGTCATCCCAGTCCATCTCGTTCTCCTTGGCTCCCTCGTGCTCCGCGGAGCCGTGCTGATGGGCCGTGCGGAGCCGGTACACGCCCAGCGTTATCACGAACACGAGGACGCTCACACAGATGATGATAACGATCGTGGCCACACTGGGAACAACTGGGACAAAGGGTGGGAAAGGGAAAGGAGTTATACTTGTGGAACAAGTAGCCTAAACCCCACTAAATAACTCGTTAGTTTTTAACCCACAGCACCCCCTCCTTGGGACTGAGAATCAGGACAGACACCTGCCAAGTGCCTGGGACAACAGAAGGTGTCGACCAGTGCCCACCCACTAAGGTGGAGCAAACAAATGGTGTTCACAGATTTCTTATCCTGAGTATGATGAACTAAAAAGTGATCATGCCCACCTTTGCTCTTTGAGCCACTTAACTACAGAAGACGAGCAGTTAAGAAGTGCAGAATCAATTAGTTCAGAACAAGTGTTTCTGCAGTAAAATTCTGTTATCTCACCTGCATGTTGACACTTTCTGATCACAGCTGAGGTCTTAACTTTACTTGAGACAAAATGTACATCTCAAAGCTTATATTATAAAGGTTTCAAACACTTGTGATTTGAATCTCAAGCACCCAGAAATAAAATAATGCATTGCCACCCTATTTGCCTGTGTTACAACCTTCCTGGGAGACTCTTGAGGACTCAAGACATTTTTCCTCACTGTTTGGTTGCACTCTGAGAAGCCCCTGTCTCCGCCTAGCCACAGGCAGAAATCTCCCTGAACATGTTATCAGCTCCATAATTAGTCTAGTGGAGAAATGCTGCCACTCTCTATGTACCTCGAGGTACTGCAGTTCCAGGGGTTTTAGTATAACCCAGTCTTTAACCCATTTTATTACCTTGCCCTGGAAGTCTGAAATCAAAACAAAATTTAGGAACAAAAAGAACTAGTTTGCAATAGTTTATCCATAAAACATTCAGTTTCATTTTAGTGAACTGTCTGTACAATGTAAAGAAAAATACAGTAATTTTCTAAGCATGTCTACATGTATACAGCATGTATACAGCTACTTATAACGGGCAACACTTTACATCAGCTTTACTTCTTTACATATGTATCATTCAACTGAAAGGATTTCAGAATCCAACTTTTAAACAGGCATCTTTGCCCTGGATTTAAGTTCACTGAAAAGGTTTCAGATTTGGGTATATATTTTAATTCATATAGCATAAAAATTAAATTAAAATATATCCTAATGCCTGCTGCAGATAAATGAACCTATCTTATCTCCAGAGAGCCCAGACTGAGGCCTTGACAGCAGCTAACAGAGGCACTGCAGCAATTATACATTTAAAAAATAATGAAATTTCTTCCTTTTGTTTAGAAAGGAGTGAGTAGAAATTAATATGCTACAGAAATACAAATGCACAAGGGCAATATGAGCATAAATATTACCCTTCATACCATTCAATACTAGAAACAAGACATTTTTAACTGTGGGGATCAGATTACAAAGCCATTAATGAAGCCTTTAAAAAAGCATACCAGGTTTCAATTACAAAGTACATTCTTCGACAGAACAGAATTCAGTGTTACCTTCTTTCACACTTGTGCAATGATCTCTGAGAGGTTTTAGAAGCTGAAACAATGGACCTGAGGGCTTCAGTCTGTTGAGCAGGCTGACCCCAAGGGAAACACTGACACACCGGCACCAGTGTGAGCAGTCTCTGTGAAGGTGTCACATACCTGAGTTGTGAACTGCACTCACACTCCCCTCAGGCTGCTGAACAGATTGGAGAAATTGGGGTTGGACTATCATGTGATTTACATGGTCCATGAAGTTGGAGTTGGAACTGTGTAGGATATTAACCTGGGAGAAGAGAAGAATAAGAGCCCAGATACTAAAAAGTGTTTTATACTCCAAGCCAGCTGGCTCCATACATTACATTGGACTATGAAGTTCATCAGCAGATAGGAACACTATTAAATAGATCCTAAAGGCCAAATTAACTTCTTTTTTTATGCCAGTAGAAAGTACACAGCATAATATATTTCTAATTTCTAGCATGAAAAATGCATTCTAACCTTTCTGGCTGTTGACTCTGAAGTGGCACAGAACAGGACTCTCAATTTACCTGTTTAGTGACTTTTTAATCTCGCTCTATTAATCAGCTCTTAGGTGTTATCTAAACATTATGAAATAACTGTTAATTTTATTAACAATTATGAAGCTGTTAATAGTTTTTATAAACAATTATTAATTTTGACCATATTGCTAAGCAGGTCCTGCAATTTCCTGTAGTCGTTACCTGGGCTCTAGGCCTCGGTGCTAGGTCAGAAAACACAACTCAGTCAGTGCTCACCTCCAAGCTGAATTCATTGCTCACCTCCAGGTTGAATTCATTGCTGGTGTAACGCCCATTGAGCTCCGAGCACTTGACCCTGAACTTCCTGTCGGAGGTGGCCGAGGTGCCCCAGTTGCGGTAGCGGAGCTGCCGCAGCACCTGCTCGTAGCTGAACATGCTGTCCACACCTGCAGGGTGGGAGGGCAGCAGCAGCTCAGGGAAGGGCAAGGGAACACAGATCTGGGCAATACAGAACAAATGGACTGCTCACAGAGAACACAGAACTTGGCAGAATGGTCTGCAAATGACAGGGCATCAAATATTCCCTGAGACTCGATCGTGTGAGAACAGCTTTTGGAACTGAATGTAGCTCCCTAATGGAAGGGGATAAATACAACAACAAAGGTACAGAATAAATTACTTAGTGATCAGAAAAAGATGGCCAATGTACCAGCACTGTACAGGAACACTGAGGAATCCCGTCACTCCCGTGCTCCACTGTGATGGTCCACTGATACCTTTTCCTGGGCTTACAATAAAAGCCAAACACGGTTAGAGGGGGAAAAGGGATTTTACCTTGGTATTTATTTAAGGATCCTTGGGCCCAGGCAGGAGCACCCCGCAGGAATGCCCCCCCTGCACCCGGAGCGATACACGGAATGCACGTTGGATAGTGCACACCAGAGAATGCACGGAAAAGGCCCCCCATACAATGGTTTGCTTATACAATTATAGAGCTTGCATATTAGCATATCTATCATAGATTTCCCAATGGGAGGCTCAGGAGAAGCCCCCTCGTAAGGAATGTCCCCCCCTGCATGGGTCTATCTTAGTTTACAGAACATGTTCTAGAGAGGACCTTGGTTTGGGGCTTGCTGACCCCCTAACTACGAAGCTTCCAAGATGTTTAGTCTCTTGGCTTAACAGAACTTCGGGTCTAAGCGAGTTATCAGACTTAGGGAATTACAAGTAAGTGGGTTAAAAGCACTAAGGATACATAAAGGCTGCATAAAAGTGTATATGGAGGGGGATATGAGAGCAGTATATGAAAAAGCAAAAATCATTATGGCATCACCACAAGAACCCCAGATTTAAAGAAAGCAGGAATGCCATTTTCCTTACTTGGGGAGTAGCTGGAGGGATTCTGAGAATCCAAAGGGCAAGCCACAGCACATCCAGACATCAAGAAGCAACTGTGTTTTTTAATACACAGTCACTCTTGGGATATTTATGGGTAGTAAATCACAGATTTCTGTCTAATTTCTTACATATCAGAGCTTTCATTCCAATATATAATTAGTGTGATCAAATAAGGGAAAATAAATTTCATGAACTTACCATAGATTGAATATCCTGCAGTGGAATTTGTGGCATCTAGATGTTTTCCTTGAAGCTCCCCATGATCAAGTTCTAAACACTCTTGTTCAGGGTCTAGTTCTGCACCAATGACCAAAACATCACAGAAATCCAAGTTGTGGAGCATTTCCTCTACTACCACTTGCTTATTGGCTGTGAGCCCATGGCACAGACCATGAAAAAAAAGAAGGAAATGAAGATAAATGATCACAGACCAGCTCAGTCATTTTATGTGCTTTGCATCAGGGCTTTCAATTTTTGCCAAGATGGCTGAACTGTTTTTGCTGATATTAAATCCAGCACACTTGAAGCAAATCAAGAGAAGTGTCCTGTCTGTTCAGGTGCCGTGATGATGAAAGCCTACAAACACCCAGGGAGATAGATAGAAAATATATTGCTCTGTAATAAAAGGCATCCAAGACCATTACTGGAAGTAGAAAACTGAAATTTGATCTTGGATATAAATTCATGTAAAAAATTCCGTGTTTCAATGCTGTATCGATACCAGGTTCCTCAAGGAAAACCAAACTGGAAAAATACACATTCAACATATCTGTGCTCGGATGATTCTCTCAGTTACTCTATGCCCCATAAACAATTTGCATTACAAAGACCTGGCCATCTATCCAAGAGCAGGGCATTATCATAAACAGCAAGATCCTGTGCTGTATGACTTAAAGAAATTAAGTTACAAACTGACTGTCCTTCGATATGTACAAGTAAAAAAATAATTCTGTCCCTGGAAAAAGAGTAGCATATCAAATTAATATTTAAACTCTCTGATCAACTTAGCACAGAGTGTGTGGCAGAACTGCTTAAGCAGCTCCCTGAGGGCACAGACACTGCAAGCCTGGAACTGCCAGCCCATTTTGTAAATTTGATGTTAGAGGGTGTATTGGGAAGGAGGGCACAGATAGGAAAGCCTTATGCCCTAGATTCCCAACTCCTGGTGCAGTGAATTTGGGTACCTAAACTATAGGTAGAGCTGTAACATACCCAAGAATGCAGACCAAGTCAAATTTGTAGGCCTCAGGGAATCCACGCCCCTAAACTTGCACATTATTACCCATTTTCTCTTCTCTACATCTAGTCCAACAGTGTTCAGAATGATTCCTCAGATTACTAGACATTTCATCTGCCTTGCACACAAACATCTAAAAGGAATATTCCTTTATAGACAATGATTTTAAACTTGATTTATACATTTGAACATTCATCCAGTGTTGAATAATAATACACACGTGGCTCAACATTAGAATAAACTGTCATCATTGAAAAGAAATATTTTAAAAGGATTATATATACATTTTATAGGTGGGAAACTGAGGCACGAGATTACTTTCTCAAGTATCACTCACAAGCTAGTATCAGAGCTAGAAACAAGAGCAGACTAAAATTCCAACTTTTGTTCAATTACTGCTTTTCACTTTATCAGCACAATTAACAAAATTCTGTTACAAGTAGAGACATTCTAATGAAAACACCCTAGGTAACAGAATATGAAAGGAAGAGTGGGAAGGAATTATTCTGAAATGGACACTACATGGAGAATCTGCTTTTTTTGAAGCACATTCTGACCTTCCACCATTTAGCACATTTTTCAATGTGTTGAATTGAATTTCTTCAGTACAGCATTACTGTGGCCTAATTAATCTGGGTGAAGTGACTTCCTTTGCTTTACTTGTTTGCGCCATCCTTTAAAAACCATGAGGAGACATTGCAAAATGAGTAACAATATTAAAAAGAAAGACACAAACCTCTGTCATGTTCTCTTAAGTCCACTGGATGCTCCATTTTAGTGACTGTGCTGACAATCCTGATGTCAGGTAACAAAATAACACCTCTTTCACTTTCAAACTGTGCAGCTGGTCTAGCAAAGTGGTCCATGCCAGTTATTGTAATCTTGGGCTCATTGGCCTGAAGCACCATTACATAGGCATCTATATCTGGGATGCTAATGCAGACATCTTCACCAAAACACCTGAAAAAACACGAGTCATTAACTGCACGTAACACATCGCACGTCAGAGGTGTGTGGCACTGGCACTGCCCCAAACCCAGCTCACAGCTCTCAGATCAGTCCAGTTCATCCTTGGACAGTGCCACACGTAGGGACATATTCCTGTACCACTGTGTACGCAGGCCAGCTCTGTCCCTCTCATCCCCTCCCACCTTCACAGCTACTCACACGGAGGGACAAACTCGGTCTTTCCTAAGGTCACTATCAGAATAACATTTTAATGTTTAACTGACATTTAACAGAGCAGTAAATGGTGAAAAAAGTTAACTAGATAACAACTAACTTTAGTGAACCTAATGTTAAATTCAGAAAGTGATAGCTAATGAATACAACGCAGTTATCTTGTCATGTGTGATTAAAAGTGCCTAATTAGCCATTTAAATTGGTCCCATCATGAACTCTTTTTGGCACCCTCCAGGATTTGCAGGGGACAAAAGGTGCCAGTACTTCCACTTTCATCTGAATCAGCACTGTGCTTTGGAAGTGAATCTCCTGACAAACTCTCCCTCATTTCATCCTGGCACAGGACGTGGGCCAGCCCTGGATTGGGCAAACTGGACTGCTTCCAGGGAGACTGCATCAGGAGCTGCTCTCCAAACAGGGAGGTCAGCCCCCAGCACTGCCCTGACCCTGGCACTTCGGAAGAACTGTGCCCACAGCAGGTGAGAGTCGGCAGCAGTGGTGTTTGTTTTCCCTCTAAAGCCCTGCTTTCCCTGCTCTGTACAGAGCCGTGCCCCAGGGGAGCCCGGGAGAGGCTGTGGCTGGGGCCAGCTCTAAACATCCATCGTTGTGCAGCTTCCGTCCCTGCTGCTGCACGGGGAGGGAAGGACACAGACTCCTGTTTAACACCCTCCACCAGTGCCTCGGTGACAGCACAGACCTATGAGGGGACAGACACACACAGGCTACTTCAAGCACACCTACAAATACTGTTCTTGCAGATATGTCCTCTGTTAGATGGAACAGGCCTGCATTAAAAAGTCATGGCTCTGGTTATCCTCAGAAGGAACTATAAATGTTTAAAATTAAAAGTAAATAAGATTGCAGTAAATGCAGTGTTCAGTTCAGACAGTATGCCCCAAACTATAAAGAGAATGCAAGTACATTACATTAACAAGAAAGGTTTCTTAAGAAGATAATATCAAAAGAAAACCACCATGTAAATTGGCATAAAAGTAAATTAAATTAATCCTTTAGGTTCAGTAAAAAAGCAGTATAATTTATTAATTTAATTTAGTCAAAATTATTCTTTTTACATGGCCAAAGAAAAAAGTAATTCATTAAAAACGTTCCTTATCTGTTCAATTCAGCTGAAGTATAACTTACTGGACTTTAGATGAGACTTTGAGACGTCGTACGCCTGCAGTAGGAAACTGTCTGGAATTGATGTATGAGACCTTTCGGAGGGCTTGATTTATATTCTCAATGTCATCTCCTTCCATGACAAGGACTGACTGGGAAGGGTTGAAGTGATACTAGGAGAAATGCAAATAATTAGTATTTAAGGGACCAGGTACAGAGTACAAAATAATGTATTTTTAAAGGAATATTGCACAGACATAAGTTAAAAATTTAAGGATTTAAGAAAAAAAATCTTAGTAGCTATCATTGGCTGAATCCACACGTTCTCTAAAACATGTACTTGTATCAGTCACCTAAATAACTACTGTTATAATTAATTTTGTAGTAAATTAATTCCAATTTGCTGTTCTTTGCCCATCAACCTTGCTGATACTATTTCTGCAGCAATTTCCAACGCTATTTATTTTTGAACTCTGTAGAGTTCAAAACCTTAACTTACCACCATAATTATTATTCCTATGTAACCATTTCAGGTTAAACACATTCCTCATATAAAAGCATTGCCTTGAGCCAGCCTAGCATGCAGAAGCATATTTTGGCTGCTTTCTGTGTGGTTTTATCCTGGGCTACCTTTCTGAGATATATTTCAACATGAACGAACAAAACAATTACAACATTTGCCTCCTGCATCTTCATTAACGTCAGACACACTAAAGGGGGCTCTCCATCCTGTCTCATGATCAATAAGGGTGTCGTGATTTAAGATGGAGCTGCTCCTTGCACAAAGCTGCTCACTTGGGCCAGCAAACCCTGCAAAGTCAATGCCTGCTCTTGTAGCCCAGAGCCTTCCCTAATCCATTGCACTGAACACAAATCAGTCTTGCTGACCAAGAAACTTTGTCAATGTTGTGACATAACCAATGACTGATTTTTACCTTCATCATAATTAATCCTAATTCCATGTTCTGTCTGTTAATTGGTTCAGTAAACCATCTGCATTGCAGAGGAAACCAGCGCAACCCCCTTGATGTTGTTCCCTACTGCTGTCAGCACAGAACACAAATGCACCTCTCCCTCCCATGTAGTCCCTCCCCAAAGCTGGGCACTGATTATGTGAAGATGTTCTGTCTACACTTCCTTACAGCCAGAAAGGTTAAAAAGCAAAACACATCAGACAGGCTGTGAAGAACGGGGGGAAGCGCAGGGTTCTCTGTCAAACACAACATGGAGGACTGGGTTTAAAGCTTGTGCAGGAAGGTCAGAACACACTGAAGGGTATTTTTTAACAAAGAGGAGGACTAACATGAGTCCCAGCCTGCATACACTTCTTTTTCCTGTCTTTAAGCTAGCAGCAGTAGAGAATAAAATTAGCAAAAGGAGACTCTAGCTAGCCAGTTAATAGCTCAGCTGCCAAAACAGCTGGAATGCTGCCAAAGGGACCGGAGAAAACCCCAGTCTGAGCCATTTTTGTCTTTCTCATTAAAAAAAGCTAAAAATAGCAACAGTTTAGACAGTGTCTCAGAGAGCTGTTACAGATATCTGAAAATTAGGCTGCAGCCCAAAAATGTCCAACACTATCGTGTCAGGAACTGCAGCTGTACTGCTCTTTCTTAGGTGGTTAAAGGGTGAATCTCCATGGTCCAAAGTGCCCACAAACAGCGTCTAGCATCAGTTTGCCAGCACTGAAAGTGCAAAGCACCACGTACACAGCCTCACAGCACCCATGGTCTGTGCAGCTGTCACACGTGCCTGTCTGGGATCAGGTGTGTTTGTTTCTGACACCACAACACCTTTCTCCTTCGTTTTCTGTTCAAGGTCAGGCAACTGTTCTGCTTTCAGCTGAGCTTCCTTCCGTCAGTCCCCTAAAGAATCACTTCCACAATCTCTCTCTGGCTGCTCTTTTCATTTTTGCCTCCTGCTGTTGCACTCACTGTTGGCTTGCTGAGGCAGTAAAAGCAACATCAGTAACTTAAAAAAACCCACTATGCCTCATCTGTATTTCAGAAAATGAAGAAGTTTTGAAGGTTTGCAAAAGCATGAAAAGGCAGAAAACAATTCCATGTCTTCTGTTTTCCCTCTGCGCTGCCAGTGCAGTAAGGAAGCCAGGCACACACGCTGGAGCAGCAGGGGGTGGTAGAACAGGGATTTTCCCAAGCCCATGAAACTGGGGTGACTCAAATATTGTCAGGTTTCAGAGGGCAACAATAGGGGAGGAATTACTATGCTTTTAAGTACCACAGACCAAGTGTACAGTGCTTTAATTCATGGGAAGTCCCAGCAAAGAATTTACTATTAGGCATACACACGTGGGTTCCAGAAATCCCTACCTGCTCCTTGTATGCACTGCCTTTTAAAAACAGCTTTTACCTACCTCGTGATATGTTGCTGTGAGAAGCAGCAATGTGAGATTCTTAATGATGTCATTGGTACAATGATAAAAGAACTCTTTGGGATCTTTCCTCATATGTAAAAGTTAGAGCTAGCAAAATGCCTCCTTACCTTTGCACTTCAGATTTTCATTTTTACCCCTGCTTTCAGAAAATGTGTCAGTTATTCTACACCACTGCAACCTATCATCACCTGGACAGACATATGGGTACATTTCAGGTCAGTCTGAATGGAAAGGTTTAGCTAACAAAATGCAGCCCATGGCATTCCCACTGCATGTTCCAGGTGAAGTGTTACAGCACCATCCTCCTGCCCCCTGAAAACCCCACACCAAAACACCCCTGTGCAGTTTCTCAGGATACATTGTCTGTATCCAAAGGAACTTCCTGGGTTGGAATTGAAGCTCAGCTCCCTTGGAAGTGGTATTTGTGTGCTAGGAAACAGCTTCATAGTGCATTTACATTAAGCACGAGAACACTGTCACCAAATAATGGTGTCAGTAAAGGAAAACTGACAGTACAGCTCACTGGAATAGCCAAGATCCTACATATCTACCCAAAGAACAGAATTTGTCTGAATGAATGCAAAACAATCTGGCTACCAGGTCAACTGAAACAAGATTTCCCTGTCTGTTGTTCACCAACTTTAGAAAAAGTTCTGCATTACCAGTAGTCATATGCATAATGAAGATGGATAATGACTTATATTCAAATCTAAAAATATAATTTCTTGACTTTAGGGTTTTTATTGTTCAATTTTCATGTACCATAAAGTTTTCCTCTTTGAACACACTGAATTTTAGAATGCTATTGCGTTAGGACTTTTGTATTCCACTGCTTTAAAACTACTTGAGATCAAAATTCAATAAATCTTTGCAATCATGTCTATTTCTGTAGAAGTAACAAGCATGAAAACACAGCCTGGCAATTCTGAAATATCAGCAGTGCCTTACTTTCTGATCATCTAGCTCTGCAATAATGGAAACATTTTTCTTTGCAGTGTCACAGCTCTTCTACTGCTCTGTTTTTTCTTTGCATGATTTTATGGGAAATTACATTGCTTCTGGGAGTACATTTGTACTGTGTGTACTCTACCTTGGGCTCTCCACTTCATAAATCAGATCTAAATTTTTATCAAAGATGATGTCAGTTCATCCCTCACCTTTATTCCTTGGCCAAGACTCTCAAGAGAATTAATATCGAGACCTTCCTTGCAGGCCTGCAAACAGGAAATCACTTTCTGACTCTCAATTTTCCCTGGCCGGATTGTCAGACTGGCCAGGCTGCCATGGAAATACTGAGCAAATCTGGGCTTGGTGACTTCACCTCCTGCAAGAAAGAGAATGCAAAATGGTTACTGGTACCAACACACAAACCACACACCTAATACATCACTTTATGTTTTAACACATTTAAAGAATTTCTATCCATCTTAACCAAGTGTATTTGAGATCCCATTTATTGTGGTACAGTGGAATGTCTTGTGGCTTGTTGGGTGGTACCTGGTAGCAGGCTGTCTTTAAGATTCTTCTTTTTCCAGGGTTGTATTCAGGTGTTTATAAAGCTGCGATAGCGAACCCAGAGATGGAACATGGCCTCCCAAATGTATAAAAGGAAGCATGTGATTTTAAAAAATGAACTTATTTAAGTACCCAAACGCCAATTTAATAAATGTTTAAGTCCAATATTTATTTATAGGGAAACTGTATTTGCAAGTGGTCCACAACAAGATCAGCTACCTCTGCCTTTCTCCTCCAAAGAGCACAGCACCAGATGAGCTGAGAGTCGTGGCTCCGTGTACACAAACTGACACACTCCCTGTGAAGAGCTGTGTCTGAGCCATGCTGTGAACTCCAGCAGTGAACAGGGACCTGTGCACAGCGCTACCCTGCAAGGCTGGCAGTGCTGTTCCTGACCCAAAGTGGATCATTTGGTGCCAGGTCTGGTCCTGTCACTCTGTGTTGCACCAGGCCCTCCAGATGCACTCGGTTCGGTTTCACTCCGGGCAGCTCCCAAGGAAGACTGATCTTTAGGAGCTGTCAATAAAACGTGATTACAGACTGCCTGCTCCAGTGATCATGGCATCTCAATTACTCTTGGGACAGTTAGTGATTTACTCATCCTCCTTTAGGAGAATTTTTAGAGCTTGTCTTTCCTGCAAGTGTTATCTCTCGCAGTGCATGTGAATTACTGCCTACCTCGAGCCTGGGAGGACTAAGGGAGCCACACAGCAGTGAGCCATGCAGACTAATTGGATTAGCAGTTGATAAGCTGTTGATAAGGTGTTGTAATTGGTAGATAACTCATCTCTACAGTGTTTGTAGCTTTAGTGTCAAACAACTTGTTTTTGCCAGGCAACATAGCTCAAGCTTGAACTTTAACTTGAAGATCTGTGTGTGGATTGGAGCTGGATAGGGATGAGGAGGCAGTTTTTTTTTAGGCTGCTGTTGTTACCTGAAAGCCTGAAAACCCGCACTTCCAATCTCTGCAGGATGAACATTATCAAGAAGACTCGAGCTGTTTTATATAGTGAAGAAAATACACACTGGTGTAGTGACAGCAGAGAGGTGTCCAAGCAGGCTGTTTCTTCAGAGAAGTAGGCAGGTTTTGTTATTTTTCTCTTACCATTACAGCATAAACTGCCTCTCTTTTTCTTACCCCAAAGGAAGGTTCCCAAGGGGAGATTATTCTTCTCCACTCTCATTCCATTACACATTACACATTCTGTGTCCATTACACAGAAAATTTCCTCTGGGCAGAGTTTTGTTGATATTTCATAGCAACTTTCACATATACAACAGCCAAAGTTCAGCCTTTCTGATACTTACCAAGAGAGTTATTTGGTAATTATTTGGTAAATCGATAGTGCATTATGGGGATGTTGGCTTTTCAGCCAAAATGCTGTTATATTTATCTGCTTACACTGTCTTTAAAAGTGCATATTGCCACTAATAGAGCAGTAATGTATCTGGACAGAAAAAGGTAAGCCAAATAAAAAAAAAAACGGCAAAAATCTCCTTAAAAAGGAGACAAGGACAGAAAACCAATTAAGAGCTTACAGAAGAAGGAATCACATTTTGTTTGAAGCTTCACATTCTCATATCACTACAGAATTGTGAAGACAGCAAGTTCCAAGGCTAAAATACCAACACTAATCCTGGAGCTTTGAAAGTTAGAAACCTATAGTGAGTCTGCCAGTAGGTCTTAATAGTTCTGAGGAGATGCAAAATAAGAAGCAGGCTCAGATCAGTGAATGTATTTAAATGTGAAATACACTCATTAAAATGTCTATAAAAGACCAGACAAGAAGCCAGAACAAAGAACTCAGTGCTGTGACTTTGCCTGACAGAAACAAGCAGGATAAACCAAAGCATCCATGAACAGATACTGGTTGTTCTTCCACTTTGGACTAGTTCTTCTCTGGTATTCTTCACAAAACACTTACAATTTCTAGGTCATTAGCAGTGATACAGTAATTGCCCGTAAATCATTACATACGCAGGGTATTCACTGTGCCCAAGCCACACTTTTAAAAAATGCTGGTGCACAAGGAGGTATTGCCATCTTGGAGATGTATAACTCTTGTTTAAAGTCTTCTGTCCTGTCACCAACATAAAAGCATGGGAGAGAATATGAGTGTTTCCAGGAATAAGCTCTTAAGATACTCTGAAAATACAGGCACTGCAAAAGCACTGAGCATTTAAAGAACAAGGCTTGCACACCCTGTTCACAGGTATAAGGATGGGGTTTGTGCAGGTGCATAGATCGAGACTGGACTGTCAAGGAGGTGATGTAATCTTTGTTTGGGAGAGGCTATCAACTGTTATTTAAACAAAAACCCCCAAGTATTTCAAGAAAATGTGAGTGAAAAGTAGCTGGGAGTAGCCAGTATCACACTGTGTGAGTAGAGAAAAGCTGCAGAACCATGGCCATGGTGATCCTGTGTTGTATCTTGTGTTTCAC
Organism: Dicrurus megarhynchus; assembly: GCA_013399195.1. Taxonomy (NCBI): domain Eukaryota; kingdom Metazoa; phylum Chordata; class Aves; order Passeriformes; family Dicruridae; genus Dicrurus; species Dicrurus megarhynchus. Next base: position 498,096 of record VXAD01010092.1, on the reverse strand, counting down.
TCAGCACTGTGCTTATTGATTGCTATGGATTAATATGCTGTGAGTGCTAATTCTTGGGGGACAGTTAAGTACTTAAGGCTGATGAATGAGAGGCCAAGAGAGGAAAACAGAACCTTCCCTGCTGTCAGGGAATTAAGTTAATGTCTACTACTCTATAGTTCAGTCACCAGCCATTCTTACTACAATTCCTTCCATGAAAAATTTTTGAAGCTACTGATTTTTTTCTCTTCCTTAAATGTAAATGTTGTGGTTGCCGTCACAGTTGTGAGGGAACACAGGCCACAGGGTTGTTCAGACCTTCCTGATAAAACTGTCCATTGCTTTTCACACCTGACCCAGCACGCACCAACACTCCCAAAGTCTGGCAGATACAGGAGGATGGATGGTGGCTTTTGGCATTAATTCAACCCTTGTGAAGGGAAGATGGTGTCAACAGACTGTGGAGGCATCCAGAAGAACCATGACATGCATAATTATTCACTGTAATGCTGCTGACTCCTTAGTCATTGTCAAAGTAGCACGCATCACACCTTTCACTTGCTAAAATAATAACTGTTTTCTGGACTGAGATTCTTCTGTGCCAGTTCTGCTCTCTTTTGCTGCTGGAATTCTCTAGATGACTAGAACTATCAGGGTATGCTGAAGGGTAATGTCCCATGGTATTAGCTGCAGCCTAGAGGCACCTCCTACACTGGGGCCAGGGTGTTCCTCTCCCACAAAAACCCTACAAGCCTCTGACCCCTTGTGAGTGTTAGTTCCCTCCTGTGCCACTCACAGCTGGTGGCTGAGCTCACAGCGAGCCCATCAGGGAGCACAGCCAGGGAAGGACTCACCCAGCAGGACATGCAGGAGGCTGCACCCACAGACCCCTCAGCGGGGAGCGATCAGGCTGCCACTGAAAGCAATACAGTGCTTTATTACAATATCAGTGCTTGGCATAGACCTAAACAGTCACAAGGCACAGTTACAGCTGCTGCCTGAAATTTCAAACATACCAGGTCAAATGGAGAAGAGCAACCTACTTAATTTTAGCTGAGTATGTTGCAGATGTCTGTCTGTCTTGGGGGCAGCTCAGTGGGGATGACTCCTTATACACGTGGAAGAAAACAAATGTTTTGTTACAAACAGCTGAAGACTGCCAGATGAACAACAATTTCGGGGGGTTAAGAACTGTTACCTGGCAATCACCTCTGGTTGCAGCCATGAAGAGGTTCTGCTAGATATCACATGCTATATCTGTTAGATATAACATTGGAGGGTCCAGGGGAAAGTGAAGAGTCTCAGGGTTTGGACTTCATGGGGTTAAAATGCATTCATTAAAGAAGCAGAGCCTGTTTCCATGACACTTATGTTTTGTTTTTTGTTTCGCATTGAGTTGATATAAAGTGTGACAGAATTTGATTAGCATTGAATTTTACAGTTGTTGGTTTGACTACACAGATGTAAAGTGCTGTTTGCATTCCTTACCAATCTCCAAAGAACAATCAGGCACGTCAAAACAAGTGACTTTATTGAGCTCACAGATTTTGCAGGCTTTTTGCTCTATCCTAATAATGAGCAAGTAATTATCAAGGCAGTCAAAGCACAAGGAGGTTTTCATGGGAACTGGTGAAATCGAGAGAATTTCCAACTGAGATGCGATTCTTTTAAGATATTCTAGACTCTGGTTATACTAAGCCAGATAATTAGAGAAAAATTGATTATTCAGGGTCCCAGCATAATGATTGAACGAATCTGGGAGGAGACACAAGACATTCCGGCTCTGAAGTACTCAGGTCCAAGCCTCCAAATTTATCCCATCTTTTTATTATGGCAGTTTAGGGAGCTGGGCTTAATTCCCTGACAAGTAGATTGGCTGTTAAACAGGATGAAACTTAACACAGATTTCAGGAGTAGCCCCAATTAGTGACTTGACATTTTATACTCCCAGAGCTTCTCAGCACAGAACAGTTTTAGTGGGGTTTCTTAAATCACTCAGATAAAAATTAATCAGAAATTGGTCATCAAACATGGCCCATGTTAAGCCTGCCCCTGCTCTGGGTAGATATCATAACCCAACAACCTCACTCAGACAGCTTTAGGCTTTAAAGCTTTATCTGAAGTACGACAAGTTCAGAGAACACTAAAGGCTCCCTGCTCTTAAGTGTCCAAATGCCAACGATCTCTGTGCAATACATCCTTAAACCAAAAGTGGGTATAACTTACACTACTGAAGATCATTTTTCTCAGGATAATAAAAACACTCTAGAATTTTTCACAATTAAGCCAATACATAAATGTTGCTAAAAACCCCTATATCCCTATTCTCCAAAAAATATTTTTGTGCTGGTGCATAGTGCTCCCTGCAGAAATTCAATTAAAAATGGGACATATATCTAGGCTGAATGGGTGACAGATTTGAATGCAAATTCAGCTCTCCAAGAAAACACCCTCCTAAATGAAACCTTCCACACGTGTTTGTGTTTCTACTACAGCTGAAATTCAGCAAAGATCTGTCAAGTGCACTGAAAGCTGCCCCATCTTTCTCTTGATGAGAAGGACAGTGTAGCAAGAGCACTGCTGTACCCATGGAGGCATCAAGACAGATATTCAGCATCACACTGTGCTGAAGCTGCCCTGGTGCTCTTGCATTAAGGTGTGCTTGTACCACTCCCCTGAGTGTCAGGTTTGTGCAAGCTGTGTCAGCCCCCTTGGCATGATCCAGTGGTGTTGGATGCACAGTAGGGGCAATCTTTATCTGTTGGACACCTTCATTTCTGGAGGAAGTCCAAGGTTGAATGATGCAGGCTGCTGCTACACTGCCCCCACTGTCTCTCCTTTTTCTGACCCCTCTCCAACTTTTAGCTCTTACGGTTCTTCTTGCCTTGAATCATCAGTCAGGTCTCTGACTGCTCTGGGTGATTTCTGTGTCAGCAGAGGGCTGGCATGTGAGGCTAATAAGGCTATTCCACAGCAGGACTTTAGAGAAAACCTGATCTCTCCAGCATAGACTAAGGAAAGAGAAAAATGACAGGAGAATACAAAAGAAAAATAGAATAGAAAACAGCAATTCCTTAGAAAACAGGAACTACAATAGCCTTCTGCTGTATCCATGATAATAAATTTGCTGTTGACAGGCTTCTCCTAAAGACCCTCTCTGTGCAGTGTCCAGCATAACTGCAGTGTGAGGCTCCAGCACTGCTGCAGGGGTGGCACTATGAGAAGCAGTGACTTACTGTCATGGTAAGCTACAGCATAACCTTGGGACAAGTCATTAACTTGTGTCACTACTTCCTGACAGTACTTTAGGAGCGAGACACAAACTCCTTCCCTCCCAAAATGCCTTGTATGAACTCAAGACCTTAACTTTTCAGAGAAACCATGAGGAAGTCTGTCTTCTGCCTCTGGTACAAAAAATTATTAGACTACCAAATCACTTAACTTGCTCCCTTCCTCTGTCTGCTTTTGCCACTGAATGTATAGCAATAAAGGGATCAGAGGGGGAACCTATAAACCTTGGTTTAATGGAAGAAGTTTCTCACTCTGTAAAAAGGTCCATTTGCTATGTCCTCAGATAAACTGAATCAGAAATAATGAACTCAGAGGAGAATTTCCTGGGGTAAGCTCTTGTAAAGTGCACTCCAGGACAGGCTAACGATTTGTTTGCATTGCTCAGGAGAATGAAACAGGATGTTAAAACCTAAAAGGGAGAATAAGAACATAAGATCATGAAGTCTGATTCTATTCTTGCTTTGATGCAGATTTTTTTAAGTGACCCAAGGAAAAATCATATACCCTCTGGATACTGCACTTTATCCCCAGATTACGGGTGAGTCTCCCGCCTTGCTGCACAGTTGTGTGACCTCTTTATTATTTGAAAAGATCTTGAGAGTCTTAAGGTAAAAGGACAAATCTGAAAGAATTTTTATGCTAAAGAAGAAAAAGAGTAGTAATGAGAACCAAAGCTGAGCCTTGGGGAGTTCTCTCCTATCCCAATAGACCATGTCTGCTTTTAATATCCATTCAGGGGAGAAGGGCTTCAGAGACAGGGCCATTTCCCTGCTGTTCTCTTTGGTGTCTCTTTTGTTCTAGGAGGCAGACGTGCAAGCAAGTCAATTTTGTCCTTTAGATACCCTGAGAGAGTAATTTGGCCTGAAAATTTCTTTCACCGTTAGAGACGGGGCAGCACTTTGGCCTCAAATAACCTGACCTACATCAAAATCACACCCTTGACAATCATCAGTGAGACCAGTGATGTGAACAAAATTTTAAAGATGCTAAGATTAAGTTATATAATTAACCCTATGTACCTGCAGAGAAAGCTGTCAAACTTCACCAGGGTACAGAAAGGGCTAATTCCAGGAACAGCTGCACCAGGTGTTTATTTCTGCCCTTGGTTAGCTCACTCAGAGCCCGGCTTGCTTAGCTCTGTGCTCAGTATTACCTCTTCCCAGGCCTCACATCACTGAAATCACAGCCAAGGAGTAAGTTGGGATTTGCCATGCATGAAGGCTGGCACTTTGCTGGGGTTTAGGTTCTACCTGTCACTGCTCCCGGGTCACATGTAACCAAACCAACATCAACAGTTTAGCCCAAAGATAATGCTTGAACCCCCACCCTCAAATAAACCACCCCCACTCAAGTACAGCAGTACTGAACATCAGCCACACAAAAAATAGTTCACTCTGGGCTAACCATTGTGAAGGATCCTAAATCAATGAGGTAGCTCTGCTTAGATCCTCCTTTTAATAAGCTCCCTGAAGAAAGAACCAAGGTTTTTCTATTAAAAAAAGGAAAATTATACCACAGTAACATACAGACTACCTAATTTTAAGTAGATAAAAGTTCATATTGATTATGCCAGAACAAATCATGCAACTTTCCTCATGCCCACTGTGTCATCAGAGCTGGGAACTATTCCCCAGGCTTGATTTTAAGTAATTTGGCCACTTCCTGGGCTGCAGTGAATTTGACCCAGGGCCTGACAGACCCTGGGAAGGGTCTCTTCTATCACTTTTAAAGCCTGGCTTTCTGCTCTTTTAATGATCTTCACTCCCTGCTTGTCTCCAAGAATCTGCCCTTCAGGAAAAGGCTAATTTTCCCTCCTTCTTGTAGAGTCCTAGCACTCAAATCACATTATTTAAAGAAATTTTGCGTAAAATCAGGAACAAAGAAATCAGGCAAGATTTTTACACTGCCAGGGAAAGGGTAAAGATGTAGGAGAGATTTGCTTATTCCACAGACAAACCAAGGCACAGTGAGCACATCATAGGCTAACGTTTAAATTTGTCACATAAGCCTGAGAAATTACACATTCGGTTTGTTTTCATGTTATGGTCAGGAGAACAGCACTGATCTTAAACTGCTCTTATATTTCACTTGAGCAGCTGAAGGTAGAAATAAAACCCAACCTAACTTTTCATAATGGGTGCTATAAACAAGGCTATAAAAGTCAGGAAACAGTTACTCAGGCATTGAAATACTAATAACAGGAAATAATAATCTTAAAGAAAAGAATTTTCCATGTCCAAGATTCCTGCATGATACAACTTTGAGAAAGACAAGGAGGAGGTGCAGGCATGATGCTTGCTACATAAGCCCAGGATGAGGACCAGTGTAGGTGATGGAAAGATCAGGGCTCAAAGAGTCACTTGTATCATAGAGGACACTCAGGCTCCTGAAGAAGCAGCAGAACAATTCCCAGTTTCCAGACTAGAACTGAACATTTTCATATATGAGAGTAAATACCTCAGAGCAGTACCAGACTTTCCTATTAGTGCTAACAGAGCAAATTGCAATTCTTGTTCTTGATTTTTCACTGACCTCTAAATACACTCTTCCTGCTCCCTGCCAGTTCTTCAGCTGCCCCACAGCCACAATGACTTTTGGCTGTCAGCAAATCAGAGTCAGTGTGGGAAGAAAAAAGGAATGTTATTTCTTCTGATTCATTTACTTGTCTGAGCCGAGACTGTTTTTCAAATAATTTGACTTTGACAAATGGATGTTGTGTACTCAGAACTGTAAAAGGGTTTAGTAAAGACAGAAAAGAAGGTCTTGCCCTTTCTGAAGGAAGAGGTTAGAGCAGTGTTCCTTTCTGCCAGTGCTTTGATGAAAAGGAAGCAAGTAGTCTTAGCACACCAGAGCTGGAAACTCCTCATACCCTCTTAACACGGACACTCCTGAATGGATTATGACACCAAAATCACTGCATAATTTACTGAAATACATCACAGACTGTTGTAAAGCAGCTTTCTAATGCTTTGAAAATGTAGAGGTTTAGACTATTGTTACTGGCCAAAATGTATTAGCTGAAGTAGACCTTGTTAACAGTTTCACAGAAAGTAATTATAGTTAAAATATTTGATATATTTGATAAAATATTTAATTTTCTTGAAATATACAAATTTTGAAAATTAATGTTTTGACTAGAATAGATTTGGTTTATATGTTGAATAATTACTATTTCACAGGATGAAATACAGCACTGAATCTTATTAACAAAGTGACTTTCCACACCATCCATTTAAAATAGTTTGAGGTGATCAAAACAAATGTATCAAAAGATAAGCTTTGTCAAAAGCAAAAGCTTGAAATCTTGTTTCACATAACCATTAAAAGTTTTTATTTTTGCCTCACACATGATGGTTTATCAGGCTCTTTAGCACACTGTCTTACTAAATCTTAACATTTTCATGAGGTGGAAAATTTGTTTCTACTTTTGATGAGCTCCAATTCTCTCACTATTAAAAGAGCAATAACATAATATTGCAGTAAATACTAACAGCAGCAATAGGTACAATTTCAGTAGTTTAAATCAGGTGTTTCAGCAAAAAGGAAGAAAGCTCTTATCCTGAATGGTTATTAATTAAGACATCAAATTATCCCAGGCAAAGATAAAAATGTTTGAAAGCAATTGCAACTTTCTGTTTGTTTAACAGCTTAAATACTAAACATAGTCTGTGGTCTGAATGTATTGCGAGCCTATGTGGGGAGTTTGGCCTTAATTCCTTCTCTTCCCAACTTGAGATACGGAGACAGAGGTGCAGAGGGAACAAGATTATCGTTGTTGTTGTTCTCAGCTGCCTTGGGGGCAGATGAACCCCACGGATTCAGGGCTGTGGCAAAGCTGGCACAGCTTTTGCTTAGGCAGGGCCTGTTCCACAGATACCAGAACTGCAAACGTGGCATCTGCAGCATGATTAACATGAGATTCACGTGAGGCTGAGGGGAGTGGATTCCCACCAATACCAAGACTTTTAGGAAAAAAAACCCCAAACCACTAAAGACTGCTGTTAGAGAGTAACAAAAACACTAAGTGTGAATGAAAGAAGGTAAGGGGCAGAAGTAATACAGGTAATGCACAAAAACATTTATGTTGACCTACACAGAAGAACCTCGTAGAAATATGAAGTAAGGGATAAAAATAAAATATTTTTATCACAGCTACTGAGAAATGGTGATTTTTCAGAAGGCAACACTCCATGATTATTCACAGCCTCTATGGCATTTGCTCATGTCTGGAAAGAACTAAATTTACAAATGACATTTGCATTTGCTAACTCTGGAATTTTGATCTAAAAGTTCTGCACCAATACTACACAACAAAAAAATCAACCCATGCAAACACCAGATAGACAAGAAACAGCCTGTACTTTTTTAACACATAGGATTAGTGCAATGCATATCATACCTACCTCAGTGATCAATATTGTAAACGTAGCAAATCTTGTTTTTAGGATTAGTGAGGCTTCATTCTGCATATTGTCATGAAAGTAAAGATTGGATCTTTACCCCACTCATAATCTAACAGCTGGATTTGCTGCGAGTACTATTTACACTGAACAGCCCTGCCATGCATAACATGTCCAAATTTTGCAAATAAGCAGAGATCAAATTGGCAAACAAGGTGATAATGGAGAAATGAAAGAGTGGGGAAGAAACACAATCTATGTTAAAGCATTTTTTCCTAATTATAGTTTCCTTCACTTCATACTTTAAGTGGAAACAAGACACAGTGTAAATAGAAAATCAACATGGAGGGGTAATGGAGACAACTTTACCAAAACAAACAAGCAGAGAAAGAGGAGCACTTCAGGTGTAGGGCAGAGAACAGAGAAAGAAAGCGGTGTATGGACCAGGTAAAAAGAATGAGAAGAATGGGATTACGAGGGGCAGAAAACAGAAAAAGGTAATTAAGCAAAGGCCCATACAGGTATGGCTCAGGCGTTTGGACTTCAGGATTTATTTTATTCTCACTTTTACCTCTGGTGTGTAACAGTGAATCAAGTAAATTACTGGAATTGCTGGTGAGATACATCCAATGTGAAGAGCACAGGATTGGGCCATGAGTTGCAAAAGAAATATGAGGCAGGGACTGAAAAGAGATAGCTGGAGTTCTTTAATACCTAGATAGTTTGCTTAAGGCTGGAGAACAAGGGAAACAATTAAAAGAAGTGAAGACAAAAGATAAAGAAGACTATCTTTCACACTGAATACACAAACTATATCCAATACTTCTTTAGGTGATGAAAATGCAAAGCCTGATAATGTCCTGTCCATTTTATCCTTGGACTGGATTCATTAACAGCTCTGGATTTACATCTGATTTTATACCATCAATCTTTTAGCAGTTTATTTCCTATGCAGTCAGCGAGACAAGTAGGATTCTTTTTTGGCCTGAACTGCTGATTGTGCTGTGTTAAGTGCTGTGCTTTTACCTTGCCAGCAAGCCCCCACGGTGAGCTGCATGGCGATGTGGGAGGGGTGGATGGGCCAGTCGTTGGTCACCAGGTACGGCTCGTACGTCGCCCCGTCCATGTAGAGCGTCACCACCGGGAACTCCACGTTGACAACGTAGTAGTGCCACTCCTTGTCACAAATCTGGGAGACACAGCAAAATAATAGTTAGCTCTTATGGTGACTGATTTTTATATCCCACGTGTTTTTTTTAATTGTGTTGTTTCCAAATTCCACTCATAGGAGCTAATAACGCTGTTGCAATTTATACATCTCTAACACTAACAAAAGCCAAAACAATGTTGATAAATACTCTTGGCATATTTACAAAATACATGCGATAAATAGAGGTTCTTAAAACACACTTTTTGAAAACAAGACATGGATAGAAAACAGAAAAATCAGACAATACGGTATTTGCTCTGTATTTTCGCATTTGCTAATACACAATATGAGCTTCTCAATATTTATACCTAGTGTTGAGAATACAAAATTTCATGTAAGAGACACATACTCGGGATGTACTGGAATAGTTACTGGGGATCCCTATTAGGTTCAGATTAAGAAAATACACAGCCCTTAGCCACTGGATTGATGAGTTATTACCAATGATTGCCATCATTAACTTACCACATCACTGCTTAGAAGGTCCTGTGCAACCTGCTGGGACCTCTATAGTGCTGAAAGGACCTGGGCTGTGCTCTGTGTAACACAGAGAGACCAGAGATCTGTGTCCCACCAATTTGGGAGGGAACTCACATCTCCTTCATCCTCCATCTTTTGGCCTTGAGCTTTTTCCCAGATGGTGGGAAAAATGAGGATCTTTATGGTTTCCCTGATACCCACCAGCTTTGAAAAGCAACAGCCACAGTTACCCCATACTTACAAGATGACAACATTAGTGTCAAATCACACATGAATTTCTGAGCTGGATAACCAGGGATTACTGCAGGATGGCCAAATTCAGCTTTAGTTCAGAAATGTACAGCTGGATGAACCTGTGCCTCCAGAGAAAGAACTCTGGTGTGCAAATATCAATGTCTGCCCAATTATTTTTTTCTGTTGTTGTATCTTTCAGATTTAAAAGTTCAAAGGAATAAATCACAGCAAACTGGTAGGGTGGATGGGTTGTTTTAAAAACAAAGCAATAGTTGCAACAATGGTACTTTCAGTTCTGGAGAGATCCTTGTTTTGATGTATTAAGAAATTGAAGTGCTTGAATGCAGATATCCTTGCTGTTTCACAGAAGCAAGCAGCAAGCAGAAAGTGATGTTTAAACATAACACTTTGTCCTTGGCCAGGTTAAGTGCTATCTGGTACAATATCTGCCCTTTGAAAGCAAAAGCTAATGTTTTGTTCCAGCAGACATTTCAACAAGCACTTAATCACTTCTATTTCAAACGGATACATTTATTACTGCAGACATCATAGCTCCACAGCAAGAGATAAATGCAGAAAGGGGCTGCTGGAGGGAGCCTTCCTTTTGTTACAGCAGACAGCACAAATGTTTTCTGAAGGTTAAATGAACTGAAACCAAAATTGAAAGTAAATAAATTGGAAGACTGAAAACTTCACTGAACAAACAGCAACCACCAATAGCATTATGCAGCCCTGCCTTCCAAGGAAAAGCAGCTTGCCAAGCCCCTGACCAGATCATTAGCATGTGATGCATCACAGCCACATGCAGCTGACATTTTATAGAAAACAAAACCTGGTTTTGAGAGACCTTGCATGGCCAAACCTACAGGATGAATACCTGGCACTTAGTGGAGAACCGTTTCACACTTTTTCTGTTCTGCCACCCTAAACTGCATCACTCGGGATGCCCCAGGCACACCCCAGGGAGTGAGCAATCCTCATGTTTAACTAAAGCAAGAGTACTTTGATAGAGCAAACCCAAACATTTTGGGGCATTTCATACACACAGAGCACAATAATGTCTAGCCAGCATAATTACTCCATTAGGCAGTTACATTTTTCAAAGAAAATGCTTCCTGGAAACACATTTCCTAAATTCCACAATTCAAGTCTCCTGTAGCTGAGCTCAAGTGCTTCCAAGAAAAATGCAGATGTCCAACTGTGGACATCCACACAAAGTCCTTAGTAGCTTTTATTTTTTCTTTCTTTTCATTCTGGAACACAATGCAAGTGCAGACAGCTTGGTGAAGTCCTTGAGCTATCGTTTACATGCATTTCCTTAAATTTCAAAACATAAACACAAAAAGCTTTCTTTTGAAGGGAATTTACACACTTAAAGTCTCAGCTCAGTTGTTCCTGAGATTACAGCAGCACGTGTTGGTCATCTTAATTGTCACACAATTTCAATCCAGCTTAGGGACACAGACACGTGTCTATTCCTCCAAAAGATCTTTCAGTGTCTGTACTGGGCCCCGGTGTAAAAACAAATATTCTACAGGGAAGCAAAAATTACTTCCAAACTCTGGAATACATCCTGGTCATTCAGGAGCAGGTAGTACTTCGTGGCTGGCCATTTCACAAGCAACAAAATAATGAAATAAATAATTGTGGTGTGCAATTTGTTATGCTGTCGTTTCAGACACCTTCTTCACCTTCTTAACACAGGAAGCCAATTTTTTCCCTGCATGTATTCCACAGTGGCAATGGAATGCAATATGAAGCAGTGAAGCCAGGAAAAGAAAATTATAAAATAGACTACACTGGCGAATAAAGAAATTTTAATACTCTCAAGTTGGAAATTCATTTAAGAAATCTAATTTATAAAGCTATTCTAATGAGATAAAATTACAGATGAGTAAGCTGGGCTTTCCAAACCTGTTGGACGGCTTGGTCTAATCACTCTATCACGTCAGTCTGCCTCTAAAAAGTATTAATCAAATCACAGTGAATTAAACAGCCTGAAGTCCTAGTGCTGATTACAAGCCATTGCATTGGAATATGCTTTTATGAAACAGCTGAAAACAGCCTCCTTATAAATCTTACAGAGTATGTGTCCTAAGCTCTTGGCATCTTCCAATGAAAAATGTCAGATTTTTGTGCTTTATATTGGACTGCTCAGGAAAAGTCTGAAACCAAAGAGTTTGGTCTGAGAAGCATGTGGTGCTTAGAACCAGACTTTGGTGGTCTGCAAAACGCCCCATTTTTCACCTGTGTCCATACAGGCCTGGCATGCACCTGTGAGAATCTGCAATTTCCAGCTCTTTGAGCCTCCCTCGGGTCAGCTGGGGACACTCCTGGAATGGGGGTCATGCACCTGCCTGGCTGCACCCACACAGGCAGCTGTGCTGCCAGAGGTGTCCCAGGGAAGAGCCCTCCACGCTCACCCACCAGCCTCTGCTGAGCCTCCTGCACGTCCCTCCAGTGCTGCCCAGGGCACACCCTTAGGGCTGAGAAAGGCACGTGTTGCTTCCATCTTCTGCTTTGTGTGACTTTGCTGAGGAAGTGCCCTCAGAACACATTCAAACATCCTCCACAAAAGCAGGAAGAAGAAAAGGAAAGCAAAGAACGCTCTCTGCTCACTGCAAATAGCACCACTTACTGCAGCTATGAGACAAAAATCCTTCTGCCTGAGTGGTCTGAACCACTTGTTCAGTTGGCAAAAGTGGTCTGACAACCACTTGTTTGAAGAAAGCATCTTAATCCAAATTTAAAGCACAGAGCATGTCACTGTATTCACTTTTGTATGCCTTTTGTAGCATCCTTACATGCTCTGAATCCATCACCCCCATCCTTAGTCATCATTTATTAGAGCACATCTACAACACCGTGCCTGCTTTGGGCCCCTAAATACAAGGAATATTTAGATAAACTGGAGTGAATTCAGTGGAGAACCAGCAGAAGGGCCAGCTCTGGCCACGTGAGGAGAGGCTGAGGGGGGAGGCAGCGTTAGGGACGAGCAGCAGCCCCGCGGTGCCAAGGCACAAGTGAGCACAGACCGGCTTTCCACAGTGGACAATTCTGCATTTTTATATCACCTCACTGAAGAAGGCAGGGAACCAGATACCTAATGGCATTAGCATTATTCACTCAGCCACAACCCCCAGGTCAACCTTTTCTGAAAGCAGCCAAATGCTTCGTAGCTCTGCTTTCAAAGCCTGGCCCCCAGCACCCTGGTTCAGAGAACTGAAAATAGATGAAAATTGGATGAGGAGAGGGATATTGCTTCGAGTTTAAAAAAATACCACGTTTTTCTCTCCATCTCTAAAAAAATCCTTCTGAAAGAGCTTTTTAAAAATTTACAAAGTTTGGCACTGCTCTTTTTCTGTTGATTCCAATAATTTTGATAGGTTTTTTATATATTTTGAGACAAAAAAATATTTTTATTATGCATTTTGGACATATTTTTATAGCACTGAGAGAAAGCACTGCACTGCTTACAAACAGGGGGCTAAAAGGCAGGTTCTGAAAGACTGTTTCATTACACTTTGAATCAGGACCTATGGAATAGTGCCACAACAACAAGGAAACCTAAACCAGAAATTAATTTGGAATTGGTTGGCAGTGGATTTCATATAAAATTGAAAAAGTTACATATATTTGCAATTTTTCAAAGAAAAATGTTGTATATTTAGATATGTAAATTTAAAAAATTAAGCATTTTAGGCCGATGAGTCATTCTGCCACGGATTGGTGAGTTTTGCATGAAGGCAATTCACAGGTGAGCACAGAGAGCCTTCCTCCTCTCCCACTCTGGGGTTTAACAGGGTTGTCTCTGAAATGGGATCTTTAAAGACATTGAATGAGCTTTAATCTGTTACTTTAGAAACTCAATTATTATCTTAATTGTTTTCCTAATGTCAGTTCTCATCCACAGACATCTGCAATTAAGGCATGTTAGTTTAAAAGAAGAAAAGAAGATACCTTGGGGCATTGCTGTTGCTATAACTGCTGCTTCCTTTTGATTTCTTCTAATAAATCTTTGCCTCAAATTTCAGTAGCTGAGCTACCTGCAAAAGCTGATTAAGTGGTATAGGAAAATAAGTTACACAGTTGATTTTTTGAGCTCTTTTTCTCATTTGTCTATAAGCAGTTTTAAAAAGAATTATTTTATTATCCCTACACCACCAGGAAGAGAAGATAACACTGCTAAAAATGTCCTGGTGGTGATCTCAGGTGTGTAATTCAGTATGCAGATATTCAGTATGAATTTCATTGCTTTACTGGGTACCTGGGTTACCTGGTGCCTTTCTGTTTCCTAATACAATGAAGAAAAATCTGTTTCTGCTGTGAATATGTGGTTTTATGGTAAAAGTCTGCTTTTGTGGGAATCAACAGATAGGCACTTGAAATTGGCTTTGTGCTACAGTACAGTCTGTACAGTCTGTCAGCACATTCATTTTGGGGAAGAGCTTTTGGAAATAAACAAAAGCAAAGTGCAAACACTGACTAATCAAATCCATTCAGTCACAGTAATTGCTGTATCTTGTAGCATTTTTTATTCTACCTCAGTAACAGGCTCTGTATGAGGACATATTTGTCCTCATGTGTTGGCTTTACTCAACCTATTCCTTCACTGGAAATGATTAAAACATCTCTGGGAAAGGGTTTGGATATTCTTGACCACTAAGTGAAGGTGTGCAGGTTGCAAATAGGTCTCCAATATCTCCACAACTTCTTCAGAAAACTTTAAATAAAGTTCTAAAATACTCATATTATGTACCAGGGCTTTTTTTTAAAACACCCTCTTTGTGTTTTGTGTTCTACATTTCTCCTTCACCCAACACTTTTTCTCTCTGTCTGTAAAATCAATATACCCTGTCTCTGCAGTGCCAATAGATACAGTATGGAAGTAGTAATTAAGGCAGGATGGAAGGAAAATATACTGCATATGGGAAAAGGAGGCATTGATACACACTCCCACAGTTATATTTACAGGTGATACACTGAAAAACACCATCACAATCTACCAAAGCAGTGTTTTGTCCATAAGAATACTGCTGCACATGTAACTTACACATAAATCTTTTAGCTTGAACCTCAGCCTGCACAGCCCTGCTCAAAAGTGATCACAGAATCTCCCTGAGCAAGCTGCTGAATTCTGACAGGTGGTGGCTGGCAGTGAAGGAAAAAACCCAACCAACCAGACTGCTGTGCTGTGGACCAGCTTTTCTGCTTTTAAAACTAGAGCATCGCCACTCTTCCAAGTGTCAGCAGTAGTGGCTGTAGGATGGAGCAATTTGTACTCCTTGGTGAGGAAGCTTTTCCACAGCTATCAGAGCTGTATCAGAACTTGGATGTCTCTAGTACAGATGCTGATGTGATGTTACAGCTTTTGTACAGGGAGTTAATTGGGAAAATTAAATAACCATTCTTCTACAGGTTTGTAAAGGAGTGCGTCTGATCAGTCCTAGAATAAAGGAGATGAGCACTGCGCAAATTAATCCCTTCTTTCTGGAACCTCAGCTAAGGATCAGAAGAACATTACTCAGAGAAGGGAGCAAAAGAGACTTCCCAGCTCCTCATGGAAGTCTCAAGCAAGTTACTGCTTCCTCACAGGACTGTGGGTGAGGAATCTGGAAACAGGTTGTATTTCCTACCCTGGCTGCATGGATGAAAGGAAGAGAATCCTCTTGTGATTATCCTGAGGTGGGCAGAGCCACAGGGATGTCATTCTCAGGGCTCTGCTGGCAGTGGCTCACGCCCCAGCTCCTGCCTGAGGCACCAGTGACACTCGACTGTGAAAGCCAGCAGCTCCCTCCAGCTGTCCCTGCACTGACACCCTGTTCAGATAGCTCAGCAAAGCAGAAGGGCTTTTCCACAATTGTGTATTTTGAAACAAACTGGAGGTAAAAGACTGGGAAACACTTCCTTGCCCTTCTAATCTCACTAATTGAAAGGATAATGCAGCTTCATGCTGACTGATTTAAAATTAGAGTTTGTGTACCTTATAAAAGAATTGTTTCTTTGATGTGAACTATTTGGTTGGATAGTTTAGAAAACTGTCCATTAGAAAAACCTGCTGGAATTTCTTGTGTACCTGTTCAAGTAAATGCTTTATGCAAATAAGCACATATCTAATCACAGTCTTTCCAAACTGATATTTTCAACTATTTACTCACCGTCTAGTACATATTTTGTTCTTCTACTTAATGTTTATATGACTTAGACCTTTACTTAAAAAACCCAGATTTTCACAGACTGTTCAGGAAACATCCCTAAGATTTGATATTTTAAAGAAAATATGGATAGAGTATTTTGTTAGAATACCTTGAGCCCTGCCATATATTATGCAATATGGTTTATTTACTGTGTCAAACAGAACTGTGATGTCCACTAAATCACTCAGAAAATTTGGTGAGGAAAGTTCCATCTTTTAACCTTTTTTTTCTCTTGAGAAATACCCCAACAATACCAATTCATCCAAACTAATTCCTGAAATACACTTATACAGCACGTTTGCCAAGTATGTTTCTTTATAGCTACTGATGTTCCCATAGGAAATGCCTTGTTGTATTTTATCAGGAATTCTTCTTTACTTTGTAATGACAAATAAAAGTAATTATTTTTTTCCCTCCTCAGCCATTTCTTCTCCACATCCATTCAAAAGAATGCAGACAGAAGAGCAAGCACCTAAAACAGGTGAGTCTGTGTTAGCACCAGACCTACAGATGTAGGGCATGTTTCAGTCTTTGATTTTCCTGAGATTAAAAACTGAATCTTGCAGAACTCTGTAGTGTGTTTTATTTGGAGGTTGACTGACACAGCCAATGTCTTTAATCTCAAAAAAGAAGGTGAACACAGACACTGCAAGTCACCCTGTGGCAACTGGGGCAAATTTCTCATTACTGTGAGTTATTCTGGTTTGTGTATCATAGAATCACAGAATCACCAGGCTGGAAGAGACCTCTAAGATCACTGAGTCCAACCCATGCCCTAACACCACCTCAACTAAACCATGGCACCGAGTGCCACATCCAGTCTTTTTTTAACACATCCAGGGATGGTGACTCCACCACCTCCCCGGGCAGACAATTCCAGTTCTTCATCCTCAGTTTAAAAGAGCTAAGTATACAAATCTGACTGTGAGTTTTCCAAGATTTATTATCTGGTTTTGTCTAAGCTCCCTGTCCCATATGCTGGAGAGAGGATGTTAATTGTGGCACTGACCTCCCTGTTAGCCAGAGTGTCCTCCCCTCCCTGTGCTGTGGGCATTCTGCCAGGCAGAGCAGATCACTGCCTTGCATCTCAGCATCCCCTGCCCCTTTTGGAATCATAATATCCACTCTATTATTCCAGCATTTAATGAAGCCGACTTCATTCCAGCCACATACAACATTTGAGTCATCTGCAAATGAACTTTCAGTGTGTAAAAACAGAAAGGATTTAAGAAATCTCAGGGTAAACCTCTATTCATTAACTGTAGAAAAAGAAAGGACAGGGAATGAAATAATAATCAAAGACATCTCTTAGCTTCTTATTCTGCAGCCCCCTGATAAGATCTTCCATGGCCACAGTGCTGGCCCTTTTCCATTAGAAAACACTCTCATTTGAAATTTACCTGGCTGTTCACCTGCACAGATTCTTCTCCTGTCTTACTATTAGAAGAGACTTGACCACTCTGTCCCATACCTGAAGACTTTTACATTACTGTAAGATGGAGAGATAGTAAAAACAATTCACTGGAGCAGCCCTTCACAGCTTTTAGTGGCACATATATACATATGAGTGTATGAGATGTACAAATATGCATATGCATACATATACACAAACTTTGGGGTTTTTTCATTACAACCTAGAGTGAAACATTTGGAAACAGTTGTAGAACAGTTACTTATTTCTAAAGCTTTAAAGTAAAAAGGGAACACTGTTTTTAGAAAGTCACCATGGTATAATCACTGAAATGAATAAACTCCAAAGCTCTTAACAATGTGAACATTCTCTTAGACCAATTTGTACTATTCTACCAGTTGTAAATGTCCTAGTGTAAAGACTTCAGGGTATGTTCAACAGCTCCTATCAGAATAAATTGATTTAAAAACTTAGAGAAATTATCAGAGCATACAAAGATAAGAAACATTTTCAGAAACTAAGTATTTAATAACTGAGTTGGACTGCAATTGAAACTAAACTATTGAAGTGATACCCAGCTAATGAAAACTGACACCTGTTAACTCTACTATTAAAGTTATTATTGATATTCCTTCAGCTACCGAATAACAAAGTCTTGGTAGGCAATAGAAAGGAAAATAATTTATATAAACTGTTATAATGGTCCCACAAAGACATTTTCATGGGCTTGGGATGGATGTTACTTATTCTTCACCAGTAAGGAAATGTTTCCTGGCCATTAATCTCTCTCTCTCTGCCTTGTGTGAATAAGCCCAGTTAACATTATTTGAATGTGGTGCTCTGGACTGGGCCATGCCTCTTTCCCGGCTGAGGGCTGTTCTGCAAAGGAGAGTTATAATGGGAGCAGGGCAGTGGCCTCCTGTTTCAGAAGCAATATTCCCTTCTGAAGCTGTCAGAAACTGATACCCAATGAAGGGAGCAGCACTGCTGCCAGCACAAGTGAGACAGCCAGGAGGAGAGAAGACAACTTAAAATGTTTTCCAGGTTTCTCTACTGTTGTTTAAAAAAATAAATAACAAAGCAATTAATTTCTATTTTATCTGTTCTTTATCTATCTTTACACTACCTGTAACAGGAAGCTTTACTGAACAGTAGCTCGTCCTGGTAGCTCATTCCCTGTTTTTCCTTTTTTAAAAAAATCCCTTTATTTTTCTATTAATTAACATCAATTGATCACAAATTAACAAAAGGCAGAAAAGTCCCCTGATGTCAGGGTATAAAAATAAAACCATTAAGGATAATGTAAAGAACTTTGCTTCAGAGATGCAGCATGGCCACTGCCAGCTTGGATTTGCCCTTGGAATTTTAAGGCTGAGGAGAGCAGGAAAAGCACGGGAAGAGAGGGGCACTGTACCTCCCACCACGGATGCCACAGCTTGTCAGGCTCAATAAAATATTGCCTTGCTCCTATCAGGGTGGAAAACTGCTCCTATCTAAATGGAAAGAATGATCAATGAATGCACTCCGAGATGGATGCACTTTCTCCCTAGTAATGAAACATGGGGACATTTTTTAGATCAACTTGAATCAACTGAACCTGAGGGATAAAAAGATCTACCAAAGTCTTAGCCAGAATAAACACTACAAGTTTAATTTCCTGCCTCCCAATTTAAAGGGCTTCTATCATTATTTTATTTATATGCCGGATATTGATCTACACTATGATTTGTCAGTATAAGTTTTCTGTTAAATATCTCTTTAAACTCCAGAAGCTACTATAAATGTTATATACCCAAATGTACACGCATATGATCAGAGATGAAAAAATGCAAAGACTTGGGGAAATCATGTCTTTGGGAATTATTCACAAACAGAACACATTTACAATTTAGCAAATAAGAATAATATTAAGGAGGACTATGAAACCCACCAGATCCTTGGAGCTCCTACCTAACTGAAACAATCCAAATACCTCCTTTGTTTCCTAATCTGATACCTGATTGTCATTATCTATTGAAGTGTTCAATTCATTTTTTGAATTTTGACTATCAGTGCATTTATAAAGCATGAAACTGTTTCATTTCCAAATGGTACCCATTATGTTCCTGAGTGCATCACTGGAAGGGAGCACAGACATTAGGGATGTTTTCATGTATACTGAGGCCCAAATTGTGTTAGTCTTGTTTTCTTGCATTATTAATGTCCTTTCCAAAACCAAAAAGGTGTGGGCTTTTGAACAACCCGACTTCAAAGAGAGCTGAAATGAGCTTTTGGTCTGTGAGTTTGCTCCCTCCGCAAGACAGCACACACAGAATTCTGCTTCATTTCACACTCATGAGGCCTCATCATTCATCTTTGAATCTTATCTGGAATTTAAATCACTTTCTCTCATCTCTGGGATCTGCCGCCGTCTTGGGTGACACATGCAGGGATTCTGCCTGTTAGATATTTCTGTTAAGAGATTTGCAACGAACTTATTTTTCACTCTTTGGAGGGCTCTGTCCACAAATGGAATTGTGGTCATAAGCTTTATGAAATGCCCATTTAACACGCCTCTTGAAACACACATTATTTGCTAGAAAACCAAGCAAATACTTTTCAGTTTATTAATAAGACTAAATCAAAACATAGACTTAATTAAAAAAAAAAAAGACTATGAGTGTTAATACAAAACAAGCCCTGCTATTCTTTGCCATTACCTCTCAAATATTAATATACAGGGGTTTTATTCAGTTTGCTTTCTAGAAACCTGGCTGAAATGCTAATACTCAAATGTTAAAGGTTACATTTGAGTCAGGCATCTTGACTGCCTGCTGCTCAGGACTGAGACAACTGAGAGTTCTGGCCACACTCCTGAAGGGTGCTCAGTAACTGAGGATTTTTTTCTCCCTGAGCATAAGGAGGTTGCATGAAGAAAAAGGAGGCTGTCACTGTTCAAAGCAGGATGATACATCCTTCCCTTGCTGCTGGTGCCTGAACAAATACAACATTTGGTTCAGGCAGCTTTTAGGATGTTATAAAGGTACAAAGAGTGTGATTAATGCAAACTAGACCCCAGAGACAAAGAAAACAGGGTAGCTGGGGCTTGTTTGCTTTGGGGGGCAAACACTTGCACTCAGCTCTGAAAATGCCTCCTGAAGAGAGCTCCTGTCTCCTCCCTCTCACACAGTCCCACCTACTCACATCACTCACTTTGTCAGGCTAAAGGACTACACTCCCTTATCGAGTCACATTCCACAGCAAGTGTTATGTTCTGGCATTAATTCATTAAATAAACATCCAGACTTGATGCCTCAGCTCTCAGCTACCATCTGGGAAACACTGGGATTCTCAGTCTGCACGCAGAAGAAAGCCCACCTGGATACTGCCTGGGGCTGCAGACCTGTCCTTTGCTGGCTCTTTGAAGGCTTCCCATCACCTGGCAAATCCCTCTTCAAAGGCTCTGATCTCTGAAGGAAGTGCTGAGACTGCTTGCAAGGGTTGCTTTAAACGTGCTCAGCAAAGGCAGATAGAGCTGACACGGGTGCTGAACACCTTCCACAATTTCCACGTTTTGGGAGAGGCGATTTACTTGAAAGATTATTTGCTCTGCTGAAAGTGCACAGTGCAAATCGGGGATGAAAGAAACCCTGCTCTTACACAACTCTCACACTGAATCGAGAGATCTCTCCAGGGAACCACGGGGTGAATCACGTGCAGCCCAGAGCCCACTGCTCTGGCAGCTCTGGATACTGCAGCAGTCGGAGCTGGAGGCAGCTACAGCAGCACAAAGGCACAGCAGAAATTGGTGCTCCTTCCCCATACAGATTAGTCTTGGATTTACTTCAGTTCCAGGAGGCAATTAGGACATAATGCAGGGAAAAGCAAATGCTATTTTGTTTTTAATGCGGCTAAAAGGTGGCAATGAGTCATACTTGGCTACCTTAATAATTTCTGTAAAGTGAAGAATGGTTGTGTGTCCGTGCTTCTGTATTTATACATAGAGATAAGTCAGGAAATTAAACAACCCAAACATTATGCATAGTCTCTTTAGTGAAATGGGGACTGCTGGGACTTTAATTACAGAGCTGGCATTTTGCAGACAGGCTGATTATATGTTATATACCATAGTAAGGTAATTAGTTATCAGCTGTATTTGTGACTTCGCCAGAGAATGCTGTTATTTAGTCAATATGCAGCTTGCTTTTAGCACTAATCATGATCATGTTCTTAGTGCTTTTATGGGAGGAAACAAGTCAGCATTGAGGGTCTTCATCCCAGAATAGTTCTGGGCTGATGTTAGGGACATGAAACAAATAGACTGTGGCAAGACATTTTCAATATCAGTGTTGCACAAGCCCTTAAAATTTTATGGGTCTCATTATAGTAATTGTTTAAAGGCTCAAACATTTATTCACAATTGAGCTGTCTGGAATTTTCCCAGTGAAACACTGTTTTGTTGATTGGTAAATGGGTGCTGAAACTACTATTGTTAGAAATGGGACAACAGGTTCTTCAGGTAAAAGAAAAAACACCCACTGAAAACGATGCTTTTTAGTTTTGCCAAATAGGTCAGGTGTTTGCTTTCAAAACTGTAAATAACTTAAAGAAAAAGAATCTGAATACTAAGGACAAAAATCCCAATATGCTCCCCTAAAGTATGTAATAACAGACCCAGACCAACTCATATGGAAGTCTTACATGACATGAAACAACTGTAACTGCAGAAATAAAGGTAATAGGTGAATTGTCTGCCAGCTGAGAGCTGTGTGTTTCTGAAATCCAAATACAATTAGTCCATTTGGGCTAGAAAGTGGAGGTCAAGGAAAGCAAGAGCAGTTCTGCAAGGAATCCAAGTATGACATTCAGCAATGTTTGATTACCTGAAGGAAACTGGACATTTCCTGTCACCTCTGCACACACAGGACTGTGGTTTCCTACTGCACACTCGAGAGTCAGATTAATAACATGATTTTATGTTTGAATTGTAATACACTTAACTGTGATCCCAGTTCTCCTTCTATTTACTTTAGCTGAGCACTGCGTGGTAAGTTACTGCAAGAATTTTCATTAAATCAGCCACATTTGGTTAAATATTCATCATACAGAAAATGAAGGCTGAATTTGAAATCAGGGTCTCTGTGCTGGCCATGGAGTTACAGCAAACCCTCACTCGGGAGCGCATCCAAATCCAGGGATGTTGGCAGAGATGCCTCAGGGAGAGAGGGCATGAGGCCACTTAGGAAAGAACACAAAATGCCATGCAGGCCATGCATGCAATTACAGCAACAGTAAATTACTCTGAACAGGTTTGAGTCCACAGGTTAATTGGAGTAAACAAACTGGAAGGGATAAGACTGAATCAGTAATAAAAGAATCACTGCAAGACTAGAAAATAACTTAGTGAGACCCTGGACTCCGAGTAACTCCTTGAAAAAATGCAGTAAAATTCTGCAGTGTCTGGAATACCATCAATTGTCCATTTGGAAGAACACTAGAGCAGGGGTAGGAAGATCTGTGCAGTATCAGTCTGCAGCTTTTTGTCTGTTTTCAAGCAGTTGTGAGTAAATTAGAAATAGGAACTTAACTGGCTGCTGTGAGGATATTTTAAAATTGGAAGATTTGTTATAATACTCTACTAGAACTTTGTGCAACTTCTATGGCCTAGTGATGCTTCTTTTGGGAAATTTGCTTGTTGATGGAGGTTGTTATGACTTTAATATGCAATTACTTAAAAAACCCCTAACATTAAAAAGCATCACAGCTATCAATAATACCAGAGAATGCCAGGAACTTTCCTGAAATTATGATTCAATAAACTTGCAATTTCTAACATTAAAGTTGCACTTAGAATTTCATTTGAAAACAACTTCTGCTAATGGAAAATTTAAGTGAGAAGACTTCTTTTGCCTGCCTAGGAAGTTTCTGTAGGGTTCTGCTTATAAAGAATATGCAACTCTGAAGTAAAAAAAGCTTTCAAGATGTGAAATTATTCATAAGCATTTCCATTTTCTAGCCAGCACTAGTACTGCTACAAAACTATAAATGGATTCACAATTATTTGTAATCTAATCAGGTCATAATTGCTAATGAGAGAATGGTTAATGTTAAATTTTGAAGTTATCCTGGCTCTGCCATGCCCTGGCAAAGCTCACGGATCCAAGCACAGCTTAAAGACTACGTTTTTAATTGGTGGCATTGAACTGAAAACCTGCACAGCTACCCTGATCTTATTTAACAGCTGCTGGTTCTCCTTTTTTCTTACATAGCCAATATCCATTTGGTGAGGAAGCAAAGGTTTGGAATCTCGGCCAGTGCAGATTCACACCAGTGGAAGCACTGGCTCATCAGCTCTGCAGATGTCTAATGCAGCCCTCAGGAATTTTTTACTTTCTGCAGCACATAAACACACTAATATCATAAAAGTTCAATATGGCCAATAGATATCAATTCTTCTGAAAGCCTGGTGAATGCAAAAATTGTTTTTTAAATCTATGTCTTAAGACAGTCAATATCTTTAAAAATGTAGAGCTCTTTATGAAAAGTGAAATTGATCTTTCTTCAAATTCATGTAAATCACACATTTGGTTTACCCACCACAGTCATTCCTAATACATCCCAGGAGCTCTGTAAATAAGAATATTGATTTTGATGACCTAGGGAGGTGGTACAGTGAGAACTGACATATCCATAGTACAGCTAAATGACTCCTACAGTCTTAGGTGGGGAGTTGTTTATATGGCTACTTTCACATGACAAATGACTGATATTAGTTTTATTAAACCACTAGCAACCATAATAATATATTTTTAGAATATTAGACATTACTTAGAGAGTAACAGGTAAAGCTGGAGGGAAATTTAAGGGGATATATAAAGTGCATCTCACTCTGTGCCAAGGTTGCACCATGTACACCCACTACATTTCAATGACAAATATAAGAAAATAAAATGTAGTGGGTAAAGTATAGAAAGGGAAGATTAGGAGATCAATTTCTTATTTGGTGCAAGTAAATAACTGCGTTAGAAAATGCAGCTTTCAAACAAGAATCATTCTATTTAAGGTACATCCACTTGTGGCAGTGGCACAGGACATTTCACTGCAGTGACAGGAAGAGTTTGAAAACTGATTTGCATGCAAGCTGTGAGCTGCTTTTGTAGCCTTGAAACTCGTCATGTGTAATACTGATTTTCACAATGGGTTTCAAAAGTATGGATGGCTTAATTACAACTTTAAATAATGAAATTGCTTAATCATGCTGACAGATAAAGCACCTGAAAAGCCTGATCATGTAGTGTAGCTGCAGCATGTCTTTGTGCTGTCATGCTGTAACTTCCAGGTGTCTTAGTAAATTAGATCAGTAGTTCATTCATGATGAAATAATTCCATTATAATCCACCTTTCTGGTTGCTAAATTGCATCAAGCAAATATGTCAGTTCAGTAACACTTGATGCTGCAGTTAGGCAGCACCCTGTGTATAGTTTTTAACTGTAGAACTAGAAAGCTGCTCAGTTTTGCATTTTTATATAATTTTTCATCATGTGCTTGAACATATGCCTTTCTAGGCTTTGACATTGTCAAGAGACTACCCAGATGTTAAAGTAAATCAGTGGAAAAACACCACCATACTTTCTTCCTGAACTGTAGATGTCCAGAAACCCCAGCTCCAAGGCCGGAATAAACAGTTCACGCACATGGATAAATTATATTTATTAATAACACAACCTCTCTGTCTCCTAACCTGCCTTTGGAAGGATAAAGATGTCAGTCCTACCTTTTTGAAATGCTTCAGACAGCACCTCAATGCTCCAAAGCCAACCTGCTTTTCTTCTATGATAAACAACAGAGGGGCCTCAGGAAGATGCCCAAGATCTTGAACATTTCCAAACCAGTTTGTGCATGTGTTATAAAATTTCTGGTGGCACAAGTGATAAATCATACAGTGTAAAATGGAAATATTAGAAATAGCTGACAAATAAAGGAAATGTGACTGCTCACCTTCAAATCATAGTTTGATTGGGAATTTCCATTCTAGGCTTTAAATTTCTCGAGTTCCCAGAGTACTGTAGAACCAGGGCATTAACAGACACTTTAATCCAGCTTGTTTAGGTGTATCAATAACTCCATATCAAGGTATTCTCTAAGAAAGGAAATTATTTTGAGGGCCTTCCCACAGTATGCTTTAAGAAGGTTATGCTTTTTATTATTTCATGGTGCTATCGATATTTTTAAATCCCTTTTATTCTATGCAGAATTTCCTTCCTTTTCATTTTCCTGCTTTGATCGAGAAATGGGTGTCTTAAGCTAAAGGGCTAAATGGTGTTTGCAACAGTTCTAACTTCCCTTGGGAATGATCATAACTACATATGGGAAAAACAGTTGCCCATATAAAAGCCAAAGGACAACACATAATAGGGATCATTTCAGAAGGGTCGACCCAGCTCATTCAAAGTCTTTGGGAACAGTAGCTGAGCATGAGCAGGTGTGAAAATCCCATACCAGTGTAATAAAACAGGTCAGAAAATTGCAAAATGTAGAGCAGAAATATGCAGAAAAACGTCCAAATAATTTCAAGCAAATGCAATTAAATTATAAAATATTGAACTTGGTTGCTCCTCAAGGTCATAGGAGTTTTACAGGAGCACAGAGCAGTCACTGCGTTTCACACCGAGCTGTACTGCAGAAATCAGAAATGCACAACCGCACACCAGTTTGTAGGGAATACTTCAGAGGCGGCCCAAGGGAACTTCTGTATGTCATAAAGCAAGTTCTGGACAGCCCCTGTGATTGGTTTGTCAAGATTTTGTTGTTATCAGTGATAGAGCAGTTGCATTAAAAACTTACATTAAACAAGCTTCTTTCAGTTGGGATCTCAGAGAATATTTTTGGCATTTATCATCACTGGTGACTCATCCTTGTGCTACCAAAAACTGTTTTGAAGCAAGACACTGAATAAATATTTGTCAAAATAGCATTTAAAGATGGAAAGTGGCAATAAAGTGTGTCAGAATAGACAGGGCTGTAATGGAAGGCACTTGAGGTGCCAGGGATGCCGCAAAGACTTTTTAAGTCCTGGAATTATTTCATCTCTGTTGCAGAATTAGTGAGATTCATTTATCATTTATCTCTTACTGGCTCTGTAGGAAAACACCTCACTGATTTCTTTCTGCAGTTTTATTCGAGGTGTATGCACAAAGCAGTGCAGGCCTGCATACCAATTTCTAAAGTGTTTGAGAGCATAGGAAACTAGTCTGAGCTTCAAGTAATAAACAACTAAACTCCATCATAAAAAAAAGTTAACTTCAAATAGAGCATCATGTTGGAAAGGATGGGACTGGCAAGCCTGAGGGCTTTTACCTAGAGGAGAAATTTCATGCACAGAGATGATGGAAACTTGCAGCATCCTGTCTCTCTGTGCACCCTTAACCCTCTAGGACTGAGGTTATTGTGTACTTTCCATAAGTATTCACTCGTTTTCTCTCTCTCTGAATCTCTCAAGAGGGAGGCCACTCACAGTTTTCACAGGTGCTCTTCTCAGAACTGAATGCACACAAATAACAATTCTAAACATTGTCTAACATCCAGCATAGAAGAACAACTTCCAAGCATAAATCCTGTTATTTAATGGAAATATCTAATTTAACCATAAAAAAAAAAGAGTCCAGATAACAAATCAATTTCACTTAACCCTCTTATCAGTAACATAAATTCCTTCAAAAGTCAGTTCCTGCTCTACCACATCCTTGTGCAGTACCTTATTTTAAAAAAGGAGCTGGGAGTGAAGGGCTTGACTGGGCAGGACTGCTTTCTCCAGGGGGAAGCCCCTGGTGTGTGTGTGTGGCCACTGAAGGGCTGAAATGCAAACAAAAGCCTTGCCTTGATCCTTCAGCAGCTCCATGTCCACACAGACAAAATGCACCACCTTTAGATTTAGATGCACCAACTTTACCTCTAGTTCCTGTTAGGAAAGGAATTGTTTGGGGCTTTTCCACAATGGAAAGCACTGCAGGTTAATTTTGGATTATTCAAAGCAATTTATCTCATCTTAGTAAAGAAACAGTAACTTTCTGCACGTTTATCTGGTTTTGCTGACTTAGAATGACTCCACATCATGCAGTGCATTCCCTGTTTTTAATGGGATCAATATCAATTTTGCCCGTGGGGTGAAGACTGTTTGCAGAATGATAACATCCTGAAAATAATGTTGCACTGTGAATAAAGTACATGAAAAAATTGTTCACCCCTGGCTCAGAGACCATTTCCCACTAAAAAAAGTGTTCCTATCCTATTGATTTAGGAGAAGGAAAAACACCTTTTGGCTTGACTGTCCTCATATCTGTATGGAAAGTGTAATACCTGTGCTGAACAGAGTGTGAAATACACTGTCCTACTTAATGTTATGTATTCCACTGCCACCAAAGGCTTGAATGCCTTGGTTCATCATTCAAGCTACAATTTCAGTTTGGTTCGCAGCTTTCTAAGAAAGTCAAAGAAACAGTTGTAATATTTTATATGTTATTCTTAGATATTTGTCTAACTAAATAATTCACTTAAAATCACACCTATGTTCCTATCCATTTGAGACAACTAGATGATGATTTAGGTGCCTTTTACTGACTTTGGCAACAAAACTTTTTGTAATAGGGTTTACAAAGTGTCTAATAGTTAAAGTACGAGAAAAGAAATGACAAAAAAAAGTTGACACACACATTGTGATACTCAGTTGAAACTTTTGAACGGGAAACTCAGAAAAAAGATCATGATTCTGAAACAAAGGTAACAGGGCTTACAAGGAAATGAGAATAAGTAAAAGGAAGGAACCTCCTCTACCTGGGCATCTATTGCAGTTTTTACTACCCAGGGCTACAGACTTGACACTGATTTTCTTTAACACTGCTCTTTCCATTCCTTTACTTCCAAATTACTGCAAATGGATTCTCTCACAACTCAGACACTTAATTTGCAAAAGGATGAAAGTGGGGAAAATCCCAAACTCTACGTTTCTTTTTTCCCATGTTTCTCATAAATAACAAGGATACCTTCAGTGTAAAGGCTGTTACCCCTGATCATTAGCACCTTCTGCAGAGGTCCTGTGTTAGCAGGTCGCTGGTAAAGGCATGTCTGCCCAGGGCTGTGGCACTCTCAGGTCATGGATCAGTGCAGGACGTGAAAAATTCACCTAGCAAAGGCCATTAATGCAACAAACAGGGCTAAATAAACTGAAAGCCATACTGGAAATAAATCCTTAGGCTTATGAACTGACTTAAAGACACACATCTTCCCAGAGCTAACTTGGCAGACACGCTCACGTGGGGGTTCCAGACACTTCTTTTGCAAGGCTGTTATGATGTTAAGAGGCTTCAGATGTACTCAGGTGCAGCTGTATAAAATGTTCCGTGGATCCCTGTATCCAGACAAGGATGGAGCCCGCAGCTAGGATGTGTGCCATACTCACCCACCACAAAAATGAGATCTAGAAAATTAAATTAAACCTGGAATGACAATAAGCTCACATTCCTGGTCAGTGCCTTAAAAGAATGAGGAGTGGAGTAGATAGAGCCCAGAGCAGCTGGTATCATAAATTTTACTGTTCCACAGTGAGAATGATAAATGATTTCACCAGTTCAAGCTTCACCCTCTTCCAAGGTCACTGGATTCCTCTCAACAAAAACAATCTCTGCATTGTTGCACTCATAAAATGAGCTCAGCAATAAAATGCTCTGCCACATTTTACCCTGCTCTGGCTGTGCTTGGGACCAAGCCCTGGAGGGTCTTGCAGAGTCATCTCTGCCCTGTCCTGTCTGCAGAGTCCTGTCCCCCAGTGCAGATGGGGGGAACATGGGCAGCAGCTGGGCACAGCTCACTTCCCAGGCTTTTCTTAATGGCAAAAACAACGACAAAGAAGCAGCGGGTATGCCACTACAGAATGAACTGCTCTGGAGGTGAGATTTCCAGAGGTATTTCAGTGTCTAAATACGCAAATAATCAACTTAATCTATTCTTGAAAGTCTAGCCCAGCTTCTTTTCATATTGAGTAGGATCCTAACTTGTTTTAAGATGGGGATTTAAAATATCCTGTGCTTTCTAAGGTGGACCACCCTGGGTATACAGTTAGAAGAAGGCATCATTTTACTACATTATAGTGAAAATTTCTCACTGCCTTATCTTCAAAACTGTGCAAGTTCCTTCCCAGCCCATTATTCACCTATGTTTTATTTTCAGTTTCTTTTAATTTACTCTACCATATAGGCCAGATGGAGCATGAAGAAGAGATAAAGCAGTGATTTTTATGAGGTCCCTTCATGGCAAAACTTACAACAGTATCACCATGACAATATAAATTTATCTTCATGGAAGTCTGGGCACACAACCCATAACAAACTTTATTTATACTTTAATCTTACTTTCTTTTTCAGCTATAAACAACAGCTGAAAATATACTGTGGAAATCAATTGACAGCAGCCAAATGAAAGGAAATTAATCAAGTGACCTAAAAAAATATTTTCTGTCTCTAGTTCCCATCATGTGGGAGTTTTCAGTAGCAGTTAGGAAGGTTCATGGCCAAGTTACAAGAGTCACACACAAATTTCATTTATTGGGAGGTCATTGGCTCTCTCTCATTGTAAGGACACAGAAGCTGGCTGCACTCAATTTTTGAAATCTAAATACTTCCCACAAACTTTGCATTATCATTAATTTAGATGTTTAGTACAAAGTATAGAAATACAAATACATCTTCAGCACTCAGAACAGCCTTATCTGAGGTGATATCAGTTACTCCTGACTTGCAATCTTCAATATGATTTAAATTTGTTTTGAGACACTCTAGGATTTTATATCAAGTACAGCAGAAACTGATTCCAGACTGGTTAACGTGCATGCAAATCAAGTGCTATGACCACCACAGGCTTTCTTACCACACTCATCTGATAAACACGATGGAGATCTCATTTTTATATGCATTTAGAAGGTGAATTAGAAAAGCAAACATTCCTATAGCTACATCTTCAATAGCATAGTTTGGACTCAAAGATAAGAAGAAATTTGCTTTGAAAAAACAGTACTTTGCTGAAGTCTGTCTTCTTTCTTCCAAATGATCCTTATCCTGCCTAGAATTAATAAATCTATGAAAGGCGACTCTTATCTCTTTAATAATAATTTTCTGGCAATATACTCTTAATAATAAGGAGAAATTACATGCAGCACAGCAGATGAAAGAAAAGGTCTGCAGATTGGATTTACAATAAAATAGAAGAGCCTTTCTGTGTGTCAGCATACTCTTTACTGAAAAGGTTTCCATCACTTCCATTGTGCTGACAAAGCAGATTTTTTAAAAATGATAAATGGAAAACTTTTAGGGAACTATATGCAATGTCACATCTCTCTCCACTGCCAAAAGATATAAACCTCTACTTACCATTTAAAGTGGCTCAATTGAAAAAACAAACTACTGCATAAAATGACTCGACAAAGTTAACTCATTTCTCTCTTTTTACGTGGACCCCAATTAGAGTTACAACAGCTGCGAGTTGCAGTGAAATTGCAGAAGACTCCGGACAGAGCCCGGACAGACTCCAGAACAGTTGCTCTGGGATCTGGGTCGTTCCCTGTGCTCTCTGAAGGGGGCGAGGAGGAGGGAGGGTCCCGGCTAAGAGGAAGCAGGGAGGTACCTGGTCCAGTTTCCAGTGGAACTCGGCGGGGCGGAAGGTGTCGGCCTGGTCGAAGTCCTTGCGCAGCAGGAACACGAGCCGGCAGTTGTGCACGTACAGCGCGTAGTGGTGCCGGTTCATCTCTGCGGGGAGGGACACACCCAGCTCAGCCACCCCGCACACAGCAGCACCTTTGGCTGTGTCTGGGAGTCTTATACACAGACAACACCCAGCCAAAGATGAGAAACCCCAAAGAACTGAGCTTTCTCATGGATCGTTACGGTTCTTGCCGGGAGCATCTTCTTGAACTATGCCATATCAGCTTTGTTTATGGAATCATCCTGTCCCAGCTAATAAATCAAACCCAAATGCATATTTCATATAACTAGTTTCAGTGAAGAATTAGAACTGTTTCTCCCAATCTAGATAATGAAAATATTGAACATAATTTCGTTATTTTATTCATCAATTCCCGTGAAATCTCTCTAGCTGTGTTATCCCAGCTGTGTTTGAAATTTAGGTAGTCATCAGTCCCCTCAATAAGCTCTCAAGTCAGCAATGTTTAGAGTAGCAACATCTGAGATTAGTTTTGTCTCAGACCAAATGAAATGAGGAGAGATGGCAACACTCTACTGCTGTTGATATTCCCTTTGCATAACAACTTTTCCATTCACACTCACCTGTCTTGTCAGAGTTGCAGAGAATAGTCTCCTTCTCAGCTCTTAACCCAGGACTAGGACCATGTTTCATCCACAGAGTGATGGTGAATTGATCAGTTAAATTTTTTGGGACTATTCCATCTGGGATTTTGGCTCCTTGCTTTCCATCAAATTTAAAAATGATGTCATTGCTATCCATGAGGAGCCCAGCTGTCCAGTTGGTTGTTGTACTGGGAGACGGTAACAGGTCAATGGCACCTGAGGAAGCTCCTGCAAATCACATATCATGAATAACACGATGAGAGACTCATGAAAAAGATGTGAAGATTAATTTAATACAGGCCAAGGTTCTGATTCAAACTCTTCAGACTATTTTACTACCCAAATGGCCCTAGCAGCCTCAATGCCAAATCACTGAAACGTTATAAAATACCAACCGTCGTAAACCAGCAAGAGTTTTCTAGATTAAACGTACTGCACAGAAAACTATAGAAAATAACGTAAAGTTACCTTTCTCAGAAATTTTCATTATTTTCTGAAATTCATTAAGGACATTTCTTCAGCTGTTTCAAGATCTGCTAAGAGTCAAAACAAATTTTCTGCTTTTATCTTCCCTCCCTGACAGCATGAAGATAGGTGGGGATGATGTGCAGTAAAATACAGCACGGTGGGGATGAACACAGGACAGGCCAGACAGTGTCCAGCAGACAGCCATGGATATCCACAATAATGCTGGTAGGAATGTCAATTCACAGGGGAGATTCACCCTGACCAGATAATATCACTTCAGTGCTGGTTTCTGGTACATATTTGACGGTTGTAACTCCACATGTTCTTTAATGACAGATAGAGATGGAAAACACTGTGGTGCCAAGGTCTGATAAAACAGCGCAGCTCTTCACAGCTCTGTGCTTTCTTACAGCTTAACAACTGCCAGGCACCATTAAAAAAAACGTAAGGAGCTACCCAGAGCATTTACCTACTGGTGAAAGACAGCATTTAGCATTAAGGAAATACAATTCCAAGAGTAAAAACAATCACA
This sequence comes from Dicrurus megarhynchus, assembly GCA_013399195.1. Taxonomy (NCBI): domain Eukaryota; kingdom Metazoa; phylum Chordata; class Aves; order Passeriformes; family Dicruridae; genus Dicrurus; species Dicrurus megarhynchus. The sequence continues at coordinate 465,563 of VXAD01010092.1, read as the reverse complement.
ATCTTTGTATTCCTGTTACTGCTTTGTCAAGTAACAATATGGGGAGCAAACTGTGATGGCATAAAAAAATCCCCTGCTAAGATATTCTGCCTTCACCATCCCAGAGGAGATAAAGGATCCCAAATCTCTGCAGGAGTGCAGAATTTGAAGCCAAGAGTGTGTAGATTTGTATCATATGGACTTTTAAAAGAAAGTATTATAGTAATGATTTGGAAACATTCACATTATTCTGTAAATGAATGGCTTGGATTCTTCTCTAAAATTTATTACTGTAAAATTAGGCAATTTTGAAGTGATATTTTAAATACCCAACCTAACACCTACAGGTTCATAGTTTGAGGACAAAGTTTATTTATTTTACAAACTGTAATTCTGGATAATACACGACACTGTGTTACTTAATACAGAGATGTTACCAACAGGAATATATCAAACTCAATTTATGCAGGTGGCACAATTTGGGCTAAATCTTTTTTTTTCTTCTTTAATTCAATGCACTAAAAATAAAATTATTTGCATAGGACACAAGTAAAATCATTATTTTCTCACTCGTTTTCCTTCTGAGCTAATTTTTATATTTCGTTTTTTAAAGTTACAGAAGGAACAGAAATTTCTTGTACCATGGTTTATATCAAAGAAAATACATTTTAAATGGGCACATGCTTGTATTAGGTAAATTATGAGCTCAGAGAGGCTACACCCCTCACTATCTACTCTGGCCACAAACATTTGGAAAAATCTATTTTTTCTCTTAGAATTAATCCAAGGATACATTTCAAAATGGAATTCTCTCATGGTCAGAGTATCATAGAATGGTTTGGGGTGGATGGGTCCTCAAGGATCATTCGGTTCCAACACCCCTGCCACAGGCAGGGCACCTTGAAGCCCCATCCAGCCTTGAACACTTCCAGATTGCTCGTTACACTGCAAAGTGCTCAGGTAAATGACCTTATTTACCCAGCTTAAGGTCAGGTTTGTGCAAGAGCATTTGTGTAACCAGCACCAAGCTCAACAGGTTGCACTTTTTCTGCCCATATTTGTATGGAGATTTATGGCTAAGTTTGGAATCTCACTCTGTTAGTGTGTTTTAATCCTGCCCTGAGAAAAACCATTGGATTATGTGCTCTGGAGATTTGGCTGGAATAAATCACACTTTTTCTATCCTAATAAATCCAGCCAGAGTCCCAGGCTGCTCAGCTGTGTAGAGAGACAGACCTGGAGCAATGCAAACAGGATCTGTCTGGAGGTGTTCCCAGAACAGCCTTATCATTGGATCAGTGCTCTTCCAAAATGTAGTGCCTGATGCCCTTTTCTCCCAAAAATGCTTCCAGAACAACGCAGGAACCAAACCACTACATTAATGAAGCTCAGTTTTGGGCTGAGACCCCTGAGGCACCTCTTGCATATAAAAGTGTTTATTTTCACAAGTGATTTACACAGTTGGCCCCACCTCCTCTCCCAATCCTGCACATTTGGGCTCCAAACTTTGTGCCAGGATAAGCACACAGTGATGCTGCTCGCTGAGCTGGACCAGACTGCTGGCTTAGCTGGAACCGAATCATCCAAATAACACCCGGCTGAAATTGTACTTCTTGATCAGATCAGCAACTTTCTTTGAGCCCCTTGCAATGCTACACCACCCAGGATAATGGACAGAGGGCAGGATCTCAGCTGGAGCAGGGCCCTGGGTCTGATACTCCGAGTTTCCCGGACTCAGTTTCCCATCTGCCACATGTGAGAATTAGCAATCCCATTATTTTCTATTTTACCTACATTTAGAGGGAAAGGAGACAGCACCAGAGCCATCTTTCCACTATATTTTAGGCTCCTTTCTTTTAGTGTGATTTATTCTGATATGTTTTTGCAGTCCAAATGGTGTCTTTTAGACAGTCTGTACTTTTTATTATTGTCAGGTGACAAGGTGAAAGAATGCTTACTAAAATGCTTTGAGGCACAACACTAATAATTCCTTGACTTTAAAATGACTCAAGCGTAATTTAATCATTTAAGCTGCCTACCTTGACTGTCCAAGGGAATCTCTGGGTTATTGAAAAGCAAACTTAAACCTTCCGTCATATAAAAAATGAATTTTAATTCACCCTCCTTAGCATCTGCCTCCTCCAGATTTCTAACAGATAAATGAAGAAATGAGCGCAGGATTTATAAACTGGATCTTTAATTACACACAGAGAGCCTTGCATTTTACATGGTGCAGAGCTGTCTGTGAGTGCTCAGTTCTGCACTCTCTGCAATCACACAGTGCTTCACTGGACAAAAAAATTCAGGGTTTTCTTCCTTTTCAAAGGATTTTATCATCCAGCCATTAGTTACAATAAGGTAATTTCTGGGAGAAAACTGATTTCCAGAAATAATTTAACCTGCTTTCATAAGAGTTCTCTGTACATTAAGGACGGTAATAAATACTAAATAGCAAAGTGCAGGCCAGGCTAAATGCAATTCTCATGTAAAGCACATTGTCACTTACAACCTTTTTATCAAAGTCCTGTTACAAGTTTCTACCGTGTCTGCTCTCTATGAAGATATGGAAAACTTGGACAAAAATAAAATATTCTTTCCGCAGTGAGAATTTCCCCCTATTTACATACACTCTTACACCCTTATCTACTTTCTCAAGTGCTTTGCATTCTGTTCCTTCACGGATGTGCTGAGCAAAAGCTGAAGTTCATCAGTGACGTCTGTCCACCGCTCAGAGCTGCCTGCAGCCACCACAACGGCACTGATGGACCTGAGAAACTCCTGTAATTCTCTTTTCTACTCAAGTGTCAGCAGGTGAGGCAGCCAAGCCACGCTCTGCAAACTGAACCCCTTAGAGTTTGCACAGCCTTCCTCAACTAAGGAACTGTACACCAGCTGAAGGTACCTCCTTTCAGCCCTACACTTGGAATGATAATATTGGTTACAGCTGCTACCAGTGTTTGAACTCAAGGTAATAATTTTGTGGTTTAGGTCTTGTTTGTAGTGATCTGCACGGAGTGACTGTACCGTTTGCAGTTCAGGTCTGTAACAGCACAAAGCAATGTTCTTTTGGGTGCCAATGCAGGTTCTTAGAGGAGGCAAAAGTATTTAACTTTGGCTATAACATATTTATTTTTAATAAAATTCTAGTATTTTATGAAATCAAGCCTTGCTCAGCCTCTCAGATTTAATGTCATTAACACGATTAAGATGCATGTTAGGGCAGATGGGTTTTCATCTGCTCTTCTAGAGCCCAGGCAGTTGAATAAAGACACACAAATAAAGTCATGATTGTTTCTGTGATTTCAACTAAGCCATTTTAAAGTTGAAAACACTCAGATTTTATGACAATGCAACTACTCCCACTCACCTTTACCTCCCTTTCTCCATCCCCACTGATAATTGATAATCACAACTGCCATCTATTTTCCCCTGGAGATTGCTTCTCCATTTTTAATAATTTAGTAACACTGGCTGAAATTTTTCATCTACAAAAGTTTTTTCTTAAAGGTTAGTGTATTGATCTTAACATATCTACAGCACTGCTGTGTGGTTATCAGAGCAAAGGTAAGCCCTGCACCAGAGCACCCCAAACCAAAATCCACGCATTTAAATGGAAAAAAATTGCACACTTTCTACTGTAGCTCAGACAGGAGCCAGGCACAGACACATTTTGGAGAAGATAGGAATCAATGTCCGCACCATCAAGGCTTCAGAGGAGAACTCTAAAGACAGGATATTAGAGGAGCAGGAGAGACAGCTGATCTCAAAAGAGAAAGGCATTATTGTGTGGCCATTGCTTTGCCAGATACAGAATCTTAAAGTCTGAAAAAAATATAGCAGTATCTTCAAGTATTTAATCTGCCTTTCCAAATTGATTTATGCCTTTTACATCAAGTTATCAAAAAGCATAAAAAGGGAGAAAAATAATTAGGAAATATTTCTTCACCAGGTCAGCGCTTGTCTGAAATTCATGTTTCTTAAATATTTTTGCTCAAAAGATTGCCCAAAATACTCTTTTTGTTTGTTTGTCCTCTGGCACAGCACTGAGCAGCAGAACAGAAAGCTGAGTCAGGAGGACAAACACAACAGGGAGATTCAATTCCCTTCAGATCCTATGGTATTCCTGTGATGGCAAATCTACACTGGAAATCTCACTACACTGTCACACCAGTATTTGTAGCAGAGGGAAGAAAGAAGGAGAAAGACATGGAATGAGGAAGAAGGAAAAATAGAGAAGGGAGCAGGATAAGGAGAAAAAAAAAATAAAGGTGGGGAGAAAGTATGAAACGGAGTGAAAATAAATAGAAAAGAATGGAGCAGTTGTCAAATATCACCACTCTCTCCATTTTCATTGCTACGATCCAACGTGAACCAGCTGAGCTAAATCCAAGTGCTGCACGCTTACAGGTCACAAGGAACTGGTACTTTGTCTGGGAAAAAACCCCATTATTATGTCAACTGAAAACTGTATTCATACCACATAATTTCTGCAGAGATTTTTCTGAGTAGGTTTCACGATCACAGCCCTTTCCAATGTAATTGGTCTGCAATTCAATGGTGGTGTGGATTGAGGACACTGGTCCATCACACGTTTCTAGATGGATGCTGGGAAACAAGGGTATGCTGCCAGAGCCAGGCCTGTATTCAATCCGTTTGTTCCAGTCTGGAAAAGCAAACAAATAAAAAACAAGAAGATCCAATGGTAAGTAAAAAAAGGGAAGGGAGTTATATAATTTTAAATGACATATTGTTCTCAAAGGTCACTGTCTAAGGCAAAACTAAGAGTTTCTGAATTTGGCATCCATAAGCTACTGTTCTAAAAAAATTGGATTTTGGCCCTGTTTTTCTAAGAGTGTCAGGCTCAATTAAGTAACACTGCTGCTGGTTGAGTCACACAAGCATGGGCTACACACATCTCCTGACAAGAAGTGCTAATTGGTGTCAGTCTGGAGCTCCGGTGTCCATGTTCCCGTGACAGACTACAAGCCAACTCTACAGGGAGGAGGTGTCTGCTGCACCCAATTTGGTCAGATTTCACAGTGTTGTGATAAGAACAAACACCACCAAGGACCAGGCTACATACGTCAGTCTAATAATGATAGCATAGGGTTAAAATGTTTCTAAATTGTAGTAGCTAAGGTAGGCCCTGAGAGCAAGGTGGACATTCTGTTCAGGCAAGCCTGAACCTGTGTATCTGCCTGAGATGATAAGGGGCAAATCCAAACCTGTGTAAAAGATTAGGATAGATGGGTTAATTGTGTAGCTGCACCTGGGAAAAGGGGGCTGAAACTTATGCTTGAGTGGAAACAATAATGAATAAGATGATTATTTAGGAGGTCTTGAGAATCATGCTTGGGTAAATGATTAATATACACTGATGTAATGAGAAGGGTATATAATGTGGGCACCGGAAATCCGTGAGCTGGGATTGATTTGGGTTTGTACCCCTCTCCCCCGGCGCCTCAATAAAGCACCTGGCATATAACCTGTCCGTGGTTATGTGTTTCTATGCTAACAATATAACACCTCTGTAGTGCCACTTCTTGTCTTTGAACATCTTCCTCATTTTGTGAAGCATTAATGTCAGGAAGTTCCAGCTGAAAGGACGACTCGTGCTTCCAGCCAGATCTGACAAATCCGTGCTTATGCAGATGCCTCACAGCCCACAACATTTAAACAATCCCTTGCCTTAGGCAGCCACCTGTTTGTGCCACACATACCCCCGTGCTGCTCAACTGAAGCATTTAATGTTTGAAATCCAATTAATTATGGTGTTTGCAACATGCTTCAGAGAAAACCCAAACAAGCAGCAGTAATTACAAACATGTATTTTAGCTGTCTTTACAGCTCATATTTTCATCGAGTCACAGAATGGCTGGAGTTGCAAGGGATCCTCAAAGCTCTCTTAGTCCATCCCCCTGCCATGGGCAGGGACACCTTCCACTACACCAGGTTGCTCCAAGTCCCATCCAACCTGATCTCGGACAACTTGAGGGATGAGGCATCCACAGCTTCTCTGGGCAACCTGTGCCGTGCCTCAGCACCCTTACAGGAAAAAAAAATTCTTTCTTGTATCCAATCTAAATCCAGCTTAAAGCTGTTGCCTCTTGTCCTGTCACTACAGGCCTCAGTAAAATGTTTCTACCTTTCTTATAAGCCCCCTTTAAGCACTGAAAGGCCTTAGCAAGATCTCCCTGGAGCCTTCTCCACACTGAACAACCCCAACCCTCTGTCTGTCTCTAAAGGAGAGATGCTCCAGCCTTCTGGCCATGTTTATGGCCCTTCCCCTCGTTGCTCTAACAAGTTCCAATCTTTCTAGGTAAAAGATGATTTCATAAAGGGAAAAGTTCCAGTCAACAAAATCTCTGAAAGCAAATGGACAGAAACATTCTTTCTAAATATCAGTGGAAGGAAAACTAAGAGTAGATACAAATATATATGTGCATTTAGTAGATTTAGTTTTTCAACAGATCTCATTTTCAGAAAGCTTGAAAAATGGTGCTGTCTCCCACTGTCTTAAACTGTGTTAAACACTTAAAAAAAATCTGAACGTCCATGCAAACACTTTGAAGTGTAAGGCAGTCATCAGTCCAGCATCCAGGCAAAGATGCTACAATGACTGGTCTGCATTTCAAAATTCTCAGATCTTCTTCCTGACATAACCCAATTGGTAATCATGCAGCATTTTGTTATCAAGAAGAAGATGAGACTTCCTGGAACATTCTGAAAGTATGTTTAGTATCTATTTTTAGTAAAATCTTTAGGACTTGTACATCACGACTAAGACAACCATGAGTACATGACTGCCTGTGCACACATAACTGAGTTGCTATTTCAGTTGTAATTTTCAGGTAATTCACTCAATTTGTTCCATATTAAGTTAGATTTGATCTACAGTATTGCATATTGTCAGCTTAAACAGTTCCATTAGAATTTCAAGTCTCATATATGGGACATCATTACAATAATAGGTTTCTGTTCCCTCTCCATTGCAGAAATTTGAGGTTAACACGTTTCCAATAGCACAAGAGCAGCAAATTCTTTCAGGTACTTCAGGTAAAAATAAAATAATTTTATACAAACTAATAATATATGAATTACTGATCTTTATAATCTCTTATTCACCAGTTCAGGCATTATATTCCTCTACCCAAAAGGGAAAATAAAGTCTCATATATATCTGAAGATTTTCTGACTATTTCAGCAGCTTTCAGCCACATTTTCACTTCTCAGCTATACCAAATGAACCAGCACTGATGCAAAATATTCATTAGTGGATGTGAGATGTGACTGAATTACAAAGTGCAAGGTATCTGCAGCTGCACACTCACCTCCAGCTATATGAGGAATGTCCTATAAAACCCACACCATATAAAATGCCACTGCTCACAAGGAAGAATAATGGGAGCCCTCTGTTTCTGCCACAAGAACTGGAAGAGGTATTTCGTTTCACAGTATTACCTTTCAGCCTGGCAGAAGTGGGAATTTGTACCCAGAGATCATAAACCCTGCACCTCCTAAATCACTCACATTCGTCTCAGCCCTAAATTGTAAAACATCAACTAGACTTGAACCAGTGTCTTTGTACCTTGGTCCACTGCATCATCACAGACCAATCCTCATCCTACCAGCACTTCCTTCACCGACTTAGCAGATTTAGGAATTCCACCAAGAAGTCCCTCTCCATGCCAAAGGCATTCCCAGGCAGGCGTGAGGCAATGCTGGGGTAGGTTACAATCCTGTGATGGCAGAACAGTCCCTAAAGGCAGCGACAGCTCTGATAAGAACCAACTGGCTTATTTCTATAGTACCTGCCCCCAAGCACTTCAGCATCCCAGAGCTGTGAAGCTGAGGCCAGCACCCTCTGGATCTCACCACCAGTACAGGCAGCAACACTGGGAAGTGCACAGAGTTGGAACAAGCAACAATAAGTGGTAGTCACAGTGTGAAGAAATTATTGTGAGAGTAACCCAAGTCTTTAATTTAATTTTGAATGGGGTGAATATCATTATTTTACTTTCTCCCAGAATAACATCCCACATTGGACTTACTCAAAAGATCAGCACCTTCCTTCAGGAACGTGGTGGCACTTTTTCATTTCCTCTGGAAGTGACTCAGAGGAAAAGTCTTATGTAACCTGAGTCTGCAAAAGCCTCTGAATTTAGGTATTTTCCAGATATGTTCAGATACATAATCCCACCTGAACTGGCAGGCTGCACTTAGATTAGCTAAACCCAACCAACACAGTTCCTCCTTTGACACAAACCTGACACAAGTCCTGCTACAACACCACGTTACACTGCAAACTTAGGAAAGTAAAAGCTGTCAGGGTAGAAGACTAATCCCAGGGGGAAAGTCTGAATAAAATTAGTACTGTTTAGTCCTGCAGCCTCTGCTTGGATTTTATAATTCAAAAGGCTTTTGCTTGCCACTTGTGGCATAAAGCTACTCCAGACAACGCAAGACAGCCCTAGCTGGGTTATCCCTACAATACAACACTGGAGTGTAAATATCACCATATCAAGCTTGTGGTTCAGATTTCATCAATTATAAAGCAGCTATGTAAACTTGGATCTTGGTTTCTGAGATACTCAAACTATCGCAAGATCAAAATGGATCAAACTTCTGTAACAGTTTGAGCATTTAAAAGTAAATCCTAATGCACTAAACAAGTTTTCCTTTTAACAGCAGGATAATGTAAAGACTTTCCTTGATCTATAAACTTGAGGGTTTCTGTACTGTCTTTGTGATCCATGTTTTATATTTTAATTCATTTCTAATGTTGAATGACACTAAGAAGGATTTAATCTGATTTTTTCCCTTGAAGGAGATCATGCAGAGGCAGTATGATCTGATTCATGTCTCCTACACGTGTGTGGCCGTAAACTTTGATTCCATCTCACAGTGTTAAAAATGACGGCGATGTAATTAAAGATAATTGTAACACAATGAAATGCAAAACTTCTCTCCTGTTGCACTGAAGATGTGCATCTTGGCAGCTAAATGTAAGATAAAATTTATGTGGTGCTGTTAGTGAGCCTCTGCAGCATCCCCACGTAATTGCTGGAACAGAAGGTTCCCAGAGCAGTGTAATTGGTATCTCTTCTGTTTCCTCTGCAGCATCCTCACATCTGTGCTGTTTATGTAGGCTGGAGACTTGGCTAAAGGTTACTCTGGTGCCTTTTTTTATGTGAAATAAGATGAGTGACTTGTTAAGAAAATGATAATCAGGTCTGCCTCAGTTAAAGGGTTTCCACAGCAAAGAGAAAACTCAAACTAATGTCCAAAGATCTGCTGCAATACCATGGTTTGCTAAGAGATTTGAGTGTGCATCTCAAAGCATAAACAAACATTCATATACACCTTTTCCTTCTGCAGCATGTTGGTACTTTTAAAAAGACAAAGAAAAAAAGTGACAGAAATTCTTGCTTAGTACAGGACAGTGGAAGGGCTGCTGCTGCAGGAGCTGGTGAACCCTAATGGAATAATTGTTGTGCCTGACCTACTGACACTGAATATTCCCTCAAGTGATAAAGTTTCCAGCTCTAATAGTGCCTAATTATGTGAAATAAACCTGTAAGAATCTAAAAACCATGAAACAATAGCACAGTTAAGCTATTATTTGTTGTGAGATTGCATTTGAATAACACATTTCCCACAGTGTCAGAGCGCCAAGGGCACTAATAAGCCCTAATGAACCTCCACAAGCTTCACCTGGGGCCTCCATCTGCCCCCCATGGGCCTGGAGCTCTGTTTAAGCTCAGCCCCATCAGGCTGGGCTGCAGGTGCTGGTCTGGCTCAGCCACAGCATCCCTTGATCCAGGAGCCAGCCCAGGGACTTGCTGCTCTGGCTTGACAGAGCCTCATCACTGTGGACCTGCCCAGTGACCTGACCCCAACCCTCATCCATGGATCCACTTCCTGGGACCTCCTCACCATGAGGGGTGATCTGGCATCTTGGCTGAGCCCAGCCCCTTCTCTGGGTCTGCCCTGCTCCCCTCAGCAGGGCGAGGGGTTGGCCCTGGGTGATGAAGGCTCTGTTATTACAACTGGCTCTTTGCTTGCTTTCCTTTAGGGAACAACCTTGTTGTTGCCAGGTTTGGGTTGGTCACGGATTTCTAATGTCTCTGCTGGATTCTAGAAGACAGACTCTGAAACAGTGCATGGAGTAGTTACCCAAATCAATTAATTGAGCGTGTCATAACTCGTGTGGAAAGTCTTCAATTTCTCAGCCCAAGGTCTAAGAATATGTAGAACTTTTTACACGCAGAGAAAAAAAAATCATAAGGAAAAGCTTCAAACCTAACTGGATATCCTGTAGTGCTTTAAATTTTGGGCAGAGGAAATGTTAATGGAAAGATGCTGTCAGCTGCATCTCAGAGATAAGAAACTTCTCAATGAAATCATAATTGCCCCAGCAAAGCTCAGAAGGATCTTGCAGTAAAAATTCAAAAAAGAAAAGATTATTTTTTAGTTGCAAATGCAGAAATGTGAACAAAGGAGTTATCTTGCACAGAGGTCTATGGAAATAAGAATCAGGTTACATAGGTCTAAAATGAACGGGGGTTTTGTATCACTTAAGAATGGAAAAGACTGACTTCAGTATTTCAGACCTCACAGATAAGCAGCACAGCCTGCAGAGAGGGCAATAATGGGTTACTCTGAAAATGTGAAGTTCATGGTACACAGGGAACTAACTGGTAATGATCCCTGTGAGTCTGCCTTGGGAGTGTCATTTGATATTTCCATTTGCAGTCTTGGCACAAGACCAGGACCACGTTAGTTACTGCTGCCAGTGAAGGGAAAAAAAGGCAGTGCCACACCAGAAGTCAATCTAGAAAGAGGATATCCTAAGCACAGAATAAGATGACCTTGAGAACTGGTGTTACAGAAATAGCGCTTAGCAGTAATGATAGAAAGTGCTCAGGAACTTCAGCAAACTGCTGAGAAATCACTGAAAAACGACAAATGGAAAAAGAGCTGATTCCATTAAGACAAGAACAGCATTTCCACGAGCCACCAGTCTGATACAACCAGGCAAAAGAAAGGCAGTCTTGGAATATATAAAGCACTGTATTTTCAGTAAGAGGCCATGGTAAAAAGAAACATGAAAGGACCTGGAGTGCTCAGGGAAGAAGTATTTAGCTATAATGCAGAAACAGAACTTACTGAGGGCAAATCTTAAAAATTAGATTGGAACAGGTATGACTGCTTTCTCTGAATATGTCTGGTAGTCAAAGAAGAGTAAAAACAATGTTGATTCAAGTACAAAAACAATTATGAACTTACGTAAATTTTAAGCTCAAAACTCGGTAGTGCTCAGGAGTTCAGTTAATTTTCAGATGTCTGGAGTGGTTATTTAGAGTGGGTTTTCTACTAAAACGGTGCCATTCAAGTTAACAGCTGAATGTAAGTATTTCATTCTGATTACCCTGGTTGAAGGATGTATGGCTAATGCATGCACAGCAGTGCCAAGCCTAGACTGGCATAAAGACTCCCTGCTTCACAATAAATTTCATTTATAAAAATATGGGTGAATATCTTACAGCTAAGACAACACAAGGATGGTGTTTTGAGCTGCTAGGTATGTGCACAAGTGTAATACAAGTTGATTTATGCTTAGTGCAGAAAATACTTGGCCCTTTAAAATTGTTCAGTAAGACTGGGAATATTATCCTCATCAGCAAGGTTTCTGCACTTGACCACCCTCCTCCAAATAATCAATTGCCTTAGTAATCATATTCCTCTTTGTTAAAAGCACTGGCAGAACGAAAGCCAATATGGTTTTGGTTTTCCTCAGTAATTGGATCTTACTAGAAATCCCCCATGAAATCCATTCTGAAGTCACTCAGCAGCTACTGCGAACAGCATCTCTGAGGAACGTTGACTCAGAAGCGATGTAAGATCACTCTGCTGCTGAAACACAAGGTCCTGCCCTTCTCTGGACAAAAGGAGGATTTTATTTCAGCAGGAAGAGCAAGCTGATCTGACTGCACACGGCCTCTGAATGACTATTCAACCTTAAAAAGGTGGTAGGAATGTGCCTTTTGGTGGTAGCAAGGGCCCAGGCCACCTCAGTGAGCCCTACATGCCTTAGAAAAGAAATTATATGCAATATCTTTGATACATTAACTACCTTTATTAAATACTTTTATAATCTATTAGGTGAATAAACAAAGAGAAGCTTTTATTTCAGAACTATTTTTAAGCCAACACTATGTCAAAATAATTGAATTTTTCAGGACTATCTCTTTTAAGATGAATTTTTAAAGAACTTCAACCTTATTGTCTTCCTTGGGTAGTCGGGTGTGGATGCATATGGGTTCACAGACCTTGGAAGATAAATGTAAGAAATCTTTTCAGATTGGTAAAACACTCGAGGCTGGATGCTGTGAAATCCTGTTTTCTATTCAGAGTCCTAATTGTCTGTTAAACTGCATGTTAGTCCCCATTGCTTATGCAAGGCCATATGAAATTTGGCATAGCAAAAAAGTCTTCTTTCATGAGGAGAGACAATGAGACTTCTGAGTTTTGGACTGTTGTCTTTGCTCCACACTCATCTCCCCAGAAGCACAGCCGGCCTCCCCTGTTTGTTTCAGGAAAGCAGAGTTCTCTGACACTTTCCTGGGGTATTCAGCCAGTTGCTTTAGAGAAGCTTTTTTCTTTTAATAACGATTTTCTGTCTGAAATCAACTGCATTTTAGGGAGCAACCTCACTTGTGGTTTAATTGCCAATAATTGAGCGGACCTCTAACAGTCTCAAAATGTATTTTTTAAGTTTGTGGGTTCGTGATTCTGCCCGTTCTTTTTTGAGGCTAAACGCTTTCTCCCCACACAGTACATCGCTCACCAGAGAGCCAGAACCAGAGGTACAAGAATAATTGTTTTCAATTTTCTGCTATCTTGCATCTTTCAGCACATTAATTTTTATTTAATTTCGATTTGTTATCCCACTATGTGGGAACACTAACAGTTTTGTGAAAACTGTTCCTGGAAGGAGCAGAAATGTGACAAAAAGAGATTACAAGACCATAAATGAACAAAAGGAAACCTGGTCTAGATTGCAGGACATTTCTCCTCATGCTATTTAATGAAAATACTTTATGGATATTTAGTACCGTGTTGCCACAAGTCTGCCCACCCTGCTTTGAATAAGGAAGATGAAACTTTACAGAAATCAATGTTTGTGACATTAAAACAACTGCAATGAGATGAACCACACTGAAAATGAATCCCCAGGAAGAAGTGTAGTGCATGCTTTGTGTCCACAGAACTGAAATCAGGCAGAGCCCTGGAGGGAGGGACAGAACCTGGGGAAGGTGTTGAAGATATCAGGTTTTTGCTTAGGAAGGAAACCCCTTAATTGTGTTTAAAAATGTTTTAAACCAAAACTCAAAATATCTTCAACTGCAGATTGAGCCATAATGACATCAGGAGTACCATCATCACCCAGCTTTTCTTGGTAATACAGTCCTTTACCTACCTGGCAGGACATGGTCACTCCATTGTTTGGGAATCGGGGACATGAAAACACAGCAGGCATGAAGAGATTTTGTAGCACAGCTCTAGAAGTCACTTGACAAAACTCACTAATGAGAATTTCCAATTAAAATAGCTGATTAGGAATTAATTTAGCTCATTGATTTACATTTTAGCTTGCTCAGGACACAAGTGACGCTCCAGAGTGGTCTGTTCAGAATGGGTTGATGTCAGCCTGGGTCAAGTTTGTTTCTAAAGTAGCCTCTAAGTAAGAGGAGGCTTGTTTGCTGAAAACATCTGTGTGGGGATCTGGCTGCTTGTGTATTAATGCCCATTATCACAGAGCAGGGAAGCAGCTCCTAGATTTAATGAAGACTTCAATTCTATTAGCCCAAGGGAATATTGATTAAAGGAAAGCACCTTGGTTTGTGCAGCCTTATTTGCTCTGTCACACGTCAGTCATGTGCCATTGGCCTCAACAAACAGGAATAATCTTGAATTGTTTTACATAAGCCTGTTCTTCCCAGTCCCAGCCCTGCACAGTGGAGGTTATTTGAAGGGTATCTACATTGAAATTTGCTGCACTAAAATTTTTAATACTGAATTTGCATTAGACTACTACAATCTATATTCATGATAATTACATAAACAAGTGCACAATATTTCAAATTACAAAAGCCATTAACTTTTAGGAACTAAGTGCCAATGCCATAAATTGAAATTCCAAGTATTTATTTGTTCAAGATAACACTGAAGGACAAGAAAAAAAATCCCGTATTTTAGCAACATCTCTTATAACCAAAGACTCAGAATATTCCTCTTTTCTGTCAAAAACCACCCATTATTTGACTTCCTGTAGTCATCCAATCTTTACAAATACAGCATTATTTCAAAGAAGATGGAGCAAACCTGCTGGCTGCCCCTTTGTGGGGAGGTCACAGAGCGACAGACACAGGGAAGAAAGAACACTACAAATATCTTCCATTCCTAGTCTCTCTTTAACTATGAGAAACACTCTTGGAAAGTTTTGCTTTTTTGATCTTATTTTTTTCCCTAGAAGCAGGTGATTGTTACAGATACTGGCTCAAACTGGAAAAAAAACATCACCTACAGGAATCTCTCCACCTTTAAAACTAAACAGGCATAAAAAAGTCTCATTAAGAGAAATGTATAAATTTCTGGAAGTACTGTGTTGCAGCACATTTTCAAATTACAATTAATGACTTAGCAATTAAGAACTGAAGCCCTATCTACCCAATTGTTTACCTAAAGACCTTCTACCCTGAGTAGGAGACATCCCCTTGACTTTGTGCTCCTTGACCCGGGGATGTGCCAGTAAGGCGAAGCAGTCACGTGTTTGACAGATGGAAAGGTACAAATAACATGAACAAAGCATAAAAAAAACCCCTCAAACCCCAACCAAACCTCATGTGAGGTTGTTTCAATTACTTTTATTGGTTACCAGGTGTCTAAACCCAGCTGATGGGACCAGTAACATCCATCTCTCCTATAATGTTTGAACTAAAAAGTAACTATGACAATACTGGGCAATACAAACACACCATTACCACCTTTGCAAAACTTATTCAATCAATAAAACACCTACATCAAAAAAATATAGAAATGAAAAAAAAAAAAATCAACAGTTGCACCCATTTTAATACAAATCCCAAGATAATTTTGGGGTACTTATTTATCTGAGATAACTCCATAAAATGGAAACAGAACATTTCTCCAGTGTAAACAGACCACAGTTTTATGGAATAAATCATTCGAACAGTAAGATCAGTTAGAAAATGGGGAAATAGCCCAGAGGTATTGTATATTTTTTTTAACAAAAATGGTATTCAAAGTATTTGAGTACTAGTACTTCCCAAAAAACTGAAATGTGGCTCTGCTCCAGGTGAGGCCTGTGGAAATGGAATCCTGCTATTGCAAACATTTCATTACAAGCTCCTCTAGACCAGGACTTCTCATTTTACAAAGAAAACCTTTTTTTCTTCTAAATGTCAACCTGCAAATTTATCTTTAAGTACAACAGCCAAACTGATTTTTTTCCTTCTCAATCGTTATGTTTAAAAATTACAGTTGTGAAGGTCAAGTTAGTCCTGAATGACACCTGCATAATTTGGTCACATCCAGTTGATTTGTCTGTAATCCAGCCCTCATTTTCATCTTAATTCCTAATAATTAATGGCATATCTATCTTCCCAGTACATAGTCAGCTGGGGTTTTCTCCATTCCAGACAGGGTGTAGATCCTTACAGCCTTTTTAGAAAATCAATTCCTACGGAAATGTCTCAATATCAAGACAGGAATCAGCTTTAAAAATGCTTATCACTCCCAGCGAGGGTGCCTTGGCTCCTGCATGCCATGAAAGCCAATCCTGAACCTGGAACAAGATAACCTGAACAACTCCAGCTCACATGGCTAAAGTACCTTGCCATGGTGGCTTCAAAAGCACTCTTTAAACAAATAGTAGGAGAATGGCAAATCAGCAGCAGTTTTTTTATCCTTCCAGTATATTCAGACTGACTCATAAGATAAATTACTGGAATAGAAATTTGTCTTATTTCTTTTTGTCTGGTCTGCTCTTTGTTCTGCCTAGAGAAGAAACATGGCAAATGGAAACAAATGTGGGATTATCATCCACTTTGTTAGCAGGCTTGGAGTGAGGCATAAGAAATAACAGCAGTTTTCCACGCCGGTGCAATAAGCACCCTACTTTCCTTACTGCGAGGTAGAAGGAAAACACCAAAGAAAAGAGATTTAAATAAAAAATTAAAATAGATAAG
This sequence comes from Dicrurus megarhynchus, assembly GCA_013399195.1. NCBI lineage: Eukaryota > Metazoa > Chordata > Aves > Passeriformes > Dicruridae > Dicrurus > Dicrurus megarhynchus. Next base: position 449,310 of record VXAD01010092.1, on the reverse strand, counting down.
CTGTTAAACCTTACCTTGCCAGCCTGGTTTGCACACTGGTTTGACGTTAACTCGTACCAAGACATCTTCTGTTGCATGTTTCTGCCCACAGTCAAAAGCTGTGACCATTATCTCATACTGGTGCTGTTTATCGTAGCTCAGTTTCTCGGTGTTCCTGATGTTACCTAGAGATTCAACACAAGAAAACATTCAGAGATTCATTCTTGGCTAAGCACACACACACTGCAACATTTGGGTCCTGGTTCATCAAGTGCTTTGTGACTTTGAGCTCTTTAAGGCACATGGGACATCCACAGGCAGGACAGTTCTGAGGAATAGGAAGGGTTTTCTTTCAGAGCAGAGAAATAAGAAGATCGTAGGCAAATATAGGACGGGAGGGATATAATGTGGGCATGGCTCTATCAGGAAACATCTGCTCAACAGCACTTTCTAAAGTAAGATGGTAAAAGTAATTAGCAGTTACATCTTGACATGTGAGATATGAGTAGGTGCACCCTCATTTTTCACATTTTCCACAATACACTGCTTTAACAGCCACATTCCTGAGATCCACTACTGAACCCAAGTATCTTCCTGTTTTCCCAAAAGCTATTACCCTTTAGATGAGAGACATTTTAAAAATAGGAAAAGCCCCAGAATCACCTCCTGCATTACAGTGCTCAGCAGTATTTGATACGGCAGCAGTTATCACATGGAAAATAAAATCCAGCAACAACAGGGTTTATCTGCTGAACCTGCCACGCATATAAAGGTGACAAATTACCTGCTTCAGGAACAAAGACATCAGAACGAAAGGAAAAGGTCTTTCTCAGAGTAGCTCCTGCAGGACTGGGAGAGCACTGTGCAAAATGTATGGGTTTGCTATTAACAAGTTCAGTATTTTAATTCTGTCCATTTCCACTGAAATTTACTTTTTGCTCAAGTTGAAACTTCATCCTGTTTAATCCATTTCATGCTTTTGCTCAGGGCTGTTTGTTTTATCATCTCTTTGAATGAGGATTTTTGTTATAGAATTCAAGAAACAGACATACTCAGCAGCAATGCTCCACGTAACTACTTTATTACAAGGATCAGCAAAATCCAGTTGACTGTGCTAAATTTGAACTGGCCAGCCCCCATATCCTGGAATTTAGTCAACTGATCCCCACAGATGCTGGCCAAAGTCTCTTTTGTCAGGCACAAAACGTTAGGCTTTGTTTGGGCATTTGGGTTTCATTTTCTTTTTTCTTTTTGCTTAAATAAGTGAGAGACAGGAGAAAGCAGACAAATGCAACTTTTTAAAAGAAGTCTTTCACTAAAGCTCCATTCATTTGACAAGTGAAGACTCTTAGCAGGTGTCTCTCTGTTGCTCACTCCTTATCTTGTCAGAGCCCACCACTTCTCTTTCTACTACTACTACATTAAAGCCAACTTTAGGAGTTTAACTGAAACAGATGCAAAACTTTTCAGGTCAGGCCTGAAGAAAGGCTGCTTTTTGCATTTATCACCATCTTCAGGTTCGAAATTTGTAGCTTACATAGACTCTTACATCTGCAGTTGTAAGTCAGGCCCAATACCCCATTTACTGTTGACTCTGAGTCTCCCTCCCTCCCTTTCTGAACAGGGCACAGAGGAGGACAAGCCCTTCTAATATTTTTATGTCCCAAAAGGACAAACGAAATGAGCTGCTGAAGGCTAATACGGAAACAGGACAGTGTCCTGCAGCCTCTGGGGTTCTCTCTCCGGGGTACCTCATCTTGCCAGGCATTTTCAGCCCTGCCATGGACACAGCTCTTTCCTCCCCACAAGCAACTGCAACAACCACACCAACTACTTCATTGGTTTTTGAGTTAGTGATTGACAAAACAATTTAACCACCCATTTTACTATCTTGAGTTGCCTGATTAGTAGCTGCCTAAAAGGATTTCATGAAAAACTGCCACTGTATATACTGAATTACTGATTTTATATCTGCTCAGTTCTTCTGTCCTTTCTGCATTATATTATTTCTCAAATTTATCTTTATATTTCCCTATTTGGTTCTCGGTATTATTTTAGTCTGTGATGGGCAAAAAAAAATTCTCAAGAAACCAAAATTGTCCAAATCTTCGTTAGCAGATTGCTAGAATTTGTGTGGCACATTAACTGTCCTACAAGATTTATAAACCATTACAACATATTTACATTTCATTAACTCTATCTTCCAAGATCTGTATTTCATTATGGCCATTTCAGATTTGGACTACAAAGATTCTAACTCTTAGGTGTTATTCTGGAAGGTCATTTGGATGACTTGCAGATGCTACCCAATAGTTTATTGATTTCCTAGTAATTTTTTTCTCTTACCTCTGATGCTTTATGATTCTTTGGGTTTTTATAATTCAATCAACACGATTAAAAAGTAGACATGGAAGGGAAGCACTATAAACACAGACTAATTAAAGTTTGAGAGATGACAGTCTGAAAGTTTCTGTTTACATCTCACCCATAGACAAAAAAGTAATTAACAACATTAGAAAGAGAAAATTTTAATGGGAGAAGTAAGTACATTTCTACACAGTTCAAAATTAGGCCATGATTTTTTTTTTCTTTCAGTCTTCCTAAATATCTGCCTTTTCCTGGAAATACCCAGAGCTATAACAAATTTTCAAACAACAAAAAGCAGATCAGTGACTACAAGAATATAAAAAGTCCTTCCTGAGGACACAGACATTTACACCTCTGTTTCTTCAAGGTCAGTTTTAGGGATAGATGGACGTAGACATGCCTCTTTTATGGTTCTTTCATCTTACTTTGGAGAAGTCACGAGAATGGGGAAAGACTTGGCTGATTTTAGTATGGCAATTCCCTCCTAAATTCCACAATTACTAAGTCCATTGAAGGGTTAGAATTTCTTCTTGTCAAAAAAGGTTCATTTTTAAATGCTAATGGAAAGAATCTGTCACTTAATAAATACATAACTATCAGATGCAGATGCTCAGCTATGAAGTTTGGCTTTACTTTTCTGGCAACATGAAGTTTGCACAGCTCCTACCGCAGCTCTCGGTGCTGTAAAGAGAGAACTTGTGAGGTCCTGTCCCATCCAGGATAAAACCTACAGGCCCCTATCTCATCCTCACATTGAACAGCCTGAACACGTGTTTGTGAAGTGCTCCCCAGAGATGGGTGGCAAATACGAGTCATCCCCATTTTAGGTGAGAGCAGGTCAGAGCTGTGACAGAATTTGTACCTGTACCTGAGTTCTCTGATCATCTGACCATAATCCCTGACAAATACAGCACGAGATATGCAAATAGAAATGGGTTTTGCTGGCATTACAACAGATCTGTGCATTGTGGTTTAATTTTTCTGTCACCTGAAGAAAGCCGACACAATATTGATACAGTAACTGACTTGATCTGGATTCTCTGCTAAGGAGAAAACGAGACTAATCTGCATGCAATAGTACTTTAAAACATATTCTGCCTTATACCTTTAATCACAGTTCTTTGCACAGCAAAGCATAAATTTGTCCTCTGCCTTTACATGACTGTATTTTATGACTAAGAGTTCATTACCCTCCAAGTTGGGCTCATCATATACAAGAGTGAGTTTTATTAGTGCTATAGTTTCAGAACACAAAGTAATTTTATTCAGGAGGAAATTACATACCAAGGGCCAGAGTTCCTGAATGTAACTGGGAAGTTTTATATTACCTTCCCAAAGTGCCTAAGTTACAAGGACCTGTAGGAAAGACCCCCGTGATGCTGCTTCCTGTGCCCACCCACTCCTGCCTGCCATGGAGTGGGGATGAGGCAGCCCGTGCACCAGCGCAGCCTGCAGGGCTCTCTCTGCCTTCCTGCAAATGTTCCCCAATGTGTAATATAATTTTTCAGAGCCAAAAAATGCTCCATGCATGGATCTAGAGACAAGAAGTTTTACCTAACAAGACAATGACCTGCCAGAAGAAATAGATCTGGTGGAATAACTTCACCTTTCAACAGACCTGTGTTTGGGGTTAGTTTCATATGTTGGTCATGAAAAAATCCACCATCTGGGGCAGACAATGGCATGTTTTCCTCACAATTCACCCCCACCTCAATCTTTTGGGGCCCCCTGCAATATTTACAAATTGATTTTAAGGTCTCTGGTTATCCTCTTTCTGAGCAATGAAGCTCCATATGTAGGTGACTGAAAAGCACCAAAAAATCACAACCTGCAGAAGACACAAGAACCTAGATTTGTATTTCACAATGGCTAAAAAAACCTGTTAACAAAATCCTAATTAGCACAGTATTAACAGACAGTCCCAGGCATCTCATACATCTATTTTAACTACCCTATAGGGAACAAAAATGGGCATGTTTCCAAAGAATTTGCACCAGAGAAAGTTTATATCAGCTGCCATAGAGAGACATTCTCAGCAGTGAAATGTGTTGGAACTAAGCAACATATTTCTGTCACAAAATAAAAGTGTAGCCATCTATTCTAACTTTGTCTCTAATCCCAGTGGGTTTAAGCAATTACCATTATCCTAAAAAATTGCAAATTAGACTGCAATTACTGTTGGTTGTGGCAGCACTGTTCTTTTAGTGAACAAATAGATCAAAAATATTAATTGAATTCATGACCAAGAGACTGCAAGTATTACAACCTTATACCAATTATTCACTGCAGGCTTTAAAGTCATGTTTAAATCAATGATTTTCTCATTGCCTTTGCTGAAAAGCAGGTCCCAGGCACATGGGGACAAAGATATAACCAAGGATTCCTGACATTTCCCATGCTTTTGATCATGGTTTGACTGTGAAAAGACATGATCACTCCTGAGGCAGCTGCTCTGTGTGATAGGAGCTGAAAAGGCACGAGCAGTAGAAATGACTGCTCTGTATCACACCAATTTCAGGGTATTCTCTGTCCCTTATATCTGCCACAAACCTGGCAGGAAGTTATGAAACAAACTGTGACTTCTGTAAGTACCCACCCTCCATACAGGCAAGTCATGTGGAGCTATGGGAAAAAAATGGATTCAGAGACACGGAGAACTTTCTCTCATGACAACATGGGAAATCTCACAGTTAATAAAAAAATCCACAGAGAGGAAAAGCTTCTAGGAAATTGCTTCCAAATATCTACTTCCAAATGCCCACTTGCTGTAAAAAATCCTTTGTGCAATTCTCTGGATTCTCAAGAATCCTCAGGATTACTGTGCCAGCTGCCCTCATTTACCCAAACACATATTCCTCATGATTGCACTTCCTGTACCATACCCTTGCTTCCCAGTGTGTGGTAATGAGAGAGATTTTTCCCCAAAGTCAGTACAATTTATTGATGTAACAGGTTGTTGTCTTCTGATGCTCATCTGCACACTGTGCAAGATCTGCACAAATACAGATGAATAATTTTTGAACAGGGTAAAGAGTTTGTATAAAACATCCCGACATGAAAATGACTGCTCAGAGAAAACACTAGCTCCATGCATGCTTTCAATTTACAGTTTGGCCAAAAATCAGATTGAACTTCTGAACTGAACTCTCCTCCTACAAACAACGTGGATTAAATGCATCTGCTAGGAGAGATAAATCAGAGCACTGCTGGCTATGTACACAGGGTGTTTCTTCTGGGGAAAATATTTTGTATTGTCTGAAACAAGCAGAGAATGGGAGGAAGGATCTTCCACACACTTTTCATGCAGCTCAGCCACCATTCCCAAACTCAGTTCCATGTTCTATGCTGTTCCAGGAAGCTGACATACAGGGCCACCAAGGTCAAAAACTGCTGCCTGTGGAAAACTTAATATGGTTTATTATTTTCCCTAAAATATAAACTATATACCTTAGAAAGACAACTAAAACCAACAAACAAATTGAAAAATGGTACTAATTCTTCAAAGTACATTTTCTTCCATGCTGCAGAATAAGGGATCCACTTCAGGAAGCACCACAGGTGGGCAGGACTGTGGACCCATGATCCTAGAAGTTTTATCAATAAACATATGCAGAGTATTATATATTCAGGCTCTGCTTCAGGAAGTTCAGGGGGATGGGACTAGCTGTAATCCAGTGAATAAACCCTGCATTAGGGAATACATGCTGCATCGGGGAGTGCCATCACTTGGATGGGAAACAGGATCTGAGACAATTAGGAGAATGGGCTGAGTGACCAAGAATCATGTTACCTGATCTGGTGCCTTAATTTCCACAGGAAATTACTGCATCGCTTTCTGCCCCAGTCTTAGACAAAAGGGATGGAATTTCTCAGTGTAAGGATTCCTCCGTTCTCGGAGATGAGAACAGGATTTCTCTCTGGAGTTCACTCTCCAGCCAGGTGATCAGCTCGTCCCAAAGGCACTGAGACCCCTGCAGACAGCCCTGCTGTGCCAGCACTCACCGTTCCTGTCGATGGCAAAGGGCACATCCGTAGTGACGATCTCGTAGTTGCAGATCTGGCTGTACTGGGGGGAGCAGTCCTCATCTATGGCTTCCACCTGCAGGATGCTGTCATAGATCTTCCCCTCTGTCACAGTGGCCTTGTACACGCTCTCCTTGAATGCTGGGGAGAACTCATTGACATCCTTTACCTGGATATGGACTACTGCCCTAAAATAGGCACACAGAACATCAAAGAGAAAAATTAGTTTATCGCGACACCTCACTAACAGTTTCTTTTCAAAACACTTGAAAAGGCTGACAGAACATATCAGGAAAACTGTGTAAGCCCCTATTAAAATGAGATATTACTGAATTTTTAGGTTTAATTTGCCTAATTTACTATCTTAATGTGGCACTAGGTAAATGTCTATTGCCATGGCTCGTAGGGAGAGGGTTTCACAGTGCTCCCTATTAAAATCTGCCCCTAAGAATGAACCCAGCAGAAAGCCAATGATATCATTACAGGGTAAAATAAGCAAAGAGAAAGGAAAAAAATCACAGTAGTCTTACATATGCACTACCTAAAAAGGGTCAGTTTACAAACATTCTGCCATATTACATAAGGCTCTCACCTTCTGCTGATGATAATTATCTAATCCTTCAATTTGTTACAACACTGTACATACAACCCATCAAGGCCTTTGGTGAGTAAACTCTAAAGGCCTTGCTTGGGAAGGATTTGCTTTCTGTTTGGTTTGATAGGCAGGGGAACAGAGGGACACAGAAGGGATGTTCTAGAGCAATGACAGAGCCACAGGAAAGGCTGGGACCCCAGACAGCGTGGCTGTGTGTGTGCTTCCAGACAAAGTCTGGTGGCAGTGGGCCAGATTTCATTTAGTCAAGATTAGACCAAAATTTTCCCCAAGTGGATTTCTACCAGATTGTTACTGACATGAGAGGGGGGAACATAATAAAATTTGATATCGTGAAGCAAAACCTGTTTCTGTGATTTGATGGTTATCTGCTATTGCAGATATATATATAGGCTTCCTCCTAAATGGGTATTCTTTTTAAATATCCTGAAAACTTCAGCATGCATTAGAGACCTAATTAATTTTTTAATTGTCATGTGTCCTGGATGAGCAAAAGAAAGAATGATTACTATAAATCATTTATTATAATGCTCTCAGCAAAACGAACAATTTGTAGAGCACTTACACATCTACGTGAGTTAAATTCATCTTTAATGACAAATGGTCTGGAGCTCAGTTTCATGAATTTAAAGGGAAAAAAGGCATTGTACCACCAAAGCTTATGCAAGGAATTGGCTCCGTGGTAAAAAGTATCACCTACTGACCTTCGATACACTCCTCTTCCGAGGATTTTAGTTCCTCTGAGACTCGCTGTCCAAAAGCTGAGGTCAGAGACACTCTGTTCAAACGTGACACTGCTCAGCTTATGACATACATATACTAAAAAAAGGGGATGACTCCTCTTTTATAACCATTTGAAATGAGATGAACAAAGAGAAAACCTATTTAAAATTGCGAATATCAACTGAAAGCCAGCTTCTATGACCTGGATGTATTCAACGTGAAAGCAAGAATGGGAAATAAAAACCAAAACTGAGATGCATTTATCCACTTGAATAGGGATCCTATCAAAAGCTTTAACTTGAGCAAACAAAAAGGAATATATTTTCTAATAGGAAAAAGGAATGAAAAAAGGGGTGGAATATTGCAACAATGGCTCATCTTTGTTTTATTTGCTTTCTACCTGACAATAACATAGACTGTAGAGTGAATGTATGCCAAAGCAAAAAAATATTTCTCCTCCTTTTCACCCACTTGTGAGATTTCTTCCAGTTTGTTCCACCTGGTCCTGATCCGCAGTCGTAGGCCTGGATGATGAATGTGTATTCCTTCTGCAGCTCACAGTCAATCGGGCTCTTTGCTCGAAGCCGACCCTCTCCCGACGTCTTGTTCAGCACAACAGCCTCGAAGGGCATTTCTTGCCCGTGGATTTTAAAAGCACATATTTCACCTGTGAGGAACAGCACAAAACAATCATAACTGATGGGGGGGTCTAAGTCTTATGCACTGGAGTGACACCTGCAAAGTTCATTTGTATTTCACCTGCTGCTACAGAGGGGGGAAATACAGGCTCAGGCAGCAGGTCATTATGCATCCCAAAGGGCCATTAAGCAGGTGCTTGTGCAGTGGGATGCGCTGAGCAGCTCCAGGCACACACCTCCCTCTTCCTCTGTCAGTACTAAATGGTTTCTGAAAGCCCCAGAGGCCATCCCATATGGTACCAACAGCAACACTGCGCTGAATTATTTTTGAGCTGAATTAAGAAACTGTATTTATTTAAAGAAAAGAGCAAAAAGAAAAATAGATAATATTTCAGAGGTGGTCTTTTTTTAACTGCTGTCACTGCTTGGGCCACTTAAGCTGCCAGGTGGTAGCAGATGTGCAGATTCTTGCAGTTTAGTTTCCCAACAGTGGAAAAACTAATGGTGCAGAACACGGGCACATTCAAAATACCTCCTGCTTTATTTACAGACATACATCATCTTTGGAACAGAAGTAGTTGAAGGAACACAGACGAGCGTCCCTTTTGGACATCTCAGTCACCCACCCACATTGACACTCTCATACATGAGTGCCTTCTTGGCAGCAGCTCACTCTGCCTCCAAACTGTTTCCTAATATAATAGATCCACAGCATCTCTCAGAGGAGTACTATAGAACAAAACAGATGATATAGCAAGGACTAAAAAAAATTGATTTGGTCACAAAAGACAACATAAAGAATCTTGTGAGAATATGAGTCTGGAAAGGAAAAAAGACCCAGTTTCTAGTGTTCCTTTTTTTATCCTTCATACTGATAGCAAGGATATGCACACTGAGTTCATTTTTAACCACTCCAGAATCCAACTTCAAAAATGAAATATTTATACAAAGACCAATGTGACTTAAATATTTTTATGACACATTAAACACATGCTCTTTTATGAGCAAGTCAGTCTCGGGACATGCATTATAGATTCAAAGCTGTCTCCCACTCACATAATCCTTTTCCATTTATTTCCAATTTACAGTTGCAGTCTTTTGGAAATCTCCTTGCCAATCATATCTGAGCCAAGTGCCAAATTCTAAATTAACTCTGAATCTATGACCTCTAATTCAGGCCTGGCTCCTCTTTCTCTATTATAACGTATTGTTTATTTTTGCAAAAGAGAGCAGACAGTGACTTTATAAAAAGTGCTGAAGCTCATAATTCCTACTATGTGTGAAAAATAAAAAATGGCAAGGGTGCGTGTGCAGGGAGGGTGGGGATTAGGTACACTGAGGTAGAAACACAGGATTTTTAGAATATTCCCCCAACTATCATCACACAGGCTTCCCTTAATGACCACAGGAGCTGAAGCTTTGCTCAGCTACATCCACTGACATTTAGGCAGACGAATCTCACACTTAACAATTGCAATCAATCCTACGAATGTCTTTACAGGATCAGCACACAGTTGTTTTGATAATTATGAGGCTCTGAAAACGTCCAATAAACCTCTGCTTGGACATTTTCCTGCTGCACCCCCTCCCTCCAGGGGTGTGAAAGGGCCGTGGAGTTTCCCAGGACAAAGCTGTGCTCTTTTCCAAGCTCTCTGCTGTTCACCCTCAATGAGTTCCAATATTTGGGCTACAGAAGAAGCAATGGACTTTACCCTGAGAATCAGATTTTGAAAAAAGACTAACACTTTGCCCATCCGTAAAAGCAGGCTGCACAATGGTAATGAATTGTGCACAAGGGACCAAAACACGAGATGAGGAGGAGGCTGAAGTGAAGGAGCTTGTTCAGCTTTAACCATGGGCACTGTTCACTGAGTTTGTATCCACTGTTGTCACATGCAACCTTTGAAAAAAATTATTTGAATTTCCTTGTAACTTCAAAACAAAACATTCATCTAAAACGATATTGTGGATTTCAGTTTTATTTTAATTGAATACAAAATAAGCCAGTGCAAACATGGGAAGTCTAATGGAAAATACTGTTTGTTGTGTTCTATGAAGACTGGCCTTCATAGTTTCTTAATGAAGTTTTCCTGAGATGCACAATCCATCAACAGAAATACTAACTTTGGTGGTTTGTGTTTATTATTTTATTGATCCACTGTTTGATTGCAAACCATACAGCATTTGCAGACGTCCAAGCTACGGTTCTTAAAAAAACAGAAATAGCTCCGGGCAGAAAAAAGTTCTCTCAGCCCTTATCTAAATATTTATAATTTTTTCCTCTACAAAGGCAGAGCCCTAATGCAAAGCAATCATAGAAGCAGCACATGTTCCAATTAGTTATCATCAAATATTTTAGAAGTCTTTACGTCCCGCTCCTATGCAAGATACTCCAGCTTTAAATATAACTCTAATTTTGTCTCCATATTCCTATTTGCCAAAGATAAAATAATGACAGCTGCCTAGATATGGTGAGATATTTGTAAACACACTCCAAAAAAACCCACACAGACTTCCAGAATGTGGCTACAGAAACCTACTGATATGAAAACAACTGCAAAAGTTTTTAAAAACTGGGTAAGAATTTTTTTTCAGAAGAAGGGCTCTACTGCTGTTTCCAAAGAAATGAGTTAACACTGTTGAAAAATTAAAATGTATAGGATCATTTTTTTCTAAAAGGTGTCTTAATGGCTGTACTGCAAGTGGAAATGCTAACAGAGTTTTAAGAGCTATAACAAAGCAGAAAATTAAGTAAGGTCCACTGCCAGACATAGACAAACATTGACAGATACATGGAACTACTATTATTAAACATTACAAATAGTGTCTTCAAAATGTAACAGATACTATTTCTCATTAATAAATAGAGCTACAGGACTTTATTTCAACTCAGCTGAGCTAACCCCAGACCTACATGATGCCAATGGGAATTGTGCCAAGATTAGGTAAGTATGGTTTTGTAACTCATTGGAGGAAAAGGAGACAGACTTTCTCTCCTACTCAGACTCACCACTGAAGTTGCAGGACCTTGGCACCACCTTTCCCCCTTCTCCTTTGCAAGGCTGAAATAATGAGGGTGCAAACTGGGACACTGTTTTTTGCCCAGCAGACAACCCAGCAAAACTCTGTGCTTTGTTCTTCATTTCATTTGAATGGGTGGGGGAGCAGGTGGATATAGGATTTTGTGATCACAGAAATGGTGGTAGCACTGAATTGCTAAAAAAAGGCTAAGTTGGTGACACCATGTAAAGGTAGAAGCACATTCAGGAGATCCTACAGCAACTGCCAGGGCAGAGGGATAACACTTCTTCTCCCAGGCCAGGAGGCACATCCTGAGGGCTTCCAGATGCTTCCTATAAAACCTTCTGGTTGCAGGGTTGAACTCTGGTGAGGGTTTCACTTTAATACATGTTTTAACTAAACTCTGGACACATTTTTTCTTCAAATCATTCAGACTAGCATTAGCCATAAGCACCTATTAATTTTGAAGTTTACATTCTTTTAAATTTGAAAGCCTTGGTAGAGATCCATATGTTACTACTGCAGGGATAATAAGGATATAATTTTCTCTGTAAAAATTGTAATAGCCTGAAAAAAGGCTACTGATGGTTCATAACTTCTGAAACATAATCAACAAATTTATCCACTGTTTTGAAATTGATAAAGACAATGTTTCACATTCAGTCACATTTACATGCAAGATCTAGAGATTATAATCCTTAATCAATAAAACTGTATTACAAATTACTGCCTTTTATATGAAACACCAAATTCATGCTTCTTTCAGTAGAAATAATAATCCTCAATGTTACTACTTTAATAACTACACAGCCTCACTCACCTGAAATCAATTTCAGATGCTATTAAAAAACACTGCATGCCTATTTGGCCTTTCACAGCTCCCTTTGCTACTTCCTCAGCCTCAACCAAGAATACTGAAGACTGCGGATGGAAGGCTGGGATCTCTGACATTTCATCATTGTCACCAACAGTTAAAAAAGGCAGCAGTTGTACGTGAATCAGGAATCACCAAATGCTGTTTCACTCGGCTGGCTGAGCTCCAGCAAGGCCAAGTGCTGGGCACCACAACCCTGCACTGCTCCAGGCTGGGGCAGAGGGGCTGGAAAGTGCCCAGCAGAACAGGACCTGGGGGTGCCAGTCAGCAGTGGCTGAACAGGACCCAGCTGTGCCCAGGTGGCCCAAAAGGCCGATGGCACCTGGCTCGTGTCAGCAATGGTGTGGCCAGAAGGACCAGGGCAGTGATTGCCCCCCTGTACTCAGCACTGGTGAGGCCACACATCAAACCCCGTGCCCAGTTCTGGGTCCCTCACTGCAAGACAGACACTGAGGGGCTGCAGTGAGCCCAGAGGGGGGAATGGAGCTGGGCAAGGGTCCAGAGCACGAGTGTGATGAGGAGCAGCTGACGGAGCTGGGGGGGCTCAGCCTGCAGAAAAGAGGGCTCAGGGGAGACCTCATTGCCCTCTACATCTCCCTGAGAGGAGTGGGATGGCAGTCAGCCTCTTCTCCAAGGTAACGAGCGATAGGGCGAGCAACGGCCTCAAGTTGCACCAGGGCACGTTTAGACTGGATGTTAGGAAAAATATTCCCACCAGAAGTGTGGGTCAGGCACCAGCACAGGCTGCCCAGGCCAGTGGTGGCATCACCATCCCTGCAGGGATTCAAAAGACATGGAAATGTGGCACTCAGGGACACAGGTGAGCGATGGGCGTGGGAGTGCTGGGTTAATGCTGGGCTCAATGATTTTAAAGGTCATTCCAACCTTAGTGATAATTGCATGCTTAGACAATCCCATGATTATGGAACAGAGCTTACACTGTTGTGTCCAGGACACGTCTGGGTGTGTGACGTACACACATGGATTTGTTCCTGAAACCATTTGTTAACTTCAACTACGTTTTAAAGAGATGGATTGTTTCCCTCGAGTGCTATGAAACGATGCAGCTCCACAATACAGAGATGCTACAGAAAAAGCATAGGGGTGACAAAGAGGTCACATCTCACTAAACAGCAAACAGAGCACACAAAAGTGTTCTAAAAGCTCAACAAGAAGAAAAGCTTCAATTCTATCTTGTACCTTTTAGGTAGCAGTAAATCAAATGTGAAGCTCAAACCTCTAGGAAAGCAGGCTTCATTAGTTTGCTGCTGACAAAATCACTCATTTACATTCATATCCTGTTCTAATTTTATTGCTCTCTAGCCTTTTATTACACTTCCATGTGTGTTTTTCTCCGACGTGCAAATCAACGTAGATAATCCTTTATTTAAAATTAAGGTTGCAGTTTTATACTTCCTGAGGTAGGCACAGAGTCCCTGGAAGATCCCAAAGTGCCTAAGAATCAAAGGCCCAGGACCACATGGCAAATCCAGTCCCACCTTGAAGGAGACAAAACCCCTGTTCAGGACAGATGCATATCAAGTTTTGATTCAAAGAACAGACAGAAATGCCATGGATCAAGGTGTTACAGTGACCTCTAAAGCTTTGCACACGAATGACAATAACACTGCTTTTTCCTTAGGCGTATCCTTCAAAAACTTAATTCAGCTCCATGGATCCATCAGGTCAGAGGTATCTGACAGCCACCACTAATGAATCTTCTTCATGTACTACATGCCACCAGTAGGCTTCCAAGAATTTTATGTAACACGTGGATTTGCTTGTGGCATGACTTTCCTCTTGTTCTAATTAAAAGTTTGTCAACAAAATTGAAGTACTCTCAATATGAATCAAATTTGAATCTTTAAGGCTTTACATGTGGATGGAAATCCAAACACAGGCACGCTGTTCTTGGAAAATTTGTCAGCAAAGATCTCTCCTGGCAGTGGGATGGACACCTGCAAATAAGCACCACAGCTGGGACACTGCTCAGTTTGCTGTTCTCTCAGAAACACAGCACTGAACCACGACACGCTGTCAATGGCAGATTTCCCAATAACTTTTTTAGGGGTTGCTGTTTCTCTGGGGTTTTTTTAATCCAGCCTTCCACGATAACAGCTGTATACAAGTTTCTCTGCTGGAATCCTGCAAATAGCTCCTGCAGTGCAGAGCTGGTGACCTTTTTAGTGACTCTCCCTGGGAAGGTTTACAGCTTTGACAAGTTTTCCTATCACAGGCTGTAGCTACTGTTTAAATAATTACAGAATGTAGAAGGTTAGGTTTTGAAGGAGGAAAGGGCAGTTTTTTGGGAAAAGGAGGCAAAATAATAATTAGAGATGTAAAATATCTGTAACGATAGGGAAAAAAAAGTAAGGTAGTAACTACTGCATATGCTTTTCCAGCTCATTTAAGTCAATGCTATTAAACTCATACTGAAATACTAAATTCCAGGAAGCAATACTGAAATCATGGACAGAGGGAGGTATTCATGCCTTAATATAACACCAAAATTTATTATTTCCTCATATCTAATTTTATGGGCAACACACTCTGCAAAGCAAGAGTATAAATCCACTGCTACCCTTCCTGTTCCATGGATTTGAAACTGGAAGAGTGGGAAACTGCACTTGCACTCCAAGTAATTCATTGTTGCCATAAGCTCACACCAAATGAACCAGGCTTCATCCTTCTGCTGAAGCAGGGACCAATTACTCAGGACAAAAAGACAGTTCTGTGGGCAGCATAAAAGCCACAGTTATATCTGGGTTTCCTCCTGGCTCCACAATAAGTTTCCCTACTTTACAATTTTGTTTACATAACTCTTGCTTAAAAAGTGTGATTTTTCTGGACAAACTGTGATTCTAGTGAGGTATCTGACCACATTGCTCTGTTGGAATCCCCCGCTGCTGAGATGCACAACACATCCCACTCAGGTCTGCACTCCAGCTCAAATGATGGAGAACTGATAGATGTTTATTTGAAAACTGCAATAAACATTGAGGTGGATTAGGAAAATAAGTAACAAGGAGATAAATGTTTGTGCACATAAAGATGTGCTTAATTAACTACTGACTGTGCCTTTCGCAAACACCCTCTATCTGAAAAGCATAGAAATATAAAATATTGTCATTCCTTCTTCCCAGCAATCAAACCAAATTAACACTCTATTGCAAATAATTTCAAGCATTTCTTGATCTTTTATTCTTTCTGAAATCTGCAAGATTCAAGAGAGAAAAAAAAGCAAGAAAGTGTTAATTTTAAGAACAGTACCAAAAAAGTACAGTTTTATAATCAATGTGTGGAGCTCCACGCCCACCTGCACCAATGGAAGGCTTTTGTCAGCCTCAAGTGTTGTGTTTGGAAATATCCCATGGATTGAGGGGTGCATCCAGTGCCACACAGCCACAGCACACAGCAACAGCTGTTGCATTTAGTTACAGTGCTGTAGGGCACAGCATAGTCTCTTTAAGAGTTACATGAGCATCCCTAAGAAATATTTGCCTTGACATTTTTTTAGAATACCACATTATAATG
Source organism: Dicrurus megarhynchus (assembly GCA_013399195.1). Taxonomy (NCBI): domain Eukaryota; kingdom Metazoa; phylum Chordata; class Aves; order Passeriformes; family Dicruridae; genus Dicrurus; species Dicrurus megarhynchus. The sequence continues at coordinate 433,538 of VXAD01010092.1, read as the reverse complement.
AACTATTTGAAAAATTAATCCTGCAACCGTGTAGTTAAGCCTGTGGAAAAAGCACATTAATAAAAGGAACTTTATCCTCCAGGAGCCAAGTGAAGCATAATTACACAGCTCCCAGCTAGGTCATTTTCTGCTCTGCTTTTTCACAGGTGTCAATAACAATCACAAACACCTCCGGGTCGTTGTCTTCACACCCATTACCTGCATTCTTTGGGCAGTGCTCACTCGAGGCTGCAGTGTCTGCTATTGTGACTGCAGCTTTCCTGCTGCTGCAGCAGCTCAAACACCACTTGGCCACAGACACTCCTCTTCCAGGAAACACAGAGGCCCAGATGCTCCCACTGCCCTAATTCCATGTTCGTGTCTGAAAGATGGGTCACGAAGCTATTTCACCTCTAGATTAGTGAGGTCTACACTGAGAAAAATAGGAGATAACTTGCCTTATGAGGGCCTGACCCAATTTACTGTGTATATCCTTTAAAAAAAAAAGTGGACCTATTTTTAAAAGAACGACCTAGGTCTGCACGTAAAATTAAAAAGGTTATTACAATGCTTGCAATAATTTCCTGCCACTAAGTATTACTGAGCAGTTAAAGAACAAATGCCAATAAAATATGTGAAAGTAGCTAATGTTCCTAAGATTTCCAAATGAAATAGAGACCTAGAATTAGGAATGTTGGCTAGCAAATATATATTGCTTACAGAATTTCTTCAGTCCTGCAGGCAAACCTAACAAATATTTCCTGCAGCAGGATAGGTGCTCCAACATGACCTGCTAGATTTGGCTCCCTTGTGAGATACACAGAGATAAATAAGAAAATGAACATCACCATGTCACACTCAGAGTAGAAAATCAGCAGCTGTTTAGTCTGCAGAGGACTCAGCAGACTGACAGAAAACCCTACTTTTTAATTAAACTACTTTCCCTTGGGCCCTATATCAAGGCAGACAATTTCTTAGATAAAGCAGCTTGGAAAATGTTGAATTTATTAAAATGATTATTTCCCTGAATAATTTTAAAGGCATTGTTTTGGGGCACAGTTAGCTAATTCAAAGCACACAGTGAATGATCAATCAGTTTTTCTGTTTCTTTTGAATCAAAGGCATGAGTTAACTCTAATCTGAGAGCTAAACCAGGAACTTTGGACTGGCTAGCAAATAATTGAAACAGCAGACTCAACCATACAAACCAGAGAAGCAAGTACTAGGAGCTACTTTGCAGGGATGTCCTGCAAAATTAACAACCATAAAATAGTTCCAATATTATCCCTTTGAATAACTGTGGAGCTTCCATGGCATTGGCAGCCTATGAAATGAGTTCAAAGGGAAAAGTATGAAGTCTGGATCTCTTCAGCAGCTCCTAAACTCCTGCTAACACACACAGTAAAATGTCAGAGAAGCACTGGGTGTCTCAGGACTCTTCCACCTTTTGCCCACGAGAACACACGTGAGAGACAAGGCTTTGAGTGAGAGGTTAGGAAAGGCATAAAGTGCTCACACATCCTCAAGTTTTCACTCAGCTATTTACTCTACTGTGGCCTCTTCTTACAGAAGCAGATTAAATAAAAAATTTAGGAACATTAATTTAATCTTGGCATGGAGCCTGGACACAAGGGATTAGTCTGTGCATCCTGCAGACACGCAGCAAAGTAGAGCACTGAGTTTAATTGTTACAAGAGTACCATATGGTTCCTCCTGATCATGGCTTTTTTTCATTTGTTTTTACTTCCACTTGCCTGTCTTTAAACAATCTGAAATACTCAGCTCCTGATGTAAAGTCATAATTTGGACTGGATCTCCAGACAGGATGAGTTACTTTGGACACAAATGCTTCTACTACAAAGCATCATCTCAAATGAAAAGCAACACAATCAAAATTACAGCATCTGGCTTTTTATCAGAATGGAAATCACACAGCAAAGATAACAAAATTCATCAAAAGAAAAAGTAAATGCACATCTCTCCAGAAGATCAGTTGTACTCAAATTTGTTTGGACACTTAGAATTGCTTTTTCTATTTCTAAAAAAACATATTCTGTTCATCCTATTCCTCTGAGCCTCGCAATCTCCTCCTCTTTTGTTCTGTTTAGTTTAATATTTCCTATCACACCTTTATAAAGAGAAGTGTCAGTGCCTTTTTATACTGTGCTGGTCTTAAGCCCAAGGTTGCTCCCCACCAGCCCAACAACCACAGACAGCTCCAGCCGCTGAGCAGAGCTCAGGCAGACAGCAAATGTCCGTGGTTTTGTGCAGGAAAGGCTGGCAGTGCTGTGTCACTCACTGGCAGCTCAGGAGGACGCCTGCTCTTCAGACACAGCGACCCAAGGCTCCCCAGCACAACTTTGTGTGGGGCTGCCTTCGCCTCCTCAGGCTTAATATTTGACACATGAGTGGTGTGAGAACCTGAGCTGTGTGAGCTGACTACCTCAGTACTTCCAGCTGCCCTTGGGCAACTCCTAGTTGATATTTCGCTCCTTATTCCCAGCTTTTCATTCTCCTAATAGCAGCACAAATGCTTAAGCACTGCAAAATCCAAGATTTTTCTGAGACAGTAACTAATTCCTACTCAGAGTTTAGTAAGATCCTTGTTTCTCAGTGCAGGACTGCCAACCTGAACAGGTCCTGATCCATTCCATGATCCAGGTGGGACTCCAGCCACTGAAACAATACCAGAAGCACAGAGCCATGGCACAGTATTTATAATGGCAGGGGGGATTGTGCTCCAGTAAATCTCTGACTGATTGCAGACACGGCTCTTTCATGGAATGGTATGGTCAGTAGCAGCATAAAGTAACTTCTCCTACATGGAAACTTAGATTAAGGTGTTTATACTCTCACTGACATGAAAGTAACTCTAATGGATATATGAACTGCAGCTGTGTTGAGACAGGACAGCCATTAAGAACTCCATTGAAAAAACAGGGGCTCTGTCCCTTCGAAGATTTTACACTGGGATATCTTACTCATATTAATTATTCAGCAATGCAAAGAGCTTTGCTTTCTAAACTGTAAATTCAAAGCCACAGTGAACTCAACATGCTTCTTTTTTTTTTGTGCTTTTTATCATCTAACCCACTGAAAAACCCCATTTATCTGCTATATCTCTTAGATGTTATCCTATTTCTTGTCCTCTTGAGCAGGAGCTCCACAGAGGACAGAAGTGCTGTTGTTCAGCAGCTTTGAAGATGGTGTTAGCTTTTTTTTCCCAATGTGAAATTAAAAACTATTTGAAACTTTTCATGAAACTGAGCTGTGTCAAAATAGTTGTTTTTAGAGAAAGGTCAGACTCTCAATTCAGTCCTCTCAAAAACCCCCTCACCACTACAGAAATGGCAGAAATATCAAAAAATCCACAAAATGCTTCTAACTTCAGTACAATTATATTTCTGATATACCGTATTTTTGCCAGCTCCACTACAAATACTTAATGACTTTGCTCTTTCTCTTTGACTTCTGCTCCATGTCTGCTGCCCACTTCTGGCTGTGTTAGTCTGAGAGGTGCTTGTGACTTTTAGAAAAATTCCCCTTCCTTGTTTCTTAGCACTTGACACAGGCTGCAGTGGGCATGGGAGTTCACCATCAGATTTAGTTCCTACTTTATGTGAATTTGGACTTCCGAGGAATTTCTGGTCACTGGATTTATTGTCCTCAAAGCATGCGTGGTCTTGCAAACATTTTGGTGTCTGGGATGTAAAAGGGTCCTTGTTCCCTCATCTACTCCCTCAGTTCAGCCTTTGAGTAAGTCCCTGCTGCAAGAGCAAAACTGAAGTCCTGAGGGAATGACAAAAACTCTAAAAGTGGACTGAATTCAGTGGAATCCAGCGTGAAACAAACCAAGTTGTGGATACATATTTCAGTTTCATCTCTACATTGAAATATCCAGGAATTTATGACCTATTCCTTTAAATTACTTAAAATCTTTCTTCCTTTTGGCATATTTTGCATCTCTAAGAGTTGAGACTTCTGTGGGAGTTTTGAGAGGTCTGGATTTAAGTACAGACGTAAGTCTTTGCATAGCAAACCCTTTTAATGTTTTATAATGTGAACTCCCAAGTTCTGAGCAGTTCTGTATCAGTTTTTTTAGCAAATGAGATACCACATTAAAAAAAAAAGAAAGACTGAATACAGAACTGAAGTTAAAAGTACAGCCTGGATCTTACTGATTATTTACAAATTTTGCATTGATATCAATGGCAAAAGGTAATCCCTTGCTGAGTGCTGCTAACATCCACAACTGCTAAAGGCTAAATTAACCTTGGGTAACCAAACTGCAATAAAACTAAAGGTCATAGTACAGAAATGAACACAGATCTCACAGTTACCAGCAGCTGTTATGAATAACATCACAGTTCTTGCTAAGAGATTATTTTTCTACTTAGTCTGTATTCCACCCCCACTTTCATTCTAGAAAGCGAAGACCAAAGCTTATTTTTTATGCTTTAGGACCTATGGCTGAACTTCAGTTGCAATTTAATTTTTAATCTGAAATTAATGGAATGAAAGATGCAACTATTAAAACCAAACATGTGCAATATAAAGCAATAAAAAAGTAACACCATGTAAATTCCACAATAATAAATCATTCCAGCGATTCAGAAAGCGCAAATAAATATCTATGTAGTTTCTATTTAACTGTTCCTCAACAGTGTAAAGAAACAAATCACATCTGCAGTTTCTGAAGTAAATTATAGTATTAATTTGAATATATCTAGTAGGAAACACAAAGTATTTTATCAAGATGTAAAGTTAACTCAAAGCCATTTTTGTGGTTACCACTCAACAACATTTAGTGGCATTTGCATTTATACCTTCACAAGGTATCACAGAATTCGGCTGTGGCAGAACTCCTTTGGGAATGCTCAGCTCTAGCCCTGGGAAGCAAGCACTGTGTGGACACAGTTTTTAGAACAGCCATTTACAAACCTGAATTTTTGGGTGACAAGTGTGTTTTTGGAAGGAGGAACTGAGTAACTGCTTGTCAAGGCTGAAAACAGCTTCTCTATTAGCTTTTATTCCATATATTTTTGAATATTCTGATTTCATTTAAAAAGTGGCATTTCCTCTCAGTGAATATGGTGCAAAGCTGTCTTCTAGGAATGATCAATAGTGCCAGTGTTATCTGTACTGGTTGGGTTATTTCCCTCCAGGTCACTCCTGCTTGCTCTGAGGACACAGGTGCCACTGAGAGCCTCCTCTCCTCTTAGCCCTGCAGCGCACAACTCGCACTGAGTGACCAGGAGCACGCTTCTCCTGCCACATCATTAGCAGCCTTGGTTACTGAAAACCTCATTTCCAGATGTATTGAGCAAATGCTGATCCTCGAGAATTCACCGGAAATTGCAGCCTAAAGACCAGGCTGTCTGTCATGATCATATTTGAGCTAGATAGCATAATTGTACAAGGGTCTTTAAGGGCATAATCTGAACACAGAGGGATCGAACAGTTGTCAGCGAGAGCCCAAGGAATCTTTATTCTCATTAAATACTTAGATAGAACATTTTGTCTCTGTAAGACTGGGCTGAGTTTATAGATGCAACAGTTTAAAAAAGCTTGTGATTTGTTGCAAACTGAGCACAAAGGAAAATAATGAAACAGAGTGACAAACAAAGTACTGCTTTAAGAACTCCTAGGAATGAAATAACACAGGAAATTAGCCATGCTTGTGCCAAGGCTCTTGTCTGCAGGGCAGAGCTGCATGCCATGAGACAATGGGGCCATCTCACAAAACCTGGCAAACACCTGGGAACAACTGGGATTCAGGACCAAAAATCCACTTGTTTCCCTGGCACGGCTCTCTGTGCAGGGTGCTCTCCTGGGGACCAGAAGGAACCCAGAGAAACAGGGTCCTCTCAAGCAGGTAAATCTCACCTGAGTGAAGTCCTTCAAACACTCCAAAAATGCATTGACACCAGTTCTGTGGTTAATGAAAAACAAGCAGCCTCAACTAGCAAAAAACCCCAGCAGCGACCCTCATCATCCTCCCAGTGTTGCTCCATAATCACAACATTATGGCTGTCAAAATTACTTATCAATGACAGCTCACTTGGCAGATTATAACTGCTTAAAGAGCCATAATGGTACAGAGATATGCAGCAGAGTAACCCTTGAAGAATTTTGAATATTATAGGTCTGATAAATTAGATGATAATGAAAGGAAAGTTATTAAAGCACTTCTCATTTTTCACAAGTTGTGATTTTCAAATTACCCAGTGTGCCAACTTTTACATCTACAAACCACATTCTGCAAATGGGGTAAAAAAAGCTTCCCAGCTGTGGCACTGGCACAAGTGTGTGTGATAAAGTCTGAAAGGAACGCATTTGGCCCATTTCAGGTGGAGCAGCAGCTCCTTCTCCTCTTCTCCAGAATTCTGGGAATTCTCAGAAGAGCGTGTGTGTGAGTGTGTGTGCACTGCAGAGAGCAGGTGGGAAAATTCTAATAAAACCCAAACATACAAAAACCTCCTGGCTCGAAAGGAGACCAACCCTTGGTATCTGCCCCTGAACATCAGGAAAGTCAGTGACACCAAGGAGTGACTACAACTTTAATCACGTGCCAGGCTTCCTTAGTCTTCTGAAATGGTTTCTTCTGGTTTCCTTTCCCCAGTGGAACAGACGTGTAAACCTTCAGGTACACAAGCTGCTTACACCATAGCCCTCTGCTCTAGGCAGTCATTTCAGAGATTCCCTTCTCCCCCCTTGTTTTACTTTTTTGTTTTAGTGGGGGTTTTTGGTTTGGGTTTTTGTTTGTTTGGGCTTTTTTTTTTGTTTTGTGGGACAGGGCAGCAGGAGGTGATGGGGGAAGAAGAAACAAGTGTTTTATTAAACAACCAGTGTTTCTTTTTCACAGTTTTACATTCTGGGTAGAAGGCAATCAGGTAACACAACTGATAATGACTCTTGTTTTGGTTTTAGTGATGAACTAGATGATGAATTAGATCTCTCTCATATCAGTTTATTCATGCCATTGTTCCACTGGCCTCAGGAAACTGTTCTCTGTTTTTATAGCTGGAAGGGAACAAAACAAGCACAATAATGCCCAGTGACAGCTGCAAATGAGGCATTTTGGGGGGGAAATTCTAGAGCATTAATCCCTTTCTCCACTGTGAACAACACACCGACATTTATTGTTTCAATAGTGATTATCCACTGTAAGTGTAAAAAACTGTGCAGGAGTCTGTGTAAATTCACTGGAGATCTCAAAAGCATAATTTAAAAGTTATTTTTACTGCTACCTGTCACTAGTACTGTGACCTATAAATCAAGGATACATGGATACAACCACACCCAAAAAGTGATTCTATTGGCCATGACAGAGGAATAAACAGGTGTTTTTACACAGTATCCACAGCATCTGCCCTGAATTATATTCTCTCAGACAGGAAATGCAAGTAAAATATGGGTGTGGAAAGGATTATATGAAAACACGACCACAGTGCTACTCTGAGAGGAGCCTTGGAAGGATGTTTGACAGATTGTGCTATCCAGGAATGAGAGATCCCTTTGCTTTGATCATAAGGCAAAAAAATCCCAACAAAAAGAATCAGAAATTCTTTAGGTAATACTGGATTTGAAACAGTGAAAGCACCAATTCAAAATCACAAGGACAAAGTTTCCACAAAACTGATGACAGAACATATAAAACACAGGTAGAGCTGGAAAAATCAATATTAATTATTCCATGAATTCCTTGCTGTCCAGAGCAGAAGCTCTGAAGAGGTCACTGCCCACCAGGCACCCTATGTTCTGTTAGAGTATCAAAAATATTTAGTTGCAATGACCCTCACATGTTTGATTTCTGCTACTAAATGGCACCACTGGCAGAATGACAAACCATGCTTAAGGTGGGCAATAGTCTGGCAACAATTATTCTGGGATACTCCCTGTGTTTTCAGCTCTGTTCTGTAAAAATATACAGCTTTAAAAATAAATATATTCCACAACTCAGTGGGGCTTTCTGGTTTCTATACTGAAAATGCTACTGATGCCAGAAAACAGGGACTTATTTCAAGTGAATGATACAAGTTCCTCCCTCCAACTCTTTTAAAATCATTCTATGAGACATAGAATTGCATCAGAAATAACAGTAGTGGATGAGGCAAACCAAGAAACTAAATAATGGTGAAAGTGTTCCAAAGAAATACCTGCAGGGTCTGTGCATGAACAGTGAATAGATTATCAATGAGACTGCTGCTTCCAGCCAGGGCTAACGAACCTGTAACTCCCAGGCTGAGCACTAAAGCCCAGGTGACAGAGAAGTCCCTGTCCCCAGAGCAGAGGGGTCAGTTGGCAGCAGGTGGCTGATGGAGAGCAGGGCAGGAGGCAGCAGGAAGGGGTGTCCCTGCCACAGGTTACAGACAGACCCAGCATGACCAGAGACCAGAAAGATTATTATTCTAATCTAGGATTATTTTTGTAATTTAAGAATAATTGATCTGTGGAATTCCACATCAGGCCAGGCTTAAGAGGGTCAGGCAGAGTCAGGTTTGACTCCAGCAGGAGTAAGAGACCGATAGCAAAGAGCGGGCAGTGACTAATGCAGACTTGTCAAAACCTCATGGAAATAAAGAAACCTGCAGTTTATGGTCCCAATCCTACCTCACCCAGGTTAAACACCAGATTTAAATGCTGTTAGAGAGACCTGTCTCTTGGAAAGCATCTTTGGTAGAGGAACTGGGGAACAAGGCATGGGTGCAGCCTAGCTCTGAGCCATCACATCGTTTTAAAGAAAACAAAGCAGCCAGATTTCCAAGAGTCAGAGCCAGCAAAGCTATCAGAAATACAGCATGGCAGGAATTGCACAGTTTGTTCTATGCCCGTCATGATTTCCTGAATACACACACATATTTTTGGAACTAGAAGTTCCTAGATATACAAATGTATTTTCTCTTAACTTTCCTAATTTTAGCAGCCCCAGGGGTATGTGAGGCACATCGAAAGGTCTTGTACATTCTGAATACAAGGTGGCCATTTGCCACCAGCCCCATCAAGAGGTTACCTGAGGGGCAGACTGCAAGACCTGAATGAGATGCAGGTTTGCTGTAGGGCCTGTTCAGAACCCACACCACCCAGAACTTTCTGTCCCCTCGGGTAGCACCACGAGTCTCTTGACATGAGATGCTCAGGACACTGTGAAAAAAATTTTATAGACAAAAGTACTGCGTAGGTGTTATGGACATCAGCATCTGGTCTGCAAAATCTGTCAGGTTAGCAACTCTGTCCACAGAAGAGACACCCAAATTTTACATGTTTTACTTCAGAAAAAGAAACTTTGTCTTTTTCCTGCAAACTTCAGCATATTCAAAATGGAAACTGCTGAGGCACAATAAACATTAGAGCTACATCTCCAGTTTTACAACATCATTATTCACACAATGACTTTTCTTTAAAATACTCTTAAAGAAGTATCTAGGTTGATCATAAAAAACTGTTATGGCCATTATATTTCTTTAACAGTTGTTTTCGTTGGATGTTTAAACTTGCAGTGACAACAGGATGATTAAAGGTGAAATGAATTATGAAGCTCTGTGAAATTTCTTAGCTTGTCTGAAGAATTCCTTAGGGTCATCCTAGACCCGAGAACTGAAATACAGTTCAGTGCTTCCCTGCATGACATTTTCTAATTCTGACATGTTTAAATTTCTTTAAATTACTTTGCATAAAGCAGAGCATTGTGAAAATATCTAAGCTAATGCCTTCTGCTGGACACATCCACTCTCATGTTGGTAGCAGAACACAGCACTTTTCGTGTCACTGATGCAATGGCTGCAGTCAGAGCCAAGATCTAAAAGTAAGGAGCCAGAACTAATCCCCAAGTCCTTACACAGAGCTACCTTTTTAAGGGCTCTCATAAAAGGATACGTTGTCCTATGGCAAGCATGGGAGCACATAAAAGATTGCTCTTTCTTACAGTCATGCAGAGGGTAAGAACGATACAGACATTATTCTCTCCTCTGGGTGAGAGACAACCACAGTGACCTGGCAACCTTGCTCCCTGTTAGCAAGTGAAGCTTTAATGAGGAGGGTCCTTTCTTCCTTAGAAACAAAACAAAACAAAACAAAACAAAACAAGCCCTTCAAATGAGAAAAAGGATCAGAAAAATAGTTTAAAAGTACAGAGGAAGGAAAAGATTAACCATTCCCACTGGACCTATTCAGTCTATTCTCGGTCCGATAGATGAAGCAGTCACATGTTGATTTGTTGGTTTTTTGGTAGTTTGTTTGATATGGTGTTTGATTTGTCAGCTCATTCCTCTCCGCTCCAGCTACCTAGTTTTCTGTATCTGTTACTCCTTTGTCTGATGTCAGGCAAAGGATCAAAAGCTGACAACAAGGGAAAGAACTGGAGTGGCTGATCATACACAGTGCATGGCATCCAATTATTCCATGCAGCCTGCTTAAATTATTCAAGTCCCTCTGCTGTTGTTTATAACCTTGTGCAGCTTTCTTTCCACAACAGTTTTTGTGGGAGCTGGTTTAAGAGCTGTAAATACAAATAATGGGGCAAGGTAGTTAATTGAGGAGTGAGCTGGTTCTTCAAAGCCTGACTTGTTACAGTATTTCATATTCAAAACACAGAGTTCAGCCTGAACTGAATAGAAACAATGTCCCCCATGCCAGAAGGCTGAATCAGATTGCAGAGGAATTTAGTTGCCTACTCCAAAATGATTTTGTTCTCTGTCAGCATTAACTTAACAGCTGGACCTCACCATTACTTTTCAATCTGTTTGAGCTGACAACAGGGAAAGGTGCTAATAAAGAAGCAAAAATGGGTGAAAAACACATGGGATATAAAGCAGTCACAGCTCAAAGACTTGGATTACTCATTTGCTCCTTCAACAAATCTAGCCTGCTCAGAATAAGAATTCAAGCACATTATGGCTCTGAAAATAAAAACACCAGTTGTTTTTTCTCTCCTAAAAAAACCCAACAACAACAACCAATTAAAAAAAAAAAAACAAAGGAAATGTGAATGTAGAATGAAAAAAAAATTAAAGCATGCATAACATTCACAGTCAAAATCTGCTGTGGAGATAAGAAGTTTAAATAAAATGATAAATAAATGATATAACATTTTCTTTTAGAAAGTAATTTTTGTGCTGTTCCCTTACCCTCCTCACTTGTCATGGCTTAAACAATATTTCAAATATTTTAAAATACTTGCTATGGATTTGCATTATGTCCAACAGGCCACCACTGAATTCACAGGCTGGGTGGACACCAACACATCTGCTTTGGACCAACTTCCCACCTCTGGGCATTACAGATCTGCAGACCCAAGAAAGGCTTCCCTTTTTCAGAGGATTCTTGCGAGAATGAGTTTTAATGACTCATGAAAATTGCTTTATAGGAAACTCTGCCAGCCGAGCTTTCCACCTCAGAGCAGCCACCAAACAGGTCCTAAGGTAGGAATGTCATTAAAAACCTCATTTTTCTGTGTAGCACACAAAAATTCTTGACTGTATGTAGGTGTAGATCTTCCAAGAAAAAAACCACATCACATCTCAGGGAAAGAACATCCCTCTAAAGGTTTCTTTTTAACCAACTTTCAGCTTCCAACCAGTATGGATTTAATGTTCTCTTCAATATTACCCAAGGCAGTATAAAATATATTGAGAGTTTTTCTTCAGATAGAACAGAATCATCTTCTTCAAAGAATGATTCAATTTTTTCCTCTAAATATAGTTAAAGTAGCAGTAAATGCATCTTATCAGTCCAGCTACTTGATTCATTTTTCAGAATAGATTTCTGCTTATAGAGATATTTACTTTCTGGTTCTCTGTAAGTTTTCCTAGCGAACAGTTTGCAGTTTTGAATCCATTTACCCAACCAATTCCCCATAAAAGACTGTCAGCAATATCTTGCAGAATAGGAAGTAAAATACAGCATCAATGACTTGAAATTAAATGATGCCACAAGACAAACAGTGAATTTTACCCACAACTGCCACCACAACTGCATTTTAAAGCTGTTGGATATTTGTTATTTCCAAAAAAAAAAGCTTTTTAAAAAAAAAAAAGAAAAAACTCCTGGTCTTACCTGCTGTGCTATGAAAATCTCTGGTCAGAGAAAGCATCTGAGAAAGTTACAATATTTCCTAATGACCAGGCTTCCTTAGATCCCTCATGGGATGTTGACTGGAAATAAAAAAACCTGGTCTAGCAGGTGGTTTAACTTTTAAATGCTTCTTGGTGTTTAAGATGTATTTAGATAAAATGGGAAATAGGGATGCTAAGAATTCTTTGCCAAACAGAATCTTTGATTAAAAAAAAGTACTTTTTCAGATTAGGAGTTGTTTTCATTTATTGAAAGTCAAAATGCATTTTAAACCTCTGCTCCCAATTGCCCAGTTCATTAACTGAGAGAAAAATGTATTTACAGGCTTAATACATAACACAAAATTTCTGTAATGTCAGTAGCCTCCATATATATGGACCATATAGTGCACACTTAAGGGTGCTATTTAAAAGAAATTATTTTAAAAAGGAAGCAAAATTTCCAAAGAGGAAGTTATGAAAATTAAAGGTAGAAAGAGAAAAAAGGAAAAGAGAAATAATCATATATTTTATTATTTAATTAGATACTCCACAATGGGGGGGGGGGGGAAGAGGTGNGGGGGGAGGGGGGGGGTGGAAGAGATGGAATATGCAGCGCATTAGGGGAAAACTATGCACAGATTCAAAATTACAATATGGAGAAATTAGATTTTTGCCATCACTACGCAGTTCAGTCTGCACTGTAATACGTATTTTAATATTCAGCTTCAAAGGAGTGTCCTTAATGGCAGCATTTCAGTTTTTTCAGGAAAGACAGATGAGAACTAGATGGAATGGAAACATAATGGGAATTCTGCTATGCCAAAATAGATCTAATTCAATTAGCACACATGGCTGAAACCTCAAATGAAACTAATGAATTGCAATGTCCAATATGCCTTTAAAACAATTAAATGACATCATTATTAATGTAATAATTAATGCTCCTAGAAATTGACAGGCCCTGCTTTTATTTCCATTAATGTATTCATTTATTTGACAGGCTGGTTTTAATATAGGGAGAGTGATTTTGAGGTGTTTTGCATTAGGCAGGAAAAGGTTAAGCAGCAGAAGTACATGGACATTTAAAACCAAATGATGGTGCAGAAAATCAGTCAGTATTTGCAAACAACTGGCTTTGCTGATAGCTCCACTCCACAGTTCTACCACAGCTGTGCCTTGGTGGATGGCACCTGGGAATAAATCACTGCATTTCACTCACACTGAAAAACCTTTTCAGTAGTTTTTGTTTGAGCCACTCCATAGGAATTGATACTGCCCAGTACCCTGTGGGATACCAAACACAGTCACCCGGTCACTTTGGGGGCAGAGTTCTCTAAAGGCACAGCTCAAACTCTCTCTGCCATGGCCAACTCCCACCTATGAAATATGAAACCCACAAACAAATTTCGGGATGTCATGCCGTGAAATGTAGGACCAACAGTTATTTCTGCCATGCACCAACCAGACACCTGGAGTGACAGCTCTGTAAACAGAGACTCCTCTAAAACAGCACAGTTCACACAGGATCTGTGAACACACAGCAAATATTCAATATATCCTGGACCTTGGAGACCTGGCCAGGCAAAAGGAGGAGGGTCAGCCACAATTTCCTACAGCAAAGTCATTTGCTGGAGGGTCCAGTTGACCAAGGGTAAAAAAACCCCAGCAAAATAAAAAACCCAACCTGATGCAACTTCCCCAGCCACTTTTGTTTGCGTGGAGAAAGGCAGTTTTATATGGCTGCATTCCCACAGACAAAGGCAGCTTCCTTACCATGTGAGAACAGTAACTTTAAATGCCAGAAAGAAAGAGATTTCATTTGTGAATTAAGTATTCATAAACGGAATATTCATTTATTAATATAATCCATTTCTAACCATTGTACTACTGAAAAAGTAGTTTGAAAGTACAGAAATCATCCATGAATTTTAATTAGAGTCTATCAGAGTCTGGGTTTCACCCTTCACCTTTTACAAACTCACACTGAATCAGTACTCTCTAACAGAATATGTTAGAATCCCCTGATTCAGACTTCCACAGCCCAGAACAAAACCAAAAGCCAGCCACCCTGGTGGCTTGGTTCATGGACGTTTCTCCTGCAGTGATTTGATGTCCCTGTGCACGGGTTAAGAATTCCAGCACAGCCTGTGAACCAGTCCCAGGCAGGAAGCTGATTTGATCCCTGAGCAGTGCCATGGGCTCTGTGTGGCTCCAGGGTGCAGTTCCCTGCTGCACAAAAGTCGTTCCAAGGAAAAAGTAACTGAAGTGAGCAGCAAGGTCTTGTCCACACTCTGCTCCTGCTGGGAGGAAATGCAAACCAGCTTCTGTTTGCCAGCATTTCTTCAGTTCCCAAGTGGGATTTTAGGCCAAAATCAGCAATAACTGTGTGACTAAGACAAGGCAGGTCCACAAATGTTTCCCCAAAATTCCCCAGGTATGGAAATACATAGGACCCAAGCTGTCAGCCCTTTTCAACTGCCATTACAAACCAGTTAATCACTGCTAGGAGTTGATCTTACAAATCAGCCCTGTATTTTTAACTGAGTAACAGACTATGTGCATACATTAACCTTACTGGGAGAACTTCTAGGTGTCTCTGTAATGCCAGAAAACACCTGCTACTCATGGTAAAAGGAGTTTTTTTTCCAGTAGCTCCATATAATCAATCATATTGAAATATAATTTGTTTTTAAACCCTGACAAATCTGATATATTCCCTCCATGTTGAAACATATCAAGAGGTCATTTGTCTCAAATAAAACTCTGTGGGAAATAAGGGTTATTTTAATATTGCTGGGGTCTCTGAAAATCAGTGAACAAAAAGAGAGTGCCCAATGCCCAGAAATAAAAAGTGTATGATTGTTGGAAAAGAAATGTTAAGATACAGCCACACATTATGGGGAAATATTTTTCCTCTGGAATTCATTAGCTCCTGACACACACTACTCGTGTAATAATTCCCATCTCTCTCCAGTTCCTTACAGTAAAATCTGCAGAAATAAACCACGAACACTTTAATTGGCTTTTGTGTTGCTAGCTGAGATTAAACGTGAAAAGTAAATGGGAAAAATTATTTAATGCCACTAAGTTGATCATTTTGGACCAAGAGTGTTTTCCTCCAAATGTCTTTTAAAATTCACAAATAAAAACTGTAATAATTCTTTGAAATTTATGATACATGGATTTCACAAAAACTTCCTGAAATATTTACCTGTTTACCACTCAAAAACATATAGTACACAGGCAACATGCAATTTACTAGCATAGTAATATGCTTTTGTTTAAATACCAGGAAATCATAAAAATTATTCTGAGATGGAGTTCAGATTTTAGTTCCTATTTTCTGATTGATAAAAAGGGGCAGATAAGGAATCATCATTCTCTTCTTTCATTATACAGTCAGTTAAATGTGTAAGCAAAAACCAGCATTAGCAGCAATCTTCCCTTGCCCATAAAAGTTTTCCATGATTTTATTACAGCAGAGAATCAAAGCAAGCATTCTTTTACTTAATTAAAAGAGAGCATGAAAGAAATCTTTTGAATCAGTCGAAAAGATCCGGAAAACACTCTCACAAAACACTGTGTGAAAACAAATGTGAAATTATCAATAACATTATTTATTTACCTCTCAAATGTGTTCCACATATGCAGGGTTACCTGACTGAACTACCTTTATTGGTTTTTACCTTTCCTTCTCCTTCATCTAAATCAATATGCAAATATATTGGCATTTCTTTAATGGCACTGTATTTCTTGCTCCAGCACATCTGATCAGATTTGAAAGCACAGTGAAACCGGTGAAGCCAACCCCTCACTTCACCATCTAATTTGTCACAAATAAATGTTAAGAGCCAGAATTTCTCTCTGAAGTGCCCTGGTGAGGTGGGAAGGCCCCGAGATGACACCAACACACAGCCCCTATTCTCACTGCTCACTCTCACCCTGTGCTAATCGTGCCTCTTCCTCAGTTGTTCACAGAAAAATACTCATGGGCATGTGTTGTGAAACAGATTGCGAGCTGAGCCAGGTTAAAAATAACTCTTAAAACCAATGCCAAGTCTTCACATTTTGACATAACCCTCAGGGGCTTGGAAAAGCCTTTTTAAGGCTGTTTTCGCATCCATAACCAACCCACTCAACCAAAAGAAAATACTGGCTGGGCTTTGCCTTTTGTTCTTACACTCATCTGTGCTTCTGTTTCACAGACAAAGAACTATAATTTAGGTTTGTAATCTCACTGAAGATGCTGAGATTAAGTCTACATATAACGAAAGGCAGGAAATCATCAGTGCCATGTCTCAGAGCTAACATAGACAGACTTTCAGTTTCCAGGCCTACATAGAAAAGTTTAGGGGTTTTTTGATGCCTTTTTATTTGGAAGGCAGTTTCTCATTTTTTTGGTATGAATTGAGATTTGCTGTTGGTGCCTGTGGAACACGACTCCTTTTTCAGAAAACATTGTGCTTAAATGCTCTTTCCCATGAGAGAAAAACTGGATACTTCAATTCAATGGTTGCATCATTTTATGAGCCAGAAAATGTAAAATGTATCTTCTCCCTTTCTCCCTCTTGTTGAAGGGATAATGAGATTTTTTTCCCTGCTTTTCCTATAATGGTGGTCTAAAGGCAAAGGGAGAGTATCCTGCAGCCCTTCTTTAGGGAGCAGAGTCAGGTGAGGAGAGCAAGAAACTGTACAGTCAATTACAGTGGGGAAAAAAAAATATAATCCAGGAAGGAAAAGCACTACTTGGAGCAGGCAGTGTAGCTCAAGATGACTTGGATTCACAGACACGAAATGAGATTGGCAGATGAAACCTAAGTCAGAAAACATTGGTATTCTCAAACCACAGTCTTTTACTTGGGTGCATCCAGGCTAGAGCACCCCAGCTCCCTCAGCTGCCCCTCACAGGACTTACAATAATGCACCCTCTAGGACACAACTTGTACTGCTTGGCAAGGATTTGTCCTGTTATTCATGGGTAGAACATTAAAAACATTCAAAGAAATAGAGAATCACTAAAAATGAAACAAAGCATGAAACAGCAACAGCGCACACACAAAGCTTTAGCACGTTGAGTTGCTTGTTGCTATTTTCTAACTGCCCTTCGATTTAAAGCAGCCACAAATTGTAATTCAAGAACTATTTCCTCAGGAACAACAACAGGGGATGGGTAAAGAGGAAGAGGATGATGCTATGAGGCACCTTGTGTGCACTGCTACAGAGAGCTGGCGTTAAGCCCAACAGGTCCTTGCTCGTCCTGAGCCGTGTGGTTTGGGAGTCCTTGTGACGCAGTGTTAGGTACCTGTGCCAGCTGTGCACTGCTCCAGCACTTCCCTCTATCTTTGCAAACCCCAATCAACCCAAAAGACTGTCTCCATTATTTTTATTTTTTATCCTTTTTTTTTTTTTTTTTGGTACATGTTTGTAGAGACGCAGAGTATTTAAGAGAGCAATGGACTCCACAGAAAAGCAGTGGCAACTAAATGCAAAAATATATGTGTGCATTTTTTGTCTCTCATAGGTAAAAGCAACATTTAATCATAGTGATTCTACAAGCAAAAGTAGGGCTTGTCTAAAGGCCAAAGATTTATTTGATATACAAAGAATCCAAGGATGATTTCTCAGAAGCATTAAAAAGCTTAATTGGGTTGTGATGATGGAATAAGAAGTCCTTTCAACCACTTTTATAACAGCAGCTCCTAGCAACCAGAGTTATTCCATCCTCACACTCCTACCTGCCAAGGCACAGATATGGGACACAATCTGTGACAAAGCTCGTAATATCCAAGCAGGAAATTGCAAAATTATGGGCAATTCACTTCCTCTGTGCATACAGCCCTATTTCCAGCACCTGCAATTTTGAACTGTAGAATGATAGCATGCCAAGTTTACGTCAATCATGGGTAATTTGGGGACTAAATAAGTAACAGGGGCCCTAAAGGCAAGCAGAGGCTAAAAGCTTAACATAGTTTTGATTTTAAATGTTAAGTCCCCCAACATTTCCTTAGTAAAAAACGTCAGCAATATTTTGAAGCAGAGATATTATGCTCTTTATAAATATGTTTTCTCCTGTTGTGTCTTCCTAATGGAAGTCTTATTAGAATCACTTGGTCTTGCATCGTCTTTCCAACCCTCAGTACTTAGAACCCAATATTAATGTTAATCCCCAATGTGTGATAGAGAGAATCGAGGGTAAGTCTTCTCAATTCAACCAGCAAAATGGACATGCACTGCTCCATTTAAAAAGTACTTTGTGCCATTCTCATTTTTCACTCCAGTTAATTCTGTGATAAATGCCCCAATTTTGTGACTCACCTTTGACACCCTGACAATACCTAACAACATATTCCCTTCCATCTCCCATATTATCAGGAGAATCTCACAGGCTTTTTTTACCCTGCTATTCTTCTGTCCTTGTCCCCTTTCATCACAGATCACAAAGCAAAGATATGCTCCTTATCTACTCCTTTTATCAGCCTGAGTAACACATCCCATCGAGTCCTTTGGTGCAAATTGCCTGCTCAGCCTGAGGAGTCTCCGTCTTTCCTCTCGCAGGGTAAGGACATACTACTTTTCCTTGCCTCACAAAGGATCCAACCAAAAAAACCAAGCCACAGCCTCTCCATCACTTGCCTATCCATACATTTCCCTGGCTGCTCGGTGGCTCTGATGATTCCAGGTGTTGTTTCTTAAAGCCAGAAGTCTTTTAAAAAAATTACCCCCCATCTACTCCCAGAATTTACTGGGATCTCCCAAAGTCAACACATCCCTGTCCATTTAAAATGTGGAAGGGTTAGGTCTCAAGCCCTCGTGCAATGCACGTTTGAGATTCTTCAAGCTTTCAACTCTATGGACCACTGCAGAATTTACACTACAAAACATTCAGATTTCATAAACTTGTAACATTTCCTGGGTTTGAGACATTACTCCCCTACTAACTTTTTTACAGCTGGCCAAAAAACTTTAGATAAGCATCTGACTTTGCATTAAAAAATATCAAATATTATCTGAAATGTTATTTTTCTTTTTAATTTTAACAATTCATTAAGCAACATTGAAATAATTATCAATAACCTCAACTATATTTCACACAATGCAAAGAGTGCTGAACATATTAGCTCTGTATTTGTACACCTAAGAGTTAAATACAAACTGAGTACGAGCTTTTTGGTCTCAGCTTAATTTAAGATATTATTTCATAGTACAATACTGATTGCTCTATGAAACTAAAGATAAAACAACAGAAGGCAAATTTTCAACTAATGGATACTTTTAGGTTGGGTGCCGCAGGGTCTGGGATATGATCAAGAGAGACAATATTTGCAAAGTACCTTATAAAATTCTTTTCAGTTTTGGTTACTTTCTTATGAAATATATTTTCTCTAACGTTATAAAAGCATGTAAGAGGCATTATTTTCATTTTTATGTCATGCCTGAAGGCTGCAAAATCTTCCTGGTTCAGCTGAAAATTAAACTTTACTTTTTTGAGGCAAGTAGCATGAAAGTTCTGAAGGGGCTCAATAACACGACTGAAGTGGCTGTGCACTACAGGGGCTGGTCACATGCCCTGCAGTGTTCCAGCCAGCCTTCCAGCTCCACGGCACGAACGGGCTGCCAGTGCCTCCAGCACATTCTCCATGCTGTGCATTGTGCGTCTCCCCCCCGGCTACCTCCGTCGCACTTGTAAATTGAAGTAGCATTTGCGGGGGCAAAGCAAGACAATTCAATTCTCAGCCTACTTTGGAGCCAGCCTGGAAACAGGTGAGACTTCCTAAGTCTGTAAATGCGCCTCTTGCTCCTGTGTGAAGCTGCAGGGCTGGGTTAATCACAGCCCTGCCACTGCCACTGCTCCCGCTGCTCTCCCGACACCGCCGGTGGCACCGTGGGACCAGAGGGGGTGCAGGCTCCCTGTTTAAAACACAGCCTGATCCTTTTCCAAGAGACAAACGTGCAGTCTGTACACCAGGAAATGCAGTAATGCTAAGCCCAGCAAGACACAAAATTTACTGTTAGGATGTACTGTGACTGGGGAGCAGAAAACTTGCCCCTGCTGATCATGCAGGATGCAAGCGTTCAGGGGTAAATGAAACAGAAAAGGCTGCTACAGTCACACTGCACTCTGTGCAACTGAACAGAAAATACAGATGGAGAGAAAAAGGAGAAGCTAACAGAAATGCAGACCAAAGTTTGGCACATGAGTGTGGTTCCACAGTATAGAAAGCAGCCGTTAAGACTTTCATCTGGCTTTTCATCCTACTTACTACACACAATTTTACTCAATTTATGAACCGCATGAGGTTCTCTTAACTCCTTTTTACAACTTTTTAAAAAAATGTCTCAAGTTTTCACACAGATTGTACACACGGTGGTTACACTATAAAAATATTTAGGGCTGGCTTAAAGCCAGACTTTTAAGTGTCAGTCTTTGGTTTAAACTATCAACATTGCATGGGGAAAATGAACTCATTTGAATAAACAAACACCACCACCATTAGCCAGATGCAATTCATTCAAGGCAAAAAGGAAGGACTGATGAACATTCCAGTCAATATTCGAGATTTTAGGTAGTTCCTAGGTCACAGAAAGCACTTGAGATTTCACTGCAAGGTCACCTCTCTCACTTCCTACGTGCAGGCAAGAGGAGAGCAGAGGGCATTGCTCATCTTTACTTCAGGAAGGTTTTCCACTGTCTCCGTAACATCCCCACTGACAAACTGAGGAAGTGCAGCCCAGGTAAGCAGACAGTGAGGCCTACCAAAACTTAAGATCAGAGCACCTGACACGTAAATACTTCAAGTGGTCACTTTAAACCTGGGATTCATCCAGCACGCACATTTGGCTGACATTTTACATCACTGGGAGGAAACATCCCAACTTAGAAGAGGAATATTAAGGCACCTTACAGGCAGTGAGAACTGGAAGAAGATAATCAAATTTTCAGGAGTGTTGACAAGACTCACCTCCCTATCAGGGTAGAAATAAAATAATTAACAGAAAACTGGGAGAGAATAATGCAGAACTGAGCAAAGGATTCAGAGAAAATAAATCTTGCAGCGCTCTGCAGTAAGGTGTGATGTGTGCATGTTCATTATTCAACACCATAATTCCTTGGAAAGGCATTTTAGTTGGAAATATGCAACGTGCCTTCTTGGACTTGGAATATACCAGGCTGTATTGAAATTTATATCTTATACAAAATATGTGGAACTAAATGTTCTGAAGCTGAGCAAAAAGTGTGACCACAGAGTGATTCAAAATCTCTTAAAACACAAAAATATTTTCCTAAGGAGGCAAAAAATATTTACTATTATAAAGGACATACAAGAGGACAAAGGATCTCCATGTTATTAAGAATTTTTATGGGGTTTTATATATGTAAATTGTTATGTTACCAGTAGAATGATTACTTTCCAGTAGAATTAGACCAACATCTATATATTCCAAACCAAGAGAAAGAATCTGATTTTGCCATTTTCCTGTTTTTGACATAAAAATAAGAAGGCAATTTTGTCAAATCTTACGGAAAAGTGGATCTGAGGGGAGGTAAAATTGCGTGAAATAGCAAACAGTTTTGTGGGGGGAAAAAAACCTCAAAGAAACATTTTGAGTAGTTTCACAGAGCTCTGATGAATACCATAATGAAAGAAAATAAAGGCAGACACTACAGAACGGAGTTATCAAAAACCCGGATGAAAGCACATTATTGTCTCTTTGTTACTGCTCTCTGAGGAAGGAGAGGATGCATTTTCCAGAAGGAGGGGTATTGGAGATCCTGCTTTGGGGACTCAGAAGTCATTTGGAACGACACTGAAAAAGTGTGTGTAAAACAGGTAAGATATCAGACTGAGAAACAACAGAGAAACCCTGCTAATGATGGATTTCAAAGCGCTTTGTTCAGTCGCGGTGAACAACTGCGTGTGTGGAACAAGACATTGTAGCAATTTGGCAATTATCTCTCCTGGATCTCTGCAGAGAGGCTAAAATATAGGTTATGTGGTTTTTTTCAAACATGCTCTAGGAAAAACACAGGGCCCCGCTTTTATTTTTTTCTATCAAAACTATGCTTAGAACACATTTTGCAAGAGTATATTTTGAAGACACTGCTGTGCTTCTTTCTTTGTCTTTGGCATCTCTTTAATGAAGTATTTCTGTTAGGCTGGGAACTCATTCTCCTAAATAATTAACATATACCATGAAAACTACTATAAAAAAATTACACAGGTTTCTCCTCTGGTGTTATGTACATTTTAATAATTTCTTCACCTTGATGGTAAGCTTTGTCACTTCATGTAGTATTTGACAGTATGCAAATATTTTAGGGTGCAGGAAAATCAACTGGCTGCTGGAAGGTCCCAGCTTTATTCTCTCTAACCTTTTATTGTGTCCTATCTCCAGTAAAGCAGTGATGCTGATGCATTTTTAATCTCCTACCCTACAAGGCACAGAGCCAGCAATGAACACTTTTTATGCCATGGGTGTGTACACATGGGCTTGCTCTTTTCCTCTCTAGAAAGCTTGGAAATGGAGAAGAGCCTTCATGCTTTCAGCCACCAAAGAGGTGTCTCATTTCTGTCTACCCTTAAATGTGAGTATGTTTGTTAGGCTGTAAGTCTGCCAGCTCAGACACTGTTTTGTAATGCACAGGCAGTGTACACAGGGTACTGAACAACTCTGCAAATGTAATCCAGCAATTTATTATATCCAAATATAGAGTCTTTCAAAGAGATGCAGCTTCTCACACACAGGGAGAGCCCCTCCATGTTGTGCTTCTCTCCAATTTATAAATACACTTCTGAGCCAGGGAGCTGCAAAGGCCTAGAGCATTTCCAAAAATGACACTGGCAAATGGGAAGGCAGCAGCAACAAGGCAGCATTCCCTCGTGCTCATGAATAACTTGATAAATGTTTTTCAGTGACTTCTGGAATGTTTTTTTCTTATTGCTCCTGAGAAGAGAGACTCAGCTCCAGGAACAGAAGTAACTAACTCAAGAGGGCTGGTCTGCTTGCTGGATTAGAGGCCCTGGTGGGTCCAACCATGCCCTTATTACCTGTGCCTCCTTTCCAGTGCAGGGTGAACACAAGGTGTACCTGCCTCTCTCGTGCACAAAAAAGTCTCTATATTTCTTTGACACCATTCAGCTTTACCTGTCAGGAATATGGATCAAGTGCTACTCAGATTAAATTTAGCACTCTCAGGAAGAGTTGTCCTCTCATATCTACTGCCAGCAAAACACCTTGTGTTGCAATCCTACCATCCTGTTATTCAAGTATTGTTTTATTAGACAAGAACACTTTTCAAGCAAGTAAGGCTGATTCATCAAGAGTTATCTCAAGCAAAGACTGCAGAAGACAATCCTGCAGTAAATAATCATACAGAAGAAAACTGTTCTCCAGTCAACAAGATTAAAGTTACAAATAACTGCTAATGAGAGTCCATAACTCAGGAACTCTCCTCCTCTCCTCTGTGCCAAAACATTCTTACAGGAACATAGCATTTCGGATCCTGTTTCAGCACATAAATATCTTAAGTACATCTCTGCTCACTATCACCTGCAGTCAATCACTGTATTCTGCATGTTCACCCATTATTTAATTTAATTACCTTTTTAATGGTCTCTCTATGCAAAAAGAGGAAATTACACTATCAAAGGAAAAACAAAAGCCTACCTGAACATAAGTAATTATCTAATGAAGAAAAAAGCATATCAAGCAGTAACAGAAGCAGTCCTAGACACTTGTGTTTGGTCGATGAAGGAGAAAATAAACCAGATTTTGTGAAGACTTTCTATGCTTACACTTCATTTAGCACTGGAGAACCATCCACAATAAATGACAGCAATAACAACTGAGGAGGGAGTAAGCCAATTTACCGTTGAGTAAATAAAGCAAATAAGTCCCTGATTTTATTTACTAAAAAACAAAGGGAACTATAAATTCTGTATCTGAAACACTGATCTGAGGCAGGATGTCATCTCTTGCTCCCAGGACTCCTATCAGCAGTACAGAGTTCAAAGTCAAGTCCCTTCTCCATAATGTTTAATGTGGTCACATTCCAATTCCTTGTCCAGCTCGTAATGCTACGGAGGAAAGGTGTTGAGAGTTTTGCAAGCCCTGTGCAACATTAAAGGAAGAGTAATAACTTTCTCCTATCAAATGTCTAAGAGTTACACCTTGCATTTTCCAGGTCTAAGAACTGAGATATTTAGACAAACACCATTTCAAATGCTTGGGTCCATCTTCCTGCAAATGTCCAGTGTCAAATAAACCCTTTCGTATGCCTTTACTAACTATGGCAAAATCTGTCAGCTAGCTGCATTAACAGACGCACAAAAAATTTTTATCTTAAGCAAGAAACAAAAGTATATCCAAAAAGTGATGAGCATAAAATCTTTCTGAATGGAAATTCATTCTTTATGAATCCATAAAAGGTTTAGACAGCGGAGTGCAGCGACTGAGAGACAGCAGCATCTTGCTTTGACACACTCGAACAGGCCCTACTTGAAACCAGAGGGGGAAGATAACATTCTCACACAGCAGGAAACAGGATGTTCCAGGACACATCAATGACTGAAAGGGGGAAAAAGGGCATGTACTGATAGCTGACCTCAGATGTCATAATCTCAATAGGGTAATGAGTAAAAACTATGTTAGCAAAACAGTGGAGAGTCTGAAGGGATAAAACAAAATGAATCTAGCTGTGGTGCCACCAACATGCTGTGGTTATTTTCTGAACAACCCAACTATCATTAAAGTGCTCTTCAGGGACTCAGAATAGAGGTAAAAATTGATTTTTTTTTTTTTTTTTTTCCCCCCGGACAGTGGTGGCAGACAAGCTAAAAGATGAACTGTTTATAAACACAGCTTCTTTCATACCCACCATGGTTTTAGGTAGTATTTCACTATTTTAGACATGTTTCCCCTTGTGCAGTATTTTCCTGGAAGTGCAGTAGACTGTGCTCAGCTAGCAGGGGTCCTTGATCTTGCTCAGGGAGGGTGCAGGAGCAGCCTGAGCACAGGTTAAGCCCAGAGGTAACAAGGCACACATCCAGCTATGCTGTTTCTCCACACTCACTCCATTCCGGGTGCCTCTCCCTGACATCCTAAAGTGGATGGTTCTGCTCTCCTGCCAGTGAAATAAAGAGGGGCCATGAGGCCAAAACAGAGAGGAAACAATGGAAGCAAGAGAGGAGCTTTAGGACTGTGTGGTGTGTTCAGCCACCTACGTTCTCTGTCGGTGAATGCACCAGACAGACCAACAAACACACCTCTACACTCCTCTACATGACCTTAGCAGTTACGTGGGGGAGACAGCATTTGTGGCACTTGGATAAAAACAGAGTGGAAAGACTCTAGATTAGTACTTTGAAAGCTGAAACTCCAAAGACAGACATTGTACACAAAGCCTGAACAAGACAAATTACACAGACAAAAACCTACCAAAAGCTCTCGGAATAAACACACAAGCATTCCTTTGGTATTCCAAGAGTTTTAGAGACCTCAGCAACTCCAGGAAAGAGCAAGCCTCCTGTACATGGATTGCAGCTCAACATTTATTTCTAAACCTGAGGATGAGAGCTGCAGCCAGGATTACTCAGAAGGTGATAAATTAGGATTAGAAAGATGATACAAGTAATTCTTCACACTGGAGTGGCAGTAACAGCTATATTTAAGGTCAGGGAGACTGAAATGGATACAATACCTGGACAGTGGTTTTGTTGTGAATACTGACTGCTGGGGAGGCACACTTACAAAGCTTAGTACCTATTATGCTGCAAAATTTATCCTGCAATGGTATAGGGTCTTCCATAAAAGCTGCATTTTCAGACTCTGATCAAAGTGTTTGACACAAGATTTAGCTCGTGTATGTAAGTAATCCCACAGCTGTCATTTACTTGAAAAGAGAATGAAAATAGTACTAGATTTTCTTCCTTTATAAATATGTTATTTTAAACATTTAAATGAAACCGAATCTCATCCTATTTTTCTACACAAAGGAACATTGTCACAATTTCCAAGCATAAATAAGTATGATTTCCAGCTGCTATTTAAAGCCAAACCACTAATCTCCTTGGTACAACAGATAAACTTAGTAAGAAAAAGTTAAGATTTGAAATCTTGGCTATTGTACCTTATGCAAGGCTAAAACTAGGTCTGAAAATAAGGCAAGTTTTCCAGATAAATGAAAAGAATCAAATAAATTTTAAGAAAATGTATCAGATACGTTAATTCCCTGAAATAAGCAGAAGACTCAAATGAGCAGGAAATCAGTAAACTGATTAAGACACTTGCTTAGTGAATTAAGTTGTGTTTTCTTATTTACATTTTCTAATTAAGGCTAAAATAGTAACTTGCATTCTGTGAATTTATAGTTGTGTAATTACTAGGAAATAATAATTGAATCTTTGAAAAAATTGTAGAACAAAGAACCTTTGAGAAAAATTGTACCAATTCTTTAGTTATAAAGAATGAAAATCCCTTTCTATTAGAATTATCCTGCAATTACTTCTGAATCTTTCTTCCTCTTAAATGTCTAAGAAATACACAGAGTGAACCACTCCAAAAGGATATATCCTCACCAAAACTATGTGCCATGTCCAGGATGATGAAAACATAACTGAGTGTTGCTACATTTATGTTCCACTTCAGTTCATCAGTAATTCAAATGCTTCCAACAGTGTCAAAGGACCAATTAAGCCAACTTCAGACAGTTTAATTGACCCCCTCACACACCTGTAAAAGAAAAGGACACATCCAAACATCTGAGCAGGAGCTAAGAAGGAGAGTCCCCAATGCCTGTGACGCCTTTGTTCTGAGGGACACACAGCTGGTGGTTCCAGGAGGGGAATAATTACTCTGTATTAATTTTTGAAGATAAACTGATGGTAAATCTATACATGCCCAGGATGTGGGGAGGTGAATCAAACACACTCAGGGGGGTACAGTCGATAGCATCCGACTCCCTGGCTGATGGCTGCTTGTAGAGCACGAGACCTTTCTGTACGTGAGTGAATAAATCCACGGCCAGCTTCTCTGAGCTTAAAACGATGCAAGTTCTGCTTTGGACAGGGAGGCTTCATGCAGGAACTCCACTGCTACCACCTCCTTCAGAGAACAGCAAGGACAGGCAATCACCTCAGACACCCCCAAAATGTGTCCAAATTGTGCATTCTGTCCACTGAGCTGCTTGTGAGGGGGATGAGAGATGAATGACAGCAAAGGTTGCTGAACGTGATGTGCGCAGCACGGGACAAAGAGAAAATGATCTGCAGCAAAAATAGGGATGCACCCAAGCTTAGAAGTTATGAATATAATCCTACATATAAATACACTAACTCTTCCACTGCATGCTGCTATAGCAATTAATAAAACCACTCTGGAAGTACTTTCTTACTAGATGTTTATATGGACAAAAACTGGACTTTACTATTCCACCACTACTGCCTTCATATTGTTTTTAACCCTCCTCACTATAACTAGTGAGAAAAGAATGGATTTTTACAGACCAATTCACAAAAGACCCTGAAACTCTTCAATTATTTAAACTATCAGAGAAGTGACCTTAAGCTGTACTCCCCCAGTGAAACATTTATTTTACAAAGTCTATGTATGTGTACCCACTAAAGTGAAACATCTATTTTATGAAGTCTATGTATGTGTACCCACTAAAAAGTGTCTGATAACCAAAAAATAAATTGATAAAAGGAACAAGATAAAAATGAAAACACAAAACTAACTGATTTTAATAACATTACACATTAGATTGAAATCCTCAGTGTAAAGGAATTCACAGAAAAGATTGACACTGTTGCTTCAGATCATGTCATTCAACAAATTCTCTGCTTTTTACTTTTTTAGGATTTTGTTACCTTTTGGTGCGGACAAGATAAACCTCACATATTAGATTTTTTATTTTTTATTCTGATGCTTCAGGTCCCAGCTGGAGTTAGGAAACCTGTGAGGTATTAATGCACGGCAATTCCTACCCACTGCCAAAAGTTACCAAGCATGTGGAGCTATTGGGTAGTGTGGGATTCAGAAATGTGGCCTGAAAAGCAAATCTGAGCAAACTCCGATTATTGTTCTAATGTGTCTCAGCAGAGCACGGCATTTTTCACAAAATCCCATTAACAAAATCTCCGTAACAGCATTAAACACAACATGCCATGCTGCTGGGAATGCTCTTCCAGCTTCCTGCACATACAGGCTGTAAACTCCTTGGATCCCCGGAAGCAAACTCCCTCTTCATCTTTCCCACGTGGATACGAGAAGATGAGAAGGATGACCAGCTGGTTAGGACTGGGAATTAATTTTATGCCTTTTTTCCCTACAGCTATTTCAAGATTCTGCTCTAATAAAAAGCCACCTTACACACTGTGAGGGCTCTGAAGCAGCTTAACAGAAAGGGATCAGGTGTGCAGAGAGTTGGGCAGCTCAGAGCTCCCATTCCAGGAAATCTGGTGTCACCCTCTTGGGCAGCTCTGGAAGCATCCAGTGAGGGAACTGCACAGCTTTCCTGCAGGAAAAGAGTCAGGCCACCACAAAGCATGTTTCAGTGTGCAGGCTATCCCAGATCCAAACTTTCTCCAGCAGCTCTTTGCTTTGTCTACAAAAGTCAGTTTCAAAAGTCAAATATTTAAGCTTTGTGTAGGCAGTAATGATATTGTAGGTAATATAGATTTACACAACCTGCTTTTCCATCAGGCTTTTAACTCCTACATATTTGAAAAAAAACAAAAAACCAAAAAAACAGGACATATAAATGCTACAAGTCTAATAAAAATCAAGTTAGGCAGATTTTTAAGTAGTCTGGTGAAAATTGAGCCCAAGATGCCATCTGATAACAATTTCTACAATTTATTTGTTCTGCCTATTACACTGATTGGAATGCATAGAATTTATTCTGCTTTCTAGCATAAACTGGGCCAGGGCAAGACTGACCAGAAGAGCAATTATAGTCATTTGTTATAATTACTAAATTGAGGCAAGAAAACTAAGTCTAGAGGTTTGGTTCAGGCTAAAAGACAGTACTTCCTTCTCTTGCCTAAAGGGAGAGGCATAACTGTCAGGAAAAGACAAAAACAAAGAGACAACCAGACATCCTTCTGAAAAGCACTGATAACAAAGCAAGTTAGAGTCCCACGGGGAGCTGTGCACCAAGAGAGAAGGGAAGATGCATGGCCATGTGCCCTGCTTTGCCCCAGGTCACGAGGAGAACATTCTTCATCTTCTCTTTGCCTGCCTGAGACCGATGTCTCCTATAAGCTTCCAAATGAAGATGAATTAAAGAGAGGTCCTGAGTCGGTGAGTTCGTGTTCCAACAATTTCAATTCTTCTGTTCTTTCCTGTTCCAGTCAAAGCTCCCCAATTCTGTCCCTTCACCAAATCACACAGATATTTGTGTGTTTACAGGTATTTCCTACAGGTATTTGTGTGTTTACAGATATTTCCTATGGATATTTGTGTGTTTACACACACCACCCATGGGGCAAAAGCAGCAATCTCCCACTCAATTTAAATCTACTCCCAGTGACAGAGGCCAGAAAATCATCCCATGAAGCTGCATTAATCAACTCCCCTGGGAGTAAACCAGATTTACACAGAACAGGTAGAGACTGGACAAGACTTTTGCTCACTTGCATTGAAAGGAGTAGTTCCACAAGTACATTTCCCTATCTCACAGCCTTGGAGTCATTTATGTGCAGTTTTTAGGTCTGAAAAGGTGCTGGGCACCTTGGCCACCTTTCATGGGCAGAGTTGCAGGTGGCCAAGTGGAAGAATTGGCAATAGTTTGGTTTTTGTTGTTTTGGTTGTTTTTTACTAAAGATGAAAATGGTTACATTACATTTAAATTGCTGTGAAGATTAAAATCCATAGATCTTGTGTAATAAAAGCTTGCCTAGAAAGAACTTTGGCATTTAGTTTACAAGTGTGCAGGGGTGTTTCTTTCAAAAGCTTCTTAACTACATTGTTTTGAATAGTACCACTGTAATACAGTTTTATATCTAGAAATCAAACTTGCAGAGATCACAATTACTTAAAATATTATTTTGAAATGTCATAAACCCTCTTAAGTATATCCATAAAATCAACTTTACTGTCAATTCAAGGAATAAAGAATATGTAATTTTATTTGACTCGCGACTCCAGCCACATCAGCACTCTGCTTGTTGCAGGAATTAATGAATGACACAGGAACTGCACTTGCAATACACACAAAGCTCTGACAACTGCACACATATTTCCACCACATGCTAAGTAAGCAAAGAATTACATTATTTAACCCTCTGAAGCAAAGTCAGACATTTGGATTTTAAGTGATAGAAAAGACTAGACTTCCAGAAGTAATTTTTTTCTTTATTTTCTTCACTTTTACAAAGCATCTTCCAGGATTTACTTCTGCTTTGTCATTGGTTCCCACCACAGGGATCTTAGCATATCCTAAATGGATCCTTCCTAAGGAGGACCACCAGGAACAAACTCTCTGAGCACAATCAAATAAAATGCTCCATTTCACACAAAGTAAAGAAAATCTATTCTATAGAAAGGGGAATCTACAGAAATACAATTTAATCCCATAGTCTGCAATACAAACAATGGAGCTTTGACACGAGGCAGAGAGAATTATTTCTCCAGGCAGATGTGATTAGGACACAAGTAAAAAAGTGAAAGAAAGCAAGCTCAGACTGTGAGAGACTGGACTGCAAGGGCTTTAAGGTGCTGAGTGGGAGGAGGTTGGAACAAATCTCAAACTAGTAAAGAAAAAACATCCAGGGTACAATTTGAAGCAATAAAATGAATAAATAAATGCTAAACCATCAGCATCAAAAAGGTCCTCACAGCATCCACCTGTATTCCCTAAAAGGCAAAACTTCAGATGTTGCTCATTCATCCCTGATACCAAAGACAAAGCCTTCAGTATTTTCCCTTTCATTAACCTTTGTAATATCTTTTTTGTTTCATTCAGACTACAGATGTATGCTTTGGAAATAGGCTGTCAAAATGCAACTCCTTAATTCATTATATACTGCAGAAAGAAAAGACAACCTCAACATCTGAAATTCCCACGTTCTAAAAGGTTTTCCATTTTAATCATGTCAAGCTAGATGAATGGAATTCAAACGGAGAAAATTAGACTATATTTGGGAAGGTGTACATTCAGATTTTTGCTTTTCACTTATGCCCTGAAATAGTGAGGGATTTTGTCTGATTTATTCATACATCCACTCCCAAAACCACAAAACAGAAGGTGGCAGCATTTCAGGGGAAAAGAAAACCAGGATGATAACAGAGAATTTAGAGACTCAAAATGTATTTTGTTTCTTTGACACCAAGATTACTTAAAGAAAATACCTCAACAGAGCCATGCTCAGCTAGAGCCTCCTAGTAATCTTTGGACCATTTGGAAATTCTGGCAACAGTGTGAGAGTAACAGATGACCTTTAATTCCAAAGGAGATTTTCCTTCAGTCTTTAGCATCGTGCAATGTAGAAGTACAGGTCTGCTGAAAGGCTCCTGGAAATAAAATCCATCTTTTCCTTTACATTTTAGGATGACTGAAGCCTGGTTTAATCCAGGGCCATTTTAGAAAGGACATTTCCTTGACTAAAAACAATCCACAACAAAACAAGGGGAAGAGCCGTGAGTGACATGGCAAAAAAAAAAACAAGGTTACACAGATCATGAGTTTTATAGGCAAGGAGAAAAGTAATAGAATTTTTATCTTGCATTAAGGTGAAGAAAATGCATCAGCAATAGAGGGAACAGAAAGACATATTTTACAGCCTGAATAAACTTAATGTAAATCACACTAAATACAACAGAACTTATTTTTTTAACTCTTCAACAAAATGAGAGCTTTTCAATTTAAAAAAAAAAAAAAAAGTTTAACTGTCTTAGCCAATCTGTGCTAATTGAATAAAGACCAACACATTTTCATTTCAAAAAATTACATTAGAAGAATTCCAGACCCTCCAAGCCTTTGGGCACAGTAGAGATCACACAAACCCACTTAAAAGCAAACAAAGCAGTTTGCAAATTACTGTTTACAAGAGCAAGTTTGCAATATGTGTCCATGAGAAAAACAAATAATAAGAAATGCAGCAACAGGTTTGAAAACGGCAAGACAATAGTTCTGTTCCTCCAGGCCCAGGAATTCAGTGTACAGAATATTCACAGGCTGGAGCTAATACTGCCAGAATTCCACCTTGCAGAGAGAGGGTGACTGGCTATTAGAGGGTCTGATAGTGCAGATCAGAAGCATCAACAGTTGAGAGAACTTCTTAAGTAAGGCCTGATATTTTCCACAGACATGGGAGATTCAAGCCTGTTTCATCTCCAGACTAGACATAATTTTTTATCAAGCAGGTGTATGGTAGCTCGCTCAGCTATGAGTGTATTTACTTTGCTTTTTTTTCCCAAAGTGTAAATTCTTCATTAAATACTTCAGGGTTCCTTTTCTGCCCTAATTCATGCAGGAAAATCCTGCTAGATGGGTGCCATAGCTACAGAAGCAGAAGACCACATTTTGTATGCAAGTTTTGTACACTTGGGGCTCTGTTTATCAGTAATTCAAGGAATGTATCTGGATTACAAACACAGATTGGACAAGTTTTGGTATCTGGACCAGGCTGGGGTTACTACAGAGTAAAGCATTCAGTGAGCTGCAGGAATGACAGAACATTCCTCAGAGGATGCTCTGCAGCATCGACAAAGGGATTTTCCAGAGCAAAGCCACCAGCTGCACGGAACACAGAGAATGAAGAGGTTCAAAAATGGAAGGATGTTCTCTCTCTCAAACTGGCATCTGAACACCCAAATTAATTAGTTTGTTCCTGCCCCACCAGAATTCTAATAGTTACTGCATCTGAAAAGGAAAAGAGAGTCTGGAGGAGAATTTTTCCCTCCTATCCAGGCAGGTACAGCCTCAGTAGCAGAGTTTAGCAGACAACACTTGGTACCACAAAGAAAGGCAATTCCCTTGAAGCCCTCAGTGTTTACAAAAGTGTCCAGCATTAGTCTGTGCTTTATCTCCTACTGACCAGGGCCATTTATCTGAAGATAGTAATAATGCAACCCAAGAACAGACACAGCCCCTATCAACCTTCTATCCCTCTGCCATTTTGTGCAGCTCCTAAGTTTAATGATTCCTACTAGAAATTAAAGAATATAAGTACCACAACAACAATACTCCCAATTCTACCTTCTGGACTTCCCACACTGCATCCATGCCTAATGTATCTGGGCTTCCTGGGACAATGGATGACAGCAGAAGTTCCTCTCATGCCTGAGTGAGCCCAGAACAATGAGATGTGTGTCCATTTTTCTCACGGAACACACACTGCTGCTGCTCGCCAGCCTGCCCCTCTCTGTGCTGGGTAGCACATGCTGAGAACAGGAAGGAAGAACAGAAACTGAGCTTCAGATATTTTGAACATGTATTTGGATAGAAAAAAAGCCAAACCCTAAGAGAGCTGGAATAAGGCAATATGTTCCAGACAGAATCCTCCAGGGAATTTTACTCTCCCAAACCACTTTCTGTCTGTTGTTTATGCATCCTGCCATTGAGTGTTGTACAACTGAATGCTCCACATGCTTCTGTCAGCCTCTCATCATCCCCTTCTCACAGCCATCTGAAATGCCATCAGATTCTGGAATGAATAAAGTAGGGATTTGTCCTCTGCTTGAGGACAAAACAAACGAACTCCTTTCCCGAGCTGAGCTGCAATTCACCAGTGCTGT
Organism: Dicrurus megarhynchus; assembly: GCA_013399195.1. NCBI lineage: Eukaryota > Metazoa > Chordata > Aves > Passeriformes > Dicruridae > Dicrurus > Dicrurus megarhynchus. Next base: position 399,768 of record VXAD01010092.1, on the reverse strand, counting down.
GGTGTTAAACATAACAAAGTTATAGAAAAGGAATGAACTACAAACATTTTTATCTGGTCAATTTGGGTTCTCCCACATTAACTAATTAGCCAACTGTCCTGGGATGCTGCAGGCTTCATGGGTTATCTGAAATCCATTTATTCTGTCACGTTCTGAGACTTGACAGAGATAAACTATCACAATGCTGTAACAAAGTACTGTTCAGATTGGTGTTGGGGTTTCTTTTTTGTGATTCTGCTGTTCTGAATACATGGAGTCACCAAGCACTGCTGACTATAAACACTCACAAACAGCGGCTCCACTAGCTGTATGCAAAATCCCCTTGGTAAAAATTTTGCTTTTACCTTTTTCCTCTACCACTGTTACCACACTTGGAGTTTTGGCGTCCAGAAGCTAATTTGCTGCATCTCAGTTTATTATTTTATTTATCTGAAAGACAACTTCCCACAGTTGAAGACAACAGGATAACCAAGCTCTACTAGAGAAAATATTGCATATCCTTACTCTTTAAGTACCTGTTAAAGCTTGTCATATATGGCAGGGAAAAATAAGGGATTTTTCTTCGTTGTAATTCTAAGGAGTTGCTTTGTACGTTTCAGTTTTGAGCTCTGAGAAAGTCCAAGTGATGAGTACCATTTCTTCCCAAAGCTGTGCCTCACAAATTACCAGTGGCAAACAGACCAAAATTCAGAAAAATGCAGAAAGAAGTGATCCTGTGAAAAAAGGGGTTTTGTTCAGTAAGTCACTACTACAGTAAAAAGAGAATACTCATGTGTGAGAGCACTCATTGATACAAGATGGAAAAGGTTGTTTAGCAGCTTCCATGATCTCTCTGTCTTTTTGCTCTGCTTATACATTCTGCTTACAGAGAACTTTATTTTCACAAGGCCCACTTAAACTAGAAAGTTTATAAAAGAAAATATTTGCCATTAATAAAGGTTAGGCCTAATTTTTCTTAGGTACCTTAGCACCTAGGTGGAATTGACCACACTAAACCAAACTGACACGCAGTTGCTTCAGCGGTGCATCCCTCAGCACGGAAGAATGAGGTGTACTTGGATTATTCCTCATGTAATATCATCTTGCAGTCATTCACTGCACTTTGCTTATCTCTGTAGCATGTAGCAGTAAGCAGCTTATGGATGTAGTCCATTAAAAATATGTTTGCTTCAGTCTTCTGTATTATATCAATAAGGAGATACAGATTTAAAATCTGGACCTAGAAATGCAAACTAAATCATCCCTTTCAGCCAAATTAAAAGGTGAACATCTTATCTAGGTTATCCAGGGCCCATCAATTTGTAGAGGTACAAAGGATGTAATCTCCTCTTGTTCTAACAGATCTCAGACACTAAAGGCTCTGTAGCATGCACGGTGCCCTCTTGGAGTTTGAAGCATTTAATTTTCCTCTAATAAACCCAATCAACATTTTTCCAGTCGTTGTCAGTGTAGCAAGGGCAGACTTCCAATCATTTGCCTTAAGGAAATCTATTCTATATATTTATATATCATGGAGTTAAATCCTAAATGCCACATCTCACACACACTTCAAACTCCAGTAACTAGAGGGGCACTAACAGCAGGCTGCACCCTAAATCAGTTCTGGGGGAATTAAACTGCAACTGTAAACAAGCAAGGTCACTAATGAGCTGAGACAGAAAACAGAACTGCTGGCTGCCTTTCAAGTTCAGAGGAGTGTTCAAATAGATGTGTTATACTTGAGAGCAGAGAACTAGATCAGTGTAATAATTAATTCATTGTTTATCTGAAAGTTGTTAGAAATTTCAAGGGTAATATCCGGAATGCAGGAAATTGGAAGCTGTGTCCATTCTGTGATCCAGTATTTATCACAGCAGGGGACCCAGGAGCTGTCACTGAGGTCACAGTTAGACACATAAATGTGAAGAGACAACCATCTCAACACAAAGAGCCACCACACATTAAAATCTATTGCAAATGAATCAGAAACACAATGTCATGTTAATCCATGTGTAAGAAAATTACTTTGATGCCCAGAAGTTGTCTTTGCCACCAAGGGGAATTGCAAATGGTGTCCTGCTGACATTTGTTTCTGTAAAAAGAAAAATCAAGAGGGGACCGAGGCACATGCTCTCTATTGGGACAAGTTCAGAAGGGGGAAGAAAAAAGGCAATTATATAAGCTGTAAATGTTCTGACAGATTAGTACAATTTCTCTATACCCTGAAGCAGTAATCTTGCAAAAACCCTCTGAGTTATTTTTGCCAGGTCTGCTGGCCAGTAGGGGACTATGGAAACACGTACACACGACCTTCAGCTTCAGATTACAGGCTGACAGAAGACTGTGGGTGGACAGACATGATGCAGATTCAGGGAGCTGTTCCCTGGCCCAGTAAGTCACAAAGTTCCTATAAGTCCACAAAACATAAATACATTTTTTTCTCTTCATTTTTTAGTGTAAGTATCAAAGAATCCCCAAAACCCACAAGTGATTAGAGATGTTTACTAAGGTCAGAACTTTATATTGCTTTATGAACATCTTACTGTGTCAGTGTATTCCAACGTGCCTTTCCAAGGGGAAATGTATGACACTGGTTTCCAGAAGGTGGAAAAAGGTTCTCAAAGAAAACACAAGAGAGATGTTCTGTCCCAATTGCCTTCCTCTCAGATGGGCAAACACGAATGAACTTTTAATTTCCTCTGTGCATCAAAGACTGAGCCACTGGGTTTGCTCAAGCAAATCACAAAAGCCACTTTATGTTTAATCTGATACTCTCCTCCACCCAGAACAGATCTGCCCTCCCATCCTTTGCACCATGGGATCCATTTGAAGCCAGACTTAATTCATGAAGTTCACCAATACATAACATAAGCAGCATTGCTCTCAGGAACATGCTCTTTCACAGCACAGATAGACTTTTGAAGCTCTACCAGTGTTTATAGAACAAATAAGCCTTTGTCATTTTTTATTTAGCGTTACTAAAATAAATACCTTGATACATAGGCAGCCAACAAGCAAAGCAGGGTGTATTGTGGTAAAACAAACAGAGAGTGTGAAGGAATCTGTTCTTTAAACTCGACTTTAATATTAGTGTTAATTTCTTTTAGCTCTCCCTTACCATAAAGGCAAAAGCTCAGAGCACATAAGGACTCAACCTGTACTCCAGGTCATCAGAATTCCAACTGTTAAGGTGATCCTAAAATTGTTCCATCAGTACTGAAACAGCATTATGTATTGCATTAGAGAAGCAGTTCCAGACATCACTCCCTTCAGATAACCTTAACGTGCACACATTTCCTGTATGTGACATAGGCACCACTGAAAATCTTGTGCTAGTGTGTGTTTTATGCTAAGACAAATATTAATTGGAGTTGGAATGCAAATCTAAGCATAAGTAGTTGAACTGAAATTCAAGCTTATGTTTAATGAATTCAACAAAAAATTATGTATTTTTTCTTAAACAAACAAACAAACAAAGACACACCCCCACTGAAAGCAGGTGGGTTTCTTTTTTCTTTCCCCCCATCTTTTAAAATAAGTGCTCTGATTTATTGTTTTGATATTTCAAATTATCTAGAAATGTCTGGGTACATGCCCTTATGCCTGTGGAGTCTTATAAAATTTGACATTTAAGAGCTGGTAATAAAGTTTTTAAAATTATTTGCCCCTTAAATAAAGATTATATACTCCCATTTAGACAAAGTCAAATTCTTACAGAGTTGTATAAGGCATGTCAGCTGCAAAATCTGATCCTAAAAATCAGTTCTTTCTTAGTCTATGAAGTATTAGGTCTCAGTTGTAGGTCTTGGTTGACTCACATTCCCTACAAAATCAAGGCTAGAGATAAAATGAAATCTCACAGAATGCTTGCTTCCCTGCCTATCCTTATATCTTCCCAGACAGAGTCTGCTAAATCTCCATATTCAAGCTGCAAATTTCAAAGCTGATGTTACACTTAGTTTTAAATCCTTGAAAACAGAACTTTACTAAGGAAACTTTGACAGACCTTGAACAACAGCACCTCACAACTCCTTCATAATGCAACCTGACTGCTATTGATTTAAGGCTGCTCTGTATTCCACTTATTTCTGCATCTTCATTTGAGTTTCTTGTATTATCCTCATTAATTAAACTGGTTTTGTGGTAGTGCAATGACAGCTGAGCAGTACCTTCTGAATACCCAAGTATTGGGCCCTCTTCAGAGCTTGGTTTCCATGACTGCTAATGATCAAGTTGTACTAGAGGGTACTTTTGCATCACTGAACACTCCCGGGTCAGGAAAAAAAGGTGACAACACAGGACTTTTGTGATGTTCAGAGAAAGGAGACTTCCTTTTACCCCCACCACTCTGCGTTCCTGGGTGGAATATCAGAGCAAGGTGCTGGGAGCGCAAAGTTTCTTTGCAGCCAGTGCTCTGCTTCTGAAGTTCAAAAGGGGACAAAGTACCACACAAGTCTGTGTCACTGGATGTTCCTCCTTGTGCTGCAAAGTTTTCCAGCAACTCTGTCCAGCTTCCAGGGGAATATGGAATATCACTGCTGGAACGGTGCTCCCAGTGAACGCCTTTGCTCAAAGCAAACGCTCCTCTCCCACAGCAGCAGCTCCTGTGAGCACGGAGCCACACATACATCATCCTTGAATGTCACACCTAAAACCTCCCCATAGCATTTAAAATCCTGCCAGACAAAATCCAATGGGAACTGCACAACCTCCCTGGAAGTTCCCTGCACAAGCCTTAATCTGTTTTTATGTATGGTACATTATTGCATTTACCAGCGAGCCCCTTCAGGTTTTGCCACACTGGAAAGATGTAATTGTGAGTCCTAACGATCACTGAGTAAAATGAGCATTCATTAATAGGAATAGAATTCATTTCGTTGCTGCACCATGATAGTAACACTTCCAAGTTCTGTGGGGTTTCTCTCTCCCAGCGATGTGGAAGAACAACAGAAGGAACAAGGGGGGCAGTGAAAGAGTACTTGAGCAATAAACATTCTTCAGGGTCATTGAGCCAATGAAATATAATAGCTGCCAAAGGATGGGATTCACACTATATTTGATCAATTTTCTTTAATGCAATGAACATTCTGATTTTTTCAATACTTCCATATAACTTTGCTGGTATCAAAATGAGGTGGTTTTTTTTCATGAAAGCCTCCCAGTTAAGTTAACTAATTTTGTTTGAATTTCAAAAGAAAAAAAAAACCATATCTCAAACACACCATATGAAGAGTCCCCAGAACAATGAAAAGCTTGGTTTTATCATGTCATTTTCACAGAATACTAGAGAAAAAAAGGTGTTTGTCACCTTTAGCTACTTAGCTGCCTCTTTTCAACTACCTTGAAATTAGCAGGAAACAAGGATAACTCTTGGCTTTTAGCAAGATTTAGTATCAATTAGTCAACTGTGTCTGAGAAGCTTACAAGGTGAAAATGTACCCTAAGAGCATAAAATACCAAACTAAATCCCTTAATAAATTTCCTGGCACATTCCAGAAAGAGAAACACTACACAAATTATTTTTTTAAAAGTACAATTTAGTTTCATATTAGCATTTCATTTCCCATCAGGAGCCTGTGTTAGACAGGAATTTCCCAACGCCCCCATCTTCCCTATGCTTCAGTTCCCATCACACAGCGGGTTCAAACCTGGTGCCAAAAGCCAAGTTGTGTTCCATACTTCCCTCAAAATCACTTTGTCATTTCCTCTGTGACTTGTCTCACATTAATTCTTTCGTAGTTTGTTTCCTTTAACAGCAAGAAAAGACCTGCAGCCATGGAGGCTCAGGACTGCCCTAGAAATGTGCACAGCACGAGGTCCAGAACCACTTCTAATTCCAGAAAGCTGCAGAACAGGGATAGCTCTGGTGACCCATTTTTCACTAGTGAAATCTCAAAGGATACAAAACTAAACTGTCATTCCAAGAAGAATGATCTTCATTTTAAAGCCATTTCTTCTTTTCGTTACAATCTACTTTTTCTAATTTATTAATTTATTTTAATAAGAAGGACTGGGGGGAGTGAGAAAGAATAAAATCACTGCAATTACTGGTCTACTACTAAAACATGATGGGTTTTAAAGATTATTATTGCTTCAAAAGAAAAGCTGGTCTATATCTGAATGTCAGAGCACTCACCCTTTAATCCTAACGTGTAGTCTCATGAGGAAGGTTTAACATTTTCTAGGCAGTTCTGTGCTAAAGATCTCACCCTACACAGCACATCCCAGGGATGGCTGAACACAAAATGTGTATCACAGAAAACAGCCCATTCTCTGCCCATCTGTAGCCACTGCAGTCCCTCACGAGCCGGGGGACGTGAACAAAAACATTGATTAAAGCACACAGGCAGCAATACAATTTGCCCTATTTTGCTTTGTTTAGCCCCAAAGAGCAAATCAAAGATGATGGTATGACCGTAATGCAGCAAAACACCCAAGGCAGATGGCAATATTTAGAAGTGAAAGGCAGGCTCGAAGGGATGGAAAAGAGATAACAGGAAATCATTTATCCTCGAGTAAGGCAAAATTTGTAAACTATTCAGTAAGGGTCTGATTCAGGAAAACATTTAATCATGGCTGTTTCCTCAAGTGCATTCATGGTATGCTGAACCAGGGGTTCCACCTCTGCAGGGAGGCAGAGATCCTTCAATCACAGTGCAAAGGTGAGGCAGCAAAAGGAATCAAAATCATCTGGTCTTTGTACGTAAAAATTGCTAAACTTGTTTTACAAGCCCTGTGATTTCCCAGCATTAAAATATTTTATACACTTACGAGATGGTCAGCCTTTCAACTAACTTTCAAACTGAACAAGGTTCTTCCCACGTTCCAAAAAAATAATACCATCAGAATCAATGCACTTCATCACAGGTAAAGATTATCCTTGTGGAACTTGCTGGCAGCTGCTCAGTGGATGTTTTCTGAGCCCCTCTAACCAGGCCATTTCAGCCCACTGCAGTCCTTCCCCTCCCATCTATGTAAGGCTGGCATGCCAAAGCCAGTGATGCCACTGTAGGAGAGGAAAAGGAATGCAGCACGGATCTGTTGGGTGAGGAGCACTGTTCAGAACAGCAAAGGAACCTAAAGGGAGATCACCACAGCCAGCACCCAGTGTCCCAGGGAAGAAAACAGCAGCCCTGCAAAGCCCCCAGGGCAGAAGAGCTGGAAGCTCCTGAAGCAGAAAGGAGAACCTTAACAAGAATCTGCCCTGTTGGACGTGCAAAGGTGGTGCTGAAGGATTCTTCTCCATCTTCACTAAGAAAGAGTCTCCCCTCCTTTCTTAAGGACGTGGATCTTCTGTAGCAGTTCAAATTCTCCAAATGCATGAGCTCCATAGTCACTGAACAACCAAGTTCAGAAATCCAAACACCTCCAAAATGGGACTAAAACTCATCAAATTTTTACATCAGCGTTAGGAGCTGCTGTGGTACAAACACCACATGAGGCCTCAAGGAGTGGCTCTGATGGAGGCCGAGCTCGGCCACAGCATCCAGTAGGTTGGAATGCCACAATCCCAAGTGTCCCCAGCTCACCCACTGAGAAGCACAGATTGCTCTCCAAGGTACTGCTGCACAGAAATGTGTGTGCCCTGGCCTGCATTAAATAATCAGAGAACAGATTGCTGACGCTGCTGCATGTGCTATTGCCTTAAATCACCCTCACATTAAAGAACAAGTGGGAAGGAAAATCTGCACTGAAATCCATGAAAAAAATTCCCGCCATGTGGTCCTGCACGCCAAAGGGAGAGCTGGGCTCCGGATTTGTATGTTCGATATTTTTATTTTATAAAGCTGATCTTTAATTAGTGCAGTAGATTAGCCACAGTGAGGGATGCTGGAATGACTAGTGAAGTGTCCCAACCAAAATGCGCTCGTATCAAAGGAAGAACAGATGGCTTAATACACAAACTATTACGCAGCACAAGGATTTTCCACAATACACCAATTCTCTTTACTACTGGAATTATTAATTTCCTGGGACATTTGTGATCATATCTGGTTAAAAAGTTGCCTAGGCAAAGCATTCATTTCCAAAAAATTGCGGCATCTTTTTACTCAATTCAAAGCTGACTGCAAGAATAAAGCCTGGAAATACTGTTCTAGAACACTCTTCCACTTCAGTATCACAGCTTTGATAGCACAGGAGAGAAGGAAGGTGGTTATATCCATCAGGAACAGATGGAGATCACAGTCTTACAGTAAATTCCTTGTGGATGAGCGCTCCGAGGGATTGAGAACAGAGAAAATGGTTATTTCTAGAGACTGTGCATTCTACTTTGACATAAGCCTCATTCCAAAAATTTATATTTAGTACATCAATGAGACCTCAGTACAAATTTTGCAGGTCTTTATTACCATTTTTGCCATTAAACTAGCACTCCCTAGGTTTTAGAGATTCAAAATGAAAATTTTCTTCTTGTAAAGGAACCAGAAAAAAATAATAAAAAACTTAGTAACATGGCATAGTGGTTGTCCCAAAGTGAAGTTCTATGAAATAGTCTATTAAACTCCATCCAGAAATGAAAACACTTCTCTAGGAAACAACTGCTTTTTAAAATATTAACTTCCTCTCTTATCTTTCATTTAATTCTTCAAATCAGACTGAAAAATCTGAATAAAGATCCTAAGAACTCTGTTGTGTTTTAGAAATAAAAGTATATTCTCCCACTGTTTTGAGACCTGAACAATAGCATCATACACACAGGATGTTTTTTACTCATAGCTCTCTATTTGCAAATGGATGTTTTCCAAATGGACAAGGAACATTAACTGTATTCCAGTTTCCACATTCCCAGCTGCTGAGTTTCTCAGGAATTAAAAGATCCCATGAAGACATAAATAATCACTCACAGCTAAATCTAAATATAACCATATTTGAGCAGGTGCAATTAAATAAACTCTAGCAAGCTGATGCTGTAAAACCACTTCTTATATTTTAGCTCTTCCTCTGGAAAATCTGTATATGCCTAAAACTCTGTTGTATTGCTGTGTGCTGCCTATTAAAATAACACTTTACCTGTGAGAGGGGGGATATAGGAGGAAGGAGTCTTGGGCATTAAAAACTTTTCCTTATCTTGCAAAGGGATGAAATGGTGACCAAAAAGATGCTTTGGGGAAAAAAAAAAAGAAAAGAAAAAAAGAGAGAGAGGGGAAGGAGTAAAAAAACCCATCATATTAATTGTGGGCATTAATAACTCAGTCTCCTATTTCACCTCTGACTCAGATGAAAAACTTTGAACTCTGTCTCCTGCACTCCAAGTGAAATCTCTCAGCACTGAGCTCAATGTAATTCTCTTTTTCTTATCAATTCTTCTGCTAAAGTTGGTTTTATTTGGCTGATTCTGAGAGGAAAGGGAGAGATCAACACTCTCTACAGTCCACCACCAAAGGCACTTGCTTGGGACAGAGGAAGAGAAGACTTCAATTTCCCATCCAAACAACTATTTCAGTATTTCTACAAAATACAGCAAGGGAAGAAAGTGATAAAAAACCCACCTTCTTGAGCAGTGTGCTTGTTTTGGATACTGAAGACCTCACCTCCCTAATAAAGAAGTCTCCTGATCCCGACCTCCTGCCTGCCCACACCCCAGACTCATCCCTGCACTGGCCTTCGTGTCACAGCTTTGTCCTCTCGTGACCAGGAAGGACAACTCAAGATTGATGGAACTGCTGCATTTAAAGTAGAAAATTGCCATTACAGAATGAATCTGCATAAAATAATCTGGAGCTACTGAATAATTAGATACATATGGATTAGACTTTGAACTCATCCCACAGTCTGGAAAACTCTACAGAATTCAATAAACTACATTGATTTGCCTCTACATCAACTACATCAATCTAAATCTGATTGATAAGAGAGCTACAGGCTATTTTTCCCCTCTTATCCATAGTGCAGAATGCACCTGCTTTCACAGGTACTGAAAAAATATTCTGATGATTTTGTCGTTGTTTTTCCCATGTGTAAAAATTCTAAAGAGAGGATATACGCCATCATCTATTCTCAAATTATATCTAAGTACTGAATTACAACACCCTTATACTTAGACTGTTTCCTCTAAACTATTTCCAGAGGTAGGCAGAACAGGATAATTAAAAAAAATGCATGGTTTCTGTCCATTTAATTAACATCTGGTAAACAACCAAATGTTAATGAACATTAAGCGTTTGGCAAAAAACTGGTAAAATGCTTTGAGAATATAAATTACCCAAAACAAAGAAAATAAAAAATAGATAATAAAAATTGGAGTAATCAGCTCTGTCAGGGAACAGTTCTGAACAGGAAAAGGCCACCCAGTGAAGATTAAAGATAATTACAGCGGAACTTTGCCATGCAAGCACTTCCTTGCACTGAGCCTGCTTTCCAGGCACCTTGAAAAAGAGAAAGTAACATCCATTTATTCTGCCAATTTCTAAATCCTCTTTTATGTACTTCCAAGCCACATCTGTGCTGCACTTCCTTTGTAAATGCAACAGATTAGAGGAAAAATTGTATTGTATTATATAAAACATAGATAAATATCTAAACATATTAAATCAAGAAAATAGGAGAATACATGGATATATTAAAAAATATATGGACATGTATATTCATTTTCAATTAACAGTCAGGTCTATATATTCATTTTTCTAAGGATTATGAGAAAATTCTGTATCAACAAAAAAGGTCTGGAGCACCATTAGTCTCCGTATCATTTTTTTTTAACAAAACCACGTAAGAAAACCAAGTAAACCTAATAACAATCTTTTGACAGAACAACTTTTTTTCTATTTCAAAGCAGTGGTCTAGAAATTCATGAGAAAAAGTGTTTTTCAAGTGAGTTAAAAGCGTAAATGTTAGCAGCTAAAAATAGTGTAAAAGAAACTGAATTCTGAGACCCCAAGTGGGATTCTGGGAAGAAGACTTTCTTTTTCTATTTCTCCCCTTTTCTTCCCAGTTTTACAGATAAACAGAAGTCTTAATAAAAGATGATAAACCTCAGCTTTACAACCCTCATCAGACACTGTAAATATTGTCATTTAATCTGTGTTTAAGACACAACCCTGGGAAAGAACAGAACAGAAAAAAAAGGATGAGCTCTCAATAACATTTTTTGTAGGAGAAAGTGAACAAAACAAAAATAGAAATAAACAACAGAATGACCAAGGTCAAAATAAAACCTGTGGTTCCATGAATGCAATTTTAAGGACCCAGCACAGGGAAGCTGTATTGATAAGCATCATGCTGAAGATGATGTGGATTTGTCTAGCTGGTGGTGTTGCATGGGAGTTCTCTGGATTATATCCCAGCAAAAAATGAAAGCCATAAACAGTCATTTGGAAGGCGGTGGCTGCAGAGGATTCACTCCAGCTATCAAATAACCAGCATCAATTCCTACTGGATGTAATTGGGTGCAGCTCCTCAGAAACATTTAACATCTTGAATTACCTTACAAGGTCTCAGCTACAGAGTGGCTGGTGTTCAATGACATCCAGAAATATCCAACACGAAGGGAGCATCTCTAATACAAGCATTTAGGACTATGCAAGTTCGTAAGTTTCAGGTGACACTTTTAAAAATATGGCCCTATAGCAACAGATTCTTTTTCATGGATAATATGTAGAAGAATAAGAAGTTCCTTCTACAGTAATTTAATAGTCTTTGAAATGCTGGTTGGGTTATTTTCTTTACCATTTTTCTAACTTATTTTGCCCCAGGCATTGGATAGCAGTATGGCATATATTTACTGCAAGTATTTCAGCCAAAATGATGACAAGTCAGCCCACTCTACTTAAAGTCAACAGAAAATGCGGAAATTCAATTTGCTGCTGTAGACCACAGTAAATGGTAAATTAATAAACTAATTAAATTTACACAGTAAATTAGTAAACTAATTAAATTATAATATCTGCGAACTTTATAAGTAAATGTTGTCATTCATAAAGGTAGGTTTTTATAGAAACATTAATGTTCAAACCAGTTTGGTAAAACTGCATTTCCATCAGTAATCACAGAAACTGCAACTCCTGAGCTACATTTGGAAACACCCTCTTTACTCATCTTCGAACACAGAGTAAACCACACCTGAAACTTGTGTCCATTTCCAAGTGCAGGCCAAATACAATCTGTCCCAGTTGGCCACCACTACCCAATTCCACTTAATTTCCTTGGAGTCACTTTTGAACTGCCAATTTAATTTTTCATATCTGAATTGGTCTTTCTTTTGTTTTCTTTTTTGTTTGGTTGGGTTTTTTTCGGTTTGTTGGTGAATTTATGAAATGCAACTATCAGAGACCTTCCTGTCCGTGTTGTTTCCCTGAGAATTTATTCCCAAACTGTGTGGTGTTGCTCGTCCCTCAGTTCAAGCTCCTTCAGTGTTCAAGCCATGCACACCAAGTGAAATACCAAATGATATATCCCACTGGGCATTAAACTCTACTTCCTTTGAAGTCACTAAGGAAAGTCCTCAAAGACTTCAGCAGAAGCCCTGGTGTTCATCTTCCAACACGGTGACGTGCCCCTGCTCTGTCCTCAGAATTATGATGGGTGTGGTTATTCGCACGTGCCCAACAATGTTTCTTTTAGCCAAGCACGGTAAAGAGCAAACAAATCCATTGGCACAGACCTTTAGGATACCCTCGAGCTCACAGCAACCCTTCTCTCCAATCAAAAGCACTCCCCAGCATCTCCCTGCTTTACAGCAGGTACAGCCTGAGAGCTCGGGCTCTCCTGGACATGTCACCTCTGCCACCTGGGCTCAGACACTCCCCAAGTGAAAATGAGACTCCACAGCGCACTCCCACACCCCCAGCAGGGCAGCAGCACTGCAGATGTCTTGCTAAATGCAATCAATACTCCTACAAATGCCATCAATCAGAAATAAAGAAAAGAACAGAAGCAAAAGATGACACCATAAGGCTCTTACTGTTGAAAGCATATTATAACAGAGAGTAAAGCAGCTAAAGAGGCACAGCACAGGATATGTCAGAGAGGCTTGGCTTCAAGATTCCTCTTAGGCTTTGATGTTTAAATGCAGACAAGACAGAATCTGAATAACATTCTTACTTAATCTACTAGAAAACTGTTTTCAGCAAAAATTGCTAATCAGCCGTAACAGGATTTTGAAGCAGAATTAGAATCTTAGCAAATGAGAGCCCAAAAGACAAAAAGAGCCTATGTGTCCAGATTAATAAGATTAGAAAAAAATAAAAATAAGAGAGGTGTTTGTACAGTAGAACAAAACCCTATTATGCACCATAATTAGATGTCAGCACACATTCTGTCAGCTTACATGCTAATTTTAATTTCTAGGGCAAACTGTTTTACATGTTTGGACATTTAAATTGATGCTTTACAGTCTAGTCACGAGTATCAGATCTGAAAATTAACCTCTTCTGACAGGCTATTATTTAGGAGTTGATTCTGCAACCACGAGTGAACCATGTCTGGATACAGCTGCAGTTTGGTTGGAGAGGGCATTTATCAGCCTGTCTGCATTTGAACACAGGCAGGTACAGCTTGGGACAATCAGGGCAAGAGCCCCACAAAGTTTCACTCACTTGAGGGATGACCTTGATTTACTCCATGGACTTCAAATTAGTGGAGTTCAGCAGAGTCACAGTCTACCACCGAAGGAAGAACTGTTCATTTCAATATCCCAAAATACTGAAGTTCATTCAAATATCCCTAAATACACTCAAATATCCCTATTAATTGAAGTAAGCACATCAACTAACAAAATACCACTGACATCCATCTATTTGCAAAAGATCATGTTCTGCTGCACCAAGACGTTTTCTCTTGAGTGCTAAGAGAATTCATCCTAATTTGTACAGAACATGAGATCTCTGTCCCATTAGGGGCACAGACTTTTTGCCTCCCATACCCTTTGAGCATGAAAGTATAAGAAAAACTTGAACAGGAATATTCAACACTTCAATTACTCTTTTTAAGTTCCATTTAGAGGAGAAAAAAATTTCCACTCCCCCTCCCCATTGCTCCCTGTTAACTTCATTCTGTTTTCATCTGAGTATTTCAATCCAATGTCTATGTATTCCATATAAATTAACTGTCTACATATAAGAATGGTTCTGTTTTCCTGATATTATAAAACACTGATGATGTTGATTTACGGCATCACTCAGTGAAAAGGCACTCTAAGACGATGGTTGAGTGGCACTTTAATTTCATACAATAAAGTAAATTCTAGGATGCCACTGGAGTAAATTTAAATAGAAGAAAATTATTCCCAAGCACAGAAAAACAGTACAGTGCCATATTCTTTCATCCAACACAGATATGAGCTTACAAGAAACTTGTGTTTAGCTTTATGCAAGGATTTAAACCGATGTTAAAACAGTATTGAATTTATGAACAATCACAAAAGATAAAATTATGGGTATTTTAAAAAGCATTAAACCAAAAGGCTTTTTAATGCTGAGGATCCTACACAGTGTTCATTTGAGGATTTCACAAAGGCACTGGAATGAGAAACTAGTTTATTCTGGCTAATGAAAAATATACCTGCTAAGTTATTGATAAAATGCTTTCATAAAACCATCTAATAATTTTATTAGAGTTACTATTTTAATAAAATTAGTGGGTTTATTTCATAAAATTAGTCTTTTATTAAAGCCCCCATTGTTGTGTGGTTTCATGTGTGTGCATGTTTGCTGTTTGTGATCTTGAAAATACTGATTTGAGACAGCCTGAGTCCTCCCAAAGTCCTCCAAGGAGAGCAAACAACAAAAAAGTATCTTTGCTATGTATTGCAATAGCTCTGAAGAATCAGGACTATTATGGAAATGCAAGTTGGATTCCATCTCCAAATAACCAGGATATGCCAGCTAAGTTTCACTTCCAAAACCAATTTATTGGCAATGCTGCATGAACCAGGATGAACACAGCTTGATTTACATCTCAAGCTGAGCTGGTAGCACTGAAAACAACAATAACAAGAAATCCTGAGGTGCTCTGCTTGTAAATTAAACAAGCATATCCCAGAACACCTGTCTGCAACACACATCAAATGCTGTAATTCTGCACACTCAGTTTCAGGTTATTTTATCTTTCATCCTAAAAAATAATATACATTTCCCTTATGGAAAAAGCAGAACTCAAAAGCAGACAACTACAGCAATGGCTTTTGTATTCTATTTCTGTCCATGTAAGGAAACAGCTCCAGTCAAGAGTTAATTATCCTTTCACACATAAAAAGAATCTTCATTATATGACACCATAATAAATCTCAGGGAGAGGTAATTTATAGTAGATGGTAAAAATTGATGATGGCACATGCCCCAGGATGTCATTTTGTTTCTGAACCTAACTGGAAGCCAGAGCAGTGGAAAAAAAATCAAAAAAAGCAAGAATTTAGGAAAGAGAACAGATAACAATAAAGCAGATTATGTGAACTGAAAAGTTAAAATCTAGATCAGTGTCTGGCTTTACTCTGGAACCTAAACTTGCTCAGGTTTGGATTTTAATGAACTGGTATATGTACAGATATAATTCACATTGTCCCAAGTGTCCTTTCCAGGTCACCACCACTGAAGTATATTTGACCATAGTTTTTGCCATACATCTACTCTTAAATAAAAAACTCTTTCAAAAGGAAAACAAAAAAAAGAAAAAAAACCACCAATGGTCTGTGCAGGAGTCTAAGAATATCCAAACAAACTTATTTGAATTATTCCATGAAATCAGTTGTGGAGGCAATAACCTAGCCTCAAAGAACAATGAACATCATCTCAACAGCAATAATATTTTATACCAATTGTCTGTGTAAAGAAAAAGAAATTATATGCCATCCAAATGCTACAATGTTCAGGGACTTGATCTAAGAGGATTGAGCCACTTTTCTCTCTCCCTTCTGAGCATCCAGAATGAGGAACCTTCCATTTACTCCTATAGAGAATGGCAGGATTTCTTGTATCTCCCTGTGTTTTCCAGGGCACAGCTGTACTGCAGCCTCAGCTGTTCAGGAGGGCTCCCAGTCATGGGAAGATTCCTCATCTCTTGCACCTTGTGGCTCGAGCTTTCACTCTCACCTAATGCTGTGTCTGCTCTTTTTAAATTAACTCTGATTCTGCAGCACAGGTAGCAGAATATGTTTTTAAAAAGCTATAACACAAATTGTCTCTGCATATAACAACATTAAGAGAAAACTACTTTCATCACTTCAGGGCACTTTCTTTTGTATCATTATGAGAATTATCTTATTACGTTAATGTTTTGCACTGAAGTTCTAATCCATTGAGGATCTCTGGAGTGATACTGAAAGGAACAAACAATTAACTACCAGCTAGAAACATTTAGGTATGAGGCAGAAATGAGAAGTTCTGGGACAATGGTCTCAAAAAAATTACCAAATCCATTTATGTTGATTGGAGCAGCAGAAACGAGAGGTTTTTCTCTGGTCTCCCATAAAATAGAACTTGCCCCATTTAGAAACATCAATGGAAATGGAGGGGAAAGAACACCTTTGAGGATTAAATATTAGAGTTTCTGCTCTGCATTTTATAAAATATCTCATCATTTCAGCACTGATTAGACCAATAAAGACACCACAGAAGTAATAAAGCTCTGAATGAAACAGTGGCACAGTTAGTAATTAAGGATTTTGGGGATTATGAGATTTTTCCCACCATCAAGCTCCTCAAACAAAAACAAACACACACATATAAACATATTCTCCACATTCCTTTCAGGTAAAAATAATTTAAGATTATTTCCTCGTAGCCTAATCTAGAACTGGAATCAAGTTCAACAAAACATAGAAACATTCATGTTTCAAAGATTTTTACCACAGTGTTTCAAAGACCTGCATAGGAGCAAAACTCTGCAGAGCCACCAGCAGTTTGGTTTGTTTAGCTTAAAGAAAAGCACCAGAACACTTGCCATGAATAGGGCAACAAAGAGTTCAAAGTCCTCTATATATTTATATATATATAAGGAAACTACTTAATTTTGACACCAGCTGTTTTGAACTCCACTGAAATAACAGGAACATGATTACGAGTTGTTTAATTGAATAAAGACTGGTTTATAGTTGAAAAAGAAATGGCAAATAATTATATTCATTTAGTTCACTTGGGATTCAGCTTGTTTTCTGCTTCCTTGATATTAATGAAAAGAAATCTAATTTGTTCTACATGGCAAGAGATGTAATTTAGATGCTTATTAATGCACAGTTCTGGTAGCAGCCCTCTGAAAAATGTAGCTCTTAAAGTGTTTGTTTTGTAACTCCAGGAAGCTACAAGTGTAACAAAACAACATGTGTTGCATCCAAGTATAATAAAATTGGAAAAAATTTGTTTCTCACTGCAAGCAGGCAGACTTGAAGACTTTATCAGAACCTGGCAAGAGAGCTTTTGTAACACCATGACTTAAAATACACATGTCAAGACAGTATTTTCTGAACTTTACTGTAAATCATGCTTAACATTAAGAAAAATGACAAGATAGTTCTACAGTCTCTAACATTTCATGCCATTACACACACTGGAGACAATCACAACCTCCTTGGAAAAATATTACTAATTGGCTTTGTCCTAATTATTTAAGAGCTACCACACCTGTTCTAACCAGGGTAACCCCTTCTGACGCTGCCTGCATTCCTGCCCCCCAAAGAACACTTGTGTTACTTCTGACTTTTTCTGCTGCATGTGCAGGAGGAGTGTTGCAGGCACTGTAAATCTTAGCTGCACCACAGCTTGAAATACAGGGGAAAACGAAACATCATCAACCAACACCTTGCAATCAAGCAATGGGAAACAAGCACCACTGCAGATCCACCTCGTGATCTACCCAGGAAAAGAGAGAGAAAAGAACAGCAGGACAGCAGAGCTCCTGTGATCATACACAGCTTCTAGCCTGAAGGGAACTAAGTCTGAGGAACCAAAAGAAATAGATTTCCCAGGCAATGCTTAGTTCCCTGGCCTCCTGCACAAGGCACAGCTCTCACACTTTGAGAGGGCGTTCCTGAGGATCACCCAGCTGTCCTGGGCCCCTTCCCGCTCCAGGGCAGCCTCCCATGCTCTGCACAGGTGACTTGCCTTCCAATTTCCCTGACTTTTAGAATGAGAAAAACCTCTCTCCATTGCTCTGAATCCCTAAGTTTTTAAATTTCCTGATTCAAGAGTCTAATTTTCAATGACAGCTGTAGTCATGGAGGGAAGGAGGGACAGGAAATAATCATAAAGTTAAGGAAAAAAAACCCCAACACTTTCTCATTGAAAATCTCTCTTTAAATAGGCATATGCATACATATATACTATATACATACATATATGTATCTTGCATACATATATTCTGTACATGTAAATAAAAAAGACTTCAGACTAGATGCACTCCCATCATGCTGGCAATTAAGCTGGTGTACTTCTAGAAAGTAAAACTTGTTTTTAATGAGTGCTACAAACTTTTAAATTTTGTTTCTCAAACTCCATTCTGTTCCAGCTAATTGTCTAGTCTGCTAGCTGCTAATTAGCTGCAAGTCAATAACTGAAGTTTCTGTCAACAGGACTTGAATTTCAGCTATAAAGCAATGGAAATTTATTTCCACTAGCACACCTTAGAAATTCTTCCAATTAGCTGCCTTTTGTCCTGATTTATTCCTGTGGGATGAATACGTACAGTCCTGAACTTTATTTGTTGCTGCACATAAATAACCAGGATTATTTTCCAAAAGCCTATTAATGTTTTCTTTTTATAAATCACATCTATTTCCACTAGGATGGCTGCCCTTATAATGTTAAGCAATTAGTATCTTGAACACAATTTTGTAATAAAACTTAATTTGTGATAATTAGAATGTAACAAAAAAATAAATAGTTATCATTAGATACCTACAGGCATTTTGCTTGGATGGTAAAGTAATGAAGCTATCTATAAATGTTTTCCTTTGCAAAGTAAAGGTCCAACATACAGACTCTTCAAAATAATACATGAAAACAATATATTTTAAAACTGAAATATGATTAAACTTTAAGACACAGTCCAAAATTGCAAACAGAGAAAAACCAGTTTCACTTTTCCTTAATGCAAACATCTAGAAATCTGAAGGCAAAACTTATAAGCTGGTAAAAAAAAGTCACTTTTTGGTTTTAGATTTCTCAGGTTTTTTTTCCACACATTTTAGACCTTACAATGGCACAAGACATACAAAATAATTTGTAAAATATCTTTGCCTGTAAATATAAACACACTGGACCCATTTCCTTCTTCCATTTGCTGGCTTGAGCTATGGGTCCTTCTGAGAAGACATCTTTTTATGGAATGGTACTGAAGAAGACAGGATTCACTGACAGGAGAGCAAGCCTATCAAAAGCATTGTTTTCCAACAGAAAGAAAGTATAAAAGAAACGACTGAAGAAGCATTTTTAGGCTACTTTATTGGACATTTAGTTTTGCTCTGGGCTCACTGCATTAGATGGGAGCATTGTGATACCATGTTAAATATTGCCTTGTACAAGCACGGCTGAACCTGACTGCAAGAGATTTACCTGTGCATAGTATTTGTATAGATAAAAAATTGTAGTAATGCCCATATTTGATCAAGAAAGAGATGAATTTCCAGGTGCAAATTCATACAGGGTCAGGATTTTGCTGTTCTGTTTGTACACTGAGCTCAGAGGGGACAGGAGAAGCATTCACAAACTTGAAGAAAAAAAAAGGGTTATAATGAACTTAGGTTTCCGTGTGATAAATTACATGAGATGCCTCAAAAGTAAGTGGAAGATTTGAAAAGAAAGCAAGCAGCACATGAGACTACTCTGTTCAGAGACAAATAAGGAATTTCACTATGTGGAAGTCAGCTGTGAACCCTTTATATCAGGTCTCCAACAATAAACCATGACAAGCCTGCATCTAGTACCTCACAAAGTTATGATAAATGCCTAAAAGGGCTGCTGGGTACTTCTAAATACTGCACTGAATGTTCCTCAGCATACAGCAACTGTCATCTGTAACTGCACTGATTCAGTGCCATTAGAACTGTGGTAAATAGAAGAAGGGGAGAATATTAATCTGCAAATTACTGATGGACATGTATCTGGGTAGATCAGAGCTGGGCAATCACCACCCATATCAAATTTAACAAGAGCAAGTGCAGAACTCCCTGTCTGGGATGGGGTAATCCTAATTATAGGCACAAACTGGGGGACAAGAGGCTGGAGAGCAGTGCCATGTAAAAATCTGTTGAACACAAGTCGCCAGTGGGCCCTGACGCAGTTGGACAAAAGGGAGCATCAAGCACTGCACTGCCAGCTGGCCAGGGGACACGACTGTCACACTCTGCACTGGTGCAGCCACACCTCAAGTGCTGTGAGCAGTTCTGGGAGCTAAAAAGACAAAAAACTGTAAGTGTCCAGAGGAGGGTATGACTGAAAAATAAAACAGTAATGGATTTTCTTAGCAAAGGATTGTTTCTCTCACTCATAAGGATTAAGATAACCCAAAAAGGACTTTGCCACTTTTATTAGAGAATAAAGATGCTCTGCATAGAAATACAAAAGTATTCTAAAAGCAGAAGACTTTAAACATCTCTTCGTGTTACAAAATACGATGGCCCTCTGCTAGAGAGAGAAAAACTATCAAGAAGGAATTGAAAACAAAATTTGATGGGAAAGCAACCCTAGAAAAATATTACCTAAACAGCAAGCCTTTGATAGCAAGTCTACATTTCTAGAACACAGAAGAATCCCTTGAGTCTGAAATACTACAAATGTAAGCACAAAGTCTCCTAAATTCTGTTTTGGGTGTTTTGAATGAGAAAAGAAGGCAACATCTGGATGGCTAATCCAGGAAAGGCTGATCTACACGTTCCACTGTGCCTGTTGTGCACTCTTAAAACATGAAGTACAATAAATATTATCTACCATTCTTCAGCACATCTCACCCAAAGATCTCAACAAGCTTTTCTAATATGAAACATTTGTTCTGCACAATGTCCACGTGGCTTAGGGAATAAAGGTTTATGCTCCTAGCACTGGTGTAGTCAGCTCTAGCCTAAGAACTGGTAGGAAGCCAGGCAGCTACTCTGGCCAAAATACAGCCCAAACTGAAGGAGCAGATCAGGATAACACACAGCAATCAAAAAAGCTTAGAATTTGTTACTCAGTATATATCTGTCTTTAGCATAGTTCCTAATACCAGTATGGATCAGAATTGGACTGCTGGATCAGAATAATCTGACTTTCAGGGACAACTTTTCCTCCCTTCGAGACTGTCCACACACAAGAAATAAAACTGCACTTTGTGGAAGACGGTGATCAAAAAATTAAAACGAGAAACAACCTTTTGGTTTGCCATATTTCTCATGTCCTGGATTTCAGCTAAAGCCTATGAAGCTGTAGGTGGGACTGAACAGTGCAGGAATTCAGGGTGGGGGAAAGGCAGGCATCGCACACAAGCTGTGTTGTTGGAAGTTTTATCCATACCTGATAATGCACTAAAGCTCCAAAATGTCAACACACAGGAAGAGAATCACTTTCCCCCCACTGCTTTTGACACTTGGAAATTCCTTCTTTCCAATAATTACATCAACAATTTGTTTCTATTGGTATCTTAATCTTCCTCAAAGCCATTTCAGCCCTTTTAGGAGCACCAGCAAAACATTACACATCCTAGCCTTGTGAAGGAGCCTCGGGAGATGGCCCTGCTCATTCTGAGCTGAAGTCAGTCTGGGCAAAGGACTGCAGATGCACTTTTCCACAAGATTAGCCACCAAGACAACTTTAATTTCCCATGTTTCCCAAGGTACAGCAAAGTGAAGGGTGTGGAAGATAGGCAGACAAAAAAATTGGTTTAGGCTAACCTGAAACCTTACATTTGTCTTCATGTACTGTCCCCATCTGTCTTTGATGAAATCAACAATAACTCCAGTATTTTTATGCTCCTTCTTCTAGCACTGAGCCACAAGTTATTACAGCAACCCAGTTTCCAGCTAGATCCACAAAATGCGATGGACTGTGCTTCTAAGGTGAAAAATGTATGAAGTGGTTGAGGTCAAAGGCACAAAGGAATTTTTATTTTAAGTGGTTTCTTCCCTTTAAAGGCCTGTTTTCAGATTCCATCCAATTTCAAATACACTAAGCAGTACAGAAATACAACTGGGAATGTCCCTAAACAAATTTTTAGCACTTGGCCATCTACATTGTTGATAATGCCTTTAAAATATAAATCATGCTACAACAAACATTAGTTCCTCTAGGGTTCTCTTCAAGACATTATCTCACACAGCTCAGCAGGGTTTAATTTATCTCAGTCATCAAACCCAAGTTAAATCATGGGTTTGTAAAATGTGCCTTCCGATCAGGGCCTTGGATTACTCATATGATTAGAGCTAGAGCCGGAAACAAGGTTCTTGGCATTCCAGTTATGACTTGTTTAGGAAATTGATATTGGCATTTTCTGCATCATTTGCTGTTTCTCCAGTGAATTACTTTCCTGTCTTCGATTCTCCTAAAGAAATTTCAACCTTGTGGGAGAATAAAACTAATTAAAAAACCCGGCAAATTTAACTTCAGGCAGAGAGTCTGAGCTTCCTGTTAAAATTAATGTACCTATTGATCTGTTAAAATAATAAACTAAAACTCACAGTCTATCACAGAAAATAGTAAGGTGTTTGAAGTCAAACACTAATTTATCCTTTAAAGGAGAGTATAGGGTTCCTTATACCATATATAGGTTAACCTGGGCAGCTTTCCAAGATAGGATGAGAAGAATAAATAGGAATAAGGTCCTATGGGATACACAGGGAAACAATTAGTCATGTTAAACCTTTTTTTTTTTTTCTTTACACAGACAGAACTCCCTGTAATAGTACAGAGATGATGCAAAGCATTCATTGTTCTTGGGGACACATTTTAAACTGCCTAGTGACAAGCCTTTTTTTTTTTTTTAGACCATGTTAGTTAAAGTTTATTTTAAAGTAGTCTTAATTCTGCAATGTATTTCTGTGAACTTCTGTCCTCTTCTCCAGTCTTTCCTGTATACAGCTGCTGCTACTACACAAGTTAGGAAGAAAAGCTCTGCTTTAGATTTTCAATATCAAAGACAAAACAAATCAATTCTAATTTTTCAGGAGATGAAACCACTGATGCAGAAGGTCATTAAACACTGTCTGCTTTTCAGTGGCACTGGAGCACAGAATAAAGGATCTTACAAAACGACAATCTCTGAGATTGAGAAGACGAAGAGAAAGGAAGAGTTTTTGCTCAGGAGGGGGCACTGAATATATTTACAAAAGGGACATCCTCTTTATTAATCCCATATTACTGATTATGTCCACTGAGGACCCAGGTGCTATCCCAGTGATGCAAATCCTTACACAATATAGGAATTTATGACCCAAAACTCCAAAGCAAAATTAATCTTTGCTGCCAGCTGTCCTCCACTAGTATCACTATGTACCTGTAGCTTAATTTTAAATTTAAAAAAGCCGCAAACAAACAAACTGATATTTTTATTTCAACCAATTCAGTCATGTTTCCTTCTGGTATCTTACACTATGTAAACTTTACCACAATAATTACCACAAAAACATATTCAAAATTATCAAAACTCATGTAAGTTACTATGTTAAATGGAAGCAACAAACATATTGCAGAGATGAAACCCCAAAAGCAATGTTAAACAAAAGAGCAGGAAATCTGAAACTGGCATCTAGGATTTAGGTCTGACAGTGGACCACAATCTGCAAAGATGCCACATAGCAATTTACACATTAATTCTTTTTTGCACCATTTGGAAAGCCTTATCAGCATGGTTGCCAGTCCTTTAGTCTTGCTGGGTTCTTCATAACACCCCTGAATTTATATTTCCCTGATCAAAACTGCTTGTGTGAATATATTAGATATTCATCACAATTTTAAGTCAGACCTAAAAAATACCGGTTTGGTTTACCTTCCCTTTTTTGTTCATTTTCTTTCTCTACCTATTCTCTTTCCTTTTATCCTTTAGTTGCCTTTTGCTTAGCTAGTATCAGGTTTATCCAGACAAGACCATTTTTCACTGAGCCTGTGACCAATGAGGCAGTCAAGAGCATTGACCTAAAGAGTTCGACGTTAATTCAAGTTTGTCAGGTCACAAAATTCCTGGTAAGACTTTGAGCTGAGCTCATGTTTCTGCAGAGGCAGTACTACAGCAAAAGGCTGAAAGAAAAACAAAGGATTTTTTTTTCACTTTTATTATTGGTTTCCTCTCCTCTTTCCTGCATTTGTCTTCTTTCCACATAAAAGAAGTAGGCTTGACTCCAGTAATAGCTCCAGCCCTTCTCAAATAACTGTCTCTATTAATTCTCCCTCAGCCAACCATCCCTACAAGGAACATTTTTTATTATCTCAAAATAGGTTGTGTCAGTTGTTGTCACAAACAGCAATTCCTTTTTTGTCCTGTATCTTTGGAATTCATTTAAAACATCTGCAATCATACACTAGCCTTGGGATTAAACTGGCCACTGTACATTTCAAACTGCAAGCCATGCTTAGCTGGCCAGTAGGCTACCTACAACTGTCCTGCTCTGTAATTGTATTTGTACTCAGTGTTTCTCACTCCTAAACAATGCTGTTTCTCCAATGCAACACAGTGTAAATTCATTTTCAACATCTACACATTTAAACCAGGTAACCTGGTTTATTTTCCTAATCTCACCATATTCCACAGACTGAAAGCAGAAATGGATACTGCAATATCAGTTTATCTTACATAAATGCTTTAGCAGGCTCATTAGTCAATACACACATTCACTTCCAAGAAAGTGCATGGAAATTAATGTGTAAATGCCTTCAAAGTGAATGAACTGATTCTCAGATGTGGAACTAATAATAAAGAGTATTACCCACACTACAGTTGTTAACAGAACTGTAATTAGGATTTTAACAATCAGAGTTACTATCTAAATTTCAACAGTCATCTTTTTACGGTCATGTTAATTAGGAGAACATTATAAGGTAAGCAGGACCATATGCTTTCAGTGAAAAATTATCTTGTGAAGTTCTCTTGCCTTCAGTATATTACACACGATGCTGAAAAGTAGCCTTTCTAAAGCAACTTGCATGCTATCAAACTTATGTAATGTTTTAAGCTTTTTAAAACATAAAGAAGAATTTTCACAGGCTCAGTATTTAATCACTGTTGAAATCTTGAAAGTGACCCCCGTATGAAAACCTGCTGTGGTGTTAGGGGACACAGCCCAGGTCACAGCCTGGCACTACAGCCCTGACCTGGTCAGTGTGCCAGGCCTGGCCATACCCACTCAACTCATCCATCCTACCCCGGACACAAGCGTGTTTGAGGAAGGCTGGGGCACACCCTGCCAAAGCCAGGTACCTGGCAGCCACTGCTCTCTGCCTGCCCACAAACCAAGTTATTTTACACCAGGGAGGCTGGCGAGGCAGGAGTTACTCTGGATAAACCCACGCTGACCGTGTACAGTCACCTCTTCTCTTTCAAGTGCCCAGAAATGCTGTTCTGAGAGGACTCAACTTATGATTTGACCTGGGACAAACCCTACAGTGAGTTACCTTCTGTTACCTTGGGACAACAGCACTTAGGACCACACTTTGCCCAGGAGATCATTTAATACTATAGATATTATATATAATAAATATAATATAGCTGAATGTGGCCTGTCCAGCTCTGAAATCAGATTCCAAACTCACAAAGGTTCAATTTTGGATCAAGTGAGTGCTCAAGCCATTTGTAAACTACTGAAAGCTGTTACTGCAGCTCTAATAGGACACCTCTGTTACCTGCTACAGCTATATTAAATATTTTTGTTAGCTAAATGACAAAATGTTGATTCCTGTAACTATACTTCAATCAGTGTGACAAGTATATAAAATTTAAATTGTCTGTATTATGACAAGGTCCCTTGGAATGGCTAAAAGCAAAATGCAAATCTGTCATCCAAGACAATTAGGAAACTTCTCTCTTATTCTAACCACCTATGTGTATTTTGCATAAAAGTCACATGAAGATCACCTGTCATTCTACAATATCAGCATCCATCAAATGACAACATCTTCCATCATCAACTGTTATAATGGAAACAGAGTCCCTGAAATACAATGTTCTAGAAGGATAAATGCCTCTCAGTTTGAAAATAAATGTCCCTGCTTCACCTCAATATTTATTTCCTATGAGTGCCAAGGGGATGCTGAGACATTCATCCAGCAGTGGAAGGACATTATCCCATTGCAATGTTCTGTTCTGATATTCTCTCTTAAGTAATCCAAGGTCTATCATTAACATCCCTGATCTACAAAGCTTCATCTTCCAGTATGTGTACTGTGTACACTGGGATCAATCCTGGAAGATGATGGAGCCTCTTAAAGAACATGACACCATGAAAAAGGTTTCACCACTTCATGGCCCTCTGTCCTTAGCCAATACCACACGTGTAAAAAAAATGCCACACACTTATGTTTTTAATGTTTGATTCAAATAAGAGCCAACACCAAAATTTTAATCAGTTTGGTAAATTTGATTTTTGAAGGCTTATGGTTGTGCTTACTTTAAGGTCGTGAATATAAAAATTTGTTTATTAATTTTAGTGCTGCAGAGTTATTTCAACTCAGAAAACCATTCTGTGAACTTATAATTGTGCTCCCACCTGCAGAGATGTGAACAAAAATGCAAGCCTTTTGTAGGGTGAAGCATTTAGCTGAAAGCTCTTCTCTGATACAGAATACAACTAAGCTCAAAACACTGAAAGTATGCTCAGGGTGTACAATAACATCACCATTTCAGCTTCACAAAGGGCCTCTGACCTTCCCTTTCATACCTGTCACTTTCAGATTCTGAGAAATTGGCCTAAATGTTCTTCTAACCCCACCTCTTCAGACTGTCTGCAGGATCAGGGTCACATTGATACAACTGACAGAAAATAAAGAAAACCTTTATTCCACCAGATACTGCAAGAAAAATACGATACCTCTCCTTGAAGGAAGTCTGTCGATTCTGTTACAGGGCTCATTATCAAATAGCACCAGGAATGGTTAAAAGTGGATGGTTTTTGTCACACAAAGGACATGGCACCATGTACCTAGGTGTGCACTGCCTTTTCATGTTTTTATCATCACAGAAGACATGCAGATCAATTTCTTCATGAAGAACTTGAAAACAGTAAACACAAATTAGGGTCCCAGCTAAGACACTAGTAAAATGAAGACATACGAGTCTACATCTATTTAGTAACATTAAAATCAAATACTAACAGAGAATACTAAGAACGATATCTTCATCTCCCAATGTTTTGAACCTCAGAGCATTTTCCCTACTCTTTTCTGCGTTATAAATTCTACTCTTCCACTTCCATTGTCATGGAAATGTAGAATAGGTGTCTTCTCTTTTTAGGTTTAGCTGAAAACAACCTCTCAAACCCACTTGGAGCCTTTTTTCTCTGATTGGTCCTACTTTGGGGTTGAAGCTTCCTTAGTTGAAAAATTTGGTTGCCACAATACACCTACACCCTAGGTGATGATTTTGTTTTTAAGGTTTAAATAACATTCACCGGCAGTTCCTACTTCAGAGGAGTTTCAGTCTCCAGATGCTTCCAATCATTTAATTTCATAAACTTCAAATATGGTAAGCACAGACATAATTTCCAATTAAAAATAAAATAATAATGTGAATTTTCATATTTTTTACATAAGACCAGTGGAAAAAAACCCAAAACATCAAAACAGGAAAACCAGAATAAAACCAGGAAAGATGTTGCCACTGAAAGCAATATCAAGGTTTTTGCCTGACCTAGAAGTAATTTAAATATATGCATTTCATTTGATGTGTGCATGGAAGTATATTCAGTTCCATAGAATCTTTTTAAAGTTAACATAAAACTTGGAACCATTTCTAGGTTTCTGCACACACAGGAAAATGTTTATACCCTTCTTTCTGCATTTGGCAGGGGAAGTCCTCAAGAACTATAGTTTGGCAAAAACAAGAAAACTTCACCCAAAGTATTGATGTTGTCAAAAAGAAAAGAAGGACCTAAACCAAAAAAATGGGCTGCTGCATAAAACACCAACATCAAACTGATTTTTCAAGTGCTACATGACAAGCCAGCTGGAGAGGAGAGGCCACGTCTTGTGCTCCGTGGACTGAAATATGCAGCATCCATGTCACTAGAAAACCACTGGAGATTCTGACATTTCACAAACTGCTCTTCTGCATAAACATCATTTATAAGATTTACAACAGTTATAAACAGCTTCTTTTTTCCTCAGGATTTCTGTTGTGTTTCTAAACTCACAGTACTAACCGTCATTTCAACTTTGTCTACTGATGCTTGACCCACAGGTAAGTCTATGCCTGAAGAGATCTACAAGAAATACTATGAAGAATTTCAAAAACCTCACCACTGATACATTACATTTGCAGGATGAACAGCATTCAGGTGCTTTCTGCTTTACAAGTCAGATCTGTCCATAAGACTTGCTTATTTTCCCTGACATTAACAGTATATATTTAATTTCCTAGCAATTTTGACAACATACAGCCACAACTCCTGTAAAGTCATAGCATCAATAAAGCATCTTTGAAGAAAACAGTAATACATTTTTAAAAGGAATACAAAAATCCAAGCTTACATACTTGGGTTTTTTTTGTTTTGTTTTTGTTTTTTTTTTAGGAACTAAGCTTTAGAATTTAAAACAGTAAAACTGAGATGCAGAAGGACACAGTAAGTAAATACAAGTTAGGACAAAAGGATGCTTTAACCTGAGGCACCTTTCACATCATCTGAAACAAGTTAAGACTCTGCAGCAAAGTACTTCTAAGAGATCATTAAGGATTATGTCAGCATCATGCTACATTTCACTGAAATGCAGCCACCTCTGGGATAAACACAAACATCAATTTAAAGAGTACATCCTCTGCAAAGTAGTTAAAAGAAGTTTCCAAAATTGCAGTGACACAGCAGCACACTGAGCTTAATTGGGCTACCATCTACATCCTTGCAAGCCTCAGCACCGATAAAGTGCAATAAATTTGTGTTTATAGGGCAGATTCCTGGGACAGCAGAAATGAACCAAGTGATGGAGTTCAGTTGTGGTTGTGTCATAAACCACGTGGACATGAACATCTCTGAAACCAGAAAGGACTGAAACCCCTGACCACCTGAAGCTGTCAGCATGTTCCAATTCACCCCCTGTGAGGGGATGATAATATTATCAGTCACTGTATGGTTTGCCTGGAGAAACTTTGCCCCAGGACTCCAAAACAGAATGAATCTATCATTGTCTGTATCAGATACATGAAGCATGTCCAGGGCACACAAGGGTAGAGGTATGTGCAGAAATACTTGGGTTGGAAAGGGGTATTGTATGACCCCTGTATTATTACCCTAAAAGCAAGCAAAAACCCCAAAAGGGCCCAGGTAACCGCATTCCCCTCTGTTCCACTGGGAAACCACCAGCACCCAACTCGTGGCACACCACCACGCTAAATATTTATATAAAACTTCATTAGCAATTCAATGAATGCAAATTGTAAGGTAATTTGTAAGTGTTCCTCCCTAATTTTAAAGCAGCACGTAGCAGCACTATGAATTACATGGGTAAATCTGTGCTATAGCTCAAGGACAATAGAATTATGTTTACG
Organism: Dicrurus megarhynchus; assembly: GCA_013399195.1. Lineage (NCBI taxonomy): Eukaryota > Metazoa > Chordata > Aves > Passeriformes > Dicruridae > Dicrurus > Dicrurus megarhynchus. The sequence continues at coordinate 370,206 of VXAD01010092.1, read as the reverse complement.
TAACTCTGCTCAGATCAATAAGGCTTGAATAATAACTAAACCCATAAAGACATAAAGAGACTTCAGGGAACCTATTTTACAATTAAGGAACTGCCTTTGCACCTAATTTAAACATACAATAGACAAACTATTATATTTCTGGGATCCTTGTTAATTGTTTTGTTATATATTTAACATTTGTAACAGCTCTCACAAGTACAAAATTAATAATTGATTATCCATTATTTGGAAAATAACCTAAAGTGGCTAAGATATGTATAATTTGCCCATACAGATGTATTTTCTTTTTAATGAAGTATATTCTGAACTGCTATAGGAGCATCTTAATTTTCATGTCCAACATTTATTCTCTGTGAGATTAATAGTAAAGCATTAAAATCAATAGGATTAAAAATGTATAGATAAATAATACCTCTTACACTGCTTCCTGATATTAGCACTGTACTTTTAGCAGAGAAGTGTATTAAAAGGGGTAGGTTACAAATAAAACAATTAAAATTAATCATCTTAATTGTTCAGTTACATATTCCATTAGGACTACATAAAGCACATTTATGTACAGCTGAACAAAACCCAAAACTCCATTATGTGTTAGCCTTCCTATTTTTCAAGGTGAGTTTTGTCTTAAAGTAGTGCAGGGTTAATTTCCAGAACAGGACTTAGAGTAAGATAACCCCTAAAAAACCCCAAACATTTGCTGTTGTGCTCAAATTCTCCACAACTCCTGCAACCACAATCATAACTACCATTTTTGCACATTATAAAAGTAAAAAATTGCCACTATGTTCTAAAAACTCAGCAGCCTCATATATTTTGCTGGTTTTCCTTCTTCTCGTCCTAAAGATTCCAACTTTTATTCTTCCCCAGCCCAAATTATGTATTTGCTTATAGCAATCTGAGTGTGTTTTCCTTTCACTGCCTTTTATTGAGCTTTACCTCACGCTCCAGGCAGGCACTTCCTCGGTATAGGAAATTTGTTGTATTTGTGGCTGCACCTGGGGAGCTCCTCCCATTCCTCTCTCCCTGGGATATTCTGTCCATCCAACACCCAGCTCATGGCAGGGAAGCAAAGCAGCTCCTCACCCGCTGCCCACAGCCAAGCACCTGGAGGGGTTTTTAGGCATTTAGTCCCTTGGTGAGCCACAGGCTGAGCTGTTTGTACGCAGGTTTTTTGGAGGAAGCCTTTGGGCTTTGTTGGAAGCATCATCCCTGGAAGTACTGCTGAGGCTGTAAATCTCCCTAATTGCCAACTGAAAACATGCACGTATTTTCCTCCTGTGTTCCTTCACCAGCCTCACTGCTGCTGGGACTGGGGGAGAAGGAAGCCTACACTCTTCCAAGTCCTCCTCCAGCTCGTCTCTCAAGTGCCCACACAGACGGGATTCTGCCAGGGAACAGCAGCGGGAGCCCAAGGTGCTCTCTGCCAGGTTTACTCATGTTTACAGAAGTTTCTAAGGCGCACTTAGTTAATTTTAACCACAGAAAACTCACGGCACCGGCAAAACAAAGCAGAGCTTGCTCAGCCCACGCCAGAGTTCCCAGATCTCAGGCTCCCAGTTGGAAGAGGAGTCTGCACAAGGAGATGGTGAGTGTTTGGGATCCAGCACCTCAGACACCGACTACGCTGTCCTTGGGCAGTGGCACAGCAACACGCCACACTGTCCCATGTTCCTGACTCTCAGCTCCTTCTGTTTTCTTGGATAAGGAATGTCCTCAGAAAGGCTGCAAAATTCAATTTTGTGACACTTTTAAAGGATCCTGGGATGGCTCTAACTTCAGGCATGCTACATCTTGAAAAAAACCAATGACCTGCAGTGGGACTGCCCAAGTGCAGATTCTAAAGGGAAACGCTGCACTGGATACACTCCATTTAAATTAACATGTACATTTTTCTGTTCAACACCACGGGCTGCAAAATTCCTAACGTTCAGAAAAACCTAGAAGCAGTTGTCAGATTATTCAGAGGATGTAGCAGAGCATGTCTTTTATATTTATTCTGCATAAACCTCCACACATAGCAGGCCATCACATTCCAGCAAAAATATCTCAGTACAAACAAGATTGAAACAAATAGTCAAAAGGAACATCAAAGAGCAAAGCAGCAAGAGCTTGCTCTTCTAAAGTTATCAGTTTTCATCACTGAAGCAGAGAGATGAGAGACAGAAGGGGAAATGCCAGATGCAGTCATGTAAACCAAGCTATGGATCTGGGAATGTAAGATGGCCAACAAACACTGCAGTTAGCAGAGAGACAAAGACTGCTGACTGAAATGTTAAATCTCTGTCTACTTTCTACTTTTACATTAAATATTGGTATTTACTCATGCTTATCACTGCAGGTGGCTACAGGTTTATTGTAAAAAAACCCAAAAAACCAGAAACCCACCACCCCTAGCACACATTGAAGCATTCAGACTGTGAAGTGTATTTATCTGAACTTCAGTTAAGTGTTGATCAAAGAATGCTTGACAAAAAGAATGTTTTACATACATGAACTTCCCAGTTTTGAATTTCATCGGTGAATAAAAACTCCAACAAGGTCCAAAGCTGTCAATCAATTCTTCACAAACAATTTCAGCATCCCATGAAGCCAACACACACATCCACTGTATGCACAAGAATTAGCACAGAGCACTCCAGGGTATCCTCTCATCTAGTGCAATATAATTATTTCACCATTAATTTTGTTACACATTATTAGTATCGCAAGAGCACCAAGATCAGGGTCACGTGAAACCACAGACAGAATTTCTCACGGTAGATGTAAAAGCCAAATTTTCCAGCATGCACAAAAGGCCTCTGGTTCAACACACCAGTGTGGAAACTCCAGTCTCTTAGCACCCCTACAAAGCTGACTCTCTGCTTCTGTTGTTGCCTAAATCAACATACTAAACGGTCTGCAAATTGCATTCAAAATTTTATGATCATTTTAAACAGTTCTCCCTCCTCCTTCCATTAAAGATGAAAGTATTTAAAATCTACCACACAGCTCTTCTCCTTAAACTATGTTCATCTATAACCTAGGGCTGGCAAGATGAAGGAAAGCCTGCAGAAAGTGCAAAGTTATGACACATTTCCCTGTGAAGCCATTTAAAGGTTTAAATATAGCACTTAATCCATTTTAATAACAGCTTTAGGAAATTGAAGTAAAAAAATCCTGTGCAACTTTTAAAATTGAACTCTCTCATAACCTACAAAACATTACTATGAAACAGCTGTGCTGCTTTTTCCAAGAACTGCTCCCTCCCCCCTTTACAACAACCTAAATAAAACCAAGAATAAAGATAAAAAGAAAATACAAAACTGACACCCATTAGATTTCCCTCACTTTTACCCTTTGACTCTCTTTCTACTTAACATATTACTACTGACTACTTTCTCTCTAAGAACAGGATTCTCTTGTCTTTAAAATGACCATGTAAGAATTACGTTAAATTTATAGCTCCCCAACATGCAATGATAGTTTTTCTTTTACATTCATAGAACAGCTAAAATAATACAGCAGGTCTGATTTTCCCCTGCTTTTTAATGGGGAAACAACCTACTAAGAGAGCAGATTAAAAGAAAGGTTCAGGGGAATGCTGAGAACAAACACTCCTCCTGGGCTTTACCTTCACACAAAACTGATAAAGTCTGGGGGTTCCCCACAAGCTGACCTACCCTTGCCCCCGGCCCAGTCTCCCCAGCATTCCCCCAGCCAGGCTGAACTGGGGGGCTGCTGGCACAAACAGGAGCCAGTAAGCCCCTGGGCACTGTGATGTGGCCAACTCTTTGCCCCACACCCCATCTTGGGGTGCTGCTCCCCAAAGGAAGAAAAGTCTAGAAAATAAACGTGAGGTCTCACCTACACCCAAGATGCTGCAGAGAAGTCCAGGTTCCTGAGGTTCCTCACACACCGTGTGCCAAGGAAACCCTGCCCCACCCAAGGCCAGGAGCCCTGTCTGTGGGTAGTTGCCACCAGCTGGCACTGCCCAGTCACACCTGTACCTCTGCCTGCAAACCCTCCAAACAATTGTGGCACGATTATTTCCACTGCAAACACCTGTGAATACCAGAACACTTAATAACAGTCCGTCCCAGAAAACAGCTGAGAAGAAATACTAAGAAAGCAAGTCAATTCAATTAGCATAAAAGTTCTGTTTGCTTCATTTGCTACATCGGTGCTTCACAGCAAAGCCAAAGATGGTTGTTCAGGTAACAGAGATGAACCTGGTTGTCATATCCAAGTGGGCAAGGGGTTAAAATCTTTTTTTTTCCCCAAATGAATAGGAATTAAGAATTCAGCGTGTACATTTTGCACTGTCCATCATTTATAGAGCATGATTTGATAGCAGGAAATGGGAGGCTAGAAGTGCCTGATGTAAGTGCTGTAGGCTGTGCACGATGTAAGCGATGCAGGACACGCCCAATTCCAACAGCACCGTGCTGACTCTGTCCCCACAACCAACCTGCTGTGGGCACTCTGGGATGCACCAGCTTCTGAAAAGATCCCAGGTGCTGTCACGGAAATGTAAGATGAAGATTCTTTAACTGATTTACATTTCTGCTTGGGTGAACCAAGCAGAATGGTCCCATTCACTTCAGAATTAAATCACAACTGAAGACATGGCTTGAGCCCTCTGGAACAAAGTGATTTTGCAATAGGGAGGTCAACAAAGTTTGTGAATGTTGAGATTCTCCAACTTTAAGTCAGAATAATTTTATATATTGCTACAAATACTTCACAGCTCCCTGGAAGATTAAATTAATTTCTTACTCCTCAAATATCCATGTGTCACATACCTTTAGTCTACTCTGAAAAGAGCCAAGTATACTTTACAGCTTCTAGACAGAATGCACACTGGCATATTTATTTCATTTTTAGAACTGCAGCGAGCAAACATAAATTACCTTATTCAGGTTTCTTTGAAAAGAAGTCTGAATATTCTAAATAGTCTTCATGAGTTTAGTATTTTTAAAGTTTTACACCTCAGTGAAATTTGTTGCGTGAGAGGAGAAAACCCCACAAGATGATCACAGCTGGAATAATTTCACATGGTTGCAGCAACACTTTGTTAAATGCAACTGAAACAGGTGAGCAGGGGGGCACTTTTAAGGGGGGTCAGATGGCTGGCCAGCCAAGGCAGTGCTATTGCTGCATAAGTGATCCTAAAGGTGTAGATGTTATTCTTTTTCTCATTTATTCTTCCTGGGTGCTTGGCCATTTGCACACAGACTAAGTGCAATTTTGTTCCTGTGTTTGGGCACAGGACAGGTTCTGCAGTGCTTCCACAACAAATTCCTCACAGCACTCCCCAGCTTCCATACAGTTATAATCACCTCTGGGAGCAGGCTGGAGGGAATCTCAAGTATGTGCATAGGGTTATCTATAGGCAGCAAAGGAGAATTTGTAGGAAAGGCTCTTCTATGGTTAAAGCAACGCCTACAAATTTGCTCACACTTGCACACCCCTTCCTTACTGTGTCAGTCTGAATGCAGCCAAGGAAAACTCAGGAAAGACAGTTCTAACTTTTTTGTACCACAGCCCTAAAAAATACTCACTCTTGCTTTACAAACCCGTGGTTTTATACAGGGAGCAATTCTGTACAGATACAAAGTCTACCTCTCACTGCAGCTCTACCTTTAATGATGGTTTCAAGGAAGGTGGGTAAAAGCTTGCCTTTGCATTCATTGTACACACACACTGGCTAAATGAATTTAGCTTGAATACCAAGTTAAAAAAAATTACCTCAAAAATATACATGGTGTCCTTCAGATGACAAATAAAGCAGTGTAGAAAGGCAGCAATTTCCAGTGAATTACCTATAAAGCAGACAGTTCTGGCACGTATGAAGGAACAGGCCTCGGTCTCTGATGGAGCTTAATTTGCTTTTGCTTACTGCTAACTCAATTTCATAGGAATGATTTATCCCACGCTCAGAAATGTTCTGTTAAGGAAAAAAAAACCCAACATGCCTTTTGGCATCTGAAAACACCAGAATACCTCATATAAACAGATAGTCCTTCCTCACAATTCCTTATGCAAAGACTAGACAGCTCTTTTCCATGTAGTGTAAAAAGGGCAGGTGCCTTTTCACAAGATGGAAATACTTCTCACTTTTGCACCTGCCTTAATTCAGACATGGAATCACAGAAATCACAGAATAGCTGCCAACACTGTGAACAGTCTCTTTAAAACATTACTTGCTACATCAGTGATCTCATCAGTGATTGTCAGGTGTTCAGGGTTAGGGCAAGATGAAGAGCTTTCCTCCCACTCCAGTAACTCCTTGGCACATAGGAGAGAGTGCTCAAGCAGAACTGGAGTGCTGGGGTTTAACCTGGCCATCTAACATTGATAGTTAAGCAATTCTTTGTTGACAATCATTATTTCCATATGTTGTGGAAGATACAGAATGCTCCAATTCCTAGCTGGAATAAATAATTGCTCCTACTCCTTCTGTATTTCTCTGGCCTCGTGGCAGCATTCCAGGAGCTGTGTATCACAGGACACCGTGCTCTCCTCCACGCAGAAGGCCCTGAGCTTTGCTTCCCTGAGGCACATTTGCATTTGGAGGATCCCCAGAGCGTGGCTGTGGCAGGGTTCTGACAGAACTTCTGAAGAGGAAACCACCAGAATCATCGGACAGCAATGCCTCAATTCTGAGCTGTTAACACAGTGCTTTTGTGACTACATCACTCAGTCCAACTCTGAATCAGGGTTGTAGCCCTACCTTGGAGTAATAAAACATACACACACTCCCAGTGCAAGTGGAAAAGCTGATAGGAGAAAATACCGATTTTATTTTAACCCTTGCTCCAACTCATTAACGAGAAATAATGCTGTGCTGAACACATGCCCCAAACTTTGCCTTTCTAGGTTCTACCTGTCTAAATTAATGTCCTGGGCACTGTGGCAGCTGCACAGCTTAGGTCAGGCCATGCAAATGCACTTCACACTTCACTCATTTAGGATTTTCCACAGCCCTTTGCTTAAGGGCTTTCTCCCTTCTCCTATGTTTTGTAGAGGAAAGAAAACACAGGTATAGTATAGTGGGGCACTGTGTGATGTAGGATCCCTCTGTACCTAAAGACTGCTTCCTTCTCATGCACTTACAACTTAAAATAAACATTGCCATTAGTTTAATTTCATTGAAGCAACCAAACTCATACCTTTAAACTGTAAAAGGGATGTGGGGAAAAAACCAACCCCCATTCTTCAAATCTGTTTCCTAAAGAGATGGTAGAGATGCAACAAAGTCACTTCAAAAGTGGCCCAGCCCATCTTTTGTAGCATTTGTTAAACTTGGATTCATTACTATGACCAATCAGAGGAACTTTTCAGTTTGATGCCTGTCAAACATGGTTTTGGTAGAAACGCAAAGGCTGAAATTTCCAAAGTCATACAGAAACCTGGACTAAATATTTTAAAGCTACTTAATGTCCCTGAGGGTAAAATTCTTTCAGGAAGACAACAAGAGTTTTAATGCACTTTAATGCACTGCCTCTGGCTATGTTACTACTCCTTCAAATGAAAATGGTGACATTTCATTTACACCCATAAGATTTTGTGATTTCTGGCCTAAGATGGTCATACTAACAATGACTTGATTTTTCTGTGCTCAGTTTACAAACCATGACAAGAAACATAACCTAAGATGGCACAAACACTAAAAACCTTTAGTAGTCCTATTTATATTGAGTAGGTTAATTAACCTTTTTATCATGCATTAAATGTAATACATATTTCATATTATTATTTCTAGTAAGAAGTTTCAGCAAATGAAAGCAGATATCTGCATTTTTAATGACTCTAATGTGCATTTCAGTTCTGCCTGTCAGTGCAAAATTAATTCAAAAGGGTCTGCTAGAAGATACAAATAATAATCAAAAGACTAACAAAGTGGTACCTTAAATAAGGGCAGATAAACCATGATTTGGTTAATTGGACTGCCTGTTTAGACAGCAAACTTGTCTTTTCCCAGGCCTGTACCTTTATAAAGGCAAATATAAAACTGCTAGCAGTCCCTCTGTAGAGTAAGCACAGAATGAGGGGGTAAAGATGCTTGGAAATTAATCTCTTCAGGAGTTACAAGAAAATACTACAGGAAGCAGATGATGTTGTCTGAGAGGCCTGGACTTCTGTTTTATCACCCACTGAGTCTGCTTGGTTTGTACCTGTGCATCAATTATGCTCTATTTTGAAAAAGATGGTGTTTAAGGTGATTTGGCTGTTTGTCACAGGCTCCAGGGAGGGCTTAGTGACTGATATTGTGATTTCCTGTGTTGTTACCTGGGAAACAGGGATGCAGCCTAGGAATTATGACGTTCCTGTGGTTTGTCTTAAAAGAAAAGTAGCATAGCCAAAACTTGAGAATATATCTAGGCCTTCTAAATCCACTATTCTTACAATACCCTGCCATTTGTCAGTGAGAGAAGTGTAGGACCATGGGGACTAATCCAAGTATCTTTATGAGATTTGGTTAAAAGACTTTTTACATGTGAAGAAGGGGAGAGGGGAGCAGTTGGTCTTATTAGATTTTATTAAATCTTTTCTCACTCCATCTCCTTGTTATTCTATCAAAGGAATTTATTATTGTTATTATTGTTTGGGGGGAGGGTGGTACTTCAGCCAGTTTCCTACAGTGTATTTCAAGCATGTTCACTGGGATGTGGGACGTTAGAAAACACTAAATAGCTTATCCTAAAAATCTGTTCCATGTGAAAGATTAAGCAAGTACTAGTACCAGTTAAAGGCTGCTTCACAAAAACTCCAGCTCCTCCACTAAAACACTGAAACCTGCCACTGCATAAAAACAGAAGGGAATTTAGATTCAGGTCCTAATTCATGGTCTACTTGAAGGCCTTCGAGCAGCCTAAAAACTTGTCAGAGTACTAATACCTCTTAAGTGGCCTCACTGCTGAAGTTCCTGCATTTTCTGTTATTCTTCTTTGCTTTCAACTAATGTCCTCTTGTAAATGTCAGCCTGAACAAGAGCACAGTAGTGTAACACTCAATGAGATCTATATCAACAGAAACAAAAGGAAAAAATCCTTCACTTCATATCAACAGGAAAAAAAAAAGGAAGATGGTGGTTTTCATGACTCTAATTAGAATGGTATCAATGTTTTATCTCTTCCCGCGATAATTTTCACTTCACCATTTTATTGCATCTTTCTATTTTCTGCTTGATTTTTTCTCCTAATTAAATTTATTTCCTGTTTTATCTTTCAGCTACATCTATAATTTACAATCTTTCATTCCAGAAGCACAATTTCTTTGCCTTTCTCTATTCTCTTCTGGCAGGTTTAGTATTAGAAATCATAAGAAAAGGGGAAGGAATATAATGACAATATCAGGCAGATAATTTATCAAAAAGATTATAGGCTAATAGGCCATGTCAAAGCCTGTAAGAAAATGTATGAAACACTCTCTGTGTTTTAGTGAGCTCCAAATGTTACTTTAGAAAAATTATGACAGGTAATAATTGACAATAATAGTATGGGGTTAAAACCAACTGGAAATAGGACAGTGTCCTTAAAGGGTACACACTAAAAACCAGGATTCAGACAGAAAATAACCTGAGCTACACTTGAGACTTGCAGTCAACAAATCAAGTTTTCTTTATTGTTACAGTTATTATTTCTTTTGACTCTGTCCTCTGTATTCATTGCAAAATAGAACAGGAAAAGCATGCAAGTTGGACTTAAGTGAAGTCTCTTAGTCTCTCAAATGATACAAGGAGCTGCCAGCAGAAGCCTTTATGAAAGATGTTCCTCTGAGGGGAAAACTCCTGTAATGCTTCTAACAGAGCTGAACCAGCCAACAGCTCCAAGCCTCCTGCAATGGACTTTAAGTGGCATACAGAAAACTTTTATCCCTGAATATCATATGGCACGTGCTTGGCCTTCATCCCTTGATTTTCCTGGTAATTCCTAAAAAAGGATCATCCATTTGGTCAACCCAGCTGAATGAACACTGAATGTGTGAGCAGCTGGAGAGTTTTTCAGTGGCTTTATTTAAAGACAATTTTGTCTCCACAAAAAGGAGAGGAATAGGGCATCCAGGCAGAGTTATTGCCAGCTGCATGAAGATGCTGTGTTCTGCCTCTTCATTTCTCTGAAGCACAAACTCATAGTTCTACCAAAGAAGTTTGACTGTGTAGAGGAACATCTCACAGGCTCGAAAGCACCAGGTTAATAACTCCAGCTCACCTCTCTAGCACCAGACCACCAGCATAGTCAGAGCTGGACCCACGGTGATATTTATCAGAGCCCTGGGAAAAGAACCCAGGAAGTGTTTCTCTTCCTCTCTCTGCAGCACAGGACAATATTTTGCTAAGGTCACACAGAAATCTCTCACCTAAACAACAAGGTGCCAATGCAGGAGCCCCAGAAGCTGTCAGCACTCCAGTGCCTTTTTCAGGACACACAGGCAGGAGAGCTTCTTCAGTTCAACACCATCATCCCCAACACAGGTACACAAATGACCTAACAGAACCTCCAACCTCAGGGTTTTTCTTCAGCTTCAGTCTCTATATCATGACATAAATGGACTCCTGAGCTCATATAATGGTACCTGGATGAACCCAATGCATTTTTTTTTCAGAGGAAAAGAAACAAATCTTTCGTTAATGGTGCTCTGAAAACCCAACAGATGGGGGCAGTTACATGATAACTAATTTAGTTTCAGCTACCTTAAAAATAATTAACATAAAATGGAATATCATACAACCCAGAGACATAAGTGACTTATTTCTTTCTGGGACTCTAAAATGTCTCCACTCAATAAAGAAAGGCTGATATGCCTAATTTTTCTAAAGCGCAGTAGTTCATCCTTTTTCCTGCTTTAATTTCAAGTTTTGTTATTCTATCATTCAGTGTCCACTGCCCAGCCTAATGTAAAGTCATGAATTCTAAAAATATGGCAGAACCCAACAATCTTCTCACTTGTATTTTTTATTAATTTTTGAATTTAAAATGTATTAAATAATCATATTAATTTAATGATCTCATAAAAAGGAATTTAATTCTTTTTCCAAATTAATTAAACCCCACTGAACTCATCTGCTGCCACATCAGCAAGGCTTCAAAAATTCATAAAAGCAGCTGACAGTCCTTGTAAACAATAGCTGTTCCTCATAAGACCACATTAAGCTCTCTATTCCAGTGAATTAAGAAGCATGAAATAATTTTAATGACAAAAGTTAATATTTAAACAGAATTATCATTAGCATTTTCTCTACCAGTGGACTCCCTCACTTAGCTTGTTTCTGTTCTCACAGTCTGTCTAGCAAATTAAGGAGGATCCTGACATTCAAGAGATATGATATTAAAATATTTGGCTTAGCAGATATGAAGAATATAGTAAAAAATTCAGTGGCAAACCTAAAAAATAGATTAAAAAGAATTAGGTCTCAAAAGTTGTTACAATATGGCATTCTAATGATAAAATAAATTATAGATAAACAGAATATATAACAATCACAATCTCTGCCATTTATTCTTTAAAAAGGTATTTTAAAACTGAGTATTCATTGAGTAAACAGCTTTGATGAAGAAGGAACAGCTAAATCAAGCACTAGGGCTGGCTGCACATCATCAAATATTTAATTTTGGTAACATTGTAAAATACCACTACATGGAAATTTTCTATTAATGTACCCACTCTCTGCAGAAAGGTCATCAGGAGAAACAAAACTCTCAGGGAATGTATGGAACTGCTGATACTGCTGCGATGCATGGGGTGCCGGTGTATCTGCTGCAGGGCTTGCCAAGGCCAAACCCCCTTTTGCCATGATCCCTCTGCATCCATACAGAAACCCTATGCCTTACGATTTTATCAATGATATGAAGAACACAAATAAAAAAGAAATCCTTAAAGTCAGGAGTTTAAAAATTGAAAAACTACAGACCAAGCAAATAAGCTTTATTTATGGGTACAATAATAAACAAAAAATCTATGAAAACAATTACTACAGTTTTTAAATACTAAGGGCTCACTACATTCTTCCCATGTTATGAATCTTACAGCATTTAATGGTTCTGAAGCACTTCTCATCAGGGAGCTGGTAGTCATCAGAATCTCATTACTCCACCAGTCAACGTCCTGATTGCTATCATCCAACAATTTACTAAATCAGATATGAACATTCAGTGAACCACTATCATGCAAGTGGGAGCCCTCAGGGGAAAGTATCCTTGCTATTTACTATATACAGAAGAAATGCTGCTCTTTTTTTTTCCTTGTATAAAATATGTAAAGGTTTCTGAGCCAGGGATGTATAATGTATTATGATTTATAAGCAACTGGGTTGGCTAGCAGCTGTCAGAAAGATTAGACACTTGCATAATCATAATGAAAATCTAATCAACTCCCCAACTAGTATCAATTAATTTCAGGAAGAGTTAACAAAAACTGTAAAGGTTAGCCAAAAAAATATATCTAAAGTGTAAGAAAACAGAAAAGAATAGAAAAGAGAACATAAAGAGATGTATTATTTAAGTCTATTCACAAGAAATTACTTTAGGTACAGTTAAGAGGTAATTACATGTCTGAATAAAGCCCACCTATTAAAGTCATGCTAACAAAGCTTGAGACTGTGATATTTAGCTACAGCCAATGAAAAGGTCAGGAAATAGCCACAATATCCTGAATGGGTTCTGAACCTGGACCTGAAGCTGAAACTTTGTGCCCCAAGGAGTGGTTTACAGAGCTTCTCGTGGCACCAAGGAATTCACTGCTGTCCTTACCCCGCAAGCCTTACACTGAGCTCTGTTTTTAAAATAACTCCGTTTTCTACCACACTGCATTAGATTTTTAATTGCTCAGCTTTTGCCTTCCAAAAGCAGCTCAGTGCAACATCAAGGCAGCCTTTATTCATCACTCTACCTGCACATTTCTCCTCTTCTGTCAGCCACCACCACTTACACGTGTTCTGGCTCCTAGGGAAAGAGTAAACCTTACCTAAAGTAAACACACCATATCATTCAGAAACTTATTTTAATCAAATGCAGTAATGCAAATCCCATTCTCTAAAGTCCAGATAAAGGTAAGAAATTCCAGAATTGCCAGGTACTAATTGCCATCTTAAGGACAATATCCCTGTTACAGAGCCTATAGTCTTTTGTTGTATTACTCCCCATCTTAAACCATGCAGTTTAACCACTTGTGATTCTGGCAGGATCTGTTTGAACCTTGCTCTGCTCCTCACTAAGTCACAGCACATACTCAGAAGGAATCGTCCTCCTCTTTGCAGCACAGAGATTTTCAACAACACAGAGAAATTTGGTTTGTGTCTTGAAAAAACCCCCTCAGCCCTCAACAACTACCAGTTTTCAAAAGAGCTGATTGAAATGCAAACTGATACTGTGAAAAAGATCAAACTTTCCACATAGATGTGTGGTTGGGTATTTCCCACATCTCCCTGCCCACTGGCTCATTTCCTGAAAAATCCTGCTTCTCAGAGCAGGAGCTGCAAATGCAATCCATTTTGTCATCAAATGATCGACACTTTAGTGGCCAGGGCAAGAGATACCTATACTGCAGTCCCTGCTCAAATTAAGAGAGAAAATGTAAGAGTAAATCAGAATTCAGGCAGACATATAAATGCCCTGATGTCAGGCTGAGTTCTTTGCTATTGGCAGAAATTCTTATATTTACATGGAGCATCATTCTTTATTGCACAAAAAGGAAAGGAAAAAAAGCTTTGCAGAATAAATGCCAATCATGAATTGATTTGTCAGCCTGAAGTGCTCACATCCAATGCCATAACCCAGTGTCTCCTTTGGCAGAGAACTGTATCATTCTACCCCTCAGAAAAAACTCATCCTAAACAACATGAGGAGACCCAGTGGACCAGCAGCAAATACAACACCTTTCAAATAGGATAGCAAGCTGTTCTCACACTGGAAGGCTTAAAAATAAAGACATTTAAAGATTCTGACACTTGAAAAATAAGCCCAGTGAAGTTGATGTGCTCAGTTACACAGGGCACTAAGAGCACACCATGCCAAAGACTTCTACTGCCAGAAGCCTCTCTCTGAATACTGATAAATTCCAGACCTTTCTCATCTTTAAAGACCTCAACAGATTTAACTGACTATACCTGAGAATGACCCAAAGCTACCAGAGAAAACTGTATCTCAGTCAACAGTCAAGAATTTGGGGGCACACCTGGGTTTTCCCTTGCACGTAGAGCACAGAGCGCTCACCAGCCATAGTTTTAACATCAGGGAATTAATAGTAAAATACCTGTAAGCACAATATTTACTTTTGGAAAACCTAGACACAGCTTAATGTTCAAGGTATGTACTGTGTTACTGAATATGCTTGTGCTGGTTAAGAGATTTTAAGTTGCAAAGAAAAGACTGATGTGGCTTTTCTTTCCCATTTACATTTCTACTTGGTTAAAGTATTCTGAGCAGTTTGTCTTCCAAAAATGGGCTCTTCAAGAAGACAGATTAACAGCTCCTCTTACAAAATGACAAAGCAGGACCAACACAACAAACAAAAGACAGCTACATTAGAATTAGATTACCCACTGAAGAAAAACAGTGTAGATAGAGACGTGCATGACATTTTATAAACTTCTAAAACAGAACAATTGTACCCATCTTAAGGACAATCAATTAGATCGTAAAATATCCAGTCTTTCTTAATGCCTTACATTTTTGGCTGTGTGTCATGTGGGAAACTGGAAACAAAACTGAGAGAAGGATGCAGTATTTATATATATTTTTTTAAATTTCTTGTGACGTACTGACAACAGTTTTCCATGAAAAAAACTTGTTAAAACAGTGAGAATTCAAACTGCTATTTCTATTCTTGTCATGGAAATTGCATTGCTTGACACAGCACTGGAGACTCCCTGCCATATGCTTTTAACCCTTTAATAGGGTGTATTTCAAATCCTTCATAAAATAACCAGAAGCAGGCTGGAAAGGGTAATAAGCAATTATTTACTCCAACTGTAACTCTAAGCAAATATATTTCTAACCTAAACCTTTTTCACCATCTACTTAAAAGTTTCTAAAAACAGAAATGCCAAAAGTTCCTAACTCCTCTAGTCTAATAGTTAATCATCGTTAGCACATCATACGTTTCATAAAATAAAAATTGCAATGGATCAGAAGTTCTCTTGCTGTAATTTCAAAGTACTACTCTGTTCTAGTCCTGGCAGGCAGAGAAGCATATTCCTACCTTCCTTTTATCAAGCCTTTCATGTACCTGAAAACTCCTTTGTTCCAGCTGTCCTCTCTTCAAGAGATCAAATAACCCCCATTCCTTCTAAGATCCCTTCTTGGGATCTCGGCCCATGCTTCCTGCAGTGTAGCATGACAATGCGTGTGCGTGTACAAAGAGAAGAGCTGCTAATAAATAATGGGCATAGCAAGAAGTCAGGAATCCCTGTGCTTACACAGGGAAAGGTATAATAGCTGTACAATCCAATTACAAAGGCAGTCTTTTCATGTTTTATCTTCTTTGTGAAAATTATTTGAAGAGAGTCAAAAGTGAGATTTGATCCTATGAGCCAAGCCACATTTAATTCATTTAAATATCCTCTGAACAGCAGCAAAGGGACTTCTTCTTGGCCTAAGATCATCTAACAACAGGCAAGGATGGGGACAAGGAAGGTTCAGCCAGTGGAATTGGTGGCTTACATGAGAAGCAGCACAGGCATTTGATAATTTATAATCTTGAAATGAGAATTAATTTTCAGGCACTTGTACGTTAGACAAGAGTTGTATGGCAAGAAGGAGCAAAGTTATCCCTGAGATTCAAGTCCAGTGTAAATTTCAACAGGATGCTTGCACCTCCAGGTCATGTTCTGTACACTCCTCTCAATTAAATTCCTGGCAATTAAATGAGATTGATGGAATCAAGAATGCTTGATTGGTCATATTTACTTGTCTTTACAAAAAGATTTCCCTGATTACAAATACAAGTGTGCTCGAATCTGTTTTCTTTGGACATGTTGGTATTCCAGCCAAGTGCCACAAAAGAGATGCACAACTATGGAGAAGCTTTGCCATTTATAGCGAGCATTTTATCCTGTGAACAGTTCATTACACTTCCAGAACTGTTTGTGGGAAGATGTATTCTTCAATAAAACCTTACAGTGATAACAATCCTCTCACCTGCTTCTGACTTCATTACTTTTCCACTCCCACAAATTCATTTCAGAGACAAGTTTAAAGGAGGATTTTTATGCATTGGCGTTTCCTCATAACTTAAGCAGCTGAGCAATTCCTAATTTATGTAGCTGTTGGAAAAACATTAACTCTGAAAGAACTGTATAAAAATGGGAATTGGATTTTATTTTCCAATAATGACAAAGTACCATTTTCACAGATTACTGTAACTAATTATTTTATAACCTGCTCATTTGTGGCCAACTATGAAATCCTTTGCAACCAGGATATTTTTGATTGATCTACAACCTAAACATTTTAATTCACTGTTTTAGACATTGAGACAACAAAACAATTACAAAATGAAACCTTTATTTAATACTAAAGGGAAAAATTATTTTTGTATAAGTATAAAAGAGTTGATTGATTATTAGGTATGATATAAACTCACCAATAGTAGGTCAAAACCTGCAGGTTTCTAACTAAACTCAGTAACCAAAAAATTATTTCTGCATTACTGAAGCATGTCCAGAGTGTATTACTATCACAGTGATCAGTTCTTAAAAGGATGCAGTTATATACCTTTATTTTGTATTGAGGCACTTAATACTTCGAGAACTGACAAAATGGATTTATAATCCCTATTACTTTTTGACATCTCTCATCCACATGGTTTATGTACAAATACTCAATGCTATTGATTACTTAATGAAAGCATTTATGTGAGTGTTCAGAAATATCCTAGAGTTAAGGACCTCAGCTATACATTTCATGAAGATGAATGTGTTTAGTTGTAAATCTATCTGCATTGCTTCATACATTCAATACATAAAGCTAAAATTACGAACCAATAAAGTCAATAAAATTTGCTGTGTCAAATTTATAGCAAGAATGAATACACACATTTAAACACTAATAATTCCTGGAAGCATTTTAAACAAATAGGTATATAAAGAGCTAATGCTGAGAGCACCTAGAGAACCAAGTTCAAGTAAGTGAAATTCATTTAATTCTCTGCATGCCTGAGAAGGTCAAGATAAGATTATATAAAGGTACAAAGTTTATTGGCTGTCTGCAAATGTCACTTTAAACAAAAGAAAAAGAAAAGCAGTATGTTTAAAGAATTCTCCTCAGCACCTTTCAAGAAATAAGGAACCTCACCTTGGCAACCCCTGACAGGTCTCCAGGTAAAGAACTATGAAGATCTAAGTACAAAAGCAAAGAAATCAGCATCTTAAGCTTTGATATTTTTTAATTCCAGCAAAGTGATTCCAATCTGTTCTGAACATTCATTTATATACCTACATGAATATTAAAAAAAGAGATCAACCTACAATGAAGTTGAGATATAAAATGTCTGTAATTTCAACTCAGATACTAAAAGAAAAAAAATGGTAGAGCAAAACTCTGAATGTTTAAAGTCTCTACTCTGCTTTAAGGCTTTTATTATTACCCATTATTCACTTAGTTTCAGCAGCACTGAATATCTTCAGGATCCTACTCCTTATTCAAACTAAGAATGCTAATCATACTGAATTTTGATTAATGCTTTTCAGGCTTTACTCTGCTGATGGTTATTTTCCTATGTTGGCAGCTTGATAGATATTGCCATGCACATTTAAGTAAAATAATTAACTGAACTGACTTTCCTCCTCTCTGGAAGTAATTTTGTTTATATGCCTGCTCCCCCCAAATCATAGCCATAAATGGAAGCATTCCATCTATCAAAAGCATTGGCCGCTATGAATTGTAAAATTAAATATTTAGACATCTTCCTAGAATGGATTAAATGTCAACTGTGTCATCTAATACCAGGAAATATCTATTAAAAATACATTTGATAGTAGATATTTTCTCATAATACTAAAAAGATGGGAAACAAAAAATTCTTAGAGTAATGCGAAATTGAAAACCATGCATAATTCAGCACTCAAATTGAATTTTAATCTTTTCATAATGCTTGGGGAAATATTTTTATACTTATGAAAACTAAGGGAGATAAAGAACATTACCAACCAAATAAGTGGTTTTATGTTCAGGCAGAAATGATACAGTAGCTAATAGAAATAGGTTATTTGAAGCAGTGAGAGGAATAGGAAGCACCCTGTACATTACAGATTCACATCCAAGTTCACAGGACTGTTGAAGGAAATTAAAAAATACGGTATGAGGAACTCAGGAAACTTTTCATCACAAAAGGGAATAAAGGACCCCTTTAAAAGTTTAAGCAGAGGAAAAGCTGAAAGAAGCAGCCACCCATCAGCAGATGCTGCTGCACTTTGCTCTGATGATGTTTAGAGCCCTTCCTTAGGACAATTCCCCTCCCTGCATGTGGGTCATTACTGCCTCCTCGAGTGGCCCTGGGCACAAACCACTGGTCTCCAGTAAAACACTGCTTGTCTTTCGCACCCAAGGACTAAGGGGGGTCTCGGACTGACACCTGTAAGGGGCAAGCAACACTTCCAAAATCACTGCCTATTGGATTGGTGGAAGGATCATCACCAACAAAAAACCACAATCAAACATCATTGCAGTTGGTGTCAGCAGCAAGAAGAGTCCAACAGGAAGAACCAGGACTGGCATGTCATTCACACTGTGAAAACACAGAGTTTCTTAACAGATGTAATAAAGGTGCTCTTCTTAAATTTACAGCTACTGATTCCCTAACATGAGTCCAACTGCAACCATCCCAGGATATATGTAAAGGACTATTTGACTCTTGAGTAATCCCTCACAGTTGGCTCAATAGGTCTACAAGAAGATATTGGTAAAATGAAAAAAAACCCCAGCAGTTTCACTACCTCATCCCCTTCAAAATACTGGGAAAACACCTGCTCTACAGGACCTTCTTCTCCTGTTCCTCCTCAATTTGCATAACTTGGAATAAATCTTTGTTCTCATTCCCTTAGGTACTTTGGTACTGTAGTCTTGAGCTTATACCCAAAGCAATTCCTCAACATATGGGGTAAATCCTTAGCAGCAAGGAAGGGTGTCTACCCCTTCTTCAAATTTCAGGCCCAGGTGTCTTTGAGGACTGATGTGCAAATGAACTTTTTGTACAAGTTGAGTCTTTGGGAAGAGCTGAGAACTCTGTGCCTGTGTCCCCCAGAGGCTGAGAGCACTGCGCTAAGCACTTAACTGCTGGTTTGTAGTGAACCATGAACTTCCAAACCAGGACAACTATTTAATTTACAGTGTCCAAGATTTCCATGCCTTGTAGTTGCCACTCATCCTGATGCAAATCCCAGCTCAGGCTTTCTTGGATATTACTGCTGGCTTCAGCAGATGGTTGCACACTTAGAATTAGTAATTAGTCATGGTGTTAACACAGAAGAAAACACAGAGTGGCGAAGGAAAAAAAAAGGTTGTTTCTCTTTTACTATTATTTTTTGCTCATTTTCAGCCACACTGAAGATCCTGGTCTCCTGTCAGTGATAAAGATTAGCTGTTTTTCTGCAGCAGTTGATTCATTTTGCTTTATAGGTAACTGGATTCTGTTTGATAGTCAATTTTTCAATTCTTCAAGGGCTAGAAATTAGGAAGATAAGGTCCATCAGGAAAGTTAGTCCCTATTTGCTGAGCACAGGAAGGAGGTTATGCATTAGAAATATACCATTTTTCCAGGGGAGACTGGGAAAAAAGCCAAGGAACTGCTGTCAGCATTTCACTGGAAGAAATGAAAACTAGATCCAGGACTTGAGTCATCATTAACAGAGCAGTGGGTTCAAACAGCTCTTTAATATTTAATTCTGTATGTATAATTTTAAATCCATTACACTTTTGATATTTGCAGATCTAACAGTCATTTATTTGCTGTGATAACATGGCCATAATCATGAAATAAAAGATGCAGTGCTATTCCAAGAAAACTAGAGAGGAAGGGAAGGTGGTTGGGAATTTTGGCTCAGAAGAAATTTTTGGCTGTTTCTATTTCTCAGTAGCAGGTGGGATGGTCAGTTTTCCCCAAACAGCACTATTTTGTGTCACACACTTCACACAGATCAAAAATGAACACGGATATATTTTACCATTATTGGGTTTTCCTCATTAGTGTCTAAAACATTGAAACTGTTTTATTTATCAAGGAAGCAATTGCTTCCCCTAGGAAACCAAGAGACACATTATTTAAATCAGCCCCAGAACTGAGCTATTGCAGCTGTCCACTCTTTCAAGCAATCAGATCTATTAACAAAATCAAATTTAAAAATACACATTTCATACCTTTATCTCTGGAAAAAAAGGATTCACTGACATCACAGAACATACCTTGTTATTCTTGTCAATTGTATAGTAAATATGAAACCTTTAAATAATTTTCTGACTATCAGAAATACCTTCCAAAGGGTTTTTTTTAAACAAAGCTACTTTCCTGATTAGAAGGGAGAGTAAACAGGAAAAAATTATTGGGCCAGACCCACGTGTGTCTTACTGGGTCAGACTCATATTGCCTTCAGTCTTATAGTAGAGCACTAATAACTCTTCATAGATGAAAATCTGACTTATTATCATTTCAAAATGATTGTGTCCATTTCCTTAATAAACCAGAGCTAATCTATTAAGTGCACAAATGGCCTCTGGACTATGTCAGTGCCAAGAATAAATAGAGTGTCTTCATGAAAAGCTTTTTATTTTTCCTTCCTGAAGAACATTCAGAACAAGGAAGCAACAGAAAGCAGTAACTGCCAATAGGTGCAACCCTGACATGAGTAATCCTCTTCAGATGTGTCAGTGCAAGTCAAAGGTTCTAATGTTAGTGATGAGATCATTATTAGATCAGAAATCCTACCACAATTGCAGTACTGTGTGGCAAGAAAAATAAAAAAGACAGGAAGCTGACCATAAATACACACACTATTTATTTGTGGCACAGCAGAAAAGGCAACCTCCATTTAACTTTAAAAGCCTACAGATTGAATTAAAACTGTATTTCCATTGCCTATGATTAAGACCACTTAGACAAAAATAGACAAAGCCTTTGTATATAACCTCTTGGACATCTCTTCTGAAGTGCCCAAAAACTGAACAGCTGAGAATTCTCTGTCCCCTGCAGGAAGGGCTCTGACCCAGCACACAGAGCACTGCAGTTTGCACTTTCTTGATCTAGTGGACTGATTATCTGGAATAATTTGATAGACAACAGCACACGAGAATGGTGTCTTTAAGTTCTATGTCAAGTACAGACTGTGATAAACAAAATGGCAAGAAATCTAAAATTAAATTCGTATCAAGGGAAGACAATCAAAAAATTTGCAATACGCCATGAGAGGCAAACAGCTCCCTTTCAGGACTGACCTACCTCTTTTGAATGTCCACAGTGAACAAAATGAAACATTCTGATGGTTTTAAGCTGCTAAGAATTTTTCCTCTAAGGAGATGAATATACACAGACATGCATCCTGAACTCTGACCAGTTTGGACAGGACCCTGAAACTGAAGCAAGCATGCTTTTGGAAAATGGTAGAAGCCACCTTTCCAAACCAAAAGGAAATGCAAGGCAGAGAAAGTTCAAAAGCATGCTGGAATATGAAAGAAGGACTGCATGCATTACCATCATCACATCTGTACATAGAACATGAACAGCAGCAATTATATTAATAAGGCCATTTATTTCAATAGTGATGTTCATTGATGTTGATGGACACCAAATGAGGAATGGTCATCAGCCTGGGCACTTAAGTGACTGCCCAAAATCCGTGTCAGATGAAAGAATTAAATTTTGATTTCTGAAGTCCTCTGGGCTCTAATTCCTTTTAAGAACAATTACAGATACATACCCCAGCTCAAAGAACAAATTATAAGAATTTATAATTCTTAAATAAGAACAAAATAAACTGAGTGTACGGGAAAACTGGCTGCCAGGTGAGGTGGAAACACAAGCTATCAGATCACAGCCCTTCTTAGTCAATTCAAGTATTTGTTGACAACTAATGAAAGAAAGGCAAGACTCCTCTCGCTCCTTTTCTAAGTTGTTTCCATTGTCATCAGCGAAACAGCACGTAGTGGCTTAAGTGCAGAATACTGGAATATTAATTCCTATGCCCCAGTTTTGTGCCCTGTGCACCCTCCTGAAGTGTGATAAGTTACTTATTTTGGTTTCCTGATAAAAAATGGATCCATTCTGACCAGTGCAAACATCCCCAAAAGCCTGGTTTTACTCGAGTGTAAACTAAAGAGCCAGGGCAATCAAAGCAGCTTTGGTGTATTCAGAAAGCAGAAAACCACAGTGCAATATCACAAACCCAACAGAGTTTTCAATAAATCATAGTGAATGATAGCAGTTCATTCTTCATATGCAAAATATATTTGAGTCTGAACATTTCTTGAGATGAAGACAAACTCAGAATAAATATTATGGCAGTAGCATTCACAGAACTACCTGCAATGCTCAGCATGCCTCTCCTTCTGTGTATTCAGGCTTCTGTTTCCTAGAGCTTATCTACTGACTTATCAGTCTCAAAAATTAATTATAAGCCAACATCAGTACAGCTTATTTCAGCACCTTAAATTATTTCCCATCAGTTTTAGGTAACAATGACTCCGCTTTCTCTTCTTTCATTCAAAGATAAACTTTGATTTTTTAAATCTGCTTTCACTTCTCTTCTGATGTTTGGATTTTTACATCTTTATCATAGGAACAGAGTTCAAAACCTCTCATTTTCATAATAAAAGTATCCCAGAACAAACTAATAAATATTTAATGTTATTTATGTATGATTTAAACTTGCAATCTAAAGATAAGTCAGTATCTTCTACAATGAAGGGTCAGTTTCAAGGCTGAGATTAAGAACTAACTTCATCTTCAGTACAGCAATTTCAAGAACTCCTAGGAAGTTGTATGTTATTTTAAACAGTGTATGTTATTTAAACAAAGTAGCTGTGCTTCAGTCCCTTATTGTGGGTCACAGACCAATTCATAAAGAAATTGCACTGCGGGCAAAATGTTACTGAAAATTCAGATTAAGTTTAATTACAACGCAAATTTAACCAGGACTTCAGCTGCATCATGGCAGTGTTGTCCTTCCAGAAAGTGACTGCTGAAAACCCCAAAATGCACACAGCCCGTGGCTCCAGATGCCTCAACTATTTATCTAATGCCCCATCTCCAGTGTTATTTCAAATCTTGGCAAACCGTCATGTGGTGAGTCAGCTTAAGACATGTCAAAAGAATTAACAACATATTTTAGGATGGTCTATAGCTTTCTGACTTAAGGGTTTATTCACAACCTTCAAATACATTCTCAGAATTATTTAGGTTTTTTACTCTAAGAATTCTCTCGCTGTTGTGAGAAACTGTCCTGCTTTTTATCTTTCACCTCTTAGGAAGTTAGACCACTACCTCTACACCTGCAGTCACAGCATTAGGACAGACACACGTGGTAGTGTTCATCCCTGAGCAGTTCATTCCCTCTCTTCTATGAAGATAACATGATANTGGGGGTGGTATTTCTATAACTAATTCTACTCAACAAAGCCACAGTCATTGGCAAGAAAAGTTCTAACCAAATGAACTTTTATCTGTATGTAAAACCACACCAAGCAAACAAATTACGTGGGGACCCTGGAGAAAGCAGTAATTTTTCTGCTGTGCTTTCACACGCAGCATAGAAAAGCACTTTCCAGTAAACAGTAGGCAGGGCCTGCTACTTAAATCTTCCACATTAAAGCATAAGACTGTTTTGTTTCCAGTCAGCCAGCTGCGTGCTCAGCCCCACACCCAGCAGCCTTTGGCTCCTCCAGTGACACTGATAATCTGCCATATGTAGCACATCCTATAGCAGCACCCCCCAGAGAGATTGGACCAAGACCAACACCGTTGTTTTTTGCAAAGGGCATTGAAAAGCTGACAGATGGCAACAGCTGGGGCAAATTCTATTCAAGGGAGGACTTTTTAATCAAAAATTTTATACAAAGCGTATGGGGCTTTTCACTGCACATGATTTCTCTTTCATTGCACATGATTTCCAATGCCTTTCATGCTGCTGTTCTAGCAGGCAGCTCCCACACAACAGCCAGTTCCCACAAATAAGGACCCCACGGAGGCAGCAGAAACGGGCAAACACCCATTTGAGCCAACAGAGCTGCAGAATTTTGCCCTTTGCTCTGTCCACAGTTTTGGTGAAACACTGCAGAAGTGAAGCCCTGGGAGAAGAGGCTGTACAGAAACACAGCTCTCAGCTGCGGGGAAGTTGCCAGTTGGGATGCAGGAGCTTTGCTGTCCTAAATGATGTATTCTAGTCCAAAAGCACCTAAAAGCTGATGTTAAACTGCTGTCATCCTTTCAATTCTAGCATGCCTATTAATTACAGTGTTATATTGAATTTAATTTCTGTGCTCTGGATTCCACATCAAATACAACGTTCGCTCTTCCTGCCTTCATTCATGGCTTTTTTCATTAGCACACCTGGAAGCTCTCCAAGGCAGGCATCAGTAAGGAGCAGAAGTCTTGTCAGAAATATCCATTAAATCTGTCACATGCACTAACAAATCAATGGAGTACCGATGAGCCTTTCAGAAATTCTTTGAGCAGCTGGTTAAAAAGGGACCCACCTGACTTTGAAAACTTTTCAGCAACAACAAAACACACTAGGCCTGACACGTTGTGGTTATTACATCCACTGCTGCAGCATCACAGTTATTTAAATTTCTTTGTCATATGACAGGAATAAGTTAATTTTAAATGCTTGAACTAAATTCAAATTTAATTAATTAAATAATTTTAAAGGAAATTAGTTAAATTTAAATACAGTTTTTTATGGAGATGAATTCCTGTAATAGGTTGGCAATTGCTCTCATTTGTTAATGCAAATTACTTTCCTGTTATTTTCAAATTTATATAAAGGGCAATTAAGTTAGAGTACATCATGATTTTTAAAAAACAAGAAAAAATCAGAAATCTAAAAATTCAATTTGCTTACATTTTTAAAGGTAATGTAAGTTTCTTTTGTAGTCTGTTTATATCACCGTGGTAATTGCACACCAACTAACTGGAGTCACAGCCAATGCAGTAACTAAAAACCAATCACTTTCAAGAACTAGTTCTTTTTCTCTCAATCTTTGTATAATCTTCTAAACTTCACACAAGAGACAATGCTATGAAGTGAGGGAAACTGACTTACGATGTGAAATACTTTATCACAAAAATAGCGTAAGGCAAGCGTTTGTGTGGATACAAATCGCATACACTGGTTAGTTTTGTCCAAAAGATGCTGTTACAGCACAGAGGTTTTAAATGCATCATAAATGCCTATCACATACCTACCTATACTTCACACCTACCAATATTTTATCTGTTCAAGCCCTCAGGGGTTTTCAGTAAGAAGAGAATGTCTCAGGTTCAGGGTCAGGGAAGGGCGTGACAAAGAAATCGACTGACAACCCATGAGACTGAAACCAGGCATCGAGCGGGGAGGGAGAGAGCAACCATCCCAGAGAGTGAGACCACACAGCTCTCCAAGGAAACGATCTGGGCAGCCAGGAGATGACTGGAGCTGTGTGGATGGGATTGGGTGCCCATTTTCCATCATTTGATCACACCAGCATGTCCTCCTTAATTAAACTCGCCTGAGCCAATTAGCTGGGCAGCTCTAGTGTTTGCCACCATGGCAGGAGCAGATGGTAACGAGGGCTCTGTGACTGGCAGAGTGTGTAATCCTGAAAAAACCTAACACAAATTATTATTGTTTTCTCAAAAAATTCTGAACTCCACTATGTTTATGTTCACCTCTTCCCCCCCATGATGGAGGCAACAAACCAAAAAAAAAAAATCTAGCGTTGCCTCCACTGTCCTTTCTACACTGCCTTTCAGTCTGAGCAACAAGAGTCACCCTGACATCAGACAACATTTAAAATAATATAAATCCTTGGTCCATTTAATACAGAAGGGTTGGACTTCATTTCTAAACTGAGAGGTTATTTCCAAATCCCTGAACAAAATTGCTGTGTGCCAGTCTGGTGTCACTGGCAAAGAACCCAGCCAGTGAAGATGCTGAGAGATTCTCCAGACAGCTGGAATAAGGTCAGACATTTCTAATTGCAGCAGTCTTTTGGTTTGGGACTGTTTTTTTCAACCAAAAATAGTTTAGATTTGGTCCTCCTAGCCAGCGTGCAGATTCACATCCTTTGGAAATTTTGGTACGTATGACTCAGGAAGGTTTCTTAAGTGTTACGGTTAATTTACTTGTACAATTTTTAGATGACATTTTTAACCAGTAATCCAGACCAAGGGGCACTCAGATGACATTTGCGTGTCACTGCAGTGAGACACCTTTCAAAAGGAAGGTTTATCCTCCTTTACTTGGCACCAAGAAAAAAGGGATATTTCATCTTTCTCCAGAACAGTGCATCACTGGCATATAAAGCAGCTGGGAGGAGACCCAGCCCCAGCCAAGCCAAACTGGCCAGAGGATAAACTGGGGGGAATGGTGGCCAGGGCTACTGCTGTGAACTAGCATTAGTCAGGGAGTGGTGAGCAACTGCATTGTGCATCATTTTATATTTTAATTCCATTATCACTTCCCCTTCCTTTTCTGTTTTTTAAACTGTCTTTATCTCTACATACAAATTCTACATTTTTTTCCCTGACTCTCTCCCCAGTCCCACTGAGCTGGGGGTGTGAAGGAGAAGCTGTGTGGTGTTTAGCTGCCTGCTGGTTGAACCACAACAGGATCAACAGAATACAGAAAGACCAGAAGGGATATTCTGTAAAAAGTCTGTTATATCTGGTAATAAAATCTTTCTTTTAAAAAGCTCTTTAAAATCAAGAGTAAATTAATATATTGCAATTAACCTGAAACAAAAACAGATGTCCAACAGCATGACAAGTTTGAGTCCCCAGCAATCTCACAACCTCTCCTCCAAAAATATGCTCACAACCACAGTTAACCAGAAAATTAAGTCCCACTGATAGACAAAGTCCCCAAATGACTCAAGTGTAAACAATACACATTCCTCTTAAAGTAGTATTCAACCATGTATTTAAAGAGTGCAGCTTAAATATTTTAGCATGTTAAACTGTATTAATTATATATATCATAAGCTGCCATATTTACAATTACTGAGAGGTCTGAGATCCATGTCTACTTCTTTTTAATACACTCTAAAGAAACATGGGGATAATGACAACTAAAAGAGCATTTCCTTGGTATAAAATGCCAAGGTTCACAGGAAACACGTGGCCTTTCACACCTGTTACGTGATGAGGTCAATGCAGAGCTGCTGTACAAGTGAATGCAATGAGGACATGAGCCCTTGCCAGTGTGATAAATAGATGCTATAATATTGGCTTTTTGCAAATGTTAAAAGAAGTGATGTTAAAGTAGCCTTTGTAACAGTGGCTCTGCCACAAATCGATGCTGTATGTAAAATATGATATATAAGGTAGCGTTGTTGTGTTTTCTTAAATACTGTTTCATTTAACAAAAAACTTAGAAATAGCTATGCTTACGAACTATTTGCCTGGATTCCATTCTGAATGGTTACTTGAAAAGGGTTTGAATATGATTCTGGGAACTGCTGGAAGCAAGATTCCATTCTGAGTGGTTACTCAAAAGAGTTTGAATATGCGATCACCTGTGGGATCGATTCCGGGAACTACCAAAACAAGATTCCATTCTGAATTGTTACTGGAAAGGGTTTTGAATATGTATAATTGTTTATGAATACGCATAATTGTTGATAAATATGTAATACTTCAGGTGTATAAAAAGGGCATTTTAGAGGCCACAGGCGTGCTCTTGGCTGAGCGCCAAAAGCACCCAGCGCTGTGACTTTTGCTTTATTATCTTTGCCCCTTATTGTCATTTATTAAACTTTTAAATCTTAACAGGAGAGTGAACTTCGTTTTTCACACCAGGGTGTTCACTCAATACCAGGGGAGTCACTTTGCCAGAAGAGAGAACTCCAGGAGTCAGTCTGCTGCCAAATACCTTCAATCTACTTTCCTCTGATTTTTATATGAGCCTAAGACACATAAAGAACATTCACAGCCTAGCAGTCACACAATGTTAAACCACTGGTATTAAGATTTTTTATTTCTAACTACTATTTTGAAGACCTCCATTTTTGTGTGTATTGTACATAGCTATAGTAGTTGAGAGTGAATAGTTTATATAAAAAATAAATGATAATTTTCAAAAGTTATTTATTTTGAAATAAAAGCATCACTCCCACACAAAATGCAAGGCTTACACAGGACAGGGAAGCCTCCTTGCAGCCCCACTGTATCTCAGTGGGATCAGCACCATCCACAACATCCCTGTGACATCTCTCTGCACACTTAACATGATTAAGAAAATACTTGGCTCTTTACGTCACGTCTTGTGTTTTCATCTTAATTGGATATTTTATTCCTTGATATTAAATCTATAATGGCCAAAACCAAACACAGATCTACTCAGTGATAAACACATTTTTGGTAAAAAGCAAGACACATTTTGTCTCTTCTTCACAAAGCACAACCCCAAGACTAAACCCTCAAGGACTTATTTTTTAATTTTGAGAACTAACAACCCTAAAAATGCCTAGACAATGCATTTCCCCTCTCTTTTTTCCACTCCACCGTTTACCAATACTTTTCTTTCAAGCCTGTGCAGTGCCTCAGCAGCACCTCTGCCTGGAGCAGGGGTGACAGTCAGAGACAGAGCTGTGAACCACACTGATGTGTATCTCCAGCAGGATTCTTAACTCAGGTTCAACATCCACACAATCCCATTGTTACATCCCCTATAAACACACCTATCTCATAAATGGTTATGGAACAGAAAATAGCTGAGAACAGCAAATCCTCCTTGTGCTGGTGCTGCACTCAGAGATGCTCAGTGCTCCACAGTCATTGAGATAAAAGCACTTGGGAGAGCTTTTTTTTTATCATCTGAACACAGAAAAAAGGACAGCGGAGGAAACAACAGGCCAGGAGAACAAATTGGTTTGATCCATTTCACACAGCCAGAAACAGGAGAATTGAGCAGAAAATCAATGACCTAAACCACCTGTCCAGAGTTTGAATTCTTTATATTCTCCTTCCCCTTTTTTCTTCATAAAAGTAGCATCACATGCATTTTTTAGGTGGCCCTAGCAAGCAAAGGGATCAACAGCACTTTCAGGCTACTGGGAGTGTTTGTTCTTGTCCAAAAAGAATAAGCTTTTTTCAGCTGACTGGAAAGAAGCAAGTTTAAAGAAAAGTGGCTTTTACCTATTCTTTCCACAAGAGAATTGTTGACCAATAACCACAAGGAACTCTGACGAATAAATAATTACCTATTCAGGCTGTTCTTTTAAAATGTTCTTAATATTTAGAAACCATTACAAGCAAGCGAGATGTCCCTGCTGCTTTACACTAAATCAAGTGGCTCCATTCTGAGGAACACATTTTAAAGCCTTTTGATTTTATTTTTAAAGCAAGCTGGAATCCTGCAGTGCCAATTTTGTTGCAGTAAACTTTTAAGTGGTGAATATTGCAATTCCACTTGTTACATTACTAACACTTCCTGGTATTATAAATTATTTTTATAGGTCTGTATAAAGAATCTTTCATGCTTTTACAAACAGTCCTTTTGATTTTCATTATCATTCATGTAAGAACATGACAACACAGGAACCCACACATAAAAGGAAATATTTATATAAAGGAGAGAAATTAATGGGTGGACCACAGATGGAATGAAAGTGTGAAGAGAGATATTAGAGTGGAATTTGCATTATTTGACCCAGTTTATTCCTTCCTTTGAGTTCTCACACTACTCTTTCAGCTCTCCCTCTGGGAGTCCCTTATGTTATTGCAGCACTGGAAATAAGGATGGGTGCAGATTTTGGATTCTCAGGTTCACACAGACTGGAGAGCAAAAGTGAGCAGGTCAAGTTCACTACTTCTTGAGTATCAAATAGTGAAGAGAATCAAACTACACAACAAGAGAAAATGTCCCAGGGGTGTCATTCTTGTTTGCTTCAACTGGCTCACTGTAAATCTTCATTTCTTGGAGTTATGCTTGCTAGCATAGTTTTTAAAATAATTTCATTTATACTAATAAAAGTTGGAAAACGTTCATTTCTACCTGAAATTGTAAAAATTTAAGTAGTTATGATTTCCACTGCAGTCTTAATGATGAGGGATAACTACAGCAGTTTCACATTTTTCACCTGCTCACACTTATTTTAATATATGAGCCTGTTCAAACCTCAGGTAACCCTCCATGTGTCACTCAAACCACAATAAGAGAACTACGCCTCATCCTTGCTGTCCCCAAACAGATGTGCTTCCTATGCTGTCCTTCCTGTTACTTTCAGCATTTGAAATCCTCGAGGAACCATCTCTGATTTTAGAGAATGCCTAAAAAGTGTAGAAACCACGCTTAACTACACGGCAAAAACTACATCTCGAAAGCAAGTTACAGTCCTAATTCACACTAAAATGTTCCATTGCAGAAAAAAAAATTGTTAAAATACTACCTCAACAAAATAAATTACTGTCTGCAGCTTTTAAAATACTTTGTTGAAAATAAAAAGGCAATGGATATTTTCATTGAAATAAATGACTTCGTATTTCAGCTGCAGATTCAGGCACATTGTTCACAGTGTAGTTTGTAATTATAAGCAATGGCTCTCATACAGCAAGGCTTCATTAGTTTCAAAGGAGTGCAACACAAAATCTACCTCCATACTCAGAGCATAACAGCAGCTACAAATTTTTGGACCTATAGGCTTAGCAATTCCAGTACTCCCCACTCAGGTTTCTCTTTTGTGCTCTGAATAGCCCAGAAGTTTAACAACTCTCACCATTTTCCTGGCAACTTCAGTGATAACCTGTTTTAACTAAACGATTTTTTACTTCAGTGGTTACCTAGTACACCTCAGGATTATAAAATGCCAGATTCTGTCCTTGTCCTATTGTGTAGGGTTGCAATCCACTATAATATTCTGTCCTATTTTTCTAAAGATCAAGTCTTACACATAAAGAAAACTACTCAAAACCAGCCCAAATGTATTTCAAACCAGTATTTTCCATAAACAGTTTTAAAAGTCCAAGTGGATATCATCAGACTGGAATTAGTTGGTTATTTTCCTTGCTTCTTTCTGGCTTCAAGTAATTTAGCATATTTAGGTGTAATAAAGTATCTCAACGTTCCCATTCCTTATTGATTTTATCTGTCAGAAGGAGCTTGCATTCACTCTCACGCATTTAATTCTCATTCTCTGCCTAACCCCTTCCTCGTGCAATGACAGACCACTCAGCAGCCACTAAAAGCTCCATTAGAACAGCCCAAATCCTTGACCCTTTAGTCTTCCTTGGACACATTGATGTTGCCTATTATTATTGCACAGCTATAAAAATGACTAAGAAAGGCAATCAAACTCAATCAGCAAAAGCTTCAAGAACCAAAAATAACCAAACCAAAGCCCTCAGACCCTCATCTCTGAGCTTCAGGGACTAACAGAGGTCACGGTGAGAGTGATTGGTTTTTTGTTGCATTCTAAATCTGAAACCTGAGCATGTTTATCACTCTTAACTTTACTGGATGATGAGCAGCATCCCTTAAGCCAAAAACAACATCTCCAGAATTAATTGTGCTATTACCAATTTTTTTTGTTACCTTAGATTAGGATCACTATGAAGAGATTGGTTTTTTGCCTTTGAATGCTACAGTCTTAACTAATTAAGCTACAGTAATAAATGTAAGTTTCAAAGATAGAAGTTAAAAATCATTAAAAAATTGTTATAAAAAACTGCAATACTCTGTGGCTTTGCCTGCACTTCACATTTTTTGATCCTGCCTCGTTTTCACAGAGAAATATTTAACACCAGTGAATTCTGGGCATCATAAACTGACTTGTGTTCTAAGGCTGGCTGACAGTAAGTAGAAATGATAACATTCAGAATGACAATTTTAAAATAACTTCTGTACTTTTAATGTTGTACCAAAAGGATTGATGCTGGTATTAATGCCTCTGCTTATCAATACAAACAAACAAACAAGGAGGCTGGACAGCTTCACAGTTTGAAGCAGAGAAATGGGATTTCGTGTTCAGCCCCTGGGTGTAAGTGGACTGACAACTACTGGATTTGCTGTGGTGCAGCTGAGAATACACACTCCTCTGAACTGCTAGAATAACAAAGATGATTTGGGAGAGTTTGTGGTGGCAGCTTGTAGTTTAGTGAATAGTCAGGCATCCCTCCTGGCTGGTTTTATTGTCTCCTTATTCTTTACAGTGCTTTTAGCACAGCCAAAATATAGTCAGAGACTAGGACTCCATCTGCTAAGGAGGTGTGATCTGCAACTGCTTCTGAGACACAGATTACTTGTCTGGGGGCAGCCAGACCTCTGATCTTGCTAAGAAAGGCTCTCTATAAATCTATCAAGAGCATAAAAGTGGCTGAATGTGTAATGGGCCCATACAACTACCCAGCTCAGCCTCCTCTCTGTGACACAAGGCACTCAAATGTGAGTTTATCAGCCCAGCAATGGGGACACAGTGACAAGTTTGGCTCTTCTCTTCCAAGGTGAGAATGGGCATCCATCATCTCATTGCTCTGAAAGTTACCTCCTGCTTCCCTGCTTCAGATAACACCACAAACAGCAGAAACCCTGCCAGCCCAGGCTGTTTTAGATGATCACAGTGCTTTTAGGGAGTAACATAAAAGGCTTCTGCACAAAAAGAGTGTGAACAATCTGCTCTGCCTAGCCATTTAGGATAGAACTAATCCTAATGGGCTAAAATCACTGTACAGAAAGTTCAGACCAAGCTTCATGAAAAACCAGGAGTATGGTGAAGTGTGCAACAGATAGCCCAGGGAAGCTGTTGCATCTCTGTCACTACAGAGCTGTAAGATTAAGACAGAAAACTATTCATCAGGAATGACAAGGGTCCTGCCTTGGGCAGGAGGATGGACTGACAACATCCCAAAGTTCCTTTCAGATCTATTTTTGCACAGCATCGCTGATGAAACATAGGTGCTGTTATTGGAATGCAGATAGATGTCTTTTCCAAAAGCCCTCCATGATCTCACAGCATTTTGTGAGGGACAGAGCCCTGTCAGATGGATTCAGTAGATCCCACCTTGTTTCTAGCCAAACTACCCCTAAGCCTGAAAGTCAAATCCTTGAAGTGATTACCCGCCTCCCCACCAGAAAGGGAGCTGACTGCTGCATGGCTGACTGTGCCAGTCAGTGTAAACTGAATTACAGTTACATTCCTTCTTTTGAGTACATTTTATTAGATTTTTTAAAGAGAGATTGCTCCCACGGATGTCCCTAAATGAGCTAAGTCCACTCTGCACCTATACAATGCTTACAGTTTCTTTGAGGGTTTTGTGAGGTTTATTTTTTGGGGAGTATTTTTTGGCCAAGGGGAGGGGAGGAGGGTCAGGGAACATCTCTGATACCCTGCAAAAGGCTCCAGGCTGCCATGGTGAGTTTAGTAATTTTAAAGGTCAGTTGTATTTCACCACTCTGTGAAAATCCTTTTTGGGTTTTGAAAAACTGAAATATGGAAAACTGCTGATACTGATACTTCTCACACTTACACGCTTATACTGGTATTTTCAAGCTTTCCTTCAAAACTAGGAGACAAAAAAATATAATTGCACAAAAAAGAGAATGCGAGGTATGCTTACACCAAGATAATTTTAAGAACCAGGACTTTACATATACTTCAATTATTCACAATAAATTCATAAGATAAAGACACACCAAAAGCCATTCATTGCAATCTTGTGAAAGTCTTCATGCTCCAGTTATGAAATATGCTGATCACATTTGACAGTCAGCATTTTCACAGGCACATTTAGTCCTGTCAGTCTCTGCTTAGTCCTTCCTGGAAACACAGACCTGTTGAGATGGTAACTGCACAGAAAATTCCTTTTTCTCCTGTCATCACCCTTGATGTTAAACATTAGACAGAGGTAAAAAAAAGAGAAGATTACAGTAATTTTCTCCTGTGACCACTCAGGTTTGACATGCACCATAATGTGTGTGCTCCTAGAAGGGGTTGACAGACTTACCTCAGTAGCCATGGTGATGAAAAAAGGCAGAGGTATTAGGAAAAATGTTAAAATTTCCATAAGTAAAAACAAAAACACCATTTGCAGTTTGGAGTAGGCCTGAGCCACAAGTAACATTTAAACTAAAAAATGAGAACATGAAAATGGCTACAGAAAACATCTTAAAGCAGTAAGGGCGGATAAGAAACCCTGAATAGCAAATGCCTCTTAGTATCTTAGTCCTGCTGAGTAACAAAGCAGTTATCTGGTGAAAAACTACTTGCTCAGGTGATGAATACGAAATGCATAAACTACCAGGGCAAGCAGCAGGAGCAAAGTGCTCTGTGCATGGCTCAAAACATCCTGATATGCACAGCTCAGAGCTGGAAAACTTGCACCACTTGCAGACTCCTCTCGCTGGACTCAGCGCTTCCTCAGGGAGTGGGGAGCCCTTCGTGGTCCCCAGCAGCCAGGGCTGTACAGCAGAGCTGTGTTTTCCAGCATGGGAAGAGCACTGGGACCCCATTATCTGCTGCTCCCTGCTGTTGGTAGTGCTCATCCTGTCATCACTGCAACCCTGGAGAGCACCGTACAGCTTCTCTAGAGATATCCCTGACTTTGCCTGGCAAAGCAGAAAGCAGGGATTTGCAGAGAAAACCTCAGGGGGGCTCCCAGTCTCCAGGACACTCATTTTGACATGACTTTCAGGCTGGAGATCCCCTTGCCTTGGCTACAAACACAAGCACCACCTACCCCTTCCTTCCACAAGTTAAGCACACGTCCAAAAGAACTACATCCTCACCAGCAACATATAAATATGGAATAAATAAGTATAAATTACTAGATAAACGTATTAAATAAATATGCATTTCCCTAAACCTGTCACTGACGGAAGACGAGCACCTCAAAGGGAAGACATTAAGAACAGCAGAAAGATTTCCCTGTGCACACAACATCCAGCCACGTCTCTACACAGGCCTGCCCTAGGAACATCAGCCTGGGAGGCAACAGGAGCCTTCTGCTCTTGGCTCAGTTTTGGTCCTATAGAACTTGTGCCCATCTGCAGAGTGAACGGATATACGGCAGCTGGGTTGTTGTCTTTTTTGTTTGGTTGAGATTTGGGGTTTTATCTTTTATCTCTTTTATCTCTTTTATCAATAGGTTTTGTCACAATGGTACTACTAGAAGAAAAAGTTTATTTCTAGAAGGTAACACAAATCCTGATGGAAGAGCCAACAATCCGCCTGTCAACTATTGCAGTGGTTGTTGCAGAGGAAGAAATCACACTAATTTAGTCTTACTACAGTTTGCTCAAGGAGATCTAAGCAGACATTTCAGCAGACCAGAAACTGCCCTGACATATTCTTGAATCTGGACCCATTAAAAAACAAGCAATTAACCAACCATGGAGAAGTTTCCAAATACTGTAATTTTTTTCTTCTCCAATAGTTGCACAAAATACTGAAAATATTAACAGGCTGATGATAAAGGAACTGTTGGAGCTCTGATTCTCTGTTACAATTGAAGACAACAACTTAAATTTCCACATTTAAGCAAAATATGGCCATAAAGGATATTCCACATTACCACACTATTAAAAGTGCAGCTACTGAATATTGTTAATGTTGTAATTGTATCTGTTTCACTTTGCTCCTACTAAATACATGATGCAAATAGAATTTTCCATAAAAACCTTTAATAAATCAATGATATTATGAAACCAAATAAAAGTACATGATATTAAAGCAAAAATTACAACAGAAATTGTAATTGTCTTTTTAAATTGTTCCTCCAACAATTTAAAAAGATAAGAGTTTTTTAAAAAATACATAGAGGTTTTCCCAAAAACAGGGAATCCAGGCCCTTCAAGGGAGTGAAGGGTTCACTCTGTATTATATTATGATGCCTGGACTGCAGATCATGAGGCCAAATATTATCAGGAAATGAACTATTAATAACAGGGAATACACAGAAAGTATTTTCCCTTGTAAGAAGTAGATACTTCTCACAATATAAATAATTCAAATCAATAAATGCAGAAGCTAAATTAAAGCTACTGTCTAATGTAACCTTTATCACAAAAGCCAGTCTGTCTGTGTAAGTTCAGTATTTCAATGGATGATTCTCTACATGAAAAGTAAATCACTATTTAATGAAAAACATGTTGATTCTCCCAATGTAAAAGCTGAAGAAAATAATTAGGCTAACAAATTCCCCAGTCAGCAGAGTTTGCAAAGTGTCAGTGACAACAGCATGTGATTAACGTCCCTGAAAGGATCCGAGGGGAATGCAAGCAAGAGAACCAAATAGGAGATGGAACACCCACAGTAATAGAAAAATTAAAAAAAAGGATAAAAATGAAAAGGGCATCTTTTCTCTAGGAATTGATCTTCATGCAACCAAGAATCACTGGGCGCCATGAGAGACAAACAAATCTCGATATTAAAAGGGGTTCAATATATAAAAACCACTTGTGAACCCCTGTTTGGCAGGGTAGGAACTGATGCCAGTATAAGCTTTTGGGAAAAGTGACTGAGAACAATTCTTTCAGGATTAAGTCAAATGCTGTTTGGGACAAGCACTGGGACTTCTGCTGCCTGAACATGACTACCCCACGAGAACAAGGATACTCACCTTTACCAGTTCCTTTCCTTAGAAAAGGTGAAGATTCTTAAGCAGTATAATCTTTTTAACAACTGCACCATCTTAGGATCTTCAGAGCAGCTATTGAGCTTTACTATTCTCCCTTTTCTTCAAAAAGTATTTTTAATGAAAGAGGGAATTTAAGAGAAAACTTGCTTGACATGCAGAAGTCCCATATTCTGCTTTAGGGACTCAGGACAGAAAAAGTGTCAAGAAAAACAGACCCAGTACAAATGAAAACTTGTGTATGACATACATCTATCACACAGCGACCTGAGCAAAAATTTTCAATACCTCCATTAAATTTTCTGTCCAATTCTTGGCAGTTATAAAGTACTTACACAGTAAGATATGATTTGAGCAACTTTAAATATTTGTCAAACAGTTTGTCCATAGCCAGGGAGCAGAATAGGAAGAGAGAAAGCAGGGGCTCTTACTGCTGAACAAAATTAATTATGTATTATTACTTCAGGCAATTGCAACGATTCATTTCTATAAAAGCAAATTCAAATGTAAGCGTATAATTATTGTGTTTTCATTAAACACATGTTGATAGTGGGTGCCTGCTGTATTATTCTGTTTATTCTGTTCTGCTTCACAACAAATTCAGTGGAGGAAATACCTTATTTCAAGATCTGTGGGCCAGTAGTCAGGTCCTGAGGACTCAGACACAGCCTTTACTTGTGTCCTTCAAATAACACCGGAAATTCCTCCCTTACAAATGCTAATAAATTCAAAATGCAACCCACAGGCTCAAATGCTGCTGCTAATGTACATTCCTACCTGCAAAGGGAACAGGTGCATCTTTATCCAAAGCAACCAGGGGAGGATCCAAAATCACAGTGTCGTTGTTTTCAGTTATGATTCCATGGTACGACGTCTCAATCCAGGGTTTGTGTTTGTTCACTAGGAAAGAAAAAAACCCATGCCTAATTAATTTGGTTTGTGTTTCATATCCATTTAGCTCCTTTTATCTATAAAGAGAAATTATTTAACATACTTCTAGTACTAATGGTATTATGCAAAAGCCACTAACAAGATCCCTACAATAAACATTCAAATAGAAAAGAAAAATGACATGCACATTGTACTGCACTGATGAGAAAACCAACACTTACAGCCATCCCTCCAATTAAGACACCAAAATAAAAAGGCAATTTGCAAAATATTTTTAATGTGTTCTCAACTGTCAGCATAATTAGGTTCAGACACTTCTGAAGGAATTGCTTTCAGTTGCAAAGCTCTGGTGCACCCAGAGAAACCCAACTCAACAAGACACAAAGGCAAGCAGAAAGGTGGGTGAGAACACTCGACTCTTGGGCAACTTCTCACTTTGTGTTTTCGGGACAATACCTACAATTACTTTTGTGTTCCGTACATTGTAGAGAAAACGTAAACTTCTACATTTTAATCACTGACAAAAGTCCGCACTTCTTTTCAATTTAACCAGCTTTAGGTATGCTTAAATGGGATCTGATGTTTTTCTGGAAAAATCTGTCCTTCAAATCCAGCTGTTGAACATTTGGATATGTGGTCTTGAAGCACGTGGGAAGATCACACAAAAAGACACTTTAAGGAGAGGATACACCACATCATCAGATTGTCTTATTCCTGAACCCTTTCCATTTACATCCCTCTCTCCATCCATCCCCTACTGATTGGAAAGTACGAAGACACAAAATAAAAAGGAAGGGGGAAATATAAGAGGCTTAGCTTTGCTCCACTTATAAATTGTGCTTTCTTCCTGCAGGCACAATCTGAATGTTATGTCACTGGAACTCCTACATAAGCAATACAATGGTGATAGCTAAACGAATTTCAATTTGAAGAATGTACTCCCCCAGGCAAGAGGGAGCACTGCACCAAGGAATATCTGCCACGTTTGCAGCAAACTCAGGTGCAAGGTAATTTCTGTACCTATTATTTAGTTGTGTGTACCAGACGCTGTGGAAAATACCTGGTGAATTAACAGAAATCACCTCAAAGATGGAGAGTTGACACATAAAGTGAAACCAGATTAAAAAAATAAATAAATAAAAAATTACAAACCCAAGCAAATTCCACAGATATAACCCTAAACTCTCTCCTGCCTTGTCTTCTGTAAAACCCCCAGACATCAACGAGATTTAAGTTTCTCCCTTTGTGAAGAAAGCAGCAAAAACCACCAAGACAATGGAGAGGGCTCTGGCCACAGGTAAACATGGGCAATTAACCAATTATGTTTTTCACTGGCTCTTTGGAAAAAGCCTACAAATATATTTATGGCAAATTGAAGTTCATTCTTTTCCCTTCTTGCTTCTTTGTTTAACCATTAAGAAATTGTGGACTCGGGAAGACTCATCCTTTTAAAGCTGAATTATTTTATATTCTAGCACTAATCTGGGAGCTTTGAGTTCATTTCTACGTTGCAATATATCTCCTTTCATTGGAAAGAGTACTTATCTTCACAGTAGTTGGTTTTGCCCATTTTTGCAATAACTAAGCAACAGGAAGATTAAAGTGGGGATGTGTCAGGAAAAGGTGAAATGGAAAATAGGGATCCCAAATCTCTTTATCTTGTAATGACTGTACAGCCAGAGGAGAGATTGGTGAGTTTATGTAATAGATGAAGGCCAAAAGTCTTGTCGATGTTGAAAAATGAGAAGTGATGGATGCAATTTCAGAGCTTTTTATGGCATTTGGGATTCTGGTTTGCAGGGCAGCTGAAGTATTCTGTATTTGTTATTAGACTACGTGAATTGCCTGAACATCCAGACACACAAATGTGCTCCACTGGCACTCAGCTACGACTCAAAGGCTCTGATACAGGCTGTGCTGAGCCAAAGGTCATCTCTTGATTGAAGGCAGATACAACTTAGCCACGATGAAATAGTAAACGGGAACTACATGGAAAGGGAACTCCTTATGCAACTAAAATTTCAATTACCAAATGCTTTTCATTCCCCCTGATTCTGCTAAGTGTCTGAGCTCTTGAAAAACAAACAATCAAACAAAAAACCACCAAAACTTTCCTCCTATGGATTCCCACCGAACACTTTTGATAGCACTTTCACTTAAGAAACTCTCAGGATACAGTGACTGCAATTCTACCAGCCTTAGCTTTCTTCAATTGGTGTCCAGTGAGCAATAACAGTGGTCAAATGAGCGACAGCAACGTAATTCCTTAAATTATACTGGGGGGGAAGAAAAGAAAAGTACATTATGAAAAAATGTTACAGTTTGGACCAAGACCTTAGAGACTGGTATTGGGAAGAAGAAAAGAACAACAAAGCAAAAGCAAAATAAAATAAGATGTTAAATTATTTGCAAGCTCTTATCTTGGAGATGTATCTTGGAGATACAACCCCAAATGTAAAAAATATGACTATATGTGCTGTGTGTAACCCGTGGTGTGGAAATTTTACAAATAATGGAAAACAGACACGCTCTTGGGGAGTGCAAAGCAATTCTTTTACATCAGATGATCTATCACTTCGAAATACTTTCACGTCATTAAAATTATTGATCCTTTTACACTCCTTCGGGTGCTCGCTTTAAAATAAGAAATCTCTAATGCTGAGGTGAGGTGTTCTGGTTGGGGGAGTTGTTTATATTCTCTCTGCTAAAGGCTGGTAAAACGTTCCCATAGAACTAACTGCATAAACCACTCTGTAGGCTTTCATAAAATAATAGATTCTAAAGGAAAAACCTTCATATGTAATATGATCAATGAATACTTTAAGTTTCTTACTCTGAGACAAAACGACAACTACAAAATGTTACACTGGTTCAAATCAGTATTTATCCACAGGTTAACACACCTCTCAAATCTCTGATGTTTTCCTATCCCTATGCAGTGTCTTCAAAAGAAATAGAATTTTCAATATTAATTCAAAACTGTTTTGTCTTGTCTTATTTGAACTACTGATTCTACTTCAGGATATTTGAGCCAGATTTTAGGTTTCCAAAAACACAGTAATGACACAATGCATTTATTTAAACACCAGAACATAAAGGTTTTACCACGCTGTCTGTTTCAAGCTAAATGAAACTGTATGTTTAATTAGAAAAGAGAAACAAAATTCACATTATTTAAAAAGTTCCATAATTCTGATTATATACAGTGCTTATTAGGATATTTTAAAGATTAACATGTATCCATTTTGGTATTCTTTAGTTTTAAATAAGATGGGAACTTTTCATTTTATCTTTAAAATGGAAAAGGCAGGAATGGTTAAAAAATATTTCAATGCTTCTCAACAATGCTTACAAATTCCTAGCATTTTATAAAGTGATAGGCAAACTACTTTTCTTTGGTTTGTATTTGCATCCAAGATGATGGAAGAGTTCTAGATTTGTATCTGAAGTTCCAGGAACTAAAAAAGCAGACCACTACACAGCCAGTTAAGCTCAAATGAGCAAATAAGCTGGATAATCAGCAAATAACAGTTATACAAAAAAGGTCTTTTCCCTCTTAAGGGATTTTAAGCTGCAGCACACTGATACTACCTCTAAAACGAGGGAAAAAAATGTTTTGTCTTTCTCAAAGATCTTCTCTGGAAGCATTTATTGTCTCCCTTTTCCTTGCACTTGTCCAACTGGGTTGAAGCTGGAATCAGTACAAGGCTTTCATGAATTCCAACATATTTAGTTAAGACATAAAGATACCCATGCTGTGGGCTGTTTGTCCTTTTTAAACTTGCCTCCCTTCCTATAATTTATTAGTCATTCATATAAACCCATCATATAAATAATTTATAACATCTAGGATAAGACAATTAATCTTCCTTTATTACAGCTCGAGGTCAATCCATTAAAATTAGTCTGCACCATTTACACTGCATTTTCCTGCTCTGTCCCACCAAAGGTTGTGATTACAAGCCCTCGGAAGCAATTAAACCACTGTGCTAGAAAAGTGCCACTCTGTGCTCCCCCTGCAGTCGCACTTGGCACGCAAAGCACCAGAGCAGAAAACGGCCAAAGAGAACCCACCCCCTTCTGAAGAGTCTGCAGGAAACCTCATGCCCCAGGATTGCTGTCGTCAAAGTCAGTTTAAGGACAGGCCCCAAAATGAAACCAAATGAGCACAGAGAAAGGCCCAGACGATGTTTAGAAGCCCCAAAACGTGCCGACCTCCTACGCTGTATTTAAGACTGCAAGACATGCGCGGCACTTTCTGGAGGCAATCACGGTCTGTGCATTAAATCTTCCAAGTCTCAAAGCCTGTGAGCAACAGAGCTGCAATTTGTCAGTGCAGAAGCATTATTATAACAGGACTACAATAAGGACAAAATGTATGAGGACATCATCTTATGAGGAAAGACATCTTTTCTCCAAGCCAATATAGACACTTGCTTGGGAGGGGGGGAGTGGGTGGAAAGCAGCACGTGCCCAAGGGACACAGTACAATGGTATTTGCAAAATTCAGATGCTTTCTGACTCAAATCATTTAGAAAATGTCACTGATCCAAAAATAACACATTATAAAAGAATTATGAAAGAAAGAAGAGTGACTATTAGGAGGTTTAACTCCTGACACTGGGGTAGATTCAATATTGTCAGTTAATTTAGCTGCTGATTTCTAAACTTCAGGCAGCTAAAACCTGAGGTAGCAAATCATAATGGTTAAGAATTGCTTTATGAATGCAAATGTTTTCTTTCGTTGTCTCCTCTAAATAGCACAATGGATTTACTTTCCATTTAATTGTGTTGATAACATGTTCTCTCATCTCTAGCTTAAAGAGGTTGTCGATTCCCGTAAAATTGCCAGAAAATTTAGGCTTTCTTACCACCTCTTTTAGCTCTAAGTCTTTTCATCTGCTAACTTCACTGATCTTCAGCTCAGCCTGCTGGAATCCTGTGTAAGTGTCAAAGGCCTTCCCCTCAGAACCAGCCAAACTGCGGATGCTCAGGAAGCCTTTTACACACATGCAGGAAATCCCATTAACTTCTGTAGAGTGTAAGAGACTGAACTTCCTGCATTGTGCACTCTGCAAGCCCTCACCCTGTGCAGCAAAGAGATGCTGCTAGAGCCCCGTTACAGGGATGCTGCACAGCAAATGTCCAAGGGATGCAGCTGCCACAGGGACAGCTGGGAGGCACGATCCCCCTGCCTGGAAAAGCCTCCAGACCCGGACACCATTGTCCCCGCAGTCACTCCTCCCTGGGGGCAATACTTCCCTGGGTAAATGCCACAGTGAAACCTGTGGCATCAGCAACGGCCAGAGCTCTGGCTCACTTTTCAGGTGTTTCAAAGGAAATGGCAACTAAAAATAGGATTTGTCCATTGTTGAATTGCTGTGACCTGTTCTCTGGAGATTTTTAACAGCCCTGGGCTCTGGACCAAGAAGGAGAAACTCGAAAGAGGGTGAGGTCAGAAGATGATTTTGACTCACAAGTGTCGCTTCTGCCGTGTTCACTCTTTGATGAACAAGCAAGAAGTTTTGAAAAATCATATCCTTAATAGAAATTTGGTGGCATCTCCAGTAACTCCAGTTTCTGGTAACTGAAATATATCAGAGATTGTGATTTTTGCTAAGCAAGTCTTCGTCACATGGTTCATATACGTGATTGTATTCTGCACGTGTTATAGCAGAGTAGACCTCAATTCCCCCAAGGTATGTCTTGAGACAGAAACCTGGATTTCCAGAATAAGCTGGGAATAGAAACCAAAGACAGCAGCAAAATCCCAAATCTCATAAAGCAGCAGCTAAGAACAAAAATGTTCAGAAGACAGGCAGATTTGGGGGCTTAGGTCACTAAAGAAATGAGGATTGGAGCTTGAGAAAGAATTTAAGCCTTCCTCTGGAAGACAGAGAAAACAAGGACATGGATAAATGCATTTTTGAGGAAAAAGAAACTAAGAAGTGGAAACTGAAAATTGCTGTGATGTAGGAGAAGTAAACAAATGCTTGCATTTTACAATTTTACAAGATTAGATATTTCTCAGCATTAGGAAAAAAAACCCAAAAATCATTGAGTAGCTCTATCAGGAGAAACTGTGTTTCCCTACCTACAAAAAAACCCTGAAAATTTTCCAGAAACTTTCACAAATAAAACACATTTTATATGCTTTGCCAAAGACAAATTGTAAAGAAGAAATTTATTCTGTCCCACACACTTTGTTCTCCCTGTGATGCCATTGCCTGAATTACTGAAATTCCAGTAGTTATGTTCCAGCTTTATTTTTAGATAGACAACTTTAAACCATAATGCTTTATGTGCTTTTACATAAAATAATAACGTGAAACTCCCTGCCCCAATTAAGGCAATGTGAGTTTTGACACTAAGATCAGTTAAAGCAGAATTGATATGATTTATGATGTGTGATTATGAGACGTGAACCCTTTGGAGAACACTTTACCTGAGCAATACATTATGGGCAGTGCATCTCAGCAACATCAGGTTACTCAGTGGAGCTCCCGTGGATGCCTTGGCATTGCTTTGCTCGTGCTGCACAACAAAACCTTCTCTGCACCAAACACACTGCACTAAGTTTTCTGCCATAAACACATTTTCCAGCCCCCGAGAGAAGGTCTTTCAGTAATGACAGTTCCTATCAACAGAACTTGTTCTTATATTAAAAAAGGGGGAACATTTGAGAAGGAAGGCTCTTTTGTTAGTAGCTAATTCTTATTACAAGCTAATTTGACCAAAAGCACTGAGCCTAATAGACTTGATAATATCAGTAATTACTCCCATGCTGGCTATTTCTAAAGTAAAATAACATACTCTGTACTTATTCTGACATGTTGAGATGTTT
This sequence comes from Dicrurus megarhynchus, assembly GCA_013399195.1. Classification (NCBI taxonomy): domain Eukaryota; kingdom Metazoa; phylum Chordata; class Aves; order Passeriformes; family Dicruridae; genus Dicrurus; species Dicrurus megarhynchus. The sequence continues at coordinate 325,739 of VXAD01010092.1, read as the reverse complement.
ATGCAGTTATAAATATGCTTAATTCTCTTCTAAATCTGTTTGTTTGTTTGGGGATTTTTTGTGAGTGAGGGAGAGATGCTTCTTAACACTGACCAAATTAATATTAAATATTTAACAGGAACTTTGTGAATGCTTTGCTCAATCCAAACCTGTGCTGTTCAGGAAAAAAGAGTCTAGCTACAAAAGAGTTCACTTACAATACTGATACGTAAAACTTTCAGCAGCATTTTTTACTTCTGACCTTTATTTCTGAAAAGCACATTTTGTATTTTCACAAACATACAAGAATTAGCCTTTACACCATATCTCATTGCCATCTCTTAGGAAATGGACCATGTAGTTGTGGTCTCTGGGTCTTGAAATGCCTTTAAGCTTAAAAGTTATTTTAATTAACACAAAAGACATTTCGACTTCATCATCAAGATGTCCTCATAAATTTATCTATTAACAGTTGTCATAACAAACAGACTTCAGAGAATGCAAAACTGAATTCTGAGCTACCACAGTTTCCGTGCCTCAGAATTAAGATCAGGAAGCTGCACGTGTACCATATCTAAGGAACAAAACTGGAATTAGGGGACGAGTCTGTCCCACAGCTATCCATGGGAACTTTAACAGCACCTGCTCAGACATGAAAGCAACACAGTTAAAAATCTTGGGGAAGGTATCTAATGGTTTAAAAATGTTTTCATTGATGTCAGAAGGGCACAAAAAAGTCACAAACAAGGTGTTTTCCAATATACTTGCTTGTACACAAAAAGCTTTTCACTTATCTTGCTTATCAATGCTGATCTTTAATTCAACATGAATTTCTCATCAACAGCTTCATTCTCATTTAAAAATACATAAAAGCTTGAGATGCCCAGTATTTAACCCTTCTACCATGTAATTTAACTTCCTTCAATATTTAATAACTCCATGCTCACTATATGAAGCTGCCCCAGTCTCACACACTTTCTCTTTTGTTTGGGCTGAAAGCTGTTCAGAACATGGATTTACTTTTCCATTATGAGCATTAACAGCATGCATTTTAAATTAACCTGACTCTAGTCCTTATTCCTTAAGTAAACAAGAATGGAGTGTCCTCTGAAGGGTTCTGTCAGATCTGAACAGGGCTTCCAGCACAGCTGTTTCACCGACTGGGTACCAATGCCTTGCAAATACTCCAGACGTCTCAAGTGATGCTGAGGAACACACAGATCTCTAGTGAACGTTTTTATCCTGACAGTGTGTTTTCATAGGAAACAAAAAAAAAAAAAAAAAATTCAATGGTTATGCAGAAAAGCAAGGGCAATCCCCTAACAGCACCAAAGACAGACCTCACTGAGGAGCTGCAGACCTGCAGGATGCCCTGTTTAACTAAAGAACAAATTTGCATCTATAATACCCCTTTTACTGCCTGAAATAGCAAAACCAGGGGATTCCAATTGCTGCTATTTCTTCCCATGAATGTCTCAATTATGACATCTCTAAAGTGAACATTGCAGCTACTACAGAACTCTAGACATTTTAACACTGGCTGAGCAGGTTTTCAAAGGTTTTTCAGCACCTTATCGTTCAGATTAGCACGTTTTTCTTTGTAAATAGTACCTTGAGTTGAAGTTATAAAAAATGATATTAAAGTAACTTAGGTTTTATGCAATTATGTCTCAAGAGTTTCAGCAATACTCTGTAGCTAAGAACACTGTTTTGAAAAAATCCAAGTTAAAATCCCTATTAGATTATGAGGCTAAAATAAATGAAAAAGGAATCTTAAAAATTTGTAGCCTTTATAAAATTTCATGCCACACTATTTTGATAGCACAGACTCAAGTGCTATCACAAATTTAATCTCACTGAATCCTATGCTCCTATATATAAGCCTACACATTTGGAAATCTTGGGAAATGAGATAAATCCTAATGCCATGGGGTTTTAAAGGAGTAAGTAGCTCTTTTTTTTTTTTTTAATAGAAGAAAGTATTGATGTTCATCTTTTCATTATTTGTTCAAAATTACAGTTTTCCATACAGCAGGGGCTGAAGGATATTGCAGTAGAGAGAAGCTGATCTTGCATAGGACAGGTATTGCTTCAAATTACCTGTCCTTTACTTTGTCCAGAGAGATGAGCAGCCAGCATATCTTGAACTAAGGTTGTGATCTTTTTCTTTCTTATGGCCACCACTTTCTCCAAACGAACCATGTTGGTTCTGAAATTGTGACTGCATTATAGAAGAGATGCTTTATTCCCTGATGAAAACCAAGAAATTCAAATTCTTTAAGAAGGCATAATAGGAAGAGTGCAAGAAACTCAGAGAGACTGATAAATTCTAGGCACGTTTGTGAGGGCAAAAGCTCATGAAGCTGAAAGGTTAAGGGAGAGATGTTAAAATGCAGAGAAATACAGAGCTGGGAGCATAAGAACCCTTTAGAGTACATATCCCTCTGATTGTCTTGTACCATTTGTGGAGTCTGGGCAAACCCCACTGGACTGCACATGTCACACTCCCTGTTCCACTGCAAGCTGTTCACATGTAGGATGGCACACCTCTGTTCCATGCAAGGCACAGGGGCATCACAACCTGTCCAACAGCCATGGACCAAATCCACAGATTAAACCACAAAGTGTAAAACTAACTACCAGTAACGTAGGCAGAAGGGCACTACAAAAGGAAGTCCATTTGCAAGTATTTATGTTGTGTTCAGATGTCTCTTAAGTTGAAATGTACCTCAAAATAAATAAATTAACAGACTTTCCATCTTCACACCAAACCTCTGATTATGCCTTTAAATGGCACTCATTACATGGTCCCATACATCAATAAAACATTGATTACATAAGTTTCACCACCATCAATGCACAAGGCAGATGTCAGTTGATGGTGCTGCCCTTCTCAGCCACAGCAGAAAGCAGGAATGCAGTAAATAACACATAGGCAGGATAAATATAACACTGCAGTGTCTTCTGCATTGGTACAGTTCAGTGCAGTTCTATCCACATTGGTCATTTCTTACAGACTCTCTACTGTCTCCTGAAGAACAACAGTTTTTTTAGGATGGAGTCCAGCTTATTTTCACTTTTGTAGAATGCCTCTTATTAGTTTGTGGTCCTGAATGAAGCTTCTATACACTCCAAAACAAATAATGATCTCTCTACCCCCCAAAAATCAATAGCAATGTGGGTGTTCCAGACATTATAAGAGTCAAGACCTCTGTGTTTCAGCTCTCCAAGACAGAGAATGCACATAATTACATGGACTATATGGCGAACACACTGACAACCTGCTTTCCATAACTATACTGCATTCTTCAGACATATTCTAGCTACAATTTAATTTTTTCTACTTCATTTGTTTTCTTTTAACAGCTTAGTTTAGACCTAGGAACTGCCTGAAAGAAATATGTTTTTAAGCTTTGATGCTGTTTCTGATTATAAACAGCTCTGACTTTATAACACAATGCTTAATTTAATTGATTTGTATGCACCTCCTCATTATCAATGCAGTCTTTCTTTTTTTCCAAGGCAATCTTTTCTCTCAGTACATTTTCTACAGATTTAAACCTAAAATTATCACTGATCCTATTTGAATGGTTTATTCTTCCCTCAAAACTCCCTCACCTCCTTCTTTTGCATTTCAACCTGGAAATAGGCTATTTTTCTTTCTTCCCTCAGCATCCTCAAGTGTCTCCTAATTGCTGAGTGTTTTGAAACATACCAGTCTATTTACATAGAAATTATACTGCCAACAGCCAAGTTTTAAAATGCAATTCTTACATTAGCAAGTGCTCCTTCCTCATATCCACATTTATGTATTTAAATAACAAATGTTGAGTACAGGTGGTGCTCAAGGTGAAAGTGTGGCAGAATTTGCCTGCATTAGGAGTCAGAGTTCCCAGTTCCAGGCAGAGCTGGACCATGACATTGCACCAACAAGTAACACATTCTTGTCCCCATACGGTTCCAATGACAGCCCCAAGATGCTTTTTGTATTTCAGCCTCTTTAGGAATGAGAACAAACTATCAAATTCCACAACACCTGAAAGACAGCTTTCCAGCTCTCTTAAATCTTGACTCTGAATCTTCATCCTGACTCCAAGTAACCTCCCTGTATAACTGTCCCTCTCATTTTAGCCAGATCATATAAGCAGGTGAGGGAGGAGATATCCAAGTACAGGAAAGTAAACCTAGAGATGGCCTGAATGTGTGGGTTACCTTTCCCCCTCCCTCTGTTATTAAACATAACTGAAGTCAGCATTCTGGGGTCTGCATAGCCTTTCATCAGATGCCAATATAAATATCACCCCAAGGGTTCTCTTGGCGTTTGTCCTTCTTCAGAAATTTTTTGTTCCCGCCTGTGTTTCTGCCCTACTTGGGCAATGCCAAAATGCTTTTAGACTTGGGGCACGCTGTACAGGGGACCCCACAGGAAACAAAAAACTGTGCCAAGACTGACCAATCTTCCTGACCATATAAAACCACATGATTAAAACCTCCTCCTCCTCATTAAAAACCACATCAAGTCTACAACTGGGTTACACGTGGGAGATGACAAGGCAGCAGGTTCCTCTGCTCCGCTGTGGGATGGGATATTTCACTCACTTGCCTGGCAACTAAGTGACATCTGCTACAGTGATGCCTGCTTGGCAGCTCTTCCCAACAGCAGGCATGGAGATCCACCACCTCCTCCCTTCCCAGCACAGCCCTGCTGCCTGTCAGGTGACATTCCCAGCTTGGGAACGGGGGCCCATGAGCCCCACCAAAGTCACATGTGGCTCATGAGTTAAGGGCAGCCACTGGGGCTGCTGACAGCACTAAGGCAAATGAAGGAAAAATCAAATGATGATGGCAAACTGCTGGTTTGAATGTTGATGTAAAACATTCTGTTGTGTTACAGGCTAGCAAGCACACAAACGACAGTGAAATCATCAATGGTCAGCCAGACAGGAGCTCCCACCCTCGGGCAGCACGGTCCCAAGGAATGCTCACTGCTTGGGAGGCGACAACTTAGCTGCATTTCCTCTCCAAAACTGAAACAAACATTTGGAGAAAACATCTGATTTTGAGAAACACTGAAACACTTAATGCAATCAGTACTTTTTCCTCCAAAACAGGTACTATATAATACTAGAATAATTAATTAATTGCTAACAAGAGCTTGATATGAGTACTTTTATAAGATACATTCTTTATGCCTATAAATTAATTTGTTTCTGTCTGTCTAATCTTAAAAACAGCTAAGCTTCCATTTGTTCCTTATTAGTATTCCCTGATAATTCAACAGATCATTTCCTAATTAGTGCTGTCTGCTGTAAAAAGAGTTTCCAGGGCTCCGGCCAGTGCACAAAAACTTGTTTGTCAAACAAAAGACATACTGATGGAAGAAAAATGAAATTGCATTTTCTACCCATTTGGGGTTTTTTTAGTTAATTGGCTAAGTCTCATGACTAAATATCAAACTCTATTTTCCCCATCTTCATCACTTGGTGCCTAATTACCAACCATCTCTGTGAATTGCTAATATGAATGATTTTGACCCGTGACATCTCAGCTTTTGTCCTACAGTACTGCAGATGGGACACATTTTATCATAAATTTCATTTCATGCTTTTTATTGTGAAAGGTATGGAACACTGAACGATAATTATATATTTTATAGTTCATTCATTTCAAACTGATCATTTCATATTCATTACTCCAGTGACAGACATGTCCTGTCAGTTTTACCCCTCATTATGCACATAATAACTGCATTTGAGCAAGCAACAGAGTTTTGAAAGGAGATTACAACCAAGATTCCATTTAAAAAACCCCACTAAAATTCAAAAGAGCTCTGCCAGCTTATCTTGTTACATTAACTTTAGGGCCTGCTGTCAAAGAAAATGCTGACTAAAATCACATTTCTGATATTTTTTACAGCCTGGTTAAAAAAAAACAGGTTTGGGCACAAAAATACCATATAAACCACATAAATCATTCCTATGAAATCTGAAGAAAAGGTTAAAGCTCCTGGACATATTTTCAAGAAATGAACTTGGACTTCAATTTTTCCTAGTACTTCAGATCGCACCAAAAAATCATTATTTTTTTGTATTTCAAAAAGTTACCCTGGTGATAGCCAATGATTACTTGAAAATGTGTGTAACATAAAGGAGAATTTTTTTCTGTGCTTCCTAAAGCAACTACTCCAGCCAATTTCTATGTTCCAATTTTAAGTAAGAGCTCTCTGGATACTCTTTTTTTGAGGTTCCTTTCATCAGAAATAATTGCTAATAATCAGAATCTCTTCATCCATTGATTGCATGCTCAGTGGTATATTCAAAGGACATTTGGCCCTCACAAAATTTGGGTTGTTAATAGAAAATTGTTCTGCTCTTCCTTTTAACGTCCCTAAGTAGAGGTTCTGGCTCCAGGAGAGGAGGTTATATAATGTAAGAATGGCATGCTAAATAGAAAATATATGGGAGGAATGAGTACAGCTGGAAAGCAGCACACATGGAACGCCAACCCAGATATAGCTCAGTACAAGCCAACAAAGGGTAAAGTGAAGCTTTGTGATAACCACAGCTGAACCACGTCAGTGACTGAGCATTTACACCGGGTAACCCCAAATGGGACCAAGAGAAGGCAATCTGCTCACTCCCCAGCCTGGTGAGAACCTTCTCCATCAGTCTGTGCAGCACAGGCAGCGTGTGGCAAAACCAGAATAGAGGGTGCACATCAGAGCACCCCGATCTCCCTGTTAGGAGCCAAGATCTCTACAGAACAAGGCAGCCAGGATGCAGAAGAAACTGCCTGCAGCTATTTAAATGCAGAAATGACACCGTATCATAAGTGGTAAGGCAAAAATATGTATTTTTCAGGAGTCAACACTGACAGTTTCTTATTACCTGATTTGGAGAGACCAATGCTTGAAAGGACAAAAGAAGGAATGAATTAAATCACATTTACAGGCGTAATTTATTTATTTATATTTTGCAAATAAATAAAAGTTCTGAAGACCTCACCCTGCATGTATTACCCCCTGTGCAATAGCAGAAAGGTCTGACCATGCCATGTCCTCAGCTGAACTTTACAACATTCACACATTTTATCTGATCTGAAAGCTTGTAACTGCCCAGAGCCTGTCCTGGATAAAACCCAAAATAACCCCAAACAAAAAACCACACAACTCCAAGTTTTTTGTGACTTTGAAACTTCATTCATTCAAGCTCCTCCTACAGTAACTCGACAGTCACACTAAAAAACACTAGAATTATTATATATTAAAATGCAACAAGAAACAGCAGAGTTCCTTCAATGTTTGGATCACGCTTGGGAGCCCAGGGAAGTGCCTGCAGCTACACAAATGCAGAAATGACACCCCATAATCACGTAAACAAGAATTTAACAAGGCTGACGTAGGGATTTGGCAACTGGCTATGTTTGTATCAGCACATCTTCAACACTGCTCATCAACCTTTACTGTTACAGCAGAGATTAAAGAGGCAGGGGAGGAAAAAAAAACAGCTAAAAATCCAGAGTAACTTGCCTTTAGAAAAAAAAGTATTTTATGTTATTTGTGTCAGTAATAGAATCTACAAGCTCAATTAAATAAAGTCACCTGCCTGGCAAGGGTCAGAGAACTGCTCTGGTTCAGCAAGAACAGGCCAAAGGGGCCACTTCTGTTTGACTACTTGCACATGTGGGTAGTCCCCAAACACAAAGGAGGAAAAACCCTGCTGTCAGAAGGGACATGTAATCGAGCAGGGCTTGGCAACCCTTCAAAAGTCCCTTCCCTTTCAAAGCAGTACTTTGAGTGCCTTTACATCAAGGATGCCAACCCGAATCTCCCCCCAGCAGCAGCAGCTCCGTGCCCCCGGTCCCTCCCGGGTTTGATCCGAGCGCAGACCGCGGCGTGCTCAGAGCACAGAGGGCAAACAGCAGGGCCCACCCGTGGGAGAGCTGAAAGGCTCTGCAGAACACGGCCCTGGGAGCCACTGCCTCTCCCAGATACACATCACACACGATTATCCCAAGGTACTTAATGTGTTCGTACATTTTAACAAGATGCAGATGACAGAGGGAAATGAGGACAAGCAAGCTGCCCTAACAAATGCTGCACATATTTTCATCAGTCTTACCATTGATACTACACTGCACATTTGCATAACAAAGTGTAAAAACACACAGGCCTCATGCTTATATCATTGTGAGGGGGAATATGTGAAAAAAGGCACTGAATTTTCTTGGTATGGCCCTTGTTAGTTAAGCAATACCACAAATAAGAGCCATGCTAACCAAATCATTTATCTGCTCTCTCCTACCTCACAGCAGCAACAAGTCTTCCTTTCATGGCTCCTTGCTAAAATTAAAACTGAATAAGAAAGAAAATGTTAAGATTATCATGCAGATCAAATTCTCACTGGTGCAATAAGTCAAACAAGAATTCAAGCAACTGATTTAAAGGTCAGAAATACATAGCCACTGCGAGCTCCAAGGTTTGCCATACTTGCAGGGCTAGAGTAGAACTGCATGGCTGAAAGTCCTCTGCACTGCCTTCTGCCCCATGTTTTTGACAAATAACTCTGCTCCCCCAAGGCTGGGACTTGGCATCCCACTGGGAATCAGCTCCTGAACTACTCCAGACTTTCAGCTCAGTGCATCAGTTTCAATGAGATCTCCCTACAAAGTCGCAGCTCAGCTGCTTAACACATTTCCTCCCCTGGACCACGACCCATCACTCCAATCGAGAGCCCACCAACATTTCGCAGTCTAGGACTGGGGTGAAGGTGGAGGGAGGTGGTGATTTCTTTTTTTCCTCCTTTTTCTTCTCCATGGATCAAAGCTGTAGGGGTTGGTTTTGTAAACCACTGCTTTTAGGAAGAGAGCCTGTTCAGAGAGCTTAACAGAGCAGAAGCACTTTGAGCAGCCTCCAGTCTTTGCAGGGAAAGCACTGCCAGAGGAAAGTTTTCTCCTTTTGTTACAGTATAATGCAAGGCCAGCATTTCTATCGTGCAGGCAGCACTGGCAGAGGTCCTGCCTTTTTGTGGGGACAGATCTGCCAGGTACCTGCAAAATCTGAGAAGAAAGGGCTGAGGAATAAGGCAGGTCATCTCCGCACTAGCTTCTAGTCTTTGCCACTGAATGAAGGACACTGTCAAAAAAATGAGTTTAAAGAAAGAAAACCAATGTCACATCAAATATATTATAACCATTGAAATGAAGAAGTGGAAAAAGTATTTGTCTGTAAAAATTACTCATGGCAGTTGTTTCATTTGTTTTAGGTTTTTTTAAATCAGTCATATTCTATAGAGAAATGCTGTCAGCAGGTTCATTACTAAACTTTTTTTATCAGAAGCAGGAAGACTAAACCTATGCAAGTCATACTTTGAAATCAATATTAGTCAGCTCTACTCAAACAGTTGCTTTGGATCCTGAGTTTTTGTAGCCACTATCTCATACCAGCATCTCCCCCGACAAAGAAACCCAAAACAATGCACAACAATGAAACTCTCCCACACCCCCACACTCTCCTCTTGCAAAGGCATCTGTTGGGAAGTCAACTTCTTTTGGAGGATGCAACAAATATCTGGTGAATTGTGCAGATTCAGAAAACTGTGCAAGAAACAGTGCCACAAAATTCCACATCACAACTATAGCAGAGAAATCTGAAATAGTATCACAGACTCCAATGAGATTATTCCAGTTTTAGGCCAATAACCTGCCTTGGTCATGTTTGCACACAGCTAGGAGATAAAATTGAAGAATCTTTGCTGAATTAATCCCAATAAGACCCAAATACTATAAATAAATTAACTTTTCAATGTGTATTATTCCAGCTTCTGATACTTCTGGGTTTATTCTATGGTCATCTTACACTGCTTGCAACAGAAAGATCATTATGAAAAATAAAAGTTCTCATCATCACTTTCAAATGCAGTGGTTTGAAACTCCCCCCGTGACAGCCTCAGCATTAACATTAACCAAAATGTGTAACAGGGTTTCTTTCTGAACCAAACAAGGTTAAAATGAAAGTTCTTTTTACACAAGAGATTATGAGTGATGGCACACAGCCGAGACAGGGTTCGGCTCCAGAGAACATCACAAGTGTTCACGGTGTCATTTACAGCAGAACACTTTGCCAGCAGAGAGATCAGGACACAGGAAAATATCATCACCACAATGAGCCTCGCAGGACTGAGCGTGCAGTGCACAGCCACAATCACCTCTGCTACTCACCAGTGTTTACACAGAATTCCACAGCAAGTTAAAAATCTAGTAAGGTTCACAGGTTGAGGCTTTTTTTTGCTTGGCTTCTTTTATTTTTTTCTGTTGCCTTTAACTTTCAGATGGTAAAGACTGAACTTTATTCCTGTACATCTGTCAGTGTTTGTATTCACTTATCCTTGTCTGTTTCTGGTATCGATCACAGTGTATTTACTCTTTTCTTTCTTATTTTTTACATCAATGGCTTCAGTTATTTCTTTTATTTCAGTTTTAGCATCCTTTTATATAATGGCCAAAATATATCGATGCAGATTTCTCCTTCCCGAGGAATGGTGCACAGTCAGAGGCTAAAGCATATTCAGGGCTCCACTGAAAAAGAAAATGCACGGGCAATAATTATGAGTACAATTTTAAGCTTTTAAAATATCTTTTATGAATCTTCATCTGAGACAGCAGTTACTGCAAGGGGCCACGTGCAGACAGAAGAGGCCTTTTTCCAGGTCTTTCCCTCACCATTTCCTTCAGGACATTTCTCAGAATGCAGGATTATAACCATAACTGTATTACACCAAGCTTGCACTGCAGATCTAAGACTCCAAGCAGTCTCATGGCAATGCTGAAGTGAATGAAGCATTTATGAATAAAAAAAGCTTCTAAATTATGAAAATTAAGCATACATTGCAATCTTCAGACTACAGTACACAATTCTCAAGGTTTTAAAGAAATCACTTGAGCTGTGATTTATGAATGTGAATTTATGAATGCTCCAAGCCATTCCAGTGCAAAGCCAAAGCTTTATGAAATCACGAGTACTCATGGGGTCATTTATGCCTCAGCGGGGAAGCTGCAACCACAAGTGAAAGGCAGAAGTGTCTGAGGCACAGCCCAGCTTTCAGAGACCCAGTTCTAGCAGCTGACAGAACTAGCACAGACTCAAACCCAGCAGAACAAGGCAATATCTCTGAACTCAGCAGACACAAGCATAAAGTGGCCACACCAAATGACTCTGCCTGATGTGGGGATCTGACCACAGAATACGACTTGGAAGCCCAACTCTAGCCCTGACACATGAGTGTAATTCTTAATGTGGCCTCAGATTTCCCCTATTTCTGTTATCAAATGGGTAAAATCCGGACAAGAGGCAAAAAAATCTGCAAGAAAAGCAAACCAGAGGTGGTTCAGAGCCCTGAGCTGAGGGCAGCCCGAGGTGGCCATCACAACCCACACAGGTGCCCAACCGCCTGCCTGTGGTTTGGTCTTGTTTTTAAAACTATTTCATCATTCACAGGTGTTCTCAAAGCCCTAGACCACACCTCTCCAAATTCCAAAGTAGCATGAAAAATGTATGAATTATATTTCAGTGGCATGACACAAATATTTTAGCTGAACAATGACTGGAGCTTAAACTTTGGAATTTCCATTTACAAAGCAAACATCAAGAACTGACCCATTCCTCACAACCTCTTTGCTTGCCCCACGTGCTCCACTTTCAAGCCTCCAGCTGATGTTTAACCTCTAAAAAATACCCTCCACAGCAGCACTTTAATGTATAATAAGAAAAATGTTAAATTAAAATTAATCCATTGCAATTCATTCATTGTTTCCTTCATAAAGTGAACCTCTCCTCTTTCCACAAGGCATTGAACAGTCCCCAGAGGAAAGGCTGTTCCTCCTTTTCTCTCTCCCAATTTAGACTCCTGCTTTACCAAATATGACTTGCAGGTGCATCCATTCTAATCTCTGAAGAAGCTGAATGTTCCTTTTCTATTAACAATAAATGATAAGGCAGGTGCTAGTAGGCTTCGGGAGTGTTTGGCTGTGGGGCTGCCCTGGGCTGGACATAGTTACACCTTTGTTTTGTCTTTTTAAAACAGTTTAAAATGAGCACATTGAGAGTATAAATCCATTTTTTATTATTATTCTTTCTCTGTATAGCCACCCTATTCCAATACAAACACGATGTCCTTATTCTTCTATTTGAAGACAGCACCAACAGCTTCGTGGCTGTTCGTAGTTCCTGCCATTCTCCTCAGAAATTTGCAGATCTCCTTAACCCCCATAATTTAAATATCACTCTTTACACCTTACAACAAAAACAGAATTCTGAGCAACATGGTGAAGTGTGCACTCAGTAGCCCTCAAATATTCCTTTTAAATTATTTTATTCAGATGGTATATTTTTTACAGCTTTTATTTGTAGCCATAATTCTGTTCCTTTAAGTAGCATCATCTCCTTGATTTGCCTGCAGGTGTTAACAAATGAAGTTTTTAAAAATTAGGAGCACGATACCAGTCAGCTTCATAAGGCCTGTAAGTCTAAATTCTATGGAAATACATGGTGTTTATAAATTATTCTTTTAACTGACTGCTTTGTTATGTTAAGCAGTAGGAAAAACTAATTCTATTACTACTTGTTATAACAGTGGCATGGATTTTCTTTTTCTGAGATGTGGAAGATTAAAAGTATAGAGACTTGTCCACTCGTATGTTTTTTTACCAACATGAAAGAGTGGAGTTGTGTCACCAGTGAGGAAAATATCTATTAAGTTGTCAGTTACGATATAATTTGCCTTAATAACGTGTAGCAACTGCAAGCTCAAAAAGTGACAGATAACGCACAGACATGTCACAGAAGTGAAATACAGAATAGCAATTAGCATGGAATGAAAGAACACGGAGATGAAAAGGAGAAGAGGGATAAAATCTCATACATAGGCAGACAGACTAGAGATGTGTAACAGACAAAACCGAGAAAGGATCAGGGACCGTTCTGTCCCTGCTTTGCCAACAGATAAAGAACCTGCCTGCTTACATTTTGCTATGGACAAAGACCTGCCTTTGGGCTTCTCAGGCCATTTACTACTAAAGATGGGGTTATTTCCACTCCTTCTATAGCAGGGGAACACAGAGGAACTAGACAGACACTGGACATTACCTCCTGGAGAAGTCCAGACACATTCCCCCTGGAAGAAGAGAATGTTTGTAGGTAGCACCACACACTGAAGACTCAGGTATAATCATTTCTGGCTGACAGTGCAAGTCCTTTCTTTCCACCTGGTTTTCAGGTGGAGGAATTAAACTGTTTTGCATATGCAAAGTGACAGTCACATGAAAGTACTCGCACTAAGAGTCTGCTTTCAAAACTAACAAGATTATGTAACCCACAAGTGAACAAGTACTATTATCTCTATTAGTCTCATTATAATAACATTTTTGAAATGTGTGAATGACAAATAAAAGCAGTAAATTGCACGTGCAGGAACTTTTTAATGGACATTAAGGAGCAAGGATAGCAGTCTGTCAGTGTTAGGTCTCATCAGCCTCTAAGCTCCATCTTTCTTTAGGAAGTATAACTGAAGTAGAATGAAATGCTGAACTGACAAAAAGATTTGACATTCCTTTTATAACAGAGGAAACAACTCAGCCAGAGGAAAAGATGACCACAGGATCTGCTACATACTGAAACTAATGTAACAAATATAACAGTCTAAATCATTCCAAATTATTAAAAGCAATGACATGTTAAGTATTTAGGGGTGTTTTTTTAGCTAAAAACTAATACTTTGAAAATTAGATCCATGCCAAGTGGACTAATAGTAAGACAATAGGACAAGTCCCATCTCTGGTACCCATTCCCAACTGAACTGACAAAACAGCAATAGTTAGAGGTGAAATAAAGAGAATATCGGATCTTACCCAGATGTCATCCAATATGGATTACATACAGTTAGTAAAAGGAATGCATGTGTAAATAGTGCTGGCCAAAGAGGGCAGGACACGCTCAGCAGTGAAAGTTCCAGTCTGAAGTCTTTAAGATGAGTTAATTGACTTAGGGGTATACACCTGTATATTTTCAGCATATTGAGACAGATGAATTTGCTGGATCGGTATCTGCATAGATTATCTGCCATGTCAAGTGCCAAAGTGCCAAATGCAGAAGAGAAGCCTGTCAGAAGTAGCTCTTCTTACATCAAGAATAGATACAGAGGAGTCATTTGTAATGAGTCCTTCGTAGTGGCTACTCTTTGTGCTAGAGTGTGTCTTGGTTTGTTTTTATCCAAAACTCTGCACAGAGTGCACTGGCATAGCTTCTCAAATGGAGAAGAGAGGTGCACACAAATCCAGAGGCACTGAGTATGTATTAAGCTGCAGGCAGGATGCTGTAAATATCAAAATAATTCAGTAATTCTCCTTTAACTGCTAAGTAATGGAGAGTCACACCACATACCTGCAGCTGGCCAAACAGCATATAAAAACAAAAAAATAACAGCCAGACATTAATACTCACAATATAACCTATGCATTGGTTACTTCAGTTCTCTCTTGCATTAGAGTAACTGCTCTAATCTCAACATACTAGATGTGATTTTAATGATGCACCAATACAAAAAATGACCACAGCGACATTAAAATCCATTTCCGTGCACTATTATCTGAGTAGGTTTAAAGAAAAGACTTAATTTTAAGAAGGAAGTTATCTTCTCTCCACTAACAAGCTACCCCTCTCATAGCAGTCACCTTTAGAAATGAATTCAATTATCCATTCAATTATTCAGTTAGTCACAGTCACACTTTGCTATTTTTCCTCAAGCAGAGGGATGTTAACTTTGACTAAATCTACCCCACATTCACACATATTTTCCACAGGGACAGAACTGGATACATATGGCACTCACTGCTTGCTTACCCCTACAGGGAACCATCATTGCATCATGCTGTGAGGTCACACTGTAATAGGACCATTTAAATGTCTTCAGGATCAAAATAATTCTTCATTAAAAAAAAAAAAAAAAAAAAAAAGACTGAGAGAAAAAGTGTTATTTTTTACCCACAGGATTTTGGAATCACACAAAGAGCACAATTTTATGCGTGGAATTTGTGAAACACAGACTAGATAGTTCAAGAAAAATGGATACTAGACAAAGCTGGGCAAAAAAAAGTTCAAAACCAGTCCAGCATTGTTACAATAACCCCACAGCAAAATGAGGACAGTACAGGAATGAAATGCAGAAGCAGGAAGTACTTGTTCACAACAAAAACTTTCTTAAGCTTTCCTACTGATAAAAACATGTTACAGAATTATTTCTTGAGAGTGTCTGCTGTGCCCTTTCCCCCCACCCTGAGGCCCTACTTATATTCAGTCTGACAGTAACAGATTGCTGCAGCCTGAAGCTTTTTAACCTCACACTGACTGCAGAGACTGTGTCACGGGGGCCTCAGTCCCCAGGTCACCCTCTCACAGCCCAGCCCAGACCACAGCCACTGCACTAACACAAGCAGAGAAATCTTCACCTTCTTTCAGTCCTATTTCAGCACCCTGGTGAAAGCTGCTGACATGATTCCCTTCTTCCTTCAAAAAGAAAGAATGAAAATATAGATCCACTTTAGAGTTACGAATAAGCTCCAGAAAAGAGAACCAAAAGAGATGATGGCAATTACTAATTTCAACATACACCCCACGCATTAGTTTGAGGCAATAATAAACTTGATCACTTACAATTTCATAACTAACCTAATGGCATAGACATTTTTACTCAAAGGAGCCAGAGATACAAGTCTGTAACTGGAGGCTCCCACACCACATATACCTCACACGTGCACCTGTCTACAAGAACTGCCCTTAATGAAAATGCCTTTAGTTGATCAGTCTGAGGGGAAACACCTCCCTCTCAAATCCCCACTCCTTTATTGTAAGTGAATAATTTTCTATAAAATATCAGCCATGATGCTTTCCCTTGGCTCAGCCTGGCTGGATGTAATTTGCCATCCCAGAAACCTCTACAGCCCGTAAAATTCTGTGCCTGTGTTGATATTACTAAGACTTAATGCCTACATGCCAAAGCCACAAACGTCTGTGCTGTGGGATTACCTGTATCTTAGAGCAGTCCTTCAAAATAATGGATGCTGTACATCATCCCAATGAAAAATCCATGAGGAACTGTCATTCAGAGAAGCACTTAATCTGAGGGGATAGAGATTTACTCTCCTCGCGTTTGAGGCACTGCTTCCCATGTTCACCATGAAGACTCGTTTGCATCCTTGTTTGATTGTTTCCTGTGTGGAGATGGGAGAGTCAGACAAGACCCTTCCCTTTGGTGGCAGGGGGACAATCCAGGCAGCAAATTATATGAGAGCCATATAAAGATGGCAAAGAAACAGTTAACAGATTAAGGAAAATATTAAAAAATATCTTCTATTTTATATCACTAGAAAACCAAAGTATTTCAAGATTTGTTAAACAAAAAAACCAAACAAAACCAGAAAGCAAGACAATCGCGCAGATGACATCAGCCAGACAGCTTTAGCATGAAGGCAGCTCCAAAATAATCAGTCGGGATATGAACAAGCCACATGAGACTTCAGATCCCACATATGAGACTAATATATTAATCTTTAGTCTAGGAGTTCCTCTTGGGGATTTCTCTTTCAAGTTCTCACTTTCATCAGAGACCTGAGGAAATACTCGACAAAAGGCTCATCAAAGCTGGCATATTTCCCTGTAAAATTTCACAGTCAATAAATCAGTGTTTCTGATAAAGCATACCGTGCTGAAAAAATTCTCATCTTCTCTTATATCCTTCTAAAGGATATAAAGGATAACTTGTTTCTACAGTAATGAGCTTGCTCTGAAAGGGTGAGTAGTTTCATTAAAACTTCGTTTTCATCAGTGCTGAAAGGTGCTAAAAAGCTGTAAGGTATTGTGCCTACCACCAAAAAAGCAGCTTAAGCTTTCATGATCAGCACAGCCATGAACTGAGAAAGGATGCTCAAATGTCTGAATATTCAAACTCAAAATACATATGAAATTATTTAAGCACATGACAGATAGAGATAATATGGTTTTCCAGGCCCACAACAACGTATAAATCCATCTGACATCTCCCCCACTGCCACCACTACACTCTGGCAGATGTACCCTACAGTGACTGAGCTCTGGTTTGACATCATCCCCACCTTTCCTTGAGCCCACACTCCACCACAGCCACCACGAAGTCCCAAAGCAGTAAAACCCGTCTGAGTTATTGCCCCCTGCCTGCACTCTTGATTAATGGCCCAACCACAACAGTTAAAAACCGACAATAGAAAGAGCTACATGAAAACTGCAAGTGATAGTAAAAATGTTTCCTAGGAAAAGAGGCTGTGTCTGCAAACAGGTAATTTAATTTCCTTGCACTGCTTTGTAAACTGAAGTTTGTGAAATTAAAGTGAGATTTGTTTTCATGCTAAAATCCACTGGGAGGCTGATTATGCTGAAACACACCTCACCAAGTGTTGAAAGAACAAAGAGGAATGCAAAGAATGTTTCAATATATGGAAACTGCATATTAAGTAACTCCTTGATTTTCCTAAATGAACGCACTAAAATGAAAAAAAATATTTCTTATAGAACCAAATTAAGATTTACCACGGAGTAATGAGTAACTGCAAGCAAAATTATAGCTCTTTAGCCAGCTCACTTTACGTTAATTTCATTGCTAAAGACTTTGAGGAGAATTTCTTATGCAAGAATTGTGTTGCTGTCCTTCCATAAGGCAGGTGCAGGTAAACTCATGCTGTGCTTCTGCACAAGTCCCAAATAAATTCTTATCATCATTGCCACAATGATTTGTCACCCATTTTTCCACTGGTTTCATCCACATACATATAGAAACTATCAAAACATTAGACAAACCAGAACAAGAAAGCTCATTGGACTCCAAGACTTTATTCATCATCTCTCTAAGAAACAAGTTATTCTACTTGTAGGTATCAATCATCTGGGATCAAAATGAAGACAGAAATGCTTTAACCTAGACAACGACACATCAATATTCAAATGATTAAGTTCTGGAAATTTCTTCCCATTTGAACTTCAAGCAAAACCAAGAAAGGGATATGGAAGAAGCAGCAGCAACTGCCTGTTTCACTTGAGCTGAGGCATTCAGTACTGCAGAGGTAATAAACACTTTAATAACCGTGCAGTAGTGCATCCTCACCTGTAACCTGTGTGGAAGTTTGATTTCACAATCCCTCTCTCTCTCTTTCAATTATAGACAGAGTGGGGGGAAAAAAAAACCATCTCTGCTGATCTCATAAGAGTATCTCAAAATGACATCCAAATCAAGTGCATGCATACTGATCTCACATGATATCAAAGTTGATGAATGAAAATTTCAACCAGTATTTTTGGTAAATTTCTACAAATGTGAAGCTTTGGGCTGTTTTAAAACAGTACATTTTGAAATGCTTCTCTTGAAAAATGAGAAAAAGTCCTCCCAAGAAATGCTGCTGGGTGGTTCAGGTCACAAAATAGCAGGGATACCTCACCCCCCCAGAGTTGCAAGAGTTTCAGCTGAGGGTATTTCCTTTCAGAAGTTTTCTAAATCTCAAATGAATTAACAGGAAAATGGTGCAGGCATTAACCCCCCGGAATTCTGCACTGCTTGGGTGCTTCCAACAAGCCTTCAAAGACTGCCCTTAGGAATCTTATCATAGCAGATGGATTTCACTCAAATGGCCCCATCTGTCATTTCTCCTTCGTGTGGCTGCAGCTTGAACTCAAAGAACACCTAGGGCACATTTTCATCAAAATGCCTGGCTAAGTAATCCAAGAGATGAAAGAGATAAAGAAGATAATGCTCCAAATCTTACACTGAGCAGAGAGTCTGACCCAAACAAAATGAAATTCTGCCAGATTCGTTCAAGTTAAGAGATGGGAATAGAATATTCCCCCCTGCTCCCTTCACCCAATGAGCTGCAGAGGTATTTGGCAGAGGGGAATTTTCTCCTTCCCGTCATTTCCTATTTTCCAGGGTTTGGCCATCTGTCCACTATTAGGTCCCTTTGAATGACAAACCAGTTTAGAAGCACAGAGTCATTTTCACAACTGTTCTCTTGCAGGGCAGATAAGGAGAGAAAGAGATGATTAAAGCTTTTGCTGGCTAACAATAAAACAAAGCAGGAGGAGGAAAAAAGAGCTGATCTGAGTCTTGCTAGACAGAAGATGGTTTCAAACTACTGCCACCCATAATTAGCCTGTCTGGAGGAATAGAATCCACCCCACACTTGGCAGCACAGCAGCTCCATTTTAAATGCAAAGTACCTGGGTCTATTTAAATGCCGTCATTTCATGCACATCCAGTCAGATGCAGACGTTCAATTTCCAGTAAAGAAGGTGAATAATACAGATGGTGCACACAGCTCCAGAGGACAAACCTCCACCTTTTCAGGAAGGGGCACTTGGTGCTCATGTCTCCCACAGAGTTCTCCTCTTTCACAGGCAATTCAATATGCTTGACTACGCTAGACTATTTTTTCCTTTTCCTTTATTTTCTTTTTTCTCCTGAGAGTTTTGTCAATATCAGTGGAGACAGTTATCAAATGCAGCAGTAGGGAAGGATAATACAAGTTTTCTGATAAGGCAGTGTTGTCTGTATCAGGACAGTCTCTGGATCACAGTGTATTGTACTAGTGTAATGAAATAAAGAGTAGATTTCATTTAACTAGAGCAAACAGCTGTGTTTTTCAAAAACACCTTAAAAAACACGAAACACCAAAACCTGTTCAAAAAGTAGTGCTTTTCAGAACCATGTAATTAATTTAACAATAAATCTGTGAGTCGCCAGACAAAATCTGACCAGTTACCTGACCAGCCTTTATGTCATTATGAATTTAAGTTAGCATCTGTAGTCTGATAAGTGGCACGGCAATCCTGCAAGATTTGTAAATGTATCAACAGTTAGGAAGTCCAGGCACTCACTTTTGAAGGGAGCTGGCCCTAAAGGAGCCCTGCTCCCATCCCCAGGGGAAGAATGAGGCAAGGACCCTGCCCTGTTGGGTGCTAACCACAGCAGGGAGCTTTCTCCTGCTGCTTAGGGACTGCTGGGACACAGCACATTACAGTTTACTCTTCCTTGCATGGGTCAAAAAATTCCAGACAGTGTTCATGTCTCTCAAGTTATGCCAAAGCACCTTTTTTTCTCAGAAAAGAACCATACTCAGGTTCAAACCACATTTTGACACCAGTCTCTGACACTCTTTTTCCTTGACCCTCTAGACTGGCACCCTAATCACCCCCTCAGATTTGAATCTACACATCAGAAAATGCGTGTTTCTTCATATCAGAGGGAGGATGCAAATATAAATTCAGCATTTGTACCATGGTGAAACTCCAAGGCCATAAGAAAGTTGCATCCTGAGGAGAACACGATGGAAAGTATGTAAGAACTCTCAGTGGAACAATATCCTCACAAAAAGCAATTCCAAATGCTCTGCATTAATGCAGAGAATTGCTACCAATAATGGCATTTCTGTTGGCATTTTAAAGCTCTTTTATATGTAGAACATTTTATACAGACAGATATTAGACTATAATCAAGCCAATGCCAGTAACACTTCAGTGTGACAAGATCAATCACAGGAATCCAATAGCTTGGGTAATCATTCTGTTAACTCCAAAGAATTGGCAGAACTCAGCAGCTGTGCTTTCCCCCAACTTCTTATCACTCAGCCACATGATACAAAGCATCTTGTGATGCAGAATGAAAATCACTTTTATGAAGATGAGAGAAGTGAGATGAAAAATAGAGCAAGAAATCACACAGGTAAGATCATCAAGAACTGTTGGAACTACACAAAAAGCTTGCAAAGCATTTGTCTGCAGTAGGCCTAATCCCAGTAAGCAATATCATAGTTTATGAATAGTAAATTCCCCTCACACTTAAATAAAATATTTATAGTAATCGATTAAAAATGTAACTCTATCCAATGTCTCTCTGTACACACACATCTTACATATGCATCTAAAGAGACTGCTGGTGACAGAGACACGAGATTCACAACACTGAGGTGAATCACTTTACAAAATGTACTTATGAAAGCTCAAGAGGGAATACCTTGAGTGGTGGGTAATTGCTTGTTCCCTCAATAGTGCTGAATTTAGAAATGAACAGTAGTAATGATATTCATAATGAAAATCCCTTAACTGTTTAGAGACCACTAACTCTGCATACCATTCACTAACTACTGTATTAGTGATTTTTCATAGGACAGGGAATTTCAGCATAATTTCTGTTAGAAATGCTACAGTATTTATTCATTTAATGGCTATTTTCATGCCCTCCAGGCAGCCAACTCAGTCTGAGGAGGAAAGTTCATACACAAAAGTTACAATAATCACACAGATTCATTCACCATCAATGTTGGCAGCACACTCTCACACCTAGAGCACCTCTCAAGAGCCCAGGAGGAAAAGACAAATGGAACAGCTGAGCAGTCTGGGCCACTACCAGAGTCAGTGGGCAGGTTTAAGGTAACACCCTGAGACAGGGAGGAGGAGAATAAAGCCGTTTAGATCAGCTATACTTCACCTCCTTGTCTAGAGAAAACAGAAACGGCATCAAGCAGGACGGGATAAGGAGAAAAAAAATCACTTGAAATGTGCACTGATGGCCATTCCAAATTAGGCACATCACCCTCCTCTCCAGACAGTGTTCCAGACACATTTCCTGCTGCCCAGGAACCCGTTCAGCAGCTCTCAGTCCACCCCCATCCTCCTCAGCAACAGCAGCACAGCTTTCTGCCAGCCCACCCCTGCATCCCACCCAACTCCATGTTCCCTGCCTTTTCCTCTCCAAGGCCACACCTTATCTTTTAGGATTCTGAAGCATAGCTTAAATTATGAGGGTCACACCAGTCTATCCTAGTACAAATAGCATATTTTGATACATCAAGATATGGCCTCACAGCACGAGAAAGATTTGCAGAATACAGCACTGAGATGTTCCAGGGTTTTGCCAGTTCTGATTCAAACATGACTGCAGAAAAAGTCATAATCTTAATACCAAGACTAGCACAGGCAGCAAATACTCAGGTACAACTGTAATTTCCAATAAAGATACACCTAATTATTTCATTCTTCCACTTTTTGTTTTTAAGCATGATTTTCTCTGTATGTTTAACTCAACATAGTTAAAAGGACATTGCAATGGCTTTCATCATTCAGTAGAATAAAAATGTAACTTAAAATAATATGTTTCTCAGAATCAACTGCACAAGAATTTCACCACCATGTATGAAAATTACACGATTGTAATTTTGTAATTATAAAAACTAAAATTCCCTCAAAAATACTATTAATGGTAACCTGAAACATCATTTTAACAGACAACAGAATCTCAGTGTCTCACACAGGTGCAATGGGGGGGTTGCCCAGTAATCAGGTCACTGTTGAAGCAGATACAGGAAAGATACTGAATTCTATCTCATAGTCCTGCCATTGCCCACTGAAAAAACCATTTTTGCACAGAATCACAGCAATGATAACAAGGCCAGACCTTTTAATCTTCCTGTTATATTAAAAAAATTAAGTAAGCTTTAGTGTGATATTTTAAACATAGAAAAAACGTGACAAGTGTACCCATTAAAGGTCAACACTGTTAATTACAGATTCAACAGCCATGTGAATTAGGAGCTGATTCTGGTGACACAAATTAGTTGTGGTGCAGCTGACTGTTTGAGTGGGGTGGTCAGGACTATGCTGGGGGTGAATTTAGGGCTTCCTGGCTCCATGTCCGAGATGACACTCGGAGACAAACAGGCCTGGGCAAGCAGCAGATCAGCACAGCAGGCTTTGGGATGCGACATCTGTTCCAGAGACTGTGTGCTCCAGCCTTAGTTTGAATTTCTTTTCTTACTTTTTATGGTCTTTGAAGCCTAAATAAAAGTTACAGATAAACCAAGGCTTCGTGTGTGCACACTGGAAGAAGTCTGCAGCCTAACTCAACAGGATACAAAATCTATCATGCAGGACTAGCTGTACACAGTGATATATTGCTATTTCCTTTATCATCCTTTGAAAACCACCATTTCAGTCCCTCATGTAAATATGTTTTGATCCTCATTTATCAAACAGCAGCAATGTCCTCTTCTGCTAAACTAAACTGCCTAATGTGCAGTGGGTATCAGCCTTCCCCCCAGCACACTGAACAACCCAGTGAGCACACTCCAAAAGACCTGATCAAAGCGGATACAGGGTTTACCTCTGATATTATCAATATAAGACTTTGAGATATAGTAAATGGATAATTTTGCTTATATGGTTTGTTTTCCCCTTTTTAAGGACAATATCTAGAACAAAAGAGATTAATTGGAATAAAAGGATAGGATGCTGATTAGCAAAAAAATTATCTAATTTTAAAGCAGATGTAGTTTCAAAGATTTCAGGATACAGGTCTAAGTCTTATATCAGTTTTTCTGTGTAAATAAAAGTAATGCTGTGATTTCAATAGCCAATGCAGAATATACTGAAATAATTTTCATTAGCACAATACTAAGCTGCTATCAATACATTTTTTCAGTAAACATCTCTTTCATGTTCAGCCTTTCCATCTTAGAGGCACTGAGATAATTTTCTTCAATAAAACAATTTAATTTAAAGGATTTTATCCACATTTCACAGTCTGCTCATGACCTACTTCTTTGTATTTGAACTAAAACTAATCATATTTCCCATGCATTTTACAGAATAATAAGATCAGGAACCGAATATTGGAGAGAACGGAAAAATACCACAAAAGATGCTTCCACACTGCTTCAAACAACCTTGAAAGCTCCATCTCCAAGTCTGAAACACTAAGTTTCTGCTTTGGAGGCATTGATAGCTTGAGTTTTAAAAATCTGCATAGGTTAATTAACACAAAACCTGGCCTAAGCAAAGCCCAGCAGCCATAGGAGAGTGGAAAACGCTGCGCAAATATCATTGCTGCAATCACCACGAAGGCAGCACTGCCCTGGCAGCCTTGTGCATCCTGCTCCTCTCACCAGCTCTGCTCCCACTCCTCCCTTTCCATTCCTGGCTCCAGCAGTCCCCAGCAGCACCAGCCCCAAGTCTCTGTCCCCACTTCCAGTGCCCAACACCACCATGCCCAAAGAGATGCAGCATGGCTGCATTAGCACAGCTTATTCCCATTTTGGAGAGTCTCAGCAGGCAATTAGCATTCCTGATCAAGCTGAAAGGTCTAAAACAAAAGATTTGCAGATTTTGACATTCTTTTATTTTCCAAAGGTCTTGCTAGGAAATTTAATGGGGCTGCAGTCTATTAAACAAATAGACAACTTGAGATTAAAATCTTGCAAGGTATGAAACAGCATTTTTCAGTAGGGTGTACTGTAACAGCAGTTCTACTGTTAAAAATTTAAGTAAAACAGATTATGTAGGTTTGCTAGAAAAAGTAGAAAATATGAGAAATGTAGTTTACAACCCAGGGTTTTTTCCAAAAATAATTCCAGTGATCAAGTCCAATGAGCACCTTAGTTCCAGCAGTACCAAGAGACAGCACAGAGGTATAAATGCCACGCAAAACTTTCTGGTATCTTGTTATTATCTGATAAATAAGATAGTGGCGTTTTTCAAGCATACCCTTGTTTCTTTAAAGTAGACACAATAGCAATCTCGACATTTTAGATACAGCCTCTGTCAAGGGTTCTCTGTTGTGGTCAGAGAAAATGTCCCGTTTGTTGACTACTTCCTGGTTTTCACTGATGATTTGCAAGGCTGATGATTTGTATGTGCTGAACCCCTACTGAAAGGCTCCCTAAACTTCAAACCTCTTATTACCTTTAAAAAGAACTTTCAGACATTTAATCATCATTGCTACATTTTGCAGACGACAGTGCAGGGATGCTGGCTTAAAACTTTCTGCTCCTGACAAGTCAGACTATGAGCCTTTCAGAGCACCATGGTGATACAAACTGCTGTGCATTACCACAGTGGACTGAATGATTTATTCATACCTCAGGCTCTCGTTTTCTGCCCTGTATCAAGCCACAACAGAATCTTTACTGGATTGCAAATCATAATGACCTATGACCAAAACCCAAGGGCAAACCTGCCACTTTTATAGATACATAAATGATTAATAACTGGGAAAGGAAAGGAAAGAATTGCATGTATTATTTGCTATATTAAATCATCTTTCTAAAGTGTGTTGTATTTCAGCTTGCAACAAGAGAAATCACATAGGAATACAAAAATCTAAGCCTGCTATTTCTGGAAATGCAATAGAGAATGAGAGACTATGGACCAGCAGATTCCACATCACTATTCATGTTCCCATTTTCACTATGCCAAAAGAACAAACCCTTCATACTCCTTCGAGCCTTCTCCAAAGAAAAATTTTAACAGCAGAAATAACAATTGGTTCAACAAGAAATTAAGTATTTAGTGAAGTAAAGCAAAGATTGTCTTACACTGGATAAGTCACCTTTTGGTAATGTGAAAAAATGCACTTCTTTCCATCCCTGTATCAGTTTCACCAGCACACGAGCCTGAATTTGTCAGGAAAAGTGACTTGACGTGCTCTGTCTGAGGCACAAGGAGCAGCACGTGCCATTTCAGAACTGTACAGATGAGTCAACTGCACCACTGGAAGATCTTATACCAAGAGAAAGTTGTTCATCATCTCTCTGCACATCATTTCTCAGCAGATTGTACTCTACCAGTATAAAATAGAATATTCAAATAATTTTTTAAATTTCATCGTGTTCACAATTATCTGTAAATAATTTATTGTTTGCTACAGTTAATACATGCAGGAAGTTCAAAGAGAACAACACAGAGCTACATTAGTAGGTTTTCATCCTGTGGTGTGCAACAAGGATGCCTACAAAGCCCAGCTAAAAGCTTTTAGTATAAAGCTCGAGCTTTTGATCCGAACTGGCAAGTTCAAACATTTCAAAACCACATAGTTTCCATGAAAACACGACTGGTGCAACGACAGGAAGAGCTTTCATTTTTAATCAGTTCTGTTTGGATGATAACTTCCAACAGTCTTTACCACCACTGCAGCTGACAACACAGCACTTGCTGAGCTCCCTCATTACAGTTTTCTCCAAACTCAGCACAGCTTCCTCTGGCAACAGAATGCAGGAATCACATCCCACTGCTCACAGGCAGGGATGGGGGAGCAGCAGTCACATGGAACACAAGATACATGAGCTGTCTCTCCACTGATCAGTGCAGGAACATTGTATTAACCAAAACACCAGCAACAAGGCAAAACATCAGACAAGGATCCAGATGGTAACTCTGCAAAAACTCCAGAATGCCTTACCTGTTTACAGGGTGGTACTGAAATCTTGTCCTCAGAGAAGATGGGCATATAACTCTATGCCAAAATAGGTTGAAAACCCAAGTATTTCAGGGAAAATTCTTCTTTTCCCTGAAATAGAAGTATATACATGCAGAACGGTGGATTTGTACTTGGAGTCCCCCTCTTTCTTCTGCACTACCCCCAGTCATTCTACGCTGGGGGGAAAAGGAGCCAATTTGATCATTCTGTGCTCCCTGACTAATGAAGTACTAAGACATTAAGGCTGTCAAATACCTTTGTTTTCCAAAAGAGCGTCATCACCTCTCCATATTAATTAACCTCATCCCCAACTGTAATCCCAAACCAGCAAATGAAGCTAAGAAATACAGAAAAATTTGAGTCATGTGGCACAGGAGGAAACAGGTAGAACAAATGCAAACATAAATCACTAACAACCTATTCTCAACCACCTCTCACTTTTTAGAGTGTTGTTGAAGAGAAGATAAGAAGGAAAAACAAGGGGGGAAATCCCTACCCAGCCATGTGACTGAAGCCTTTTCCAAGACACCAGGCAGGTGGGATGTATCCCACCCTCATCAAATGAAGGATGTTGGCCTTTGCATGCCCTGCAACCATCCAGGGAAAAAGTAGCCACTCTAAGATTCTGCCTCCTGTAAATTTTGCCTGGCAATGGCAATTACCTCAGAAACACTCTGCAAAGCTGTTATTCCTTCTTCAGCAGTTGGCATGAGTTTACTGCTGAGCAGCAGCAAGTCCTTGTTCAAAAGCCTCTTTCTGTTCCTCAAGTGTTTCTTTAGTTAATCCTGCAGAGGGACCACACTCACCTCCTAATGCCCTGACTTCCCCAGGTAGTGATAATCCAACAAAAGGAGATGGTTTGGTTTTCAAAGCACTCAAGTCTCAAAGTGCTGGCCTAAATCTGCCAAATTCAGTCCCAGATGGAATAAAACCAAGCTGAGCCAAATTGGGAAGTTAAACTACAAATATATTCCGCTGCCTCCAAGGAGTTTTAGTCCTCTGGGGAAAAGGTCACAGTTACGTCCTATTATCTTGAAATTGCCTGGGTTTTATTTCAGACACTAATATTTATAGGTCTACAATATATGTTTAGAGTTTAATGTTTACTTGAAATGCACAAATTTTAGTTTTTCAAAGTCACGGTTACTCAAGTTTCTTGTCCAATTCTCTTTTTGTGTTTCTAACTCCCAAGGAGTCCAAATACACGCTTCTGAATCTCTAATCCTTTACAGTTCAAACCATGCAGAGCGTGCCAGTCACAAAATTAGTCAGTGATTTGCAAAGGAGGCTCAGCTCAAAAATAGAAAAAAAAAAAGCAGCATGTGCAATGATTACTCCATTTAAAGAGGAGGTGGGCAGAAATGAAAGTTACCGCAAGATCAGAGAACCTTTTATATTGATTAGAGTTTAAAAGGATAACAAGAATAAAGAAGCCTGTGTAGAGTTATTAGTACAGGGCAATCACCACTAATGAGTTATCATTAGAAAATGCATTCTGATGTCGTGAGGGATCTCAAGCACATAACTCCAAGTACAGAAGGAAGGAGGATTTATGGAGTATGGGTATTCACAGGAATGGGGAAGTTTACCCACCTCAATACCGGATTCCTCTCCAGGAATAATTAGGTCATTTCTGTTTCTTTTTTTAACTTTAATCCTATGTTTCTGAAACTGTTTTACGACAGCTATTCTCACAAAAGCACAGTAAACAGAAGCACGTGCCTGTACAAGTTCTATCATTAATTAGCTTTCACATATCATTAACGATTTCAGCACACTAAGCAATTGCTGCTAACTTTGTGCAAAGCAGATCAATGTTGCCTTAAGGTAAAAATAACTGATCAGCTCCAAAATCTGCACTGAGTTGCAATGCAAGGCAAGCAGCTTTTATGCAGTGTCCTTTAGATTGTGTGATGCCCTGGGAGGCTCAGATGTCAAAACGCGCTCGGGTTAATTAAAACCAAGGTCAAATTAACAGTGTTTCTAGTTTATTTTATAACTAGGTATTACATCAAATTTCCTAATACCAGCAAATTGGGTATCTAAATTTGAGCTGCAAAATTAGTTCTAAACTTCAGATAATTTAATAAGGGTCATGGAGAGGTTAATATCTACTCAAAAGAAGAAGAAAGTAACAGTGGGTGCTACACTTTCTCCTGAACCTCCTATACTATGTCTGAGGTTCCTCAGATTCCTTAGCATATTACTCTTTTTCTTTCCTTTGTGGCAAAAATTGCAAATAATTAACAGGAAAAAACAATTTATAGAAATCATTGCCACGTGCACAGACCAGTACCCTTGCAATAATTACAAGTAGGAGGAAAGGAGTGAGTGCTCTAAAAAGTAAAATACAATGTAATTACTGGCTTATTTTCCTTCCCAGGAATGCTTCAGAGCCTGGTGTAAGGATGGCTTTATTCCTTATTGTGACAATAAGAACCTGCAGCACAACTGAAGGTATGCAAAGCTCTTCAGTGGTCTGATTGCTGTGGGCATCATGCCAGCCTTGTGGGAGACTGTCACACTCACACAAAGTGTTGAATATACCAGAGAACCAATGGCCTTCACAATTTGGGGGAAAGATCTCTCCCTGAATAGATTTTACGTAATAGAGGATACCTACTACATTCCACAGACGTGTCAATTTAAATCTCAGGTCTGTTGTGGACGTGCCCCAAATCACAAGTTTTGACAGACTTGTAGCTGTGAAGCTTTTTGATGGGATTTGGTGCAATTTTGACAGCTTGATCCAAGCAGTATTTGCAGAGCACATTCAGTACTTTCCTTACATTGGTCACCTTCAGTCAAAGTGTAGGAAGTGGCTGCAATTACACAGATTTGAGTAGAACAAGCTTGAAGTTTTCTGAGACCTCTGAGTATAGAAGGGACCTTAAAAATTACATGCATTCAAATTACAGACTTGGTTAGGGAAGGAAAAGGATGATGGCCTCTGCTGCTTTTCTAAGTGAGGCTTGGTTTATTAGTATTAATGAAGGGTACTTAGGCCAGGTATCCACAGAAAGACAAAGCCAGTATACTTCTCTCAGGAAGGATGGCCTTTAGTGACCCGTGTTGGACAGATCTCCAGATCTTTAACTTAAAACCTGTAATTATAAAAATAATGGTCCTTCAAGGTCTAAAAACCTGCCAATTCATTACATTTGTCTTAAGGAAATGCTCATGATACATTAAAAACTCACAGTACAAAACAACCCTCTAGCTGCACCGACACAGATTGCGGGAGGTCACAGCACTTGTGCTTTCAGGGAATGCTGAAGACACTCTCACTTCATCTCTTCAATACCACCAGAGGCTGCTCTGGAAGGAGGGCCATGTTCTCCTACATCCTGTTTTGGGGTGATGCTGCCCCGAGCTCCCACTGAGATTGGGTCGCTCATCTCTCTTCCAACCTGGGATGTTTGCGATTGATGGATTTCTACCCTCACGTCCATCTCAACCACCTTCCTTTCTTCCTGCTTCAAAGGTTAGGTTGTAGCTTGATGTCTTTTTAGTTTTGGTTTGGGTTTGGCTTTTTTAAAAACTCCCTCCTTCCAATCCTAAAAAAAACCAAGAAAAAAAACCACAAAAAAAACCCAACCTCCATAAACCCAACACCAAAACAAAGCCCCTGAACACCCCCACCTGTCAGCTCTTCTGTGTCTATATTCTCCCTCACACCCCACAGGTGATGTCTTGGTTTTGAGCTGCTATTCCTGTTTTCATATTCTTTCCAGAAGCAAGTATTTTTGTCATCATACAGCAGGATTTAACTTCCCTAAATTCACAGTCCACAGCAGAAATGTCACATGAACATTCTACCAATTTGATTTTCAATTTGAAATTCATCATTCCCAAAGTCATCGTGAAGCCCTCATTTAATTAAAGGCTCTTCATTGACTTCAATTAGACCAGTACTGATCCTGTTTCTTCCTACACAATTCTACCATAATCTGGTTACTTCACGCTGCAGCCATCATATTTCTCCTTTAAATACTTAATCCCACAGAAAACTTTAAATATTCATATCATGCAGACTGAGCAGTTAGCCCAATGTTGAAAGAGGAATGAAAGAAAAGCACAGTATTGCCTGTTCTTCTGAGCAGATGTGGGAAAGCTCAATGCCTTTTTGTCACCTGGAGGGCTGCCTTTGGTTTCCACAGGTATTGAACACTCATGATAAGCACTCTGCTCTTCCAAAGTTAAAAACAGATCACTTCAGTGGCCATCCTGCACTTCCAGTGTGCAAAGCATGGAAACAACTACTCAGTGACACATCCACGAGCACCAGTTGGGACAGGCTGTTCTGCCTTAGGCTAATGCAAGTCTTCGAAATAAACACTGCGTGTTCAGAGACTAAAATAAGCCAGTTTGGTCCCCCACTGCCCTTCCCCCTCTTCCCATTCTGTCTAGATGACATCCCACATCACAGTGTGGGACTCAAAGTCCCAGCTACATCTACTGCCCCCTCACTAACAAAAGGTTCCTTTCTTACAGCGTATTTCCCAACTTCATTTTGAACGTTTCAGGTGATAACACTTCCCCTGAGAAACTCCTCAGCAGCACTAAAAGCATCTCTTTACAACTGTTTTTTTCCTTGGTGTTTGTATTAATGATACCCCTTTACTGCCCTCCTCACTGCTGAACATGAAACAAAAATTTGAGTTCTTTACGTGTGCCTGCATAGAAATAATATGTTGACCATTAGATTAATGATATTATACATGTTCTGCTTTTCATAGTTCCTTTCCTTATAGTCCTCAAAATTTATCCTTTCCTTTATTCAATTTTCTGTAATGTTTCACTTATTTTTGCTGTAGATCTGAAATTGAATGCAGCATTCCCTGTGTGGAATCAGAACTGTCTATAATCTCACCTGTAAACTAAACTCACGGTGGTTTCTACTGGTGGCATCTACTGGTTTCTTGTATGGTTTTTTTAGAAATCCCCACCTTTCCCTTTCTTCTGCTTTACCTGGTCGCACAAGTATCCCTCCAGTCCTCGTTCTTACCCAAGGATCATCTTTCCCCTGCATATTTTCCATAGATCTATTTGGTACCATATTTTTCCAAGAGGCAAATTATTTTGATCTCTACTCCTATAACACAGATACAGCTTCTGGTTTACATTCACTGAAAGATTTGTACTGCGAACACACATTCCTTCTTCCAGATGCTTAATGAAGCTATGAAGTGAGAAATCAGCTCATTTAGCACCTCACAAGACATCCATGAAACCCCACCAAACCACCTTGCTCTGTCCGTGATCCGTCATCTGGTTTTCCAGGACTGAAGCTGCCAAGTATCGGAAGAGAACAAGAGCGAGAGCACACACACAGCCTCGAGAGACTCAGACACCAAAGGCAGCAAAAAGACTGGGTTTGAGACTAGCAGTAGAGAATCAGAAGCAAATACTGTCAGGTTCACCAAAAAAACAGAGATTTTGCATGTATTTCCAAATGTGGAAAAGAACAATGCAGTAGAAAAGGGGATAAAATGTTTTCCAAGTTACTTTTACTTATGGTACAGCAATAATTAAGTTTTCCTGCTCTTTAATCCTGTGAACAAAAAAGGTTTTATGTGGATTTTACAGCTTGAAATTGTTGCTCCTTCATTGGATTTACTCTACCTGTTTACAAGCTGCTGGGAAACCAGCAGAAGTGGAGAGGAACGTCTAATAAACCAGAAGCCTCATCCTCAATTACTGCAGCAATTAGAGCAATTATAACCAACTGTCAGTCTCTAAGGAGTAAGTGGTGACAGAGTAAAAGCTGTCAGGGTGCACGGTGACCTGTGACATCCCCTCTGACTGGGGAGGAACCGGGGCTGTGACCCTCCTGGATGGGCGGAGTTTTCTGATGGATTATCTCTGCTGTAGTTAGAAAAATAAAAGCACCAGTGCAGGCATTGCTGCCTGGCTGCTCCTCACACCTCCCTGAGGCCAGAGAAGAGCAGCTGCCAGCATGGGGTGAGAGCAGGTCACTCCCAGGAGACACTTCCACAATTCCTAACCTCAGTCCCTTGGCTGGAACTTGCTGCTGCGATCAGCAACAGTGTTCAGCAACACGCTCATTAAGCCATGAAGCAGATAGAAATTAAAACTGATTTGCTATTAATTAATAAAAATATGTCACCAAGCAGCCCTCAAAAGTCCTGCAAAAGCATCTTGCAAATTAAGCTGATTGAAGTCGCCAGGCACATTAAAGCCACAAGCAAGGAGCAATCGTGAGACCAAGCCACAGCGATAGAGTGAAGTGGAACCTGGAGCAGGATGTTCTGAGCTGGGCTCTCAGACCTGCTCTTGTGCTCTTTGTGGAAGGACAAGGAGCTGCAGAACCAGTGGATGAGTAACAAATACATTGCTCCCAGTAAATTGTTTAAGTGAAGTCGCTTCTGCTCCATTTTGGAACAGATGCCATGGAGGTCTTATTATTCAGTTCATCAGGACCTAACTCTGAAATTACAGAATGCCTTAACCAAACTGTGCTTCAAAACAACCTATTTAACCCATTTCTATTTTTAAAGCCTCCAATTTAGAGGCTGTAAAGATGTAATACCTTTTCAGTGTAAGTGAACAGTCTCACTGATTTGAGGTATACAGCTAATAAAACAATTATTCCTTTACAGAATCAAAAAGTCAATTCCAAAATTAGGCTTTTAATTTAAAAACTGAAGTGCTCTGCTACACAACAGAGATGAAGGGCACATAACCAACTTCAGCATTTAACATCAAACTAGAGATTCAAATCTTTGCTCTTCCTTTCTCTGGTGTGATCTTGGGTATCTGTAGTGATATAATTGGATTTATTGACCTGAATTACTAGAGTGCAAAATATTAAGTTGTCTGTGATAGTAACATTCTTTTTAAAAGCATTATAATTTAGTCGGTAATAAAATGTGTTTGTACTGTGAAAATTTTAATAATATTCCAAAGCAATAAACATCTACTTTCTCAGGTAAGAGTCACCAAATGACAAGGTATCCTCTGGAAGATGTATTGATAATGGTAGAATAGTATTTTATGGAAAGTAAGAACACAAATTTCAAGGAAATAAAAATATTAAACTGGAAGGTTTGTTATTACTATGTAGTTAAATGAAACAATCGTATTTTCCCTCTATGTGCCTCTCTCAGGACAGGCAAGGAACCCTGCCCTGAACCTCCTCAAGCATTCCTTTCTCAAAATTTAAAACTATACCTAATTAACGAGGAAAATATACAAGATTACTTTGAATTTTGAACACTCTCAGAGAAATGCTGCTCATTTTTATACTCACAGCTCAGGCAGGTAGCCTTAAAGCAACACTTCCATCAATTGATTGCATACAGCCCCAAATACCAAGCATTGGAAAGGGGCCTCTTACAAGTCCAGTCGACCTTTGTGTTTTTACCTGCACAGGAGGACAATGTTCCCTGGCTGGAAATAACTGGATATGCACCTACTGTCTGAGCAGTGCATTGCTAAACTTTCTGGAAAGGGAAGGCCACTTGTGTAGGAAAATGAACATTCACATTTAACCCCAAACCTGCACTCCTTTTAAAAGATTTTATCCACCTGGACTCTCGGGTAACCAGCTCAGGCCTCAGCAGCTGCCTGGGGCTACTTTCCTTCAGTAAAACATGGACTGAAACCTACCATGGTTCTGGTTTTATATTATCTTTTTGGAAGGACCAACCTTTGAGGTTTGTAACTCAACCAGGTACAGTTTGCAGCCGTTTCTCCTTTGTGGCTGTTGGCAATTTGAAACAAGCCAAGTGACAAAGGCAGAGAGCTGGCAAGAATTCCTTGAGCATCCTGGGCTGCACAAGGAAAGCACAGAGGTGTGAAAGCTTCATTTCCTTTAAGGGATAATGTGTAATATACCTCCAGGATATTTAGATAAAAGCCATGTTACTGACAGACTGGTTTATTGTAGCTCTCCCAGAATCTCAGGGAGATTAAGAGGTTGTCAGAAAGATATCATGGAGTTGTTTTCTTTGATAAAGATTTTACAGTTTGGATCAGTGGAAAAATAAGTCAATTTTGCTCAATATCAATTTAGTCTCTGTTTGGCAATCTCTTTAGTCTCTCAGCACTAAGGTAAGTTGCTTAGTTCATCCTTGCAAGGAGCCAAGCAAATATTCTTTGATAATATACTAGTTATGAAGGTTTCAGCATGATAAAGGATCTGAAAGGCTATGCAGCCCTAAAAAGTATGTTATTTTCACACAGCAAGTAGATAATGATCACATTTGTTCTGAGTTCAACCAAAAAAACCAAAAAAGAATTAGTTAGAAACTATGCAAATTATTTCCATTTTCATGGAATAACTAATGCCTATGAAACTTCCCAACATTTATCATCACTTCAATGTACAGTCAGATGAACGGATAACAAATGCACTGTCTGAAAGGGGGAAAGTTCTTATAAATCATCTGTGAAGTTAGATCTGGGCATGAACTGAGATGTTTGTGCAGTAGATTTATTTAAGAATAAAATGTGGTGTCTTTAACTTTTGTCCTATCAAAAACAACATGTACAATATCAATTTGGGTAAAAACAATTATGTGCTTTCAATAATTCTGTCTTTCCTAATATTTGGAGGGGTTTTCTCTTGCTCATTGGGTTGCAATAATTTCTTACTGACACATTTTACCAACGATTCTCAGGACAGGGGAAACTGGAAGGACCGTACCAGAGGAATTGATCGCTCTACAACCGTGGTTTTTAATATAAATCTTTTCCCAAAGCACACCCCCACCTCGCCAAGCCTTTGGAGTGAAGTCTCATTCCAGAACAGAGCAAGAAATTTCCCCTAAGGCACAAGATGAAGCTTCAGGTGAACAGGAAGTCAGGCTGTCGCCCTTCATTCGGACTCCCGAGCTCCAGGCTTGGAGTGGGAGCAGACTTCAAGGGAGAAAAAAGAAAAACCAATCAGCCTAAAGCTATGAGGGGGAACTTCAGCTCTACCAAAGGCACAGGAGGATCATCGTCTTCCCAGGATTAACTGTGTGAGAAATCAGCTGCGGATGGAAAAGGAACCTTTATAAGCAAAGTCACCACACAAACCCTGAGATAAAAATATTACAAAACAAATGGGGGGCCTCTGTCAAAGGCACACACTGCATCAGCTATTTTAACTCTTAGGTTTTTACATGCAAATTACTATCCAGAACCTACACTAGTTCATTCAAGCCCCTTCAGTTAAGAATACGTTAGACATAAAACAGCAGCCAAATTAATCAATTGTAAGACTTTTCCTGCTGCTAATCCATACAACATAAATTATCAAGAATAAGATTTGGCCCTATATATGTTTCTGTGGCAAAGTGAGGACTGCTGGAGCCAGAAAACTTGTTTGATTATATGGACTTCGATTGCCCGTGTCATGCAAACAGTCCCCAAGCTATTGCCTACAACCAGCTTTGTGGAGAACAAAACTCAAACAGAAATTAATTATTTCAGCAAGGTAGAAATAGCATTTTACTCATTTAATTCTTCTGGATTTTTTTTTTTTAATATTAAATTTAGTTTTAATCTCATATCAGGAATTGCTGCTTTTTCTCTCAGTACCCACTGCTGAAAAGGGCAAACATTGAAGGTAATTAAGCCATGAGAGGCAGATGAATATTTGGGCAGTGTTCCATTCAGGAGGCTCTCCCAGCACTGCACTCCTGCTTGTCCTACCTGCCCACTTTGCCATGGCTCCAGCAGAGAAAACTCACCCAGGACCAAGGCACCCCCTCCTCAGCAGAGCCAGATAAACTGGGAGAGGACGAGGAGAGGGCGAGGGGGTGTCCATCTACCCCAGAACACAAAGGCCAAAGCCTCTCTTACCCTGCACTGCCCCTTCCTCCCCTGTCCCTTTTACGCCAAGATCACTTTTTAATTTCTTATTTTCATTTGTGTGGCTTTGGTATTATCTAAACAATATTGTTAAGTGATGTAGGATACCTAATTTTCTCCTGATTCTCAAAACAAATAATAGGAAAATAACATGAGTCATTTTGGCACACATTTTACTTGCTAAATGTAGTTTCAGGTACAAAACACAATAACCTATTCAATAGCTTTCCTCTGATATGGAACAAGGTGTTGATGAAAAGCAGTTTAGCAGCTTTGATAGCAGGGAACACAAGAAGTTGCTCATTCTGACTCATGTTATGTAAACGGCTACAAGAGATGGGCAGACCTTTCAGCCTGGGAGCTGGGACAGAAAGATTCTATTTGTGAAATCCTTAACAGGTTTGCAAGTCCTGAAAACCAGAAATGAGACACTAACAGGATAAATTGCTTGTGAAACTGTTTGGATTTTTTTAGGGGTATTTTTGCTGCTGCTGTTAAAACAGGAGAGGATGCATAAAAGGGGAAGAGAGCTTTCCAAAACAGCAGTGTTTTGTAACACTGAAGATGATTTATAAGATGCCTGACCATAAAATACACGTTTTGCTTCCAGATCCTACAGACCAGGTGCCTGTGCTCAACTATGCCCTGCATTAATTACAAACCAGCATTATGAATTTGAAATCTTCCCATATAGACAGACTATGGGCATCTTCCACAGGTTTACAGGGCTAAGGAGAGAGCATTCATGTCTCACAAGGCAGGCAGATTTGAAAATACTGGGTTTTAAAGCACATTTAAATCTAGGCACACAAAATGCTTCAACTCATGTAGTAGCCATCCCACACAGACCAAAAACCTTCACTTTCAAACATGATTTATGAAAAACCTCATGCCCAACATAACACAGCCCAGCTGTTTGTTAGTCAACAGCAAAATGTGCTTGCAAACACAGTACCTTAGTATTTACCACTGGTAACTTGGTGCTAAAATCCAGCTGTTCGCTTAGAAACTGACCCACCAGGCAGTGGGAAGGCGTTTTCTGAGGGGATTCTTCAACCTTTTGCAAGAAATGAGCACTTAACTCTATGACCTTTTGCAATATTTTCTTACCCAGCTGCCAGAATTACTATTTTCTTTTGTCTTTTTCTGATATACCCTTTTATCCTATGACTTCTGATCTATTGAAATGATAAACTGTGTAAGAAGAAAAAGAATTAACTACTTCCTCTAAATTTCACTGTGCTTTTTTTCATGTTAAAAACTCATCGTTTTCACAATTACCATCCTGGAACAATCAAAGATACAACTGAAATATCCTTTTTTTGAGAGTACAAAAAGCTCTAAATTCCATAAAATTAAAACTTCAGCTTGATCTGTTCAATATTGAACCAAAATCTGCACTTGTTTTAAGTATTTCAATTGCAGAGTTTCAAATTGAAAGTGGAAAGGAACCTAAAATCCTTGACTGGCCAGCTCTGGCAGCCAGGGAGGAAGCCCATTTTTGTATGAATAAACCCTGACAGGATGCTGGCTTGGCATCTCCCACTGAAAAGCATTACAGTAGAAAGAGTCTACTTAATTCTATTAACTGGTTCTAATATCCCCTCATTGCAATTTCTAATTCAACTTCAAATTGTAATAATTGGATCCCATTACTGCTTCTGGGGTTCTTGGTAGATTAGAGAGCTGCTAACTATCATGAATCTCTCTCTCTCCCTCCTATATTGGCAGTTATATAATCAAGTGACCCCTTATTTTTCTATACCATAGAATGCAAGAACAGACTGAGATGATTGTAAGTCTCAGTACAAAGGGCTTTTCCTACACCTTCCTCCTGATTGAAAGGACAGATATCACATGGCAAGTGTTTATTAGGGCAGCTCAGCTGAGCCAAGCCTTTTACTCAGCTATCTGGAACATATTCCTCATCCCTGCCTTACCTCCATTTTGCCTTTGTGGATAAACTGTTAAGAAAAGGCAGAACACAGTGATTTCGTATCTTAAAAATGTCCTTTTTCCCAGAGGATGCAGCTCCCAGCCCAGTGCAAGGCAGGAGGTGCTGCAGAGCAGCCTCCAGCCAGGCCCTGGAACACCCCTGCATCCCTGTCCCTGCTCAGGCAGCTGCCCTGGGAATGCCACCACCACCTGCAGAGCACAAAGCCAGACTCCCAGCAGAAATCTGTCACAAACCTCCACAAAGCTCAGGCCTCTGGAGAGTTGTCTGTAACAAAGCAGAACAGCACTGGGAGCCACACATCCCGGAGCAATCCTTGCCTTGCTAACTGAGCTGCACTTCACCTTCCAGGAAATAATCCTGATGGATTTTCCTACCTTCAGGAACTATGCACGGCAGTACCAAAACAAAGGCTGGATTAGTGACTTGAGGGACACTTTTCCTTTGCAGTGTCTCGAGGGAAAGACAGTCCATGCATCAAGAAGACATTTGCTTACCAGCGGTGCCCGAAGAGGAGGCACTTAGACTGCAACTCACACACACATCAATTATCTCAGTGGTTCTTCCAGTTCTGAACCTTTCCCATGCTCAGTTCCACAATCCCCCAGCTGCCATCCAGCACAGGTATTCCAAACAGCAGAACTAAGCAGCATACACGCCAGGAATACCATGTATTACTTTCTTGTTGGATCATATCAAGACAAATTTAATCCCTTTTCCTTCCTTCCCCCGCAAAAAAAAAAAAGAAATAATTCATGACTTGAAAAGGCACTTTTGGGAACAACCCTTTTTAACTTCACTAAACTTCTGCAGCCAGCAGAGTGCACTACAGAAGGCATGGATGTGCTGGGCCACATCCAAATCAATTTAAGGTTAAAAAATAAACTGATTTATTATATATTAAACAAGCAACTGAAAGTACATGGAGTTAAATGAAACTTTTATCATGTATCTTGAAAAAAAAAAAGAAAACAAACCAACAATTAGTCTTCTCAAAGAGCAGCTGCTGGCAAAACCAAGCTCTTGGTAAGGAGCCATTTACTCTTTTCTAAAGATCAACAAGCATTATTGACAGAAGTATTTAAATATGATTCTTTTTTTTTGTTTATTGGCAGTTATTTTCCGTAGAGCAATTAAGACAAAGCTTGATTGCAAGGAAAGTTTAATTTGCAATGAGAAATACATATTTCATGAAAGCTGATAAGGTGTTTCTAATTGTGGAAATTGCCTTACCTCCAAGAAAGGCTATAATCTCTTCTTTTGGGGAGGAGAGAGAGATTTTCCTATACCCTAAATATCCACTCCTGTTGAACTAATCAGTCGGTGATGCATGAAATTAGACTTCACCTGTCAGGGTGCCCTTGTAAAGGTCTTTTGGAACCTATTATTTAACAAACACTCCAGGATAATTCATCAGGGAGGTCACAGGACTGGACACAGAACTAACTCACACCTAATGAACGAACACCTCGGGGTTTTTTGTAGCTCCATATTATTACAGGAGCAAATCACATTTTGAGGAACCTTCAATTGAATCTTTACTTTCATATGGTTTTAAAAAGATAGAAAATTAAATATAAAAGCTTTTCAAAAAGTTCTCTTTTTTTTCAAATTTGATATGCCTATATTACTAAGCAGTATTTGATATCTACATTGACCAAATTACCCATTGCTCCAATGAAATCCATGTGGGTAGAAACAAGTGACATTACAGCATCTTGTACTACTGAGCTTCCACACAGCTCCTGCTGCTCCTTCTGAAACAGGAAAAAAGCTGGGAAACAGCCCTAGTGAACACAACCACAGAGCTCAGAGAGGAAAGGAATCAAGGTCACATCATGCCAGTGAGTCAAGACTGCACCTGGTTCCCTGAAAATCCTACACAGGGTAACTTGGTGGACTGAGATGGAAAAACAAAACTTACAGTACTTTCCATTTAAATGAGGAGTCCTCAGGCTTTCAGTAGGAAAGGTGGCTGTGTTTTTATTTGTAGGAAATTAAAAGGAAGTGGCCACCATAAATTTAATTGCAAACAACAAAACGGAATAGCTCAAGCATCTGATACGACAGATAAATGATTAGCTAATGAACAGGTGTCTTTAATCTGGATCACAGGAGTTTCTTGCTGGTGGACACGTGATTTTGACAAGACATACACAGCCTTTGGTTGCAACACACCTTGTTCACTGTGTTTTCTCCCTTTTCCATGCTTCTGTATAATCTGACACCAACTCTGTATAATTGTTTCTGTCTACTTCAAAGGGTTGTGTGTCTCCTATGATTGCAGAGGACATTTAAATGCCAAGGGAACAATCCAGCACAGAAAAAGTGTATGTGTGTGTGTATATATATATGATCTCCACTTGTCCTTAATAAAAAATTAAGAACTCTACAAAAGCAAACACAACCATCTCAGATCATCCACTTCCCTCATAAAGCTTCTTCCTTATTGAGTTAAATGCACAGTAAATTGATTTATAAACTAATCAAAGGGTAGCAGAGGAAGAGGGAAGATAAATAAGCCCTGACAGCTTTTTTACTTTTTTACCCAGGCAGTCCCCATTTCTCTGCAATGACCCATCCATCCCAGCAATGTGCTGCAGACTGCCTGAGCAGGAAGATGAACTTCAGTATCCATGGCTGAACACACAGCTTAATCACCAAACCATCCCCCCTTAATTCTGGTCATGATCTTGTGAGCAAGCTGGAGCTTTCTGATCAGATGGGACCCATCAATACCAGGTGATCACCCACATTCCTACCCTAAGATTTGCTGATCCCCGTTAAACAGCGGCACATGCAAACTATGATCACAGCACTGTGCTTCAGTTACAGCTGTTTCTGAAGTGAAGCATTTCCTAGCAGACCTGTGGGATAGCCAAGTGTCAGCACTGACATGCCAGGTGCTCCAGCACACAACTCTTAGGACCAGGAGCTAAGTTAACTCAGCTTGTTGCATTATTCCAGTTCTGCTGGGGACTAACGGGATCAAAGAGCCAAGCCTGCAGACACTCTGAGCAACTCTGTCGGGCATCTCTTTCTTCCCCCAGGAGAATGGCTCAGAAGGAACATTGCAGGCTGAGGCCCTGGCTGTGCCAGAGGGTCTTTCATGATGAAAGATTGCAGCTGACTGTGCAGATGGCCATTATCAGAGTCCAGTCAGAGCACACTGCACTAACTCACTTTCCTACTGCACTGACATGGTTTAACTTCTAGCAAAGCAGAATTTATTTAAAGGGAAAACTGAAAAAACTGGAGTGAGTTTGGAGCTGACTGGATTCAGTTCAGCACAGACAGAATTCGGGACAGAAATGACAGAATCCCTTTGTGACAAAAGAGATTTGAAACCACTGATAGACATTTTCATCAACAGAACTTACTGCTTCCACCCAGCTCCAGATGTGCTAAAACGTCCTGACAGCTGAAATGTGGATTTGAGGAAAACACAATTTAAAAATGAAAAATACTTAGATCAATTTTTGTAATCTTTAAAAAACAAAAAATTTCAAATATTGAGGAAAGTTAAATGCCTTTATTTCACTCAAGGCTAATAATACACATGCTGTCAATGATCACAAAAAAAACCCCAAACCCTGAAGACATTTCAGAACCTAGCAGTGCAACAGAATCCTATAACTCCTACAAATCCTCATTTTTATTGACTCTTTCAGCAATATTTTTGAAGTACAGCCCCAGAAAGGTGCACAGAAAGCTGAGTTTCCTTATACTGTGCAGCTTGAATTGGGAATTTTCTAAACTTACTGCATGTACCCACAGGGGCTACGAGAAAAACCAAGCCAATTGTCTGTTATTAGGTGTCCCTCCACCTCCCTTTCACTCTCAGACAAATGCCAATGGTGGCAGAACCAAAGGCAGAGCAGAATCGAGACTAAATTATAATAGTAGAGAAGTTTTCATTTCAATGTTTCCTTCACAAACTAATCACATTGCAGACTTTTCATTTCTGGGAAAAGGAATGATGCTACATCATCTCCTTCTTAAAAGGCATTCCTGTGCAATTTATTCCCCAAGATAAAAAAAATAACAAACCAAAAACCAAAAAAACCCCACCACCACAACAAGGAAAAGAAAAAAGCTTCAAGGAAAAAATAATCAGCCATGTCCTGCCCCCTCACAAAGAATATTTCATTACATTTCAGTAAATTATGGCCTTGAGACCACTGAAGTAGTCATGAAATTACCAGGCTGTATTTATTCTCTCCATTTATGAAATGGAGGAAATGCTGCAGCACAGAAAGGCTTTTCTGCCCCAGGCTTTTTTACATTATTAACAAATAAGTGCTGGGTTTGTATTTGGAATTTGATAAAGATTACCAGTTTAATTTCACAGGTTTCCAGTGACACATTCAAGGAAACTGTTTAACAGGGAACTGAGCTGACATTTGGCTTGCAAAGCCTTTGAACTAGCGAGTACATTAATTCCACTGCAAACATCCTAAGCCCACAAAGGCTTATGCTATTGTTC
This sequence comes from Dicrurus megarhynchus, assembly GCA_013399195.1. Taxonomy (NCBI): domain Eukaryota; kingdom Metazoa; phylum Chordata; class Aves; order Passeriformes; family Dicruridae; genus Dicrurus; species Dicrurus megarhynchus. Next base: position 283,183 of record VXAD01010092.1, on the reverse strand, counting down.
CTGAATTATCCACAAGCTTTGAATTTAGCACATGAGAGGCCTCCCAGAGGGTCACAGATCATAGATTCTGCCTAGACGAGTCTCGAGCATGCTGATCAATGAGAGACATAATTGGAAGGTCTGGAATAATTGGAAATTTCAAAGGACTGCTGCAACCTCTACAATGCACAACTGGTACAGAACCATATAAAAATACCAGTCTGAAGGGACTTTAAAACAATGCTCCAGCTTCAGTTTTAAAAGACTGCCCATTCAGATATATCCTTCTCCATCATTAGTAGCTGGCAATTCCACCCATAATTTTATGAACAAAATTACTTCAGGTTATGAGTATTTGAGATATGATAACTCTCTTCTAACTTATACTGGAATAGCACTGTCAAATTTCTGGGGGAGAAAACAGAAATAGCAAATATGCTTTAAGGATATTTTTTTTTTTCTTTTTTACAGAACTGGCAAACTTCAAAGTAAAATCAAATCCATATAAATGAGATTACACATTTCATACAAGATTTACAGTACATCCTGGTCTTACTGAAGTATCAGAGTTCTAACAGTAATAATTTTCCCTGTCTCTGCTCTGCCAACAGAAGTTTATCTGAGCTTTGAGTTTGGATGACATCTGGGATATGCTGGTGGTACCAGAAAAGCACAGGACCTGAATTCTCCCATCATCATATGCCATTACAAAAGTGCAAGAACACCAACACCATAGTGGGTTTGGTGGGAAAAAAATGAGCTGCTGCTGCTGAAGTGTTACCTAATTTCCAGAACAAACTTCAAAGGTTCCACCATTAGTGTGGAATGACCTACTATTCAATTTTCTTACATCCCTACACTATTTCCACATAAAGAAGGAAAAAAGCAAAGGTCCTGACTGTTCCATTTCTGGACGTTTTACTGCCTGTAATCTTGAAGGGAATGATAACTTCTGTCAGTCCCACTTCTAAAATGCTGCTCTTCAGCATGTTTTTGGTTTTGTTGCTAAAGCCTCAATTCTTCCTCGAGAAGATCTGCTCATCATCTGCTTGAATGCAGATCTTCATGTGAAGTAGGGATTAATTGCCAAGGAAAAGACTGCACACTTTAAGATGGCTCATTTCATGTTGAAGTAGTCTGACAAGAACAAGAAAAAAATTTCCAGCAGAGAGCTAAGCAGAGGTCAGACCAGCCACAGAATAACCAGTCTCCAGTGCAGGTCTTATGATTTGTCACGCCGACAAATGAATATTTCATTCTGCCTGGGGGTGCCATCAGGAGCCAGAGTGCTCAAATGATACAAAACACTTCTGGTCCTAAAAACCTTCCTGTCCAGGATCTTGCAGCTGGAAATCCAGGCAGGCAGGCAGGCAGAGGCGTGTGAGGCACCTGAGGCAGCCGTGCCAGGCAGTGCCAGCCCGACCTCCCTGCCTGGGCTCTGGGTGCGTTTACGTGCGGGAAGGAAAAACACCTTTCTCCCTGTGCTGGGAGGCAGAGGGTCTGGAGGGGACACAGGGAGTCTGCAGGGCCCTGAATTTGTTCCCTTCTCTGATTTGTACCTGAGCAAGCCGTGGGAAGGCTCTGCCACAGCCCTAAGCCCAGCACAGTGACCTATGCAGAACGTGGAGCTGGACACCCTGCGAAGGCTCCCGGCTCCCTCCGCAAGCGCCCGGAAAGCTCGGATTCACGCTTTGGAATAAGAATGCTGGGAAGGAGAGTCAGCTCCCCACGCAAACGAGAGCACAGGATGGAAATGCTGTGCACCACAGGGCTGTGGCTCAGAGCCCTCCGTAAATAAAGCTTTCTGCAGGAGTCTGTGGAGAGCAAACCATGCTCCGAGCTCTGAGACACACGAACGCTGTGTCCTCACTTCACATCCACCACAACTCGGGACTTTCTTCCCTCACTCGTACCGGAAAATGAACTGCATCCACTATATCATACATTATGTTAGAGAGTATTAATCTACTTTGCAGAAAATATATGCCTTTTCTTGATAAAATACATGAGAGATTGCATCAGTTAAATATTATATTCCACCCCATTCTAGCAATAAGACTCCAAGAGAAAAACAGACAAGCACTTCCAATACCCTCAGAAAGAAGGAAAACAATTCATCTCCTGGAAAGTTCCTAAATACCGTGCTCAACTGAATTTTTTGCTGAACTATCCCCTCTGGAAATTGCATTTCAAAGAACTGAGAGGATACCTAAAATGAAGAGCTTAAAGTACAAATCTTGAAACTCAGCACTTCTCCATGTTTAACCATCATAAATTCATCCTAAAATATGCATCAGTCAATAATGCAAAGCAAGTCAGTTGTGTAAGAGGAAGGAAAAGAGAACTGGAAACAAGGCCCAGAAAAATCAAAGAAATATCATATTTTTAGTATGACTGTGAGACATTTTAAAATATTGAAAAATATTGAAAAATAGGTTAAAAAATAGCCCAGTTGTAATTGTCTTTGAAACATGTAGTTTTTACACATTTCCTGACAAACCTTTTATTTAGCCATTGATGTCATTTTGCAGCTTCTCTCTCTGATAACTTTTAATGCCCAGCATTTCACTGTGACAGCAGCTGTGAGTTTTCTCACTAAAAGTAAAGCTGTGTGAGTAGCCAAATACTAAAAAACGTGAAACATTGAAATTTAATGATAGGGAAAAGACTTGTTCCAACCTAACAAAAAACTCAGGACTTGAAGCTTGTCAGAAACAGCAGTCTGCTATTATGTGAAAGGAAAAAGTCGTAGGCGTTAAAAGGTTTAACAGTAGTTTAATAAATTGCCAAGAAGTTCAGGGTAGAAGGTCATAAAGAACAAAAAAAAGAATTATAAAATCACCATTTGCAGGACAGCTCTACGTTGTGAAAAATCACTGGCATCCTCTCTAAAATACTTTCTTCTGACCAGTGTCTTTTTTCCTCTGGCCTCTTATGGTACAATTTATTATTCCTGTTTTAGTTATGTTCATTTTGTTTGGGCCATCTCACTTTGGGGTTTCCCAGTGAGCAAGAAGCTGTAAAAGCACACAGTGCCTCCATCCATCCATCCATCCACACACCCTCAGCACGGTTCTATTTAAGCCAGCGACTGAGAGAACAAACTGCACACCAGGCTGAGCAGAACCAGGGCTTTGTGCTCAGCAGAACAACAAGAGACTCTCAGACCCAGAGGAGGATCCAACCAGCTCCTTTTTCCCTTCGATGATAACCAAGCTTTGGAGCAGGGGCCCGGGAGGGCTGTGGAGCCTCCTTCCTTGGAAGTTTCAACACCCAGCACAAAGCCCTAAACAATCTGAACCCAGAGCTGAATCTGCTCTGAGCAGAGTCCTCATGAATGATTCTGTGGGCACAGTTCAAGAAACAAACCTAAATTTGGGAGCAATGCTGGATGTTGAGAAGTTGGAGCTCCTGGGAAGAACCTGACCTCCTTGAGGTCACCTCAATGCACCAGAAATGCACGTCCAGCATCTGAGAGGACAGTTCAACATGCACTTATTGGTGACCCTTGGCCTCCCTCAGGGATGTGGAGCCAGTTTCCCATCCAACCTTCACATCAGCATTTCCAGGTCAAAGCATTTAAAGAATTCTCCATCACAACAGCTCCATTTTCCCTCCTAATTGATAAATTTCTTTTACCATTTGCAGTTTGTTCCAGTGACACATTCAATTCCTTTCATGGACTTAATACTAACATTCTAGAGAACCAATTAAAATAGACAAACAATAACTTAATTATTTTGCTTCAAATGTGATGCGAAATATTTTAATCTCCTGGAAACATTCTAGAACAAGTTTAGTTTTATACAAATTAATTATTTTTCCCCCTGAACACAGGAAGAAATTTAGTTTGCCTTTTTTTTAAAAACCCCCACCTTTTTATGTATTGAAGAGCTCAATTAGAAAGATTTTTTTTTTAATTCTTAGTAGAATAACTAAAAGTTACATTAATTTACACTCATCTGCTCTATCACTCAGAACACAGAGTGAATGGCTAAATAAGGGGACGGGGGTATGAGAAAAATATAAGAATGGACTTATTCCACATAGAAATACTATGACAAAGTTATGACAAAAAAAACTAGTTTTGACTGAACATTGAGTCTTTTTAAAGAAAACACTAATCCCCTTCATTCCAGTCCCCAGCTGCAGTGCCTGTGCAAGCCACAGCCCAGATCACAAGGACAGCCACAGCCTTGTGACAGCACCTACCATGTGGCACCTTAAATCCAACAAATCCAAACCCTCAGGCCTCCTCTGCCAACAGATGGCAACTGTGAGCTGGGCCATTCAATACTGAAAACTGCTTAATAAATGAAATAATCCCTCTCCACCAAGGTCCACGGATGGGACCATAATACAGAAACCAAAGGTAATGTGCGGATAAAGGAGGGGGACCACCTGGGCTGCAACCCTCAAACACAGCAGCGTCAATTAACTGGGGAGAAAAAGTAACCTACACAGCAACTCTCCATGAAATATAAATTCTAGTAAGTGAAACAAGCATCTTGAATAGACTGCTGGAGGAAGGTAAGGGGAAAACACCCAAAGAAGTGAAGCTGATACTCTCAGCTGATTAAACCCAACATCCCTGTTAGCCTCTATCTCCCTCTCCACTTTCAAGAATCTTTGATCAAACATAGTCAAGGAATGCATTTGCATTCTGATATTTATTTCTGCAAATAAACTGTCTTCAGAGAACTTTTCAAGTCTTATCACAGCCCCCTTGAAATCATCCAATATTTTGAGTAGACAGAGGGGTGAGGTCAACCAAGATCAAGATTAGAAAAGCAAGATTCTGAGAAAAATGTTGTAAGACACAGACTAGAGTTTGTATGGTATAAAAATACAAATGATCCTCAAGGATTTGCTCTGTAAAAAACTTGTGAGTGCAAGTGCTCCTGGGACTACCTATTACCAGAAGATATCCCATTCAAATGGACATTCACTAAATCTTTCATTCCTAATGGAAAACACTGCCTTTGAGGGACGCGTTTTTTATGACAACGCTATTTCTTCAGAAGTAAAACTCACCTCATTCTTACCTTAACAAAGCAATTTTACTTGTGCCTGGTTTTCTTCGGGTGAAAAAGAAGAAAATATTCCAATCATCAGAACAGCATGGTGCGGTAAGTGCTAATCAGGCATACCCCAAGCCATGCAACATTCCACCCCTTCCCAACACAAATGCAATTGCCCTGTATTAACCACCACAATTAAGTATTCACACAGGTTATACATCTGACCAAGTTTTATGCAGCCCAAACTGATGTTTTAAAACAATAAATTACAATTTCACATTGCTTCTGCTTCTTGCATCTGATCCCAAGAAAACAAGCATTAAGGGGAAGCAGGATACAGTTCAGAGACATTAATTCAGGTGACAGAATCAATAGACAATATTTACTGGTCAGCAGAGTATCAGCCTGAGCTTTACGACTAAAATCAAAATTATTGACAACAGCAATTCAAATAACTTCACCCCTCCCAAGCATCAGTGGAACTTGCTCTCCTTTGGCATTAGTTTCTTTAATGGGAGCTTTGGGAGTTCTCAAATCCAGATGGCTTATTTAGGTGTTTAATTTTAGGCACCTGCACTTGCTGTGATCCAGGCTTTGACAAAGGTTTGTACGCATTTGCCCCAGTTCACTGAGTAGAGAGCAGGACACTTTACAGCAAGTGTTTACAGGAACAAGCTCCAATACTTACATTCTTATTTTAATTATGATGTCTAGCTCAGCACACTCTGCCCATATAGATTTTACAGCTCTTGGTTTAAGAACACGAGTCCTAGAGTGGACTGAACACCAAGGAGCCTTCAGACTGTGCTCAGACATCACGGCCACACGGAGTTCCTGAGGCACAGGATTTCAGCAAATCCATCTCTGATGCAAAAGTCACCTTTAATTTTCCAGAGTCCCTAAGTGTATCTACTCCTGTACCTATATCCCTGAAATAAGATGGCTACTGCTCCTACTTTTTTTCCTCCCCTTCTCAGTTTGCTTGGTACTGACCTGGTCACAGCCCCTCCTGTTCAGGAAGGGCTATCCCTGGCTCTATTCCAGATAACAGAGCATTCCCTCAGAAGCATCTCTGTTCAGCTGCAGACACAATGTCACAAACCGGAAAGTTAAGTCTCTACAATATTTCCTGAAAGAGACAAGGTTTATTCCACACGTGTTTCTCAACAGAAGCTTTATTACACTGGTTCTGTGTAGTGCCTCTCCACAGAAAAACAAATGCAGTATTTCAGATTAATCCAAAATACATTCTTCTTTTATTCCCAAACAGATTTTCTAGAAGATTACTTATTTTCAGGTAGAACAGCATTTTCCTATTTTGTCTGTGAAATGGTTTTTAGCTATAGAAATCCACTCATAAAAACTAAAGGTAGGTTTTAAACAAAACTCTGCCATCAGCCACAGCCTGGCGTCCTGCTGCTTTCCCAGCCTTTACCCAGAGGGATTATCTAAGCAGCAAGAATGACAAAATCATCCCACCACATCTCAAACCCAGGCTGCTGCAGGAGGCACAGCTCAGAAGGAACACAACTTGTGCAAATTTAGTCATCAAGATTTGTCAGGTACAGTACTTTGCTCATATCTGGCATTAATTCAGATATTAATTAATATCTTCGTATTTTTTAAATGCAATTGCAAAGTCATGGGATTTTTGTCTGGATAATACAAACTACTCAAGAAATTGTGCTCCCCTGGTTTTATTAAAAGGGTGTTTTATACTCCAGATCAAAACCTCAACAGATTACTGTGAGTAAGCTGATCCCTGGCAAATTAATTGCACAACTTTTTAACCTGCAATGAATGTGAGGTAAATTGACTCACCAAGAAACTACAATGCCCTTGTTGTGAAGGTTGACACAAGTCGTGAAAAAATAAATATTCATCTTGAAGAATTCATCTTCAGATATTCTACAGCATTCTTTCCCTCCTAGCACATCCCTCTTCTGAGCACTTTCAGGTAACAGCGCCCTCCCCACCTCTGTCACCATTACAGAGACAGAGGTGAGTACACATGTAAATACACACATATTTAGCTGGTTGGCTTTTGCCAAGAAGCTTTTTGTTTTAAGATTTCAATCCATTTCAAGTTGTAAATGAATGCTAACTGTACACTTTACAATATATTATCCCCATTAAAACCTTACTTAATGTATCAAGACACCCCTGGTTCATTAGCTTCATTGTTATCTGTGTTCAAATGTTCACAGAGCACAACATTTCCTAGAGGAAGTGACAGAATATAACCTGAATTTTATATCCTTTACTATTTACCAGTCTAGATTTAAGCTAAATATCATTTGGACCAACAAAACCTGTTTTGTGCTATGGAGGAAGTCTTGCTCTGTATTGATGGGTCAGGTAGATCCCCATAAAACTCAGGTAACCAGAAATATGTAATTTTCCAGGATCAGGCTGTTAATTCCCTTGGGGGACAGTGGCAGTCCCATAGTTAAACACTTGACCTACAGGAGTCCTCACAGTGCTTCACAAACCTTCTTCTTGCCTCAGAAACGGTTACAGACCCTCCCAGACTGTTCACAGCCATGAAGCCCAGCTGATATTTGACTTCTGGGGACTCTGGTGTCCTTTGCACCTCAGGCAAAGGGAGCCAGGCTCACCGAGCTGGAGTTTGTGCTGAGTGCTGCCTTTCAGCTGCAAGCACACCTTCTCTGACCAGCACTCCCGAAACCAGTGATTTCCCCTTGCAAAAGGGAGCCCAGATCTGTCTAAAATCCGCCAGACTCTACTCTGTGTAAAGGATACCACCAAAAACAAAGCAACAAAATCTTCCTTATTTTTTGTAAGAAATATCTATGATGGGGATATTCCTCTGCCTTCAGGAGTTTCATATCCTCACCGTCACCTTAACTTTTTCCTTAGGTAATTCCAGCCACCACTCTGAGGTTGGGCCATACTCCACTGCTGCTCCTGAGGTTTCATATTTCTCCACTAGAGATTGTGCAGTGAGATGTACAGAGACACAGTGAAAAATAAAACAGGGTTATAGCTGTTCTTCCAGCGAGGACACGGGGAAGAGACTGAGAACCCTGGGTCCTGGACTTTGTGAATGAATTGGCCAGTAATCAGACAAGTGCAGGAAGAACAGCTGTGATTTACACAGGAAACAAACTAACAAAAGTGTCACTCGCAACAACAACGAAAGCATCCTAAGTATTACAAGTACCAGAGTAACAGTGTAAATGCCCAACACTCCCATCCCCAGCTCAGCCTTCAGAGTTCTCAAAAGCTGCTTTGGATGCTCAGCCAGCCTAGAAAGCAACCCAGAAAGCTCCTGGTTTAAAGCAGATCACACATTTCTGCTGGAGGAAGTAACAGAGCCTGGATTTCTAATCTCAAGTTTTAAAAAATAGTTATTCCTCAGGACACAGCACCACACCGTTGCTGCTACTTCTGCTCATGATTTGCAAGCGTTTTCTTACTGTCCAGTTACACTATTTGCAGTGTGCCAAATGTGCACACATGGCACTGCAGAATTTCCAGCAGCTTTGAACAGTCTGCACAATTACGACATGAAGGGCTGATTATGTTTTACTGCAACTGCTCTTTCTAGCAAATGCCTCAGCAAACTGCAGTGGTGCAATTACAATATGTTGATGATCAAGTCTTTCACAGCATCCCAACGTTTTAGGAAGTTTCACCCGTTTTTATTTATTCTGTTAGGAAATATGTGAGCAATATAATTATATAGCCTCCTTTTGTCACTTCAATATCAAATTAACTGTTCACCCCAAAAAGAATACTAGCCTTTACATCTTTTCTGTTTTCCCACTCTTCAGCTTTATCAGCCCAGACCAAATACAGTGATGGGAGTTCCCAAAAGCATTTTCTCTTTCAAAACCATCAAGCCAGCTCAGCCAATAAAACTGTTACTGTGGTTTCACTAACCACTGTTACAAATTCGATCTCGTCAGTTTTCAATGCAAATGGCAAGGTGCAACTAATGCAATGTTTTGCATCCAAGTCAGTTTTGAAAATGAGATACACTTGCTACTGGTAGTATTTTTATACATAGGACCATGGAGTCATAGAATAAATTAAGTCATAAAGAACCCTTCAAGGCCATCTGCTGCAGCCACCTCCTCAAATCAGGGCCAAATCTGAAGCTAAAAACACTTGCTCAGGGCCTTATACACCCTGTTTTGATTATCTGCAAGGATAGAGATTCCACACTCTCTCTTTTCCTTCATCTCTCCTATAGGGAGAGAGGGAATCTCAAGGGATCTCAATGTGCATCCCCCCTTGTGCTTTCCTTTCCAATTTTATATTTGATTTAGACACAACAAATACATTTTGGGGTATTACATTTGGGTATTTGGCCTAGAGCCACATGTTACAAACTCATGAAATGTATGAAACTGCTTCCAAAAGATACTTTATTTTCAGAAGCAGTTTTCATTCACTGAGCTGACGTACTGAGATGGCTGGAAAGCAGGTAGAGGCACAATTCTGCCCACAACTTTACTATGCCTGATCATCTTCCAGCAGTGAAAACACCGTGCTGTGCTTGTGGAAGGGCAAGACTGAGGTTCTCTCTAGGAGGCTCTGGCATCTTCTCATCTCTCAGTTCCATGAAGTGGAACATTTCCTCCCAGTGATGGATGTATGAAGGAAAGTTACCCACAGGGTTACAGATGAAGCATGCAGTAAATATCTGGGATTTTAAACCCTAAAACAGATTTTAAAGCCCCACTAAATCTAGACACAGTATTTTATTTTTATGTTATTGATTCCAGAAGCTTGGGAACAGAATATTGAAAACTAAAAAAAGCACCTACTGTGATTAAGATAAGCCTGTATCAGGTAGCAATTCTTATTCCTACCACATCCCCAGAACTTGATTTTATTGCCCCTGCTAATTCAATTGCATTAAAATTTATTTTAAAAAATATCTATAAAGCAGTTATTTACAGATGATATACCAGTTTGAGATGCAGAAATTGCACCTTTTTCTGAAGGATACCAAAGTAAAAAAAATTCCAAGCAAATAACAAGAGAACTGCACTGGTTTTCATTCCCTTCTTTCTCTTCTCAAAGGTTTCCAAGCATGCATCCCCCCTCCTCCCCATCTAGACTTCATGGCCAACTCTTATCAGATCTGTGAGGAAATCTGGGTTTTAGTCTCTGCTCCACTACAAACACCTTCTGTCCTTGAGGATGAGAAGATACATCCTCCATGGCAAAGCTCCAAGTACCCACCTGACCCTGCCATGTCCCTTAAAAGCATCTTATTCAAAGGGCTTCATTTTTTTCCAGTGTCCTGCCCCTTTTCTTGCCCCTGCGTGAGCTCACAAAATCTGAATCATGTGGATGAGGTCAGTTTATGCTGCTCCACATTTTGAATTTACAGTGTCGCTCGGATCCTTTGGCTGACTTGGAGGTGAAGGACAAGATAATTGGATCAGGACTGGTTGGACTAAGGAAGGTCAGAATCAAGTTCTAATTTTACTTTATGTCTATTAATGTGTCAGCAAACACTAAGATTAGATGCCAATTCAAATGCACATTTTTAAAGAACAGATGGCAAGCCAATCAGAATCCTTGAGGTTTTTAATTCTGAGATAAACACTGTCCCCTTTTACTTTCCAAAACAATCTAGCTCAGCTTAAACAAAACTAAAAATGTATATATACATTATAACCAGGTTACAGATTGATTGGTCACAGCTGAAGTTTTATATTCAACCACAAACACTCAAAACATTTTTAACCTCTCCTCCATACATAAAATTCCAGGATCTGCATCACAATTCCACCACAACTAAACTTTTAGTAATTACATGCAAAGCCAGCAGCTTCCTTCATTACACCTCAGTTTGCAATAAATCGAAAAACAAATTGCAAAAATAAATTTGTAAGTATTTCTCAGTAAAACAGTAACAGCAAACACCACCTAAAATTAATTTGTAAAGCCATCAGTTCATTCAAATTTATGAAATAGAATTACTTGAATTCTTCACATGCATCATTTTAGATTTAAAAAGGCAATAATCCATTTCCTTCTGTCTTGTCACCACCAGAACCAGATGAATGTTTTCAGACAGATGTTAATAGAGGATTACATTAGAAAGGTTATTTTCCTTTTCACACAAAGAATTATTTCTAAAATTCTAATTAATAGAGGAAAAAACCCCCAAACTGTAAAAATACTTAAATCCTCCTTCACCTAATGTTTAGGTGTAGCCTGGTATGATAATAAATCACTAAAATCTCAGCTGATGCAATTTCTAGTTTGGAAAAACCTTGGAACATAAGTGAATCACCTTCATTACACAGTTGTACCAGGATTTCATACATTTGGAGCTCATTTATTGCAAAGAATGAGGTTCTTCAAAGTCAGTCTTCCACAAGTCATCATTTCTATACATTATATACTCCCTCATGTCAGGAACCACCATCCATGACGTTATTTATCTGAATTATTTGGAGCCATTATGAGAAGAATTCCTGTTACACCTGCTTAGAAATACTTTTCCAGGCCATATGCTCTCCAAATAGCCTCTTCTGTGTCGAGACAAGTACAGCATAATGATTCAGGAGAAAGGTGAAACAAAGTCTACTTGAAATTTGTTGTGCAAATGTCCTCAGACCATCAGAATCTCACTATCTTTGGATACATTAATTTATATAAGTTTTGTATTTGTGCAACAGGGGCCAGAAGAGTCTCTTTTGACCCAAGTTGTTTGAAATTTAGAAAATGTAATATTTCAGAGAAATTTAAGAAAATTTATATCAATGTTTTCCTTCATGCAATTTCATACAGAAGGTATACATTATTCGTGTTCACACATCCACAAGAAACAACAGCAAGTCAAAACAATCATTCATGACTCCTAAATCCCAAAGATTGTGCTCAGCTTGGCTACAAAAATACCACACAGAACATCATCTTCAAACATTTCATTTGGGCAGATCATGGAGATGCAGACAACAAAGAAAACAAAAAATCCCAAACCAAACACACACAACTAAAACAAAAGGCTTTATGAAGCTGTTGATGATCAGGGTTTGTCATAACATCATTTCTCCAGCCTTGGAAAATGAAGAAAATGACAGATGACACAATTCTTCAAGTGCCAAGGGTGATGTCTAACATGGATCATTCTCCCTTTTGTTTAAATCGGTTCTGGAATCACTCAGCGCTGGAAACAGGCAGGTAACATCTGCAGCACTAGTTCAAACTTCTCAAAAATTCAAATATCAGGCATTCATTGGATTGTTTGTTAGTGGCTTCTTTCATCATTACTGCAGATGTTTACTTGGCAAAAGCCAAGATCTAAAAGAGCAGGTCATATTTGCTTGTCGACTCTGTCAAGTGCTCCCCCAACGAGAAATGTTGGATTAACACTCACAGGGTCAGTTTACTTGCCCCTAACTTTCATTTTAGAAGAAAAGCCAGATTTCTACATATTAAAATTCATTTCAGCTATGTAATAAATGCAGTTTATTTGCCCTCACAGACTAAAAATTATCTGAGGGGGTTTTGCAGTCAAGATGATAAATAACACACAGAAGGTGGCAATATTTGCAGCTTTATCTTTGTGGCTGCTGAGCACGAGGCAGATGTTGGAGAGCAAAAGTTTGAGGTAGCACAGACTCTTCCAGCCAACATGAAATCAGAGAGGATTCCTGATATCCAGGGAGCAGAGGACCATTTCCATGGCTATCTGCACCTCTATCCCACAACCCAAGAGATCCCACCCCTGGATTTGGGCCACACTGACTTGCCACAGAAGAGAAATCATCAGGTTTTTTTCCCCACTCCTGGGTGTGAGAAATCACATAATATGAAAGCACAGGTGAGAAATCATGTGATTACCTTTTTTAGAACTCCTGTAACTTTATGTTACCACTTCATCTTGTTTGTCCAGTACTCCTCTACAAGAAATCTCATTGAAAACACTATCAGTGATTCTGTGGAGGGAGAGAGGGGTCTCTGCTACCTCACTGCCCATTTTTAGCTTCCTTAAGGCTAAGAATTATATTAGAAGTATAAAGAGAAAGATGAGATTCAGGGTGAAAGAAACAGAGCTTGGTTTAATCCACGCCTAATGCTCTGTGTGGTGTTTTTCAGAACTTTAAAACATGCAAGGTCTAAAAGACTTCTCTAAGAAAACAAGAAATTTACCCTCCTAGAACTAAAAGTATTGACTTCTGGATGAAGAAGTGTAAAGGGGTTTAAAATGATGGTATTTTGTTGTTCAAAAATACCCATGGCTGGATTATGCAAAAGCTGAACACTTACATGCCCAAGCAGTCAGTTAACTGCTGCATTATATCCCCTGTATGCTCTTATTTATTGTATCTAACCATCACCTATATTTTTACTGTTCCAGAAGACAAACTCAGTTCTGAAGAGCTTTGGCACACCCTGGAATTACAGATCTGTAGTTTTCAGGCTTGATGGTACCATTACCATAAGAGAAGAGTATATTAGCTAATTATCCCACTGAGGTTGGCAGGGATGGAGTTAATTGTCCTCCTTGCTGGTGGGCCTCAGTGCTGTGTTTCTGATTTGTGACTAAACCAGCCTGAAAACACAGCAGAGTTTTGGCTGTTGCTGAGCAGTCCTTGCACATCAACAAGGCTTTTTTCCCTTTTCCCCACTCTGCCCCCACAGCAAGCAGGGGTGGGCAGGAGGCAGGGAGGGCACAAAGCCTGATTATAAAATTCAAACTACTAATTTAGCTCTCTCTGGTGCCCCTGTGCCTTGCACAAGACAAACACACACGGGAAAAGTTCCAGCTCAACCCAGGGCTCCACACCTGTGTCACACCTTCAGGCCAACAGGTCTGGGTGGCCAGACTGAGTTACACATTCCCAGCCACGCAGAGGTGCTGCTGCTGGCTTGGAAAAGGGAGAATTTCCCCCGGGGAGCAGTTTCTGGGTGGTTGCCTGCTAAAGAATGGTGACACAGTTACCACAGCAGTGACAAAAGGCATGAAAAGAAAAACAGCAGCTTCAAGTCTTTCAGGGCAGCTCTCAACACTGGTACAGTCTCACTTTCCAGAAAGGTTTAAAAGAAAAAAAGGGGATTCAAAAAAGCTTCAGAAGACAGTCTATTCCTCTGCAACCCTGCACTTCTTTCTTAAAGACAGGGGCAGGAAGAAAGATTTTCTCCCCCAGTATCCCACAAGTACAGTATCTTTATCACACATTTTTTCTTTCCCTTTTTCTGCAGTACAAGTGAAGTCCTTGCTCCTGGTAGTCTTGGGAGCAACAGAAAACGGGAATTAGCAACTAAAACTCACTCCTCCCCTCCACCAACCAACCAGTAACCCACCCCAAACACAGATGCTGTTATCTTTCTCAGTAAAGCCAAGAGCCAAACCCTCTCTTCAATTCAAAGATCCAAACTGGTTTTGACCCATCACCACCTGAAGGGATTTTTTCGGGTTCACGTTGTCTTCAACACGAAGCTGTATCCTGGTATTACAGTAACTGCCATAAATACTTGGTAGATTATACTACAGGAGGGTGACCTTTCCCACCACTAACATCCCCACTGGAATAAAACTTTTAATTTGAATTTGCAGTAAATTGGCTTTTAAAGCTGAAAAATCCCCCTTCATCTCGACATAGAATAATCTACGAATATGCATTATTGAAAAGATTGCTATTTGTAGATTTCAAAAGAGAGCACAGATTACAATAACTTGAATATTTTTTGTAATGACTTAGCACATTCTTAGACATAGAACTTAAACTCAAAATGAGCAGAGGTATAATCTCCAAGGGAAAAACATCATTATAATTTACAGAAAGAACTAAAAAAAAAAAACCAAACCCATACATACTAAGCACGTAATTCTGAATCTGCTAAGTACTTCAAACACTTTTTCTACCACTAGGGCTTTCACAGTTCATTTTCATAATTCTCCATTTTAAAGAAATAATGAAACGTTTGTTTTAGAAAGTGCAGTGCAGCAAAATTTATCTCCAGCTCCGTCCCTAATTTTGCCTCTGTGCCCCCTCAGTGAGGCCAAGGTCTGTCACTGTGCTTGGCTCCCAGTTCCCTTTCCCGTGGGGAGCTGCAGCTGGACAAAGTCCTTGCAACCAGGGAGCAAACTCCTCTTTCTCTGGACAATCAGCCTGGACAGAAGACTCACAGCACAGTAAAGCTACAACTTCCAAAAATCCCTGGCCCTGAAAGCCAGGTCAGCTCCTCTGAGGCTTAGAGGCTCTGATACCACTGAAGTCTAAGCCCAAATCACTAAAAGAGATCATCTGTTTAAATGGTGCATATACAACCTGACAAGGCTATTAAACCAGAGGGGTTTTTAACTTATTTTGCATCAGCTCAGAAAACATTTAGTTCCTGAACCCCAGAATTTTTTTTGCATTAAAAAAAGAATCAGACTAAACCAAATAATATTACCAATATATCAAGGTTACATGAACATAAATTTCCTCCCCATCATCGTGGATTTGGAGATCAGCCGTTGGTATCCACCCATTCCTGACTCATTTCAAAGAGAATTTAGGAAGCCTTGATTTATTCCCAGACCTCACAAAGTGGAGGAGGAACTGGCTGACCTTAGATGGCCAGAATGTGATTAGGCATGTTTGCTTTTCCCTTTCCACAGACTAATTGCCTAAAGGAGAAGACAAGGAACAGAGGACAGGAATATTATCTTTAATGCAGAGTCCTCTGTCTATGAGAGAGACACCTTTGAGGCGTCCAAAGAAAATGGCAAGCAAACCAAGGACAGACTCAGGACGCATTAATGAGGGAGAATGAATGGAACATTAATACACTGCAAAACAATTTTTAAGTATCTGCAGGAATCTGGAGCCTACTATTCTGTCTGGTAATAGCATTAGTCCCTGATCTGGACCATCCCTGCAGCAGAAATTATTACTACAACCGGTAAATAATCGAACACCTTGGCTCAAAAATAACTTCATATTTGCTCTTGGAAAAAGAGCAAATATGAAGCCAGGGAAAGGGGAAAACCAAGACAAAACCAATAGGAACACCAAGCTAAGTTTCATGTCCTTATTTTTAATTCTAAGACAAACCAGTACATCTTGACCAACCACCAGTCATCCAACAACAGTCAAAACACACAGCTGTTAGTAGCTGACCTAGGTACTTATTTTTAGTGGATCCGAAAGAAAATATTTCACTGTGTCTTTCTCTCAATGTTTTCCTATAAGACAATCTTCAGGAGTATGGTTGCACAAACTCAGGGTAACACTAGCTTTCAGGTTAGAATAATACTCACAGATAGTACCCAAAAAAAAAAAGGACTCCCAGTACACAGTAAAGCCAAAAGAACAATAGAAGTGGAATACATGTTGCCTCCTATATTGCCTCCTATAGTGTCAAGAGAGGTTAATTTTAGAAGGCATTCCAGTTAAACAGGATAAATGATTTAAAAATCCAGTTTGATCCCAGTAATTATATAGGAGGTATATTTTGCGTCTGAGAATTAGTTTGTAACTGCAGTGATAATTAGACCCTTCATTATCCTTGTACAGATAATTTTTAAGGCAAGGTGCTTTGAACACATTCTGACCAAGACTGTGCTCTTTAATAA
Organism: Dicrurus megarhynchus; assembly: GCA_013399195.1. Lineage (NCBI taxonomy): Eukaryota > Metazoa > Chordata > Aves > Passeriformes > Dicruridae > Dicrurus > Dicrurus megarhynchus. The sequence continues at coordinate 266,623 of VXAD01010092.1, read as the reverse complement.
GCTGTTGAAGATGAAAACTGTAACACAGGAGAACTACCAAATAAATTTTCCTCCAAATGTCCAATTAAGAAAGAAATGTAAATATGAGTAATGTGGTCATTAAAACCACAAAATGAAAATACAGTGCAGTTATCCCTGCAATGTGCAACTGGAACACAGGGATCTCTCACCTGAGAGCTCGAACGTGACAGCAAACATCATCATTTACTGACCTCTGCAGCCCAAACAGAAGACTTGTGGCCCCTTTAGAAGGGGAAAGCATCTCATTCTCATTCCTCTTTTTCTAAATGATCTGTCACCTCACAACAAACTTGTATATTTTCCAAAGCAGCTGATAGATATGCTGAGACTTCAACCAGAGAACGGTATGCAAATCCCAAGGGCATTTTTCTCTGTCCTGAGAAATGAACACCCATTTCTCAATTCTTATTGGAGATGTGAAAAACAAACAGTCTACAAATGACAGCAATAAGCCTGTAGTCTCTTGAATTAATATCAAGGTTCTTTTTTTAGTTATTAAATTTTGATTTGTGTGTGGGGAAAAAGATATTCTTAATTTACACATCTGTATTTGTCTGGGCAGCTGTTACTACACAAGAGTGCTGCTCCCTTACGGAGGGAACACCAATCCTGTTCTCACATTCACATGAAATTTGTTACAAATACTGGAGTTCTTTAAACAGTGCCTTCAAAATAGTTTTGATTAAATTTCTCCAGAGACCAGAACAGGATTACAGACTACTTCACAACTCATTTATCTGTCATTTAAACAGATCTACACTGAAATAGGTTCTGACACAATACAAATAGACAAAAACCACATAATTTGAACAGTATTTCTGGCAAAACATTTATTTAGTGTTTGCCCTGTTCCTTCAGGTGCTTTTTATTGATTAGATGAACTATTTTAACTGCTATGGCTGCAGCAGCTGGATGAAGGGTGAAATGTGAAATATGCTACATGAAAAAAGTTCTGGGTTAGACGTGCACCACCCCAGTCCCAACACCAGCTGTGAAAATAAAGATGCTCAACATCACTGCTATGAAACCATGCAATGATTGAAGTGATATGACACATAACCCAAAGACATCATGGGAGGAGAAGTAGGAGAGAGGGGATACTGCAAAACATTTTCATCTTTTAATACAACTAGGAAATCAATTCAAATCTGGTTTTGTCGATTTTTTTAATATGCTGTTTAATGCTTCTCTTTGAAAATAGGTTTATATACCGTTCAGAAAATATTTCTGAGTAATTTCCTGCCTTTCAGCAGATCTGCCATACTTACAAGGATTCTTCGGTGGCAACAGGCATGCAAAGACAAAATGTAAAAAAAAAAAAAGGCAGACAAGCACGTGTGCCCTTGCCTGGTGGAGGAGGCTGAAGACTGCACACCACAACAGAAAGCCTGAGTTTCAAAGCAGAAGGTGACTTTTTTTGGCAATTATTCAAAAGAATTACATCCTATCGAGGGATTTAATCACTTCTCTAAATATTACTGGAACCTCCTTCACCTTACACATTAGTCACAAGTGCAGAAATTCATTTGATATCTTGACAGAGTAAAGGGCTTGAAGAGCAGGCAGCTAGAGGCAGACAGGCTGAGAGAGTCGGCCTTGAAAAAGTTCCAAGTGTGTGTAGATATTACAGGAGAACAGGGAGCAATTAGGCTGAACTAGCCACTCCAAGGGTGTTAATAATATTGGATAAGTAGTCTGAACACAAAGGTGACAAAACCTACATCTCCTTTATGCATGTGAGGCCACACACAGCTTTTCCAAGAAGGGAGGAAAGAAGCTGTTGCCAAATTAGAGCAGCCCTAAGCTCGCTCCTGCAAGCACTCCCCAGGCTGCCAGCTCTGGCTCTGCTCCTCAGCACTAACACCCCACCACAGGCTGCCTGCCAGCCCATCCTCACACTCTCTAACAGAAAACTTGGTGGGAAAACATCACATGACTTTTTCCTAAAGTAAATTCCTAATGAACAAGTCCTTATTGCAGCTTTAGCAAAGAAACCAAAACTCGGTACAAAAGCATAATTCTAAGACCTGCTTTAGCAGCTTGCAACTTGTTTCAATACCTGCTCACCTTGCTAAACTGTCACTGGGGATTCTGACACACAAGAGCTGCCAAATGGGGGAAATTCCCATCCAAAGAGGAAGCTGAAATTGTACAGATAAAGTGCTAAGTAGGATTGGACTTGGCTGTTGACTTTGCAGAAATGTGTCCCCAGCAGAACTGTTCACCAAGCCTTCAAAGCAAGGTATTTTGTCAAAATATTGCAACATATGCTTAGGCACTTTTGATAGGGCAGGATGGGGATAATTGTGGTGAGCAGATAGAAGTGACAGATTAAATCAATTCTATTTCAATTGATTTAGGATGGCACAGGGCTTCATCTTAACCATAGTTCTTAACAGGCCCCTAGTTACTAGAAATGGCTAGGAACCAAGGCATCAGAAATCTTCAGAAGTCTTCCAAATTCTGAGGTTCTAGTCAAAGCAAATGATGAAAAATCATGAAAACTTAAAACAAAAACAAAAAACCCCTTACCACCCAAAACCTAAGAACTGAAATCTGCTCCTTTCCATGTCCTCCTGTTCTCTCTGCTGGGAGATGGCTGCAGAGCTGCCTGTCCCACTTGTCTCCAGAAGCTACTGCAGAGCCCCCACGTTTCTCCTGGCACACACACAGAGAAGCTTTTCAGATGCTCACCACGTACTGCCAGGGACCACCTGACCACACGTATTTCAAATACTCATTTTTACCAGCTCATATTCTTTAGCAAAATCTAATTTTCTTGAGAATTAGCTAATCTCAGTTAAATGACCTGTTGATGGTTAGTCAAAGCCAACAGTAATTTTAAAAGCTGTGAGAGAAGAAAAACCAGAAATAAGTCTGATAATGAAACACAGTTATAGGCAGTTTGATGTAGAATTTTTGTTCCTTTTACAAAGAGAGACTGCAGGTAATACAACCAAGCAGATGTTTTCATTAGTGGATATTCTATTTTGCCTGGAATTATATATACACACACATATATATTATTCTTGTTAAATATGTCAAGCATTTAAGCTGTTTTACTAGGAACTAGTACTGTTACATTTGGCACAACTGTACTACAGCAGAAGTGAAAACAGTGTTTGAGATCTGTCCCAGGGATCTCACTGAGGAGGAAGGAGGCAATGGAAGTGCTCAGGATTGAGCACCTCATGGGATTCTGGGAGCTAACAGGAGTAATGGCTCGGGAGGTGTCTGAAGGGTGACACCTCTGAAGTTCATGGTTTATCCTCAGGAGGAAAGGGAGGAGTTCAGTGAGCTGTTGTTCCTCAGCAAACTCCTCCACAGTGTTTGAGACAAAGCACAGTACCATTAGCAACACTTCTTTCAATTCCCTTCAATAGCTTATGGATCAAATCTTCACTATCTGTAATCTCTCACAAGACTGACTGACATTCTTTGAAGGACAGATTGAACCCTGAATTATTTCAGTTTACAAACAGCTCCACAAATACAGACATGCCATATTCCACAGGACTGAAGCTGGCAAATGAACGTTTGCAAAAAGGTGCTCCAAAAAAATCTGAATAGCAGGTTTATTTTCTCAGCTGTAGTTCACAAATCTCTCAGAAGTAATTCTGCAGAGCAGAAGCAACATCATAGATAAGTAGATTGCCAGCTGAAAGCCACAGTACAAGTTACTTTTGAGTGAAAAGAGCTAAATAATGCTAGTAATAATATTTATTACTTATAATTTAGGTTTCAACTATTTATTTACATCCCTACATTCCACTGGTACCTGAACATTCCCTTCAGAAGCAATGCATCTTTATGACCAACTTTCACCCACGTGCAGAAAAAAGGGGGTATTTGTCCGGCGTCAGTGGAGTAGAACTGATGTTTCCTTTGCACTGCAGGAAAGGATGTGTCCTTTGCACAGGACATGTGCTCCAGTTATCCCAGGACTGCAATCACAGCAGGAGCAGGCCCCGAGTGCTCCTCAGCTCTGCTGTTCTCTCTGCTCCATCTATCAAAACCAAGCCAGGAAGGCTCGTTATAAAGCAAAGGGCTGTCCAGGATTGGGTCTGTTGTACTTGTTACAGACCAAGGAAGGAACCACTAAGATGAGGATTTGCTTTTAAGGTAATTTTGCAGGTAGGCTTTGCCTGTTTCTAATCAAAAAGAGGACTGTGAGGAAAAAAAAAAAGGATAGAACCAAATATGTATCAACAGACAAATTTACCTCAATTTGAAAAATGCACTTTGAAGGAGAAATACTTCAGATTTCTCATTGCATAGGATTTAAGCGTTATTTGTATGAATCCATGAAGAACTTGAAAAAAGCCTGCTCTTATATTCTCAAAAAGATATAAGTTATTATGAATCAGAAGGGACTGAATGCGTAAGAAACATATTTTTAAATGTATGTTAGTGGTGAAAAAGAAGGCAGCAATAGTTAACCTAGCTGTAAGAGTGGAGGGCTTTTAAAAAAAATATTGAAGAGGTGCCTGAAAACATTAATTTGAAGACAGCTTTATAAATTTAGCTTAAGAGTGACCACAGGATCTTGTCCCTGCCCTGACTCCTGTCTCACTTGAGTATGCCCTTGCATCAGGTGAGTGGAATGGAGGATTCAGTGTTGTTTCCCCCTTCTTGTATCTTGCAGTCCTGTCTGAATTTTGCTGGCTGTTGTTTTCTTGTGTAAGATTTTATAAAGCTACTTCTTTCCACCCTGAAGAGTTCCCTTTCTTGGAGTGATTCTTTTATGAACATGGAATAACAACATAAAGGAAATCATTAATCCCTCTAGAATGTGAATGCTTAGCTCCACATGCCTTTTGCATGGCTAAAATTCTGTATTTCCTTGTGCTTATTACAGATGCAGGTTCCAAAGGATAATTTTGAGAATATGAGGCATTTCATGTGAAAAAGGTTATTTTTAAATGAGTGAAGTGTCCTTCATGTTTGCATATCCAGTCTAAGACTAGAGTGTGCCACGTTTGGGTTCTCTGTGTTGCATTTCTATTTTATTTTCAGTAACAGCTACAATTCTGACCGTGCACTGCTTATGCTCTGTCTTATGCTGAGTAAATAAAATTCAAAAAGCACAGCAGCCAAGTCCAGCTCAGCACTGCATTGCTACTGCAGGTACTACACACAGGCAGTACCTGCTCACACTGCTCTTCAGCCCAAGTGCCACCCCAGGGCTCTCCAGTGATGGCACCACCTACACACAAGCACATGTCTTGGTGAGTTAAAAAGCACTCACAAAAGCACTCACAAAAATTCCAAGTACTTGTTTTTAAACAAGTGCATTTCAGTTTCGGTCTGGCTGCTGTGCCATGGATTTACATCTGGCTTCAAAGGTACTACCATGTTACATCACTATTTCTCCAACTCCAATAGCACAACAGATTTGCTATCTTACTCTACTCCAACTCAACTTTAAAAATAAAGTAGAAGTTCTCAACAGCTCTGAAAAGCTAGTGGCACCAACTAGGAAGCTTCCTTTTCGTGAGCACTATCATTCCTGTGTGATTTCAGTATCTCAGCCATGCTCAAACCCTACTAGACCAGTGTGGTCACTACTCAAACTAACAAGGAAAAGTAAGTCTTTGCATCCAGCTGCGTGCACTGTGGAAAGATCCCTCGTGGGACTAACGGAGGGGAAGATTTAGGAAAGGTGTCAAGGCTAGTTAAAGATGTCAAACCTTTTAGGGTGTACAGAGAGATAAGACATTTTCATTTCCTCGTAATAATAATAAAGATGCAGATACACCATCACTAGAAGACACTGATTATCACCAACCTTTCTTTAAGTCATAGAAAGGTAATACATTTCTGCAACATCTTTTCAATGTTCTTGGCATGGTTTAAAACCAGAGAGACAAAATATACAGATGCCATTGTCTCCTTGTTAGCTGAAGCCCTGGGACACACTTGCCCCACCATAAGGCTACAGAACCCAAAGCACTTTTTGTCAAGGGTACGAACTTGCACCAGTGCAGAACCACCATGGCCACATTAGCATGGCTTGTCTTGGTATAACCTTACCAACACCAAAGCATGCAAGCTGTGCAAAAGGCTGAAATAACAATGGCAGCAGGGAGTTATAAAAAGCTGGTATTGAATTCTTCATAGAGAGAAAAAAAAAAAATCTTCAAGTCAGAGCTGGATCAAGATTGTTTCGTCTATGGGGGAAAAGCAAAAGGGACGAGGCAGAGAAAGAGGTCTATGAAAATGACAGCAACCAATCTAGAAAAACAAGATGGTACATAAGAAAAGACCCCCTGGAAACAGTATTTTAGGTACAATAGTCTGGAGAAGGTTTGATTTACTAAGTACACATTTCATTCATGATACACACGGCTGAACTGGCAACAGATTAATTTTGCATTGCAGCAAAGACTGAAGATAGCCAAGGAACACGTTACACATAACCTGTTCCAGAGGTTGACCAAGCAGCCAAGATAACAGCAGATGAGAGGGTTTTCCTTAAAAATAGATGGCATGATAGATAAATGCAGGGAAGTAGCATAATGAAGTACTGGAGGTTCTTTCCTGAGCAAGAGGACAAGACTTTACTTCTGGATGGTCTGGCATAAAAAGCAGATCTGTTCACAACTGCCCTTCCATGAAACATTTGCAAAGATAAGGAATAAAAAGCGTAAGTTATAATCGCCTGAAAAGACATCAGATCATCACCACCTTCTCACACACTGCTACGACTTCGCTTTTGGATTTTCAGACTAAGGCTCTTCCTCCTTTCTCATCTGATTCCATTGGGGATATTAAATGTTATCAGCACCAATTCTGAGAACAAGGAAAGGAGTTAACTCTTGATTAGGAGTTTATTTACTTTAAAATCCCATAACCAGGTATCGTGTCTTTAATAGTTTAATTATCAACAACTAATTTCTTCAGGCAACTTCTAGAATTGATTTAGCTCTTCATAATTTTCAACATTTTTAACAATCATCTGTGATAATGCCAGGGATCCTACTCTACACCTCACCATTTTAAACTTCTCTTTCCTAGGTTATCCCAAGATAAAAATAGAATGTCCCTTTAAGATCACTTCAGACACCTCCTTAGCTCTCAGAGGAAACAGCTGAAAACAGTCTGTTCTACAGGGCAACTTGGCCTGGATATGTCAGAGATAAGAAATAAGAGTATGAAAAACTTCATCAGCTTTACCTATCCCAGGCTCAACAGCAAGACTGGCAGCTGTGGGACTGAACCAGGGAACCATTCAGACAAAAGAACAAATTGGCATCAGCTGGACCCGTTGTGAGAGGGTACAGACAAGACTAAAATCAGGGAGCTAAGTAGTCTGACATTTCCTGGGGGAATAATCAATGTAAAAGGCTGAAAAATTACTTTGGAAGAGGCTGGGAAAACAGAAAATGTAATTTGCAATCAAGAGCCAAAAAAACAGATCTAGGTCTGTGTGTCTTGAAGTGCATCTCAAATTGTTGAAGACATGTCTTAACTAAATAAAAACTACGCAAGAAAGAGACAGACAATGACCTTCACTCTGGTTACAGCTCTCAAATCTTTAGTTTTATATGAATCCAAATTACCCTTGAAAAGGTGTTCTGATTACATTTTCCACTCATATGAAGTTCCAGCATCCATCTGGATGTAACAAAGAGGTGGTTGTCCATCACTCCCATGGAACATCTGCAAAGCTCTGCCTTCCTCTGTAGCTAAACTGTCCAACAAGCTACAGGGAGTTTTTTGATCTTTGGTGATATTTCAGTGATAGGATTTATGTTTAGATGTAACAGAGTTCATTGACAAGAAAAATAAGTACAGTTAAGGTAGACCAGACACTACAATCAAGTTCTCCCCTGCTTCAGGACTGTCTGGTACCAGTGATTCTCATGTGAAGTACACTGATCCCCCACAGCAATATCAACTTGTGCTTCTAAGCATTAATTATCATAAGCAAGACAAGGGAACTAAAACACAAAATAGATCAGCTTTCTAAGTTTCTGATTTCCATGTGTGCTGCTGTGGCTCAGACTGGGCAAAAACATTTCACAAAAGTAGTGAATTCACTAGGAAAAAAATAGATCTTTCAAGCACTTGGAGTTTCTTAGATGTTGCAAAATGAATTCTCTTTGTAGCTGGACAAAAAATGGCATGGCAGGTTATCAGAAAAGTCAAAATACAGTGGTTTGACCTTTCCTGAGATATACTGAAGGAACTCACAATACAGTAAAGCAACAAATTACATATTTACAGAACTGGAAGTCCATTTCACTCAACCTGCATTTAGGACAGTCAAGATGCAAGATACACTCAGCTTTCCTTCACAGGTCCCACAACTGCTCTAAAAATGTAAATCTACACCTTGAATAAAGTGCCATGACCATTGTGCAGTAAAGTGTCATGGGACATCCTGTTCTTCTTCCTTCCACAGAATCTGTGCACGTCTGTAGCAGTCCTTAAACACTCAGTGGCACAGTAAGAAATATTTTAATGCTGTCAAAAGTTACATGACAAACTACAGCTTGCACTGAACTGAGTTTAAAATCAATCGAACCCTCTAGAAGCCACAGAGTGCTTAAATACTTTCCTCCTCCCCTTCTAACACCACAGAAATAAATACCCACAGGTCTTCTGCCTCCAACAGAGGGCTCTAAATAAACTTCCATATGAACCACATCATCTGAGATGTTGAATAATCACACCACAAAAATTTATAAAGCAACTTCTAAAATCTGGATTTCAAGGCTAAGCACAACATTAAAAACATCAATAATTTTTTTCTTAACTTAGAATATTCAAACCTGGATGCATAGCTTGGAATTGTTCTTTTACCGTGTTTTAGAAATGCGTGAGCTGAAAACAGCTGTTGGAATAAGAATCATCCTACACTGTTGCTAGAGCAGTCTTACATCACATTCCCAGTATTTCCCATAATGAGCACTTCCCAGGGCAGCCTTGTCACAGGTTACCCAGGCAAATTCCAGCTATGAACATAACTGAGTGAAGGTGCATGCGATTATCACAAAGAATAATAGGTTTTATCCAGACCTGGAGCTCTGTGATCCCAGTCCTGGACAAGCACTAGGGTGTAGTTAACAATTCCAGTGGTGCTTTCTGGTTTGACAGGGTCATGGTCCAGGAATGCTCCAGAGCACGGTGTATAATTAGCACCACGAGCCAAACAGTATTTTTTAAAATCTCTATGGCTCACCACAGGGTGCTTATGTTAAGAGAAGGTATGCTTGTTCCTACATGGGAAAATAATTTATCAGTGTAACCTCTGAACAGAGTCCTGTATCAGCTCACACATACATCTCATAAACAGCTTTATTCTCACTGCTGTGATTGCAAAGCATTGTTTTCTGTTAATACACTCCAGTGTTTTAAACTGATTTTTAAAGGCTCATTTATTTAAATATACTCATACTACTATATAAATACTCATGGTCCATGAGTCCTAGGATTTTGTTCTCAGCCTTTTTTTTTTTTTTTTTTAAGATTAATCATGACAGCTTTGCTGCTCCTCCCAGTACTGGAAAATACACTGGAGAAATGAGAAGTGTGCCCTCCATTTATGTCAAAGAAATATGTTGTGTAGTTCCTGGAAGCTCACAAGACCCTATGGAAGCACTGCACAAACAGCTGTCCCTCAGATTTGCAGAACAAACAGACTTTAGCAAATACAAGCTGTACAAGCCTGCACACACCTCATGCCTTGCCTGAAGTTATCACATCTATTCCCTGATGTCTGTGAGCCAGGGATTGTGTGTGACAAAGCCATCTTTTCATCACGTTCTTTGGAACAAAGACAGGCTTAAGTTATTATTTCTATCTTATTCTGATCTGACAAACCCTAAGCCAAGGTTTTTATGCCTACAAAGTTACAGGAGTCCTCAAAGACCACTGAACACCAATTTATGCAGCTCCATTGCTGAATTTCAGCCTTCTACCTTATTCCCAGCAATGCATTTCAGACTTTCAAAACTCACTTCATGCTTTTTGCATAACTTCTTGTAGCATTGATAATCATTACTGTTAATTCTTCACAACAGCTTTGCTCACCACTACCTGTCACGGCTCTCAGAGGCCACTCCATGCCCTGAATATTTGAATTACACACTGGCAGCACAGTCCTGTTTCAGCACATTGGGTGGATACTGAATGGAGGTCTTGCTCTCCAGCTACATAAATCAGTGGAGCATTTCAAAAAGGTAACATGAAAGATTTATTATCCCATTTTCAGGGTTCACATATATTGCTTCCTAACAATAGTTTAATAGTGGTGTATAAAATGCAGGTTTTGGAAATAATTCATCATATTCTGAAAGGACTTTGGTTTGCATTCCAGACTAACTAAAATTTCAAGCTCCAATTCATACTGAAGTCTGAGCATGCCTCCTCTGCTCTGAAATCTGATGTTTCCCATTTTTAGACCTTTCCTCGCACACCAACTCCCATTAGTTCAATGAGTGCTTTCAGCAAGCAGCTCACAGAAAACTGTCACCAGTAACGTGGCTGACGAACCACTGGGACCAACAGCTTCCACCACGAGCTGACACCCAGGGTCCCACTTGTGCTAATAGCTGGTGATGTCCCTCAACAAAGGTTTCTTACAGCCAGTATTATTTCCTTCTCTGGAGACAGGCTCTCCATCTGACTAAGCAGCTCCTTGTGATCTTTTGCATCAGAAGGGCAGCAGCTATTATTTTCCTATGACTGCCTGAATTGAAAGCAACACAACAGGAGAGCACAGGATTCGTAGCAATCATTCCACACACAACTCCACAGCACTCTAATGATCTATCCATCATTCCAAAATCAATTCCGGAGATGTGCTGGCTCTAAAATGAGGTACAAAAGTCACACATACGAAAGTTTTAAGTAAACAGCTAAAAGCACTGGGTTCTACAAAACACACCCTTTTTTTCTTTTTAATCTCCATACTTTCCTTCTCTTCTTTTTCTAATCACAGATTAACTTAAACCAATTACAAATGTATCACTTTTAATAATCACAACCCTTTTGGACAAACTTTAGTTTAAAACTCAAGCATAAAACACTGTCTTCTTCATAGCCTTGAAGACTTCCTGAACTTTTCACCTACTGTGCTGGGCACAATAGGCATTGTTCCCTTTCCGTACCAAGAGAAACAGAACTGAGGCAGTAACAATGTGCACAAGCCAAAGGACCAGAGTACAATAAAATAGAGAAATTCACAGATCTATACTCTCAAGAAGTATTTGGGGATGGTGGACATACAGAGAATAAAATAAAGTCTGAGTCACTTTAAAAGCCAGGTGCTTTCTCCTTTTAAGTGAACTTAAAGGACTGCAGCCTAAACAGCAAGGAACCAAAGTTAACACTGGAAACCAGACTTCAAATATACATCTACACTTTCAAAATATATTGGTATTTAATTTCTCTGATAATGCTATATTGCTATTATCGTTATATATTAAAAGATGCTGCAGTTAAGGTCAGTTTACCTCACTATTTTTCAGGCACACAAAACTCAACGCATTGGGCAATACATAAATGGCCTAAAAATGTATTATCACACTTTTCTGTAGGCTTTTACTTTTTGGCAGCAACATAATAATTTCTGTCTGGAAGAGATCTTCCTTGAAGTCTGTTCAGCACTACAACACTCTTCCCTGCAAATCTGCGTTCCAGTACGTGACTGGTGGGAACACTTCATTGCAATTCTTCACCCAGCCAACATTTTATGGCAATACAGTCTCATGTCAAAAATAGGGAAGATGTGCAACTTGAGCTCATCAAATACAGCACCAAGGTTAGAAATCTAATTTATTTTCTGTATCTACTGAAAAAAGATGGAAAAAGGGTTCAGCTGGGTGAATAAGCCATTTATTTTGTTGTCCATAAGAAAACAGAGTAACACTTCAGCATAATCAAAAATTACATATTCAGTTGCTTCAACACTGAATGAACTTTTTGTCTACGGGTAGGAGCTGAAGATTCACACTTGTGAAGCTTCCTCTGTGAGTCTATGAAAGTATTGCTATCAGAGTTAAGCTACAAGATGCACAGACTGGTTGGTAAAATATGTTCCATGTTTTCATGTGCAGTGCTAGATTAACAGTTGGACTTGATGATCTTAAAGGTCTTTTCCAACCTAAATGGTTCTGTGACTCACAGACCTTAATCTAATGAGAATCACAGTTTTCAGGGAAAATAGTGCAGAGCAACATTCTGCATTATGAAAACAGGCTCCTGTAACTTGAAGTACAACTGAATTTCTATCACAAGTGCAGGTTGTTGCTAACTGGAAGTGCTGGGACAAATCCCCAAATGCCAGACAGTATGGGCCCCAGCCATATCAGGCAAAGACTGGAAAAACAACAATAAAGCCATCTGCTACTTTTAGGAAAGCCTAGGATGAAGCAAGCAATATTCCAGGGAATACCCCACCTGGGAAATAGCAGAGATCTCACTCATCTGAGACAGTCTCTACTTAAGTAAACACAGCTGAGCATTAATCAGGCTCTCCTCAGCCTGGGATTTTGGCAGCTAGAAAAATGCTCCTGTATTTCTACTTCATCTTGTTAAGTGGCACCTTAAAACAGAGAGAAGCATAGGATTAATGAATAGTTATTTTGCTTATCTACCTGAGGGCAATATGCACAACTGAAATGTTCTCAGTAACAGGAGAAAGCTCAGCAGCATATTTCAAGGTGGCCTGGCTTTGAGGCAGAATGCTAAGATGACCAGGAGATTTACATCTCAACTAAGATGTAAATAAATGCCAATGATTTAATCCCCAGTGGTTGTTTTGAATAAATCAGGTCCATGCAGCAGATATGATTTCATTATACCCATGATTTATACTGACCCCTAAATGAACACTTTAGCACAACGGATTTTCCTTATACGTCAACTTCATACTTTTTCAGAAATATTTTTACATAAATTAAAAATTCAGACTTCATACCACAGACTCTGGAATAAACCTTTCTTCAGGGAAGAGTGTTTTGCATCACACATCAGATGTGTGTCATCTTGGCCCTGTAATCCTACACTTGCTCTGAACCCAGGTCATATAGGAAATTACTGCAACTTGTCTTCCTTTTTCAACTGGATCACTGCGTGACACAATTTTATAGTTTTAATTATCGTTAGGGGCTGATTTGCCATAGCTTTATACTCAGTAACCTCTAAAGGAACCTCTCAAGCACGACTACAGCTGCAGGAAAAAATTTCCCCAGAGCTCAAATGCAACCTTTTGGCAGTACCAAAACCAAACAAAAAGTTGAAAATGGCAAAGGGAAAGTTTATCTGAGATAGAAGACAGATCCCTGTGTGTGGCAATGTTAAGCAAGCCACTGAGGCAAGATCCACTCACTGAAGAAATTCAGAAATGCATCATCTGTCAGAGAGGATAAACAGTTATATCGTTTGCTGCCTAAAATTCCAGGGTTTTCTTTCCATCATGTAAGTATTCTTTTATCAGCTAAAAAGCACCTAATTCTCATGAGAGAACATTAATGACAAGATTTTCTTTATTCCTCAGTGAGAGCCCTGAAACGTGCAGGATTTATCTTGCTGGCTCAGTAAAACAAGGGCAGTTAATATACTGTGCTCTCCCATTTTTCACCTTCTCCAGACTACTGCTTTCCCCCGAAAAACCCAACCTGTTGCTTATGCTGTTGTAGTTAATGAAGCTTCATCACTGAACAAACCATGCACAATTTCCATGGCAGCTACAACCTTCATTACAAATAAATTAATTGTACATGTTGATTCTTACAGTATTTTGAGCAGTCTAGCAATAAAATTGACTCTTCATTAGTGACAGGATAAACAATCCCCTGGAATTTTGCAAGAGGTAGCAGTAACAAAGCTCTACACCAGCTAATGTACATCAACACATCCTTTCTGCAGTGGTATCAACCGTATTTCCTTGATTCAAATACAGTCCTTGTCCTGATGATCTCAAAAAATGTCTTTCTACTCAGCTAGAGTGGAAGAGTTTCCCCAGTTCAGCACCTCCACTACGATGAAAAGATCACTTCTCCTAAACATAACCCAAAGCATGAAACTTGCATAGAAGAACGTGGGATTCTGCGCCTCCTTCCCTTCAGCCAGGCACCAGCACGGTTAAATGCTCCAGGAGCACAGACAGCACAGAGAGCAGGGCCCCCACCAGGTATTTTATAATTTCACCAAGGCTACTGCACCTGTACACCAAGCCACAGCTTCATTTATGATTCCTTCAGAGTCCATATGCCATGAAATTTAGGGGGGAAAAAAAGTTTCTTTTTCTAAGTGTTTTTTAGTAGATTAATAATGTTACCATAGATTAATCCGTTCCACTTTAAACTATTTTTTTTATTTAGGCTGTAACTTCTCAATCTTCTTTGAACCACATTTTTCTAAATTTATAGCAATCACCAGTGGGCTGGAAATCAGTAATAGACAAAAATTTCCTTTGCCTTCCTCTGAAATTTACTGCTCTGTCCCCAGGAAATCTTCAAATGTTGCATGACAAACGGGCCATGACTTACTGGCATTTTCACATACCACAAGGGCTGAAGCTGATGGCTTTAAGCATTGCTGAGTCAGCCATGGCACATTAAAGATTTAGCAATTCTGAGCTGTAAACTACAGTTTATTCATTTCCAAGTCATAAGTTAAGTACCAATGCCTCAGCTCTGGAGTAAAACACTAATACTAATAATTTTCACATTATAGTCTGAGTTGTTTATCTGTTGCTTCCATGTAAAATTGCCATCAAATCCATTTCAGAAAGGTCAAAGAAATGGAATAGGATAGGGCTGGGCATTCTGTATTTTAAGACAAGTTTAAAAAATCAGTGTATTTTCTGGTGAAGCTGAAAAAATTTCACCCTCTCAAAAGGAGTGCATTTTGCTTTGCTTCAAGACCAATCACTCATGTCCCCTTTGAGCAAACCTCAAAATACAGAGAGATTCAGCTAGAATGAGCATTCGTGGCACTGTGATCCTGCTAGCTAGCTACAAATTGCTTTGTAGAAACACAACTGGTTTGGGGGCTGCACACATTTTGCTATTTGCTTATTGCATGTGGTTAAAAAAACTAACACTCTCTGCAGAGCCACCTCCTGCCCACTTGGCTGGCTTTTAAAAGCATCAACACAGACACTGCTCCTGAATTTGGGATAAGAAGCAGCTACAAATACTGCATGGGGAGCACAGAAGACACTGGTAAATGTTTCCCACTTGTGCTCAACGACAGCAATGCTGTGCACAGGTCAGACTGGAGCTCTAAGATAATCAAGCAAAGGAAGGATGGATTACAATTACAGCATGAGAAAGGAATAATTCAGTTGGCTTTTCTGTCAGAGCTGTCCAGAAAACTCATTTAGTATCTTGGTATTTCAGAGCCCTCATGCTTCACAGTCCACTCGTGTATTAGGTGCCTGCTGTGAAGACTCAAAGCAGGAGTAGAGAATCAGCACTCACAGAAATGAGTTTACAGGAGTACTACAGAAGCAATACATGGATATTTACCATTGTTAGCACTCTCAGGTTCTGGAAGGAAATTACACATATACAGTAATGTCCCATCCTCCACTGTTCTCTGACTAGGAGCTGACAGATGTTACAGAAAAACAAAGGTTGATGCATTACTGATGCATTATTTTGCTTTATATGTACCTCTGCAATCTTCTATGATTTACAAGGCTGAGGAGAGTCAGTAGTTTTTTCAGTAGAATGTGTAACAAATAGGAAGTAAATTAGTGCAACTGCTTTACAAATACAAAAAAATTATGAATTTCAACAACCAGCATGCTATGAGACCAACTGAAACACGCACACCCACTAAAAAGATAAAACCAGACTCTGCCTGCAGCAATGACAACATGAATTCCCTTACAACCATGCTACTACCACAAACAAGCAATTTTTTCCCTAAATCTGTAACTATTACCACAAAACACACAACATGACATCCATGTAAGTGTTTCTTTATGTCCCATACTTGCTTACATATTGAAACAAAGTACACCAAGGTTCATGAAGAGGCTTTCACCAATTCCAAACACCAACGGATGGTGTATGAAATAGAAGAACACAACAATTCAGAAAAGCTGGGCAAGTCATCATTAAATATTGGCACATATCAAAAAAGATTAGGTGTCTTTTCAAGGTGCAATAAACATTCAAAATTTAATTACTGATAGTCAGCTGTGGCACCATTTTTTCCTATCAGCATTAGCAGAAAGATGAAAATAGAGCAGAAAAAAACAATCTGCTTCAAATTTAAAAAAAACAAACAACCCTTGGACACTGAAGTTAAATCAACAAGTGGGAAAAAAACCCATACATCTGAACCACCTGCTTACTTTCTTAAAAATAGGGATATAAAGTTAAATGAAACTGCAAGTATTACACTTATACACACAGAAAAAGCCTAGTTTTGTGCATTTGCATGGTAAGCAGTTATAGGAATAAAAAATGAAACCATTATTTCAAATATTTCAGAGAGTTCAAACTTCAAACGTATCAGTTCAGCAGTAAGTCATAAAGTGTGTGCACGGTAATGTTACTGCACGTCCAGAGAAAGGACATGGGGCAAAGCAGTGGTGTAAACCTACAGGTGAATAATTTGTTATTGCTGGCCACTGCAGAGTAAGAATGGCTGAGGCACAAGGTTGCTGAGGCTTGGCATCCCCAGGGAACAACAGGCAGCTGTGGGGGGCACAGACTCTCCCATTGTAACGCTGAGAGAATTCCGTAGTGAAGAAATCAGTCTGGGATCAGAGGGTAAAAAGGCAGCTATAAATTTAGTTCTGCCTGAAAACAAGAAATATAGGACAGATGCAAGAGAGAAAAACAGGACTGAATACTAATGAAACTGTGGTAATGGAATAAGACCAGACAGGAAGGTTACTAAAAATAGCTCTCAGTGTTATCTTCTGAAGCTAGTTTCAGATTAAATCATGAAAATCATTGAATAAAAATTCAAATGCTTTTCTGACTGGAAAACAAAAGAGACAACAAAACAGCAACACTGATGAACAACAACATTACTATAAACTCAGGAATGAAGAATCACAAATCTGAGGATCATCCCACACCTTGCAAAATTTCAACCACCAATGGTCTCTAATTTTTTCACTTATGGCAGCTGCTGCAGAAAGAAGGAAATATAATAAAGCATTATAAAATTCTAGGAACTCTTAGTAGCAGCTCATTTTGCATTATCTGGATCATAACATGCTGGGAAAGCAGACCATTAATACTCTGCAAATAGGACTGGGTGCTGTTTTATTGCAGGCTGGTGTTCTAATTGTCCTTGCTTCTAGAGCAATCATTCACACTGGAAAGCACTTAGCCCAAGACTAAATAAGAGACAGTTGCTCTACTAAAAGCTGTGAAAGGTTTCTTTAATACATTTCTTTTAAACAAAGTACTTGGAGGAGCTAATGTGAAGCAGATGTTTTTGAATTACCCCAGAGAATACAAAAAGACCTATTTCATCATTATATAGAATAA
This sequence comes from Dicrurus megarhynchus, assembly GCA_013399195.1. Lineage (NCBI taxonomy): Eukaryota > Metazoa > Chordata > Aves > Passeriformes > Dicruridae > Dicrurus > Dicrurus megarhynchus. Next base: position 249,128 of record VXAD01010092.1, on the reverse strand, counting down.
GATATTACCCAAGGCAAATGCTGGTAATAACATTTTCCCCCAGGATTCCTGTTGATATTAGGTATATTATCTTACCCTAAATATTACAAGAACTTAATTTTCATAAATGAAGCAAGTACACAAATTTGCTGGAAGGCAATAGCAAGACATTAAAGCACCTTTGAAAAACTAACAGGTTTCCTACACAGTTTGCAAGTTCCAACGGTTTCCATAACTTCTTCGAAGAGCTTCCACAACTCCAACCATTCCAAAACTCGAAAGATTTTTTTTTTTAATATTGCCTAAGAAATGAGAACTGATGTGATCCTATTCACTCCAAAGAGAGTCCCAAAAGTGCCACATCCTATCCCAGGCCTTCCTCAAGTCTCCTAACTTCGCTGTGCTGTGGTTAAATATAATCAGATAGTGAGCTAAAAAAAGCTAAAGCTACCTTTAAGGATGGATTCTGTGGGAAATCTAATAACAAAACAAAGCATGGCCTGGAGAAGTTGATGTGAAAGGAATAAATCAGCAGTGGTTTGAGGTAGTTCTACACAGGCACTTGTACAGAACGCTACTTTTTTGTTAAAACATGGTAGTTTCAGGTGAGGGAACTGCCAAGCCAGGCAGTTTCTCCGTAAGAGCTCCAAGAAATTTGGAAATTCTGCAAGGAAGAAGCAGATCTTCCCTTCCAGCCTGCATAACCAAAGAAGCCAGGCACGGAGCTGTGCCAAGGAAGGAAATCACGACCAGCACCAGGGACACCATGACCTCACCCTCCTTTCTGCTCATGTTGAGCACATCTGAGGCAGCAGACAACCAAACCAAGGAATTATCCTTTAAGAAGGGACAAGGCATAACAATGAATGACTACACCTTCCATATAAATCAGCTGGAACAGTTCTTATTTTATATTCAGGAGCCTGTAAAAAAATGACAGTAACTTTTTGCTGTGTCAGAGGGCACTGCTGCTCCTGGAGCTGGGGTTCTGCACTTGTTTAGTAGGCCCAACACCAGGAAGGAGATTTGGATCAGAGAGCTCATTTTAACTTGAATTTTTGTTTAGAAAAAAACAGAGTAAGCAATTTCTAAGCCTAGTACTGAAGCACAGAGCACAACACCCATGTTACACATCATGTGCAAAGGAAACACACATATAGTGCCAATTTCCCCCGGGCAGACCCCAACCTGCTTTCACACCTCACTCACTAGTTCACTACTTCAGCTATTTGCAAATGGAACTTGGTAATACAAACTGTTGATTCTGATCCCTAAAAACCACTGAAGTCAGTGGAAGCCTTTTGAGCACACAGAACTTTTCCTGAGAGCTTTAAAACATATGAAACCTCTATAGAAGCACTAGAAAAGAAAACCCTTTCCCTCCATTTCCAATAAGTAGAGAAACAGCTATTGTAAAAATGGCTTAAATACTTAAATGTTCTGTGTTGGTGAGACTTGAAAGGCATCAGCTGGGATATGGTAATACAAGCACAGAAGAGAAATACACAGTTGCCAGGTAATTATTTATGATGCAATGTTTTATTATGCGATTTGAGGGGTATTAGTGCAACACAGAAGAGTGATTGCTGCTATTTTGCTGCAGGAAAGTTCATGTGACAATCACAGCTTTGTTTTTATTGTTTTCTGCTTATTAAAAAAAAAAAACCCTCTTTTCTTTTACACACACTTTTCAGCTGAAAATATGAAAACCAAAATGACACTTCCATTCTGAGATTAATGACTGCATATTTTTGAACAAACAATTCTGAATTTTAATCTGAATATCTCAATGCATTATTTATATTTACGCAATCATTTGAAAAATACTTCCTCACTCCTGTCCTAGAATTTTCCTAAAGCCAAGGAAAGCAATATTTCAGAAAATTACTTCGTACTTCTAATAAAGAGATATTTCCATATTAAAAACCCATGCAACAACTACAATTACAACAGAACAGGTTGTTTTAAGGAAGGATTTGTTATATTATAGGAAAAAAAATAATGAAAAAGTTGGCCTTAGAGCTAAATGAGCTAAAAGTTTTCTTTTAAGGATGACAGTGCAGCTTATTATAACAGTCTACAGTCATTTCTCTGGCATACAGAGGTGATGCTGAAGATCCAACAGTGAGAGGCACTGATCAGTTGGGCAAAGATGTGTTTACACTCTTAAACATCATCTACCAGTTCATAAAATACCTGTGTTTTTACTTCTCTCAGATCTATTTCTCCAAAATACTATGATCCTTTGGATCATTATTTCCACCACTTATGAAGGCTTTAAAATCAAGATGAGGCAGTTACCAACATACTTTTTTCCTTCCTTTGGAGCTCTAAGCAAAAACCATCATCTCCTGGAATCAAGGATACCTGGTTACACGAGTCAGTCACAGGATGATTTTAGCAATGATCATTACGAGATATAAATAGAGGCATTTATGTCTTTATTTCCCCTGACTAAAGATGAACACGGAGCTTGCACAGTCTGGTGGCAAAGGAGAAAAATTCACAGATACTGTGAAACAGAACTTTGATTTTAGAACTAGATTCTTCAAAATACTCCAAAAGAGCATATGCATTGTGATTACCTTGGGACCTGCTGTGCTACCTCAAAAACAGATGCTAAATTGAGAGCACTAATTACAGAATAAGTGCCCACTAAATCAGACCTGATGCTACAGCACAGTTGTTACTGACATTCCTGTTAGTTTAAAAGAGAAAAGTACATTCCTAGCAGGCAAATCATATTTTGTGCATCGTTTTCTGCCTCTGCATGGTTGAACTTAACACCTTAACACCATTCACAAGTAATAAAATCAGGCAGTGACATCCCCCTTCCTCCTTGGCTGGTTTACAGCCAGTTTCAGTCAGGTTCACATGGTGCCCCTTGTACAGTGCATTAGGAAAGGCTACTCTCAAATCATGATATAATTGAATAACAGCTCTCTGTCAGGTGGTGACAGCTCCCTCAAGCCTCACTTGAAGAGCCAGGAAAACATTATCTCAAATGTCAATGAGAATGAGGAAACAACAATAAAGAAAGGCAATGACTTGAAATTGTTTCTAAGAAAAGAAACAAGACATTCATAAAGACAGAGATTCTTAGAATATTGTGTTGGAAAACCTTTTCCTGTAGTCCACACACATGAACATTGTTTTTCCACTTTTTGTGCCCTAAACAAAGATACCATTTTCAGAACCACTAATCCCACAGACACTACGGCACAGTTTCTTCCTTTATAAATTGAGCCTAAGGATTTCCCACAACCACAGGTCAGACAGTAGCTGACAACATTTAATTAGCCAGTATGTACTGCAAATGGAAAACAGATTTACAGGGAAAGAAACCATCAGCTACCAAGTATTAGATGTGAAGTCATACTCATTTCAGCAGCAGCCAAAATCATATTTCTGTCCTTCCACTAAGCTGTCTTCTGGAAAGCAACATCTTCAAAGTACAGTTACACTGCAAAAATCCAACACACGCAGGAAAAACAATGATTAACACAGATCACACCTTTCCATCCCACAGATTCCCAAGCTGCTTTATAAAACCAGTCATACCACTTGAATGAAATGCATTTTCCTATCTAGAAACTGCACAGTGCAGAACAACAAAGGAGCAAAAGGAAGTTCTGGCAGAGGACATAAGGGCCCTGTGTTTACACAGCAGGACTGATTGGACTAAGAGGCTTGTAGCAAAAAAATATCCAAAAAAGACCATTCTCCCTTAATTTCTCTATAGAGCCTTTCATTATCACTGATAAGTTACTTTTTCTTGTGTGAACTTACTACTAAAGAAGGACTTCCAATACTTTTTTGAAACAGCTATTTTGCCAGGCCACCTTTGTCTGATGTCCTTGGCTACACCTGATCTCTCCCCATTTTTCTGCCAGGATCCAGATGGCCAGAGGGAGCATTTGTTAGGATTCAGTGACATTCTCAGTAGGCACAGCCCCCTGCAATCAGTCTCTGTGCTCCTCACAGCAGTCCTCTTCTCGGGCTGAACCTGCCAGTGCTGACACCAGGGGTCTTAGCAGACATCTGTTTCGATTAAGAGACCCAAATTCCTGCTGATTAATTACCTTTTTCTGTGAATAAACACGGAGTATCATGAGTTAATTGATGTACACGTTCAATTAATCTAACTGGTGTCGGGTGCACTACTCCACATCAGATGCAAGGAAAGAAATGCTTTGGCCCATCAGGACACAGCACACACATCCCAAACAGACTGGGGTTTATCTGAGCAGACACTGAGGTCAGCATTGGGGGCAGCAACTCTGCAAACCACAAAATTAAACAGTGCACAAACTAAATTTTTCCTATTACATATTCAAAAGCTTCTCTTCAAATGAAGTTGACTCAATCTTACAGCTTTGTGACTTCCCTGTGTTAGTTTTGAGAGTTAATGTAGTAGTGACAAAAAAAAAAAAAAAGCGCCGTTTATTCCTATGAATATTCATGACCTGAACTATTAAGGAAAGTTACTTTCAGTCTATTCTAGGTCTTCAGCCTACCCCGAGGAACTCCTGCCAGCATGTGAGTGGTGCAGCTGACTGGGGGAGGAATCCCAGGCAAGCACATCCCTGAGTGCACACATGGCTCAGTGAGTCACACAGGAGGCAGCCTGGAGCTCTCCTGCAGCTGCAGGGGCACCGCTCACTCGCTGCTCAGGCTTTCCTTCCACAGCATCTTCAGTACTATTGCCAAATAAATGGTACAAATTCCACTCGGAAAAGCATTCTGGACTATACTCATTCTATCCTCATCTGCACTGAAGGACATCATAAACTGTTTGGTCAAGAGCATCCATTCTGAGAAATAAAACCAGACTCTCTGTTAATGGCATTAAATCTACAGTGTCCCTCCAGAAAGATAATAAGTTAAAAATCTTTTTAGAGACTATCATGAGACACATAAGAAAATACCAGAAATACGTGGACTGAGAGTCCAGGGCCCCATGTCACTCACATGTAAGCAAAATAACAGCAATTTTTAAAACTGGTCTACTTCTTTTGTACAAACCTTAACTCAGGGCTGGAAGTTGTTTACAGCTAGGAGAGCTATGAATGTCAGAGCCAAGAAGTCTGTTTGCCAAATAAAAGCTGAATTTTAAACGCTAGAATGAACAGGAGAGCTTATGAAGTTTATAAGCAAATTTCAGAGGAGCACATCGACCATTGCCCTGGGATCATTAGGTTAGATTACAGGAGTGCAGGTCATTATTTCTACAAGGCTGATGGTGTGCCATCATTAGTGTCAAAAACACCAACAGAAACATTAACTCAATATTAATAGACAGAAAATGTGATCAATGAAGAAAAGGAACAAACCAGAACCTTCACTCTGGAATGCCATGGGTATCACATCCCTATAGTCACAAAGGCTGTCAGAGTGCAGCACAGCAGGGTTTTTACTGCAGTCTTGCAGGCTCTTTAATAACAGAGGTTGTTATTGCAGTGCTTTGCATGCTGGTTCTTGGCTACTTTTGTCTCCTGCTTCTGATCAATAAGTAATGGCTTAAAGAAGCCGTGTCTCCAGGACATTCACACGTATTTCTCTCAACATATTGCACAAGTCACAGTAGCCTATGATAAAATTGACTCACAATGTAATTTTCTGTCTACTAAATAGAAAACAGAGCCTCTTACAGCATTGTTGTCGATTCCACTGCTCATAGCAGGTTTTGAACCACCCTTCTGCAAATGAAATAGTATCAATATAAAGATGCTTAAAAGCATTAATATAATTGTGTTTCTCTAGTTAATTGGCAGCAGCAGAAAAAATTGTTCTTATAATTATCCACAGTCTGCTTTTAATGCCAATACTAGATACAAAATCTTGCAAAACAGCAGCTAGAATTCAAGCCAGTTCAAGTCAGTCTGTTGCTGTCACTGATCTTGGCATCTTCCAAACGACCATTTTTCAATGGTCTACCTTTCCAACACATCTGTACAGCAAATAAATCTTTCTGTACAGCTTTAATTGTGACTTCATGCCATACACCTGAAAGACTCCAAGGCCATTTAATGCCTCCTCGCATTGTGTCCTTCGTTCTTTAGTCTTCCCACTCTGTAAGGCAGAGGTCCATCTCTTCCACGAATATTTTTTCTTTCCACATTTCTCCAGCTACAATGAGCCCTTCCTTCTGCCTCCCTCCTGCTGGCTTCCCATTGCTGCCTCACCTCATCCTCCCAATTACACAGCTAACAGACCCTCTCTCCCAGAAACAGAGAACCTGCTGACAAAGCCTGAATCTCTCCTTATTCCCAATCACCCTAAATCCTCCTCCTTAAGAAAAGCTGCTATCCTTGAATGAGGTCCTGCCCTTATCTTCTATAGATATTTGTGCTCGATTTTAGCAGACTGAAGGACCTGACAGTCACTTGAGCAAGAAATGACAGAGATACAGGAGCATACCTGCTTCAAGGTCCTTTTCTATCAGCTCTGTTATCCCCTTATCTTTTACAGAGTCTGGGAGTGGACAAGTCACAGCACAGTTTCAAAGGGTAACGCACACAAAGGCCGAAGGTCCATTAATGATCTGTGTCCGTGCTCAGTGTGCCCACACTGCAGAAGGGCAAACAAACCCCAGCACTGCATCCAAAGGGGATGAACAAAGGACTGAAGGAATCATTATGGTGACACACAAACTTTCAGTTCCAACAAGGAAATCAGCAGGGTAAGAAACAAAAGCGCAGGTTACATTTCCAGTTTGAAGGAGAAAAGCACTTCCCCACCTACTGCACCCCAGGGAGCTCCCAAGTTTTCTCATACAGCCACATTGTACAACTTCCTCCCATCCATATCTTCTTTCTTTGGACCAAATCACAGACCCAACTTCATACCCAACTACCCCAAAGAGATTCTGAGTTCCTGGCACACCAACTGAATGGCATATTTGACAATTCCCACTGTGCTGGGGGCACATGGAAATGAGTTCTCTCCAGCACAGCCATCTGGGCTCCCCACTGCAAGTCCGTTACCACAGCAAAATAAGACATCCACTAAGTTCTGTTCATATTCACCAGGTCAACATTTCATGAACTGAAACTCAAATGAACCAAACTCAGGGAAGAACTGTTTTTATAAACAGGAAATTCTCGTATCTTCAATTACAAAACCAGGATTAGCCTCAATTAAGTCATATTTTGTGCTAAGCACACAATGCCTTTACACATCAAAAGCCTTTTCAGCAGTACAGAGAATGAGATCCCTGATTGGATGAAGGAGGAATTATTTAAAAAAAAAAACAAACCCAAACCTTAATCTTTAAAGAGCATTACTGCTTCCTAAATCCTAGTCTGGGCTAATAAATCCTTTTATCATTTGAAATATAATTTCTGTAAATACCTTATGAAAAGATATTTGAAAATATAAGAATATGCTTTTTATAGTTGTGCAAAACAATTCAACGCATCTGCTTATCCACTTAATCTTGTTAACTTCTAGCAAAAGAGAAGGAAAATTTGTACATCTGAAGAAAATACCTCATGAAAGGTCTTTTGATTTTTTTTCATATCCCCAAATTACCAAAGTGTTTGAAAGAACTGCACCTACTTATTTATAAAAAGGAATACATACAAAACCAGGCAATTCAGACAAAGTTCTTTTGCTAGAAATTAGCAGAATTCAGTAGCTATCAGCCATAATGTACAAATTCCTTATCCAGCAATGCTGGAAAGATAGCTACAGTCTCAAAAGTGACTTAACAGCACATCATTTTATCCAAGAGAATCCTTCACAGCTTTCTCCTTTCAGTGATGAAACAGTTTATTTGTATTTTTTCAGATCCTCTTGATCAAGAATCAATTTAATTTGAGGAGGAAAAAAAATTAGGTTTTGTTCTGCCCCAGGTACCATCATAATACACATTAATCATGTTCCTATTGCACAAGTAAATTAAATTTTTGTTTACTCTGTTGGATTTTCACAAATGCAATTAAAGGTAGGCTATTTGAACACAAAAAGTTATGATGGATTTCATAATGACATCTTAAGGAAAAATACATATTTATGCCTTTGTGTTTCCACAAGAAGAAACTTTATTTTGGAATCCATGCAGGCCCAAGATGCTAATTTTAAGATAGGTCTCCAAAGAGGCACCATTCTTTAGCCCTCAAAGGTTTTATACCAACAGTGGTGTCTGAAAGCTTTCTGTCCCCTGTATTGAGGGGTAATTCCAAAGAGTAATAAACTGCCAGGAGATATGTAAGTGAAGAGCACTAAGAAGCATAGATTATTCTGAATTGTGAAAAATTGCAGGAGAAAAGATCACTAAGAGGCTGAAAGAGTTCAAGGCTCTCTTGAATGACACAGGAACACATGAGCTCCCTCAGGAGCAGGATGGAGGCCACGGTGGGCCCCAGGAGAAGCGTCAGAAATCATCGTCTGTCCAAGCCCTCGTTCTTCCCCGGGGCCAAGCTGGGAAGCTTCTCCTAACAGTTCTTGAGGAAATACACAGTTACTGACAATCCACATGAAACCCATTTATTCTGACTGGAGAAGATGCTTTCAAGTTTCAATTCCTCTCCCCCTCTGTGACGGGGGAAGAGAGAGAGAGACGTAAGTTTTGCTAATGAAGGGACACATAGATGCCTTCTTTAACTGAGCAGATATGACATGTTTTTCCCAGGCAGCTAGGATAAAGAGGCCCAATATCCTTGAGTAAAGAAAAAAAATTTCTTTTGGAGTACATCTCTTAGATATACTGGGGCAGCTGTGAAGTCAAATTGAATTTGAGGAGAGAGGAATTTATGCTGCATCCTCATTATCATGGTGAGCTCCTTTAACGGCCTGGACAAGTTTAATGCCTGAGAGGGAGGCTACAAAATCCCACATCTCCTCATAACAACCGTCCCCCATGGAATTTGAGTTGTTCAGGCAGATTCTAAGGCCCCTTCAGAGAAAGTCACCTCAGCTCCTTCAAGTGTGCAGGAAGGCATTCAAACACTTGAAGAGCAAATTATATCCTTTCTTTCTTCAAAATTAATGTGAAGAATTTTAAAAGGCTTCCAAAATGGCTATCTGCTCCAAGCCTCATAGTACAACAGTGGGATAGAGCTGAAAAAGAGGAAAGAGCAGGCACAGAAGAAAACCAAAGCGCAGAAGAATGCAAATGAGTGCTCAGCTTTTATCCTAAGTGTGCAGGTAAGACTTAAGCAGCTAAAACAAAAGCAAGATATAAGTTCTATAGCCCATGGCACAGGGAAATAAGAATGGAGATAATGTAAGGAAGCCCCTAAGAACTTTATACAGAACCATCGGACTGTTAAATAAAGATGAAAATATAAAAATGTGTCAAGTGCACCAGATGAAACAACAGAAATCTTAAAATAACTTAAGAAAGACTGAAGTTGCCTACAGAGCACAGTAATCTCAGTCTCATACAGAAAGTTAGTAGATGAATTAGCCTTGAACAGGCTATCACTGTTTAAGGGCACCCATGATGGCTGGGAGCAGGTCAGGGAGTATTAGGACAAGTTCACTGGTAATAGAAAGGCTGGCTTGGAAGGCACTACACTCACTTTTTGATCTGTTCTTTTAAAGATGAACAATAATTGAAGGTAAGTCTGGAAATTCAGTAACACACCAGAAAGTCAGAAGGTCACAGAGGCAAGCATTAATACAAAAGACTAATTATGTAATAGAAGAAACACTGATGTATGTTCAGAACTATCACTGGTAATAAAAACAGATTCTTAATACAGAGTACCATGTAGGAAATGCTCCTCACACAACAACAGCTACAGAGCCCTCGGTTAATAAAATTTTAAATAAAATACAACGATATTATACATACCAAAGGAGATAATGCATTTACAGTCAGGTGATAAAAGTGTAAATACAAGGCTTCAAATGCAATTAGGACAACAGCATTCTATTATTCTTTGCAAAAAGCATTACTTTCTGTGGGCTAGGGCTTGTTTCTAGCTTTTTTTTTTTCTTCAAGTATAACAACAAAAAAAAATCCATATTGGATACTTGCCCCTCCTCCATCCCCTCCACACAAAACTTCAAACTGAAAGAGGCACTTCTTTGTTTCACCATGAAAACACAGTAAGAAAAATGCTTCTTTCACATGCACATAAACAAAACAGATGAAGTTATTTAAAAGCCTCTTCTAGATCAAATAAATGAGTGAAAATTCCTATTTGGAGTGAAAGCTTCTCAGATTTGATTGAAATACCGCTCAGGACATGAGGCATGCAGTGATTTAGGTGACATCCCCACCCAAGGGGTTCCTCTGATCTACACTTATCCTCTGAGCAGCTGTGCACACAGAGCCAGTGCTAAGAATAAAGAGATTGCCACACTTCACTCTGCTCTCGCTTTGGCTACCAAAACATCTCCCATTGACAGACCATTTGTTCTTGAAAGTGTATTTTGGAATTCCTAGAAGAACACTTCTGGGTAAATAAAAAAAAAAACCCAAACCCACCCTAGGATAAGAACCTTAACTACTTTAAATTTAATAAAGCTAACATTAAAAATTAAGTGCTTTGTTTACACACAGATGGCAAGAGAGATCATATACCCAGTAGAATTTTCTGATTTAAAAAGGAAAGGCAAGAGAGAGAAAAATTAAAAGAATCTATCTTGAGGACACAACGTATGGGCAAGCCAGCTAAAGAAAGTCACCCGAAGGAAAGCTTGTACAATTTCAACAGAAGACAGAAGTTAAAATCCTGTAATTTTGAAGCTGGATCACTTAAAATACCTAAAGCACAAACATTATGAGAAAGGATAAAAGGGAAAAATGGAAACAAGTGTTTCCTGGGAGATGAAATCATGCTCCATAACAAAGAATCAGCATAAAGCTCTCATGCAGCCAAGGAAACAATTCTGCCCAGCCCTCATGCCACTATGATTCATTCCCATTCAGCATCCCAAGAATTTCCAAGGAGCACAAGGCTCTTTCAGTAGAGCCAAATATTCCCCCAACTTTATTTCCACTGGAGTTAACAACCACTGATCTGAGCAGTAGGACAGCAACGACCAAATTCTGAAAATCCTAGTCCTGGCTGGGGAGAAAGCAAAGGGACATAACCTTTACCAAAGTTCTTACTGAATTCTCTCCACTCTTTAAAACCCACCCAGCCCCACCTGTGCCCTGCAGAAGCTGCAGTTATCTACTCCAGAGACATGGAGTCCCTGCAGCAGAGGGACAGGGGACAGCCTTGTCCTGCCTGTATGTCTTGAAAAAAACACTTCAACCACAGACCCACTGAGGTAGTTTTGAAGCTTTATTCATGAGAGTTTGAAAGCCAGTTGAGACATGGCTGCTCCTCCACTCAAATCACTATCCTTACTAAAACACAATAAAAAGACTGGCAAATGTTCAGCCAATAATCAAGAGAACAATTGACATTTCAATTGGAATAACTGATACATAAAATGATGTTGATTTACCTTCTGAAGGAGAAATAGCACAAAACAGTAAAAGAATGCTAAGGGATTATCCATCAAGCTGAAAGGAAGGCTTAGGCATGTTGTAAGCAATAGATGTATCAAAAAACTTTCATAGAGTAAAAGAGAATATTTGCACAAAACAAATAATACTGACCTGGACATAAGCATCTCAAATGGATAAAATCACTTCCACATAAGTAAAAAATGCATGACTTCTGTTTTAGTGGGAGAAAGGTGCACATACTACCTATGTACTACTCCGGGCTGGAAAGATTCTGCTCTAGTTACACAGCTAAAAATGACATTTCCTGTGAACAGCCACAAGACAACTGCAAGCTCTGGTCCTTGGGTCGTTGAGATCTCATTCAGCCTCTGTTGTTTGCATAAACACATAACTCACTCATTTTGGGATGAAGACAGGAAGTGTTTAATCCAGCTATGAGCAAGACAGCAGGCACAATTCTCAGGAGTTGTAAAAAAATAAGATGTGTACACTGAATTACACTTCCCTACGGTTAAAAGTTTTAGCAGAGGCAAATACAGTTGCACACATGTATGTGTGAGATTTCACTGCAGAAACAAGTTTAAAACAATGGGGAAAAACTAAGCACAGTTTCAGAACAAAACAGCACCAACCTAAATGAGCCCTCAAGTTCAGTGAAACCTGGCATGCTCAGGAAAGCAGTTCTTTGCCAAAAACCCTAAAATTCTAGTCCACCTTTTTACCAGTACTTAAGTTTTTTTTTTTAACTTAGTATTTCAATTTTATATGGTATGTATTGCAAATTATGGACAAAAAGAGGTAAAAGAAAATAAGGAATGCCATTTAGAGGAGTGGCTGTGAAAAGGTTGGCAGATGCACAGTGTAAGCCAGGAAAAGACACCAGAAATACCTGACACTGCCTTGAAGACATTAGCAGCTGACAGAGTGCCGCCCGTGAGAGAATGAAGCAACTTTACAAATAAAAGTGTAATAATAATAAAATAAAGGGGGTTTGGGATTAGTGGGAAGAAATTCAAATAACTGAGCACCACACCCACCCATTTATAACTTCCCCATGAGCTGTAGGAAAAAAACCCCACAAGATTTCTCCACTTGTGCTTTACTGTCAATTTAGGTGCCTCAGGTCTGTAGCAATGCCACAGTTGTTAACAGGGAGACACAGGGAACAGGAGGAACAACAGCAGACTGGAAAATGCAGGAGTGGCCTCTCAAAGGGAATCATGATTTCCTTCTGTGATTGAAAAGACAGCAAGGTTCAGACAATTGTTTAGGTTGGAAAAAGGATCACTGAGTCCAACTGTTGCCCCAGCACTGCCAACCCACCACTAACTCATGTCCCCCAGTGCCACATCTGCATGGCTTTTAAACCCCCCCAGGGCTGGGGACTCCACCACTGCCCTGGGCAGACTGTTCCAGTGGTTGGCAACCCTTTCAGTGAGGAAATTGCTCCTAACAGCCACTCTAAACCTCCCTTGGCTCAACCTGAAGCCATTTTCTTTTGTCCTAATGTGATGGACAATTTGTGCAAAACCATTAACTATTCTGAGAAAGGGCTTTCAATGACCTTGCTTTTCATATCCAGCATCGTTTTTGTCCAAGCTGCATCAGATGTGTAGACCTTTCTTTCTTTTTTCACCCAGGGAATAAAATAAATTTTAGTTGAGAACTGTAAACAAAATATTAATCTTCAAAAATATTTATGAAGAATTCAACAGCTGTATGCCCTTTATAAGCCACCTAGAGAATACTTCGCATCACTTTTTATTTTTTTGATTCCAAAAGAAATTAAAAAAAAATAATTGCTGTATAGCACCTTGGAAGGTATTCTGCAATATAAATCTCCCATGTGCAGTGTATTAGTTATTCAGATAGACCTTACAGGAAGGTGATATGAAAACATGTCCTCAAATAGCACATGAATAAACCAAAATCAGTGTGTAACCACCACAGCCGGGGGTGAGCTCAGTGTAGGGCTGCAGCTGCTATCACTGCAATGATTCCAGCTCAGGTGGAAATTCCCAACCTCACTTCAGAACAGGCACCTGCAGCTTGATGGAACAACTTCCCAGCAGGCACCCAGCGCTGCCTGAGCTGCCCTGCAGAATTCCAAGAGGCCTCACGGAGCTGCAAACAGGGTAATGGATCCCAGGGATAGTGGCAGCAGGACAGGAGAGATTCTCAACACACCAGAGACAAAGTCCTGTCCCTAAAAACACCCAAACCAGATTTCAGATTCTAAACACAGTCCAAGCACTGAGATGTCATCTCAGCTACAAAGATGGATTTAAGGGTTCAATCCTGGCTTAGGCAGTTATCCCTGCTGAGGCTGGAGCTGCCCCAGAGCTTACAGACACTGCCCACATCCTGCACGAGCTGCAGCAACAACAGTGACAGCAACAAGAGCACAGAGACACCTGAGGCAGCACAGCTGCAGGGGCACTAAGCCAGATGCTGCTGCAGAAAACAGCATCTTCCCAACCCACAGCAGCTGCTCCTGGGCCTCTCACAAGCCTGGGAGGGCAGCTGACTTGTCCAGCTTGTGCTATGCTTAGAAGAAATGTCAAAGAGCCAAAAGAAAAAGAAGATAAACCTACTTGAAGTCAATTTTCCCCATCGTCTGTTCATTTACCTCTCACTAGAAACAGATCTGGTTTCAGATGTTTCTTTCTCAGCTGGTTTACAACTCAGATAACTTGTTTTCTTAAGCCTTACTAAGACTGAGATAAATACAGGACTTCAGGTCCCTTGCTTTGCATTGACAGAACATGATAACATACATTATCTGCATCCCCAGATAAGTATTAAAGTTAAGATCCCCTGAATTAAGGGAACACCAGCTTGTACTCTTTAATATTAATAAAGTTAATTAGGCAGAAAAAAGACTATCTTAGAGCACATTAAAAAAAAAGGCTTTGCTGGCATATTTTCTCTGAAAATCCAAGCTAACATTTCTCATTCTGTGTGAAAAGCTTCTTTTCATGTGTATATTCAGGGACTTTAGCAGCAGAATATTGCAAATGTGGTAAAGACAGTGATAAATTTGCAAGGACAAGCCAAGAGCAATCTAATTGTGTTGTTTCAACCAAAGCCAGCTCAATGACTAAGCTCTCTAAAGACATGGAATATAAAGCCTTTTTTTACTTAACGACTGCAATTCAATTTCTGCCACTGTTGGTCCCCTGAAGAAATCCCAAACGATGCAGGACTTCCCATTCTGGAGACACTGAATAACGGGGTATGAGTCTTACCTCCCTCACACAAAAATTACAACAGTAGTGAATGAAGATCTTTCAAAATGTGGCGAAGGAAACAAAAGGATTTGTTATTTCTGGTTGTTTGGGTTCAGATTTCCGTGCAGTCAGTGTTCTGCATCCAAACATCACAGGTGAAAAGGTCCTGAATCAGAGCAGACCTAGTGCTCAGGAGATGTTCTCTTCCCAGCTCCCACAGGAACCACCTCGGCTTACAGGTGGATTTATGGGCTAAGAGGACTAAAAGTGTCTATTGCATGTAATCTTTATTACTTGATACATTTCAACAGTAAGGAGGTTGCTTCACGATGGGACAACTTAATCTCAACTGTTAATTAACCATTCATTAGAATCACTATGCAAATCCAATAATACATTACACAGTGTTGGGGTTTTTCCAAACCTATCCATGTTCACAGTTCAAAATACCATTAATTAGCAAGTACATCATATTATTTAAATAGGGTTGGGGAATGTGCAAAGTAATTTTTCCTGAATACATTCTCCCAGCTTTTTTGCCTCAAGAAATCTATCAAGTGTTAATTGCTGAGTTTTGTGTATACAAGACTGCTCAGGAACACTGAACATGCTCTGAGAATTTCATCAGTCTGTGCAACCCTCTTTAGTTCTTTTACAACCCTGCAAACATATTTTATAATTTTTCCAAAATATCTTTTTCTTATTAATTCCACAATGCAATGAAATATGACATTACAGAAAACACACAAATTATTGCTCTCTTACACAAGAATTTTCAAAACTGCGCCTTTACTTTTCTGTCCTCATAAATGAGAGTTCATTTTTTGTGTCTCCTGTTCATGTTTTATCCCTGCTTTAAAAGTGGCTTATTCACCAAAGGACCTCTTTCCAACTTCAGTGATATTAAAGAAAAAAAAAAAGTACCAGATATTTTTAGTGTAGAGGATCTCTCATCTACTACTAAAATTCTGTCCCATCTCAGATTTCCTTACAAAATACCTGCTTTTCCAGGAGAATAAAAAGCTTTTCAGAACCACTTACAGACTAAGCCAGAAAGGGTATTTCCCAAAACAGAAGGGATTCAACAACCTGACCCAAATTTGCACATGACAAGTTTGCAGCTGTGAAAATAGACTACAAGTCTCATAATTAACCTCATTTGTCAAAACTCTAGTTTCAGGTTTTATCTAAAACATTTTTCAGAATTATATACACACAGAGCTCACACAATGAGTTCCTACTGTTTGTTCCTGCATCTCATGCTCCAGTCCTCCATCCAAACACCTGGCAGCCAGATAGTATTTATTTTTCATGCCTAGTCCACAGTAATATTGATTATGAAATAATGCACTTCATTTATGTTTACTCCTAATTCTACAACAGAGCAAACAAAGAGAAGTAAAGCCCATATCTAACAAAGCTTTGTTCACCACTGGTTATTGCTATTTGAAAACAAGTATGATATGTTGATGATATCTTGTGCTAGTATTAACTAAACAGTCTTAAATGACTTTATTTGAAGGTAAACAGCCTCCAGGAAAAAATTGCTCCTAATTCTTCCGTGACAATCCAGCAAGGTTCATAATAGTGCTGCTCCCAAACATACTGGTAGGTGGCAAAATAGTTTAGTAGCATGTAGTGATGCATTTATGGTCCCATGAGTTCACTGGTGTTGTGAATTACCTCTGGCCTTTGCACGTGTGCAGATCACAGATGGCCCCTGCATAGCTCAGGGAAGAAATCACAGCCCTTCTCTCCAATAATATAATTTCTCTAAGATTTTATTTTCTTTCTGCATGATGCACAGACATTTCTGGGCTGGAAGTACAAACTGATCACTGCTTTATTTATGTCCCTGGCCACTCCTTCATGAAGTCAGTTTGACTGCACACATCCTTCCCATGCCACAGCAGCAGGTCTGTGTGTATAGCACGTCCTTGTTCCAAACCCTGGCATCAACAGCAACGCCCACCACAACAGCAAAGTCGGTCACAGCAAAAAAAAAAAACCAAAAAACTTTCTTCATCTGAAAGGCACTTCAGAGGAGGAGTCCATTAAGTAAATCATTTGGGCAAGTTTTCATGTGCAAAAACCCCCAAACTCTAAAACTCTATTGACTTCAATAGTTCAAACACATGAAGAAGAGCCCCAGTTTTCCCGTGGTAAACAAATCTGCTGGTGGTGGCGGCTTGGACTCCTTACCCCAACAGCTTTTCATATTCCTGGGAATTATTCCCTCTTCCATAATTCATACATCAATAGGTAAGCTGCCATGCTCTATTTGGAAAATAAGGACCAACAGTTGTTCTTTTAGATTGTTCGCTGACAGAACACAAAGCCAGGCTGTTCTTAAAAAAATTCCCACACAATATCAGTCCCTCCTCGCTCATGCTGGAATGAAAAATTTGCCCAAATTATTTAACTAAGAAAGCCTTAATATTTAGCATCTTTTAGCAAGAAAAAACTACTTCATTAACAGAAGTGGTACCACCATATTGGTGATGTGCCAAACACAAGGAATTGAGGGAGAGGCATGAGACAACAACATGAAAAATCCAGGTATGCACAGAATCAATTTCCTCTAACTCAAAAAGTTACTGTAACACAAGGGTGACTGAAAATAATACACTTTGAAAGTTTCACTAAGATTTTTCCCCTCTCCTCCTTGTCAATACTAACTAAAAGGTCCACTGAAAACTTTGTTCAAGTTCTGCAGAAGCGATGTCCCTCCAGCAAAGGATGTAACTGACAGCAGCCCTTGCTACTGCAGCCAGTGTCTGCACACATGCACAAACCACATCTGCATCAGCTGATGGTTACTGACTCACCTCGGGAGAGTAAGATCTCACTACAAACAGAAGTACAGTATTAGGTCTTCAAAATGGTTATCAGTACTCACTGTGCTCTTCTACGTAAAATTCTAACTATTTTTAAGCTACCTAGGAATTTCTATATGGCAGATACTTGGAATTTGATTCTGTGTTTAAAGCAGAGGAATCCAGACTATATCAGAAAAATCTTTTTTTTTTTTCCCTTAAGTTCTCTCTCCCTTTAAATTTTCTTATTTTAACCCTGACTGCAGTAGCACTCTCTCATGGCAGTGCTTCAGAATAACTGCGCCCTTCCTTAATGACATAGCTTCATAAAAACAAAGAAAAAACCCAGTACAACACCCCCAGTTAGCTGAGATGGGGATGACCTGTCTGGCCATGTAAGTGGCACCTGCCTGCTCCCACGAGCCAGGGGTTCCTTACTCAGCTGACCAGCTCACTGCCTCTGCACAGAGCTCTACTTGAGGTGTTGGCCATCAAAAAATTATTCTCCTCAGCAGCCTCACATAACCCTAAAGCAGAGTGCAGGGACAGGATATGGGATCTAGTACCCATCAATCACTATTCCTCTACATGCAACCAGGACTCCTAGCAAAATATAGAGAAATAACTTTCATAGCCTGACTTGAACCAGCTTCACTCCTTCCTTCCCCATCATAAGGAGCTAAGTGGTCCTTGAATGCGGATTATATCACAGCTTATCCCCTAAAAGCATTATTAGGGTTTTTTAGCAAAGTAATAGAACACTAACATTGAAGGTGCAGCAGCAGACGTGAATTTAATTCTCTAATGCAGTTCAATCCCAACATTATAGACAATTACAAATGCACTTACTAAAGCTACCCCCTTAAAATATGACACACACACCCAGCCAAATAGTGCAGCATCCACTAGGAGCTAAAGATATAAATCTTGCAAATTTCTTTACCTTTCATGCAGTGTCATCCCTCAGCTGAAACCCCTACCAACTGTGTTACCTGGATGTTATTTCTCTGCTGATCCCTTTGCTGCTGTGGCAGGTTTGAGACTGTACCTAAAAATCAGTGGCAAACACAGCCATAACTTTGTGTATTAGCAACAGAGCTACAGAACTTTGTTATTCACCAGTTCTTCATTTGATTCTCAGACTAGTGAATACCTTTCTATCCATCACAGTTTCAGGTTGTTGCTAGTTCAATCACAGTGCAACTAAATTATTAGGAAACAGGATGCAGGAACTGACAGCCACTACCAAAAACTCTCAGGTTTGGTTTTGAGAGATTCTAGATGACATTTTCAGCAAGAGATCGCAGAAATCACAGCTGGAACAGAGCAACTGCATCATTACATTGTGAGCACAAGTAAAACAAGGAATATCAAAAGCAAACAAATACGTCTTAAATCACATAATTGCAAAACTAACTAATCAAAAATTACTTTAAAAACAGCACTTAGGGCAAATGCTTCATTCCTTTCTCAGCGATTTTCTAATCTGCCAGAAGGTGCGAGCAATGAAATCTATTTTCAGAGAGCCCTTACATACCCAATATAACCCCTCATTCCATTTCAGATAGGGAAACTCTCAATACACTGCATTTCTGAACCATCCTATCTGATAACATAAATCCCTTATTACAGTCCACAGACAGGCTGAAGTAGCTCTCTTCTCACTGAAATATGAAAACAGGCAGAGAACACACAGCAGACTGGACCCAAACCAGATCCAAAGAGCATATTACACTGCTTTTCAAGCAAGACAGCAGCCACAGAAGGGTGGGATTTTTCTACAGAAAACTGACTGACCAGCTTGGCATTGAAATCTCAGTTCATCACGTTTTGACAAAAGACGAGAACCTCTCAGCTATAGGAAGGGAAATTAAAAAAAAAAAAAAATCAATTTTCTAAACATCCCAAGCAACAAGACACCTCAGAAAGCCATAAAAGTAACTATGATGGGGACCTACAAATTGACTGACATAGATTCCATCTCCTGAAAAACTGAATTTGAGGAATTTTTTGGAGGACAAATTATCACATGAAAATGGGAAACACATAGGTTTGGTTTTTTTTACAACTGAAAGAATGGGTATTTCATATTTCACATCAACATTCAGAAATAATCACAAAAGAAGTCAAACTATTGTGGACACCTGGAATCATTTCTACAGCAAGCTATTACATTTCAAATGCACACAGTCACTGAGAAGAGATAAAATGGGGAGAAAAAAAATAATTACATAACTATGTGAAAGAGTAGAAAAAGAAAAATTGGAAAGTCATCAAACAGCATCACTACAGTAATCTTCCCCATGAAGAGGAACTCACACCTCTGGTGTTGGTATTTAATCACCAATCAAAAAATTAAACCCTGGGGGGGGTGGGCAAGAAAAAAGAATAAAAAAGGTAGAGTTTGTATCTGTATCCTTCGTATCTATCCCAAAACGTGCTTCAAGAGAATATTTCTGTCCAGTTACATCAGGAGCTCCACCGTGCACACAGAGCTCACACTGAGGAATTCTGAAAGGAACCTGTCCCCTGTTCACTTCTGCAGTAACCGAATGAATGAGGTGCTTCCTTTGCATCTGTGGATGTTGTGAGAAATTAGAACAAGTCTGATTGCTGCAGCATAACTGGATTGCAGCAGTTGGCAGAGTAATAAAAACCTCCTAATTACATGATCAAACTATATCACAGGCAAAGAAATGCCTGTCCATTAAAGCCTTGCCAACTTCCTCTCTTAGTCATTTCACGTGTCCCACTCAGACTCCTTTTTCATTCTGCTGACTGTTAAAACAAATGCTCATTTTTGGTTACAAATCTTTCCATCAGTTATCTGAGGGTACTCTACTTGATTACAGTCTCAAAGGATATTAAAAATATCCATTTTATACAAGGCAGCACCAGAAAAAACTTATTTTTCAGGTTACCTAATGAACTTGAGAGATGTTGTTCTTGAGGAAAGCATAACTTGACTGAACAGCATCAAAATAAAATCCGGCCAAATTGAATCTCCAATTGCTCTTAAAAAGACTCAAAGCTGCACTTCAGAAACAGCAGATATCTTTATGAAGGTAATTAAAATTGATTTGGCAAATGCCAGAACACCATTTGAAAGTGTGAACTGACTGTGTTCCGTTTATTAGTCTCTCTAACCTCACCAACCATTTAGGTCTCTTTCCATATCTAAATTAGAATTCAAGTGCAAGACATTCACTTTTCATTAATGCCTCATGCTCTCCTAGCAGAAAAAGAAAGCTAAAGTAACAGAATGCTAAGACTGTACCATTCTAGAACAGAAAAAATAGCTATTAATAAAAACTTCAGACAGTTCAAAATATGGTAAATATATGACTGATAACAAGTTTTACCAATTGCTGAATTCATTTTACTCAAGGATTTAATTTCAGAACTTTTTCCTCTTTTTTATTTTTATTCTCATGGTACAGAGTTCTCATAGTTACTGTCATTTCAGAGGGGAACATAGCCTTGAGGACATCAACTTCATAATGTCAGGTGCTGGTGTCAGCCCATGTGTTATGACAATAAAAACAAATTCCATAATTCCACTGTTTGTTTGCAGGAAACATCCAAACCCAACTCCACAATTCAAACATGATGCCCTGCATTGGGGCTGATTAAAGTACCTGATTAAAATAAAACTGATTAAAACTTTGAAAACTAGGAAAAAAAGTGGGAAGTGTCCCATTCAAAGCAGATGTAGGGACACACTGTCACACTGTACTTATGTTCTAGACTCTGTTATTGTGCCTGTAAGTTATATCTGGATGCAGTTTTGTTTTAAGGTAACTCTCACTAAACTCAAATTTAGTCTTTTAGGCTCTTTTTCATCATGAGTTCTTGGGAAGGCCTAAACCTCAAAAACCAGTCTTCATTCATTGGTCTGAGTCCCTTTTTTATCTCTCTCTGAACTGCTGCATGTTCCTGGGGGAGGCATTATCCCTTAATTACTCAGTGTCAAGAGATGCAACCCACACACTGCTGGAATTGCCACTGACTGGCATCACGGGGGAGTTTCTCACTGTTTGCAGCTGATCCTGGCAAGCCTCAGCTGGACCTGTCTATGGTATAACTGAGCAGTCCAAAAGTTCCTAGAAATACTGATCCTCTCACACCCAGGACTGTAAGGCCAGGGCAGAGCTGTGTGACAGCAAGGCTCCTGTTATTTTTATTTCTTCTTTTTATTTCTGTTATTATTATATACTGCATTAGCCCCCAACTTGTCAAAAATGTTTCCAAAGACAGGGAGACACCTCAGGTATTAAAATAATGATGAAAGTCTGAAATTTACACCAGCAAAATGACCTTTAACAAAGAATTCAGGGAGCCATTTGTGAACAGGGGTTTCAGTGTCTAGCAACCAACATATATATAACGGTGAATTATAATAAATCCTTTATAGTTTTCCACAGCACTCTGGCAGGAATAGCAAATAAGCATAGTTAATATGCAGGTTTATGATACATTTCAAAAGAATTCCTAATGAGCCTACACTCAACATGAACTAAACTCCTTAGGCAGAGATAACCTTATGAAAAGGCTTTTCTTCTGCCATCATATAATAAATAATACAGCTTGTAGTGAGCATTTATCTTTCACCTCTGTTAAATCTTTGATTATGAAAAAAGCATTAACACTTAGAAGTTAAGATCTTGTACTGAAGCAAAAGACAAAGAACATATACAAAAAAATCTTTCAAGAAAGACAGTCTAGACTGATTTGTTTCAAAATCCATCAAATTAGAAACAAATATTAATTAGAAACTTAGAAAACTTTTCATTTGGAGAATAAATGAGGGTCTGCAACTGAACAT
This sequence comes from Dicrurus megarhynchus, assembly GCA_013399195.1. Taxonomy (NCBI): domain Eukaryota; kingdom Metazoa; phylum Chordata; class Aves; order Passeriformes; family Dicruridae; genus Dicrurus; species Dicrurus megarhynchus. The sequence goes on along the minus strand of VXAD01010092.1, from coordinate 226,862 downwards.
CGGTGGATTCTTTTAAATAAAGCATTTTTCCCCTCAGAAATGCAGATCTTGCACTCAGAATTAACAAACATAAGCCACGTGTTTTCTTATAGACCAAAAAGTGAGAAAGGATTTGTCACAGTTTCAGTGACTGTACACTCTTTGCAACCTTCTTTGTCCTCCTCTCCCCATCAATCCCTAGCACTGTAAGATATGACACCACTTCTTTCTGAAACACACAACTGGCTTCAGCTATCTGAGCAGAAGGAAGGGCTCATTCCTGCTTTAGGAAGTGAAGCAGAAGGTCCATAATCTTTCCAATACTATATATACAGGAGGAAAAAAATCTAATTCAATTTAACTTCAAGTTTTGACCCCATCTCCCACCTCATGCCTACCTTAAGTTGACCAAATCGAAATAGAACTGTGAACCTCTCCAGATCAGTAAAATAAATCAGGGCAGGGCTACCCAGCAGTCTCTCCTCCTCTAGGCAAGTTCTCCTTGTAGTCCAGTGTCTATCACAACAGATCTGGCTCTCTGAAGATCCAATATTCCACAAGTGCCATCACACTTTCAGCTGGCCCTTGTCTGTTCCAGGTTTTAAAAGAATCAGTATTATCACGCAGTGCCCAGAACTTAAAAAGACTATTACAATAACCCTGCTCCCTCGTAGGATCAACCGTTTCAGGTGTCAACTAGTACTGAAATCAAACGCTTGAGAAATGAAAGAAAGTTCTTCAGATGACTTCAGATTCGAGTTTCAATTCCCACATACCTGTAATTGAAATCCAAACACCAGTAATCGAAATCCAAACATCATTTAGGCGTATTTAGGAGTGAGAGACCCTGTGCAAATTCAAAAAGATAGTCACTGGTACCAGTGCTGCTTCACACTACTCAGTTCTTTGGAATCTCTTCCTCTTCAGGCCACTTTTCAACATTGAATGGGTCACATTCCTCCACCAATATTTTTCAGAACAGCATGTACAAATGTATTAAATTGTTATTTCTTAGTCCTTGGAGATACAACTCTTTATTGAAGTTTAACTCCAGCAACTTAGTGGTGACAATTCTAACTGAAAGAAATGTTCTCCTAAAAAAATACTCAGTACAGAGATTAGAGATGGCCTCCCCAGCCTGGCTAGGGAACCGTTCACGAAACCGAGGGGCACCCAGTGCGTGACTGAACAGCCAACCCCTTGATAAACGAGCACCTTGCAGCAAAGGAGCTGAAGGGTCAGTTCTGCTAATACCATTCCCATCTTAATGAGGATCATAAAAACTATTCTAAATCAAAGACTGAATTCAATTTTATACAGTTCATCCTGGTAACATTAAGACACTTAATAGTTGTGCTTTTTCCCTTGAGTCAAGAAAGCAGTTTTTTTCTACTGCATCACCCAGTAAAAACAGAAGAGAGTGGATAAAACAAGAGCTGTGGTGCAACTATCAGTGATGCTGTACAAGTATCAGAACTACAAGTTTTGTCCTAGCATGGGGGTTTAATGGTGACAGTGGCTGTAAGGACAGCAACTTCCAAAAAGCTCATTTTCCCTCCAGCAACTTACACAACGATATTTATGCTTCTTCCTTAAGGAACCACAAAACCAGAAAAGAAAGCTATAGAACACCTGGACCATCTGCACAAAAATTAACTCGACCTCCTCTGAAATCAAAGTTTGCAGAGTTCATCATTTGTTTGCCATCAGCTGGTTACAGCCCCTTCCCAACTCGCAGTGGTGTGACAGGAAATAATAGGTCAGATATACCCAAACTACCAGCACTGATATATCCTGTGTTCAGCCCCTTGTAGAAAATGTCATCAGAGTCTTAAGAACATTCTTAAGTTAAAAGAATTAATTTTAAAAGAATTTAAGTTCTAAAATTTTAATCCAAATTACAGAAATAATTTCCACTGGTATCTTTTCAGCAAGAGCCCATGACTCTGCCGCAATGACTGAAATCTGTCACAAAAGCCACAAGCACTCTGGAGGCTCATTTCAGTCTCCTGTTCTGCTGAGTAATTACAACAGTCAAGATCTGTAAATTATACTCTTAACACTTAAAACTGTTGATGGAATACAGAAAATAAAACAGCAAAAAAATGGTATGGCCTGCTTGTAAATAGACTGGGAGGTCAGAACAGTGGTGTTGGCCCACAAGTTCTTCTGCTGGAGTCATCTCCAACACTCACTCCAGTCTTGGAACAGGTTCCTTCTGCCCCTTCTTCACAGGGAACGCTGCAGTCTCTCATACCTGAAGTTATTTATTCAGCTCAAAGCTGCAGTCACAAATTCCTTCATGTGGCTCTAAAGGTCAAAACCATGCCTCTCCAATTTAGGTCACTCTTGCTGCTCTTATATTGCAAATCAAGGTCAAAAAACTTAAGTTTCCTCTCATGAAAGAATGAGAAACAGTTAATTTCACTGCTGACAGCAGTACCAGATGTAGCACAAATAGCAAACAGCAGCACTTTACAAAATGTGACATTCAATTCTCTTCCCAAAGATCATTTCTGGTGGTAAATAAATATTCTGTATCAAGTAATCTTCTTAGGCCACCACAGCTGAAATAAACTGAAATTTTTCTCATTTAAAGAAAATATTTACCAACATTATATGAAAATATTTCCACATTGTAATTCACATGTTCTCACGCAATCTTTTACCTAGAGCACTTCAATTTGTTAGCTCTTGATTATAAATTGTAAACAAGCAGTGCATGTGAACTAAGTTCTCCTTCCCTCTCAGAAAAAAATCAATCTGAATAATTAATTACCAAAAACCTACACAGTTGTTTCTGCAGCAGTCACACACTGGGCAATTTCAAAATTTTTCAAACTCACTATTTTATAATCAAGACTTAAGCCAGGATCCAACTCCACTTGCTTTAGCTGTCAAAAAGAATAATTTGTTCCATCTTCTCTAGATGAGCCTTCCTCTCTTTATAAATATTGATTAGAGAAATAGCTTAAAGACAATTTCTAGACAGCTCAAGTTCATAAAATGGGTTCCTGCTACAGTGTGCTGCCTAGGACTGCATGCCACATGCAGTTTTGGCTGCAAAAAGCTAAGCAGGCAAGGCAATAATTCCAGAATCTGCAATAAAAGCCAGCAGAAAGGCAGGAGAGCAACACTGAATATAACACTGAAGTTCTCAGCTGGACAGACCTCCTCACTTCAGAAATCCTGGATTCCATGGGCAAATCCAACAAGCATCCAGCACCCAGCCTAGCAGGCAGTGCCTGTTTGAGCCTGCAGGACCAGACCCATCGAACACCAGTGTATCAGCACATTCACTGCTGCACTGCCAGGCCTGCACTTCAGGCTCAAGCACAAAGAGTTGAACCTTTCAAATTAGATTAGCACATATTCAACTCCATCCTCAGAAGAAAGGAATTCAAATAATCATTGACCTTTTACCAGGACACTGTTTCGCCATGGAGGAATTTAACTACTGAGAAAAGCACTCATTCGGTCCTGTAGCACTACATGCAGAGGAATATGCTGCATTAAGCATTGGAAAGTAATAACAGATTTTACATACAAATTGGGAGCTAAGAGTTACAGTTACCCTTCTCCTCTGTTATAACCCTTTTTCATTGCAAGAGCTGATTTCTTCTTCATGTAAAATTAGTTACTTCCACTAATGAATTGGTTAAACAGCTCTCTACCCTATTTAAACTTATTTACTCATGATACACTGGACCAATAAAGAATAATCCTTCAGCAAGGAAAACATTCATTCTGTATAAATGCCTATGCCATCCTTTTCACAAGCACAGCTGTGTATGACCACGCACAGCATGTGTACATGCAAGATACACAAGTGCTAAAGAATTGTGTTCAAATCCACCCCAGATGACTGCAGCAGCATCTGCATCAACTCATTTCCAAATAGACGTGCTGATGGTGTGCACACATGTACATAAATACACTGTAAAAGTGAACTGCTATGAGATTACATCTGAAAGAGGACACAGAAATGTATGCCATAGAACTGCTAAACTATTTCCATTCTCTCTCCACTCCAAGACACTATAAAATTAAAGTAAACCTCGGGCAAAAACTTCCAAAACCTTAAACTGACCTGAAAAGACAAGACAGTCACTCTTCACTGGAATAAAACCTTACCTTGAAGTTAACAAAAGCTCTACAAAGTTACTGTAATGGGAATGGAGCAAAGCTTTACGTCTGAAAACATCAATTCTTATGTTCTTTTATTCCTTTTGATCACATCATGGCAAAGTCATTTCAGATCAATACATTGCCCAAGAGGTCAAAAGAACTCCAGTCAATGTGTTATTTGGACCTATCATGGACTATTATTAATTAATCCTCAGACAGAAGTACTGTTCTACTCACAAAGCAGAGATAAAGCAGGAATAGCTGGATCAAAATTCAAAGAAACCACTTAGTCCTTAAAGTTAATTAATTGCTTCTCAATACTTTCTGAGGGCTTTTCCTACTACAGCTGACCAGAGATGGCCTCCATTATTTCACATGATTAGAAACAGTATTTCATTTCATGAACATTTTATTTGGCAATTATTAAATTTTAAGTCTTTTATGGTTACCCTTCTACGCTGTTTTAGCAAGGTTTGAAGAACAATGTTCACTCTTTCCAACAACTATCTGACCAGGGCAGGGAAAGAGAAGCTCATGCCAGTTCACCAGTGAGAAAAGGAGAACCATGATGCAGAAGGAGAAACCCTAAAATAACCAAATTAATTTAAGCCTTTATGAATTTCTTTATGTCTCCAAAGAATGTCTCTCACAGTTGTAGCTGTTACCTAAGCTTCTGTAAAGTCCCATAATACTAAATAAAGTTTGACGTTATGAAAAACTGCAAGTCTGCAAAGCACCTCAATGTCCTCAGTATTTCTGTAGAAATCTATTTATGTCATGACTTACAAGCTGATGTGTTATGTACAGCTTTTCAGAAGCAAACTGGAAATCTGCAGACCCTGCTTCAATACCAAAATTAAATTGTGATTCCTCAACTCCTCCTGAAACAGGCCGAAATTACTTTTTACAATAAAAATAAATAAATAGTTTGGTACAAAAAACCAAACAGCTTGGATTAGTAAACCAGGTCTAACAAAAATCTCAGACAGCAAGTTTTACTCAGTTTTCCAGATGTTCAAAAGATAGACATACGTTTTCCTTTGGCTGTGCATCCATGTACAACAGCAGCATCCACGTTCCCGATTTTAGAATCCACACCAAAACTCTTATAGCTGTAATTACTCATATCCACTTAGCAGAAATTTTTAACTCACTGGAAAACTTCCTTACTGATTTAGTCACTGATCATTACACGGTTATCAAGATTTTTACTTTCTCCCAATAAAATGCTCTGATTGCACAGAAAAGCTGTGTCCGATTTCCCAGAATGTTCTGAGCTGGAGGAGAACCACAAGGACCACAGAGTCCAACTCTCACATGAATGGCCCATGCAGGGATTGCACCCACACTGTCATTAGCACCAACTGAGCTCACCTCATCTTCACTGTTCATTTTATGGACTTGGACTCCTTAATTCTGCCTTTATAGACATCAGCATCAAGAGCACAACTGCATCAACACTATTTGGCAATACTGGTTCACAGCTGCAGAGAACAAGGAGTAGGAGTAATTGTTTGTTTAATGCCACTGCCAGAAAAATGTGTTTTGGAAGAATGAAGACCCAGCTGTGTCGGGTGCACAAGGACGAGCCAAAAGCATAAATAATCCCATGAAAAACAACAAGGAAATTTACAGTTTCTTGAACTGAGACTGGCATATGCAGAAGGCCTGAGCATCAAGAAATGAGCATAAAAACACAGAAACCACAGACAAACAATAGGCCTCTACTCAGACATTGCCTATTCTACTTAAACTATTTAAATTCAAGTGCAAGTCATCTGGGCTAACTACAGAGTGGAAATACACACAGTGGAGAGAGCAATTCTTTTTTTCCTTCCTATTATGAACCCACACTACCACAAATTTCATTTCTCTTTTCTACTATCTTTAGTATCTTTGCACTCCTGCATACTTTGTATTTACACCTTAGCTCCTCTCCACACAGAGGACAATGATATTTCTGTTGCTGTTTTACAGCAGTGCTTGAACTACGGGCACAAAATTGAGGAGCATTTCTGATACAGAACTTTTTGTTCTGATTCATGACAAACATCCTTCCTGAAATTAAACTCTCCCTTCAGAAACTGCAAGTTTTGCTTGAATGAAGACTACAAGTAAACCTCTGCTATATCACATTATATAATATAGGGCATAGAGTACATCTAGATAATTACAGGGCAGGATACAAATGAAGATTAATCTTTTTCACTCTGACATGAGGCAAACAACAGCTGCAGGTTTAAATAATACCATCAAATTCCAAAAGACTGTAAAAGCTTAACAGTATCAACACCAATTTTCAATCTAAGTGAAATATATATTCACTAAGGCACTAAGAGATTTTCACAATTTAGGGAGAGAGGCACCTGCTATCTTGTGCTTTGCTCTTACTACTAAAGCTTCTGTTTGTCAAAACTCAATTGCAGTTGCCTCTGCTCCCACCCTTCCTCAAACACCTCTTATACTGCAAGAAACGCTTCACACTGACTGCAGCTTGTTAAGCAAAAGAGCACCTAAAGTACACAGATTCATATTGGGAAAGCAGCTAAACAATTACATGGGGATATTGATTACCAAAGACATTTACTTTTATTAAAAGCATTATTCAGATTTGAACACTGACTGAACATTTCACACTGCGTTCAGTCAACAGCAATGCTTCACCTCCCGGTGGGCTACGAGCTAAGCTTCAGCTCCATGGCACAGTGTGTGGCAGAAGAATCCAACCATGGAATTATCCCATTTATCATCCTAATTATGCCTCGGAAGCTGCTGCATTAACATCAATACCTGCATCAAACTCCAGGTGCCACTACAAATTCTCAGGCAATGAGCAATGTCAGCATGCAAAAGACAGAGCCGCCCAGGCAGAAATCAATGGGATATTACTTCCATCCTCCCCTCCCTTCAGGATCCTGGCCAGATGAAGAAATATCTGTGTTTGATCCTTATACTTACAGAGGGCCCCAGCTGACAGGATGTGCAACTCCACAGAGCTGCTTGGAGAACCCTGACAACACCCAGATCAACAACTCACACTCTCACAATCAAGCACAAAAAGAGCCTCATGCAATATTTTTACCAGACCTGTGAAAGGAGGAAAGGAAGATCCCTTGCACAGTAAGTACACTTAGACTGCTGAAAGGATAAACAGAAAAGATACCCTGTAACATGTGCAAAGGGAACACACAGGTGCTACTGCCACACTGAGGTATGGCCAGTGATGACCATCCAAAGGGAGCTCTCATGGCAAGGTCACAGCGCCCACAGACTGCCCCCACAGCACTGAAAGCACCTGTGGCAGGGTGAGAGAAGGACAGTGCTAAGAGGAGATTCACAGGAAAGCCATCCCACAAAACTCATCTGAAAGCAACCCCAAATGCAGTGCAAGCACATGGCTTCGTGTTAACAGCACTGGAACGTGGACACCAGGAGAGCAAGACAGCTATCGAAAATAAACCTGTCCAGGATCTTTTCAAGGAATAGCTACAGTGACTGCCAAGAGAACAAGTACTGACCCATATTCCTCTCTGACACACAAATTGATTTTACATCCAGCAGGGACAACACCAGTGTGAACCCCCCCAGCTTCTCATTCCACAGCTACAAACACGTGAAGCAGCAAAACCAGGGAATTAGAACCTTCGCAAAGTAATTTTTTTTTTAACAGAGGAAAAAGCATCTTCTCCACAGATTAAATGCAATCTTTGATTCAGATCTTTACATTTAAGAGCAACAGACTTCTCACTGCATTTATATTAATGCTCAGACGGGAAGCTTTGTTGATTAAACATTCAATTGCTGTTGAGTATCACCACAGCCTTATTACCTTGTGGTGGTATCTGAGAGTGAATCTAATTCTAGCCCAGCACTAACGCCTGTAAATTTTTTCTTAACTGAATTTGCTTTTTCATACTTGTGCAAATGACTAATTTGCTTGGCAGTAAAACTTCTTTGCTGACTGTAATAAAAAAACAACAAAACCACACCACAGCCAGTTTAATCAAAACTAGCCCATTTTACAGGCCCTAAAATGAAAGGGGAGCTATGGGCAAACGACTGGAAAGAGGAACAGCAGCTTTCTCTTTTTATTTATATACTCTGTTCAAGTTGTCTGACTCTGGTTTTTTGTTACAATTTAGGCCTCTTCTTGAGTAGCTATTTGAACTGTGATGACATTGAATTAATAGAAAACTGTCAGAAATACAGGAAGCTCTTACCAGAATCCATCAAATCATCTTAAAAGTCACCTAAAAGAAGGCCCACGTAAACATGATACCCATTGGCTAAACCACTGCCAGTCTTGACTGTATTTATAGTATCAGAAGGTTCTTCAAAATTACCTTGGTTTTTTGTTTAGTACTATCTGTTCCCAGTTAATGAAAGTTAAGTTCAACAGCAGCATTCTGACTGCAGAATAATTGCCTAAATGGAACAAAGATTCTGCTGCTATTAAAGTATGTAGGATAGGAGAGATGTCCTGTATAAGTCTGAAAAGAACCACAGCCTTCTTCATTGTGTCCTTGAACTGCATGCTGTATGAAACCCTGCACATTAAATGGCACAGGAGAACCTACAAAGAGAGCAATCAGTGATATGAGCTGTAATCTAAGGTAAAAAAGGTCTGTTCACAGACTTAGACAAAGAAACCAGAAAAGAATGTGTTGCTGAGAGATGCTTTCTCCTGCGAGGTAAAGCCGCATCACATTAAAAGAGATTTATTTTCAAATGACATTTATAATACATTTTGACAAGAATAAACAGCCAAGATGGGGAACAACTTCTACATTATTAAAAATATTAAGTGACTTAATTTTATACTTATGAATACTAAAATAAAGCTTTGTCTTAATTCTGTTCTGAGACCTATTCTCAAATAAGGAGGAGTCCCTGTTGTTACATGCATGGCTTTATTATGCCCCCTTGAATTTTATGAAGTAAAAAATGAATGTAAGAAATTATTTCTTAAATGGTTCACACATCATCTTAGGTCCCCTTTTTCACCTTATGAAATGTTTCCCACTAATCTTGATTTCACAAAAGGACGAAGGGAGATAAAAACATTGGAGACATTTTTGTGATTCCCTTTTCTTGTACATGAATGCAAACAATTACATTATAATTAATGTTATATCTGTCAGCTACTCCTAATATAACAACATGGCACTTCCATCTGAGCAGTAGTTTCTGTCACTTACTGCTTTTTCTTTATTAGTATTTCATGACATTTTAAAAAACCCACAAAAACCACAAGAACAAAGTCAGCAGTAAAATAAAATACAAGAGAGACCAAAGAGTCACTTCAGCCCTCATTTTCTATTCATGGTGTATAGCTTAACAAATAATGTGTCTGTGTTTGATTTTATTATGTTACTGTGTGACCTACAGAATCTCAGGAGACCAGCTAAGAAGAGAGATGACCATTATTCCATTAGTGAGAAAAATCAATAAGAGTAGTTACACACTTTATGCAGTCTAAAACCTAATTCATGTAGAATTTTTAAGGAGAAGAATAAAAAAAACCCAAACAAACAATTCTTAACTTTCCCTAGCCAATAAAATAAAAGAAAACTATGTTTCATTCAGAATCATGGCCAAGAGTCTGGCTGTTATGCCTAAATACACCAAATGCAAATATAAATAGCATCTGTATTACAATATAGGGTTGCTTTGGGGGTCTGGTGGGTGGTTTTTTTCCCCCCCTTTCGAACCACTCTTATCTATAATTTCACGCCTATTAAAAATAACATCCTTATTTTACAGTAGCTAGAAATACTAAACTAAAAACCTACACAAATGGAAAGTAGAGATAAGAGACAAGTGTTCTGCCTGGGGAAAAAAAAAAAAAATATTAGCCTGCAAGCTTTTCTCCCATCTCTGTTTTCTGAGGCTCCTTTAGTGCTTTTGCCAGAGGAAAAACTTAAAAATAAATTGGGGTGATAGGAAAACTAGCAACACCCTAAGAAAAATATTTTTAAAGCCCCGAAGAGCAATTTCTAGCCAGGGTATAACCACTGCATGGTAACCTGCATATTCCTGCCTCGGGAATGACAAAGCATCCCTGTCACCAAACGGGCCCCTGCCGTGCCACGAAGGCTCACATATCTTAATGACACTGTAAGAGGAGAACGGGCAAACAAACACGAAAGAATGCCAGCTTCATGCACACTGCAACTCACAAATCAGTGATTACCAGCAGCATCCACCATGTTTTTCAATTATCCTTGAAACACGCACTCATACTGCAATTTAGTTTCAGGAACAAAGTGCAACTATTGGTATCAGAGCCTAACCAAAAAATCCCACACTTCTCAGATGGCGTGGGGATGCTTAGAATGATGAATAACCTTAAAAAACCCCGCCAAGCAGAAAGGTGTGTAAACCTGGAGGAAACAACAGAGTTTGTGCTGAATGCAGCGCTCTCAGGGCTGGGAAATCACTCACACATAGGACTGCCCTGTTGACTGCCCTACTTAGCAGCTTCCTCCCGTTCTGGCCACAGACAGAGCACACACACCTTGCTGCATTATCCGGTGGTTGCTTTGACACTCTGAGGTAGCTGACAGAGCCCCTCTGCTTTGCTGAACACACACCAAGAGCATCCTCAGCCCCGAAACACAGAAGCTGCACAAACGTGTGCTCCAGGAGAAGCTCCATCCTTTGGACCACGTGGAGAACATCAAGCCAGGGTGCTGCTCAAATCCTTGAACAGGCAGCAAACACAACTTTCAGCCCAATCCTTGAACAGGCAGCAAACACAACTTTCAGCCCCAGCTTTGCCCAAGGCTGGGAAGAGGCACTGCCTCTAGAGGCCACTGCAGGAAGGCTGCAACTGGTACCATTAACTCCCAGGTGCTGGTAGACAGAACAGCCAGCTCTGGCCCAGGACAGGATTCAAGCTACACACAGTCTTCTTGAGGAGACCAAATAAATAAATCAGCTTTATCATAGCTAACAGTTTCAATAAAACATAATGCAAGGGGAAAAGAATTCTTTAAAAGCTACCAGAGTCAGCAAAGAAAAAAAAAACCCAAAAAACCACAAACCCAAAAAACCAAACCAAAACAATAAACCACAAAAAAAACAAACAAACAAACCTCACCACAAGCCAAGCAACCAAAACATTGGAAAAAAAAAAAATTGCAAACTGTTTCTCAGGAATAGTACAAAACCCTGAGGGAAAGGATGGAAAGAACTGTAGCTTAGGACCTAAAAGCTCACGGTGCCAGTACTGCTGCCACAGTCTCCACATCCTGGGTAGAAATGCATTTGAGTTATTGCACTTCAAAGGAATTAAGTGTGTGCCATTAAGGACAGCTACACATTGTAAGACAGGAAGAGGAAAGAAAATTGAAATCCAGAAAAGAACCAGCTAGTCTGAGTACTCCCAAGCTAACTAAACCTTTTGGGATAGGGCATTTGGGCTGTGGAAGATGTTTTCTTCCTAAGTTTTAGTGGGAAATACTTTCAGCACACTACTCAAAACCAAGGTACTTGTTTCACATTTGCTTTAACAGCAGAGTTAAATGACAGTGGTGCTTCTACCACCACTACCCAAGCTGCTTTATGACAATTGAGAGATCATTTTGCCCATTCACAAGAACAAAAGGAGACAGATAAAGCCATGTTCTGGCTCATACAAACAGCATGCACTGCTTGCTTTCCTTGCACTCCACCTTGTTCCTCACTCAGCTACACAAAGTGGAAAGATCTGGCTTGGGGGCACAGAACAGGTGGGAGCACAGACAGGAGACAGGCTGATAATCACAGAAAGTGGCTCATCTCTGAACAAAGAGCAGCATTTAAAATAGAAAATGCATCACGCCTCTTTCATGAAGAATAAGCAGCAAAGAAAAATAAACTTCAAGCCAAATCCTGCCCATGGAATCTCACAGAGCCAAGAAGGAAGCAACAAGAGCAAATCTTTGGTGTTTCACAAGCAATGGCTTAGCCCAGAGCCTTCTTTCCAGTGCCACATTTTGAGGCAAATCCTAACACAAAGTCATCTCACTGTGAAACATGGGTTTATAAGCTCCTTGAAAAAACCAGAACATACAGTTCTGTACCACCTTGGACACTAATATTGATCTGCAGAATATGCACTGCTACAATTTCCCAACTGAAAGCCCAATTTTGATCTCTTTAGTTTCAACTTCATTCACAAGCCACCCTGTTGACTTAAATGAAGGAAAAAAACCCAGGAAAATACATTAGCTAGCATAATTAAAGGGATTAGAATCTGATGCATATCAAACCCAAAAAGCCATCTGATTACAGAACAAACCACAAGTGTTCTATAACAAAAAGACAGACATTAAACTTAAGTCAAAAAGCATGACTTTTCACCAAGTCATTAAGAAATGCATAAAACATATTTGTATTTTCTGTGCTTCAACTGTTTCCAGGTCTTGTCTGCAAAAATTACAAATTAACATTTAGGAAGTTAACAAATGCATCATTCTCATTCACAGAAACAGTGGCCTAAAGCTAATCAATCAATTGCTCTACAGATCCATAAAATCTGCTCCTAAAACAGAAATGGAACAGTTGAACTCCATATACAATCACTTAAGACTATGCAGGGTATGTACATATAAATAGTACAAGACATGTAGCAAGGACACACAATATTTTAAAAGTAGTTTTTACAATCTGCTCAAGTGCTCACATCATATTACAGTTCTCTTCAAGAAGTCAACTTAAAATGGGAAACATTTTCACGAATAAGTCCTCCAAATGCATTTAAAAAGAGCTAACAGCATGAAAAATCCTTCTTTAGGGTAGAGTTTTTACAAATGACTTGACAAATAAATTTAAATTCTAACCAGCAATATATATATATATATATATATATTATACACCTAAAGTAAGCCTAACCTTGAACTAAGTAACTTCCCTCAGTTGCTGGCACAACATTTTGAATGAGAAGTTTGAGTAGAACGTAAGGAACTGCAAAAAATACATACAATGAACTTTATCCTGTTATCAACTGCATTCAGATGTATTGGTGATGAGACTTTTTAAAATCCATCTTCTCTTCAGAAGTACCATGCTGAAAAACAGCCCTGTCCATCAAATAGTATGCATCTTATGCTCAGAATGTTGAGCAAATCAACTGCCTTCTTAGTCTTTTAATAATATTTTTCTACCTGCAAAAGCTATCTAAATAAATTCCACTTAGTTTTAATATCCTTACCAATTGCTCCACAATATTAAATATTTCTCATAGGATGCAATCAAAAATTCACTGGCATGAGTTAGGAATGGCAACAGTGGTGTCCTGTGCAAAACACTTCGCTAGTTTCTCTAAACTCCAGATTCAAGAATTCTCTCCCTGACTCAGAGGACTTGCAATTAAGTTGAGAACCTGCCCAGGTTGTCACCACCTTGAGAAAAAAGAAAAGGTCAAAAAGTCTGGGTGGGCTAAACAGCATTTCCCAGAGACACAGGGAAAATCTGAGCCCCAAGCACAAAGCAAGACTTTCTAGTACACTGTCCCAGCCTCACACAATATTCATCTCAAAGACTTCAGAAACAGGGTCAATATCATGATTTTCGTCATCTTCTCCTGTCCATTACACAACATGAGTTAAATGAAACAGTGGCTAAAACTAATGCAATAAAGACACTTTTCAGCACACCAGTAGTAACCACATCACTTGGTCAGGTAGCAATTTGCTCAAGGCAAGATTTTTAAAGAGATTTACAATATTGACATATGTAATGATAATTTTTTGTAATAAATCAACATTTTTGTTCTTTTCTGGTTCTCTAAAATTTTTAAACTAAAATTTTACACTCTAATCTTAAGAGGCCATGAAATATGCAAATACTCTCTCTTTAAACTTACCCAAGTTACAAAGAAGCCCCAGGAGACTTCAGCCCACTTACCCATACTTTGCAGCTGAACAATTCAGAACAGGCTGCAAAGGTCTCTTGACTGTGCTGAAGACAGGTTATTTTTAAAAACTGAAGACAAAAACCAACTTTACAATTTGACAGGAAAGGGAAACATTAACAGGAGAAAGAGGAATAAAGTCAATTATAATTTTTAATAAGCTTTCCAAGCTATTCAGTGAATGCTGGTGCTCATACTGCATTCTAGTAATTTGTTATGCAAATAAAACACTTCAGCAGTGTTATCGCATCCAAAAGTTAACACCCTTAACAAAAACTCAGAAAAAAAAAATCTATTTGCCCTTATTAAAAAGGCAAAGGAAAGAAAGAACACTGAGAACTTTCCTGGAATTTGAACTAGTTCTACAAAGGTACCTGTTTACATTCCAGAACAATTCCCACAATTTGAAGATTTTGATATCTAGATGCTTTTGAAATACCAAGCCCAAACTCATAAAAGACAGTTTGTTCAAGAGTTATAGCAGAAAAAGTGAACCATTAGCATATGTAAAAGGAGTTCATAGCCTTAGTATAGTAAGAACAAAGTCAATATCTCCACTATGAATGAAAAAGAAAGAAAAAGAAACCCAAACCACTGGTACTGATCACATTGAAGCCTGATCTGAATACAGAGGAAGAATGGTCAAACCTCATGTAATTCCTGCTATAAAAGCCAGGAAGACAAGATGCAAATTTTCCCCTGGAATGTTATGTTCAGTGATATTTGAAAATAAGATATCTGCAGCTGCATGGTAAACATAGCATACAGAGCAATCCATAAGTAACATCACGCTAACCCAGTCAGTAGCTGGTGAAAACTTATTTCAAAATCAAAAGCACGCTGTATTTTTCTCCTGCCCAGACAAAGTCTGCAGTGTTAACAGAACATATTAATCTCAGCAGCAGTCAGCTGTTTTACTGGTCACACAGAAGTCTCACTTTATCACACACATACTCAGACAAACTATTGCAAATCACTGGAAAATCTTCTCCATAATTTCTGCCAGCACAAAGGAGCATGATGCCACATGCTTTGTTGGGTTTTCAAGCATACTACCTACTATATTTCTATTTCAGGTCACAAAATTGTGGAGCATTACTTGGTACAAAGGCTATGAAGCATGGCCAACACAATTTCTCTCACACGTTCTGAACTCCTGTGTGCAAACTTGCAGATTACCAAGGTTTGCACACATGGACTGATTCAACTTTCCCACAGTCAGGAGAATGATCCATTGATTTCCATATGAGCTGATGTACCCCTGAAATACAAGAATACTTCAGAATAACACTCCAGTAAAACAAGCACACACTTTTTCTCCAATTTTTGTAAAATAAATACGGCATGGAAGGTCCCCTGCAGCAAAAGTGTCTCCATCTAAATCACTGCAGTGAACAGTGCAGCATCTTTGCAGGGTCACACTCTTACAGAACCCATGTGGATCCACGAGCTGGCAATGACATCTCCATTCCCTTTCTGCAATGCAATGATTGTGTGCACTCCCCATCAAACACATCTCAGAAAAAAAACCAGTGTGAGCACGTGATGCTGCAGCTCTTGGGCAATTTGAGCAGTCCATTTTTTTATGAGGACCACAAGGAGAGCTCATTATCCTCCCAAGGTAGGTGCAGCTGTTGTTCTGAGCCAGGTATCTTGGAAAGTCTATGCAGAACCTTCCCTGTGAAGGGCAGAAGTCACTCTCAAAGTTTTGCTGCATGCACTCCAAAGTTCAGCCAAAGCAAGTTACCCCCCTGATGGGTCATACAAAGCTGGTGGCAATCAGTTCCACTTAATGATGGCAACACCAAATGGAACAGCACCTGTTACTACAGAAATTAAAGGATCAGTTCTTCTACATTTCAGATCAACTCCCTGCAACGACAAGCACTGAGTTAGGAGCAAAGCCTTACCTTATAAGACATTAATTTCTACATGCCGAAGAATGTGAAAGGATACAGGTTCTATTTCATTTCCTTTCTGCTTTCCAGATCTCACAGAGATCACAGGGTGCTGAATTTTGACAGACTCACTGTATGAACTGACATGCATCACGAACATATTTCTGAGTTTAGAAAGTTCTTACTCAATTTTACATTTAGATACGAGACTGGAAATTCAACTTGTAATACTTCAGCTGGTTTCATGTTCGTTATTACAAGTCAACCAGAAAAAACACTGCTTTTCTGTAACCACAGAGTCCTTCAGTTCACTTCCCCAGCCTTTGGAGCCTTAGAAGGTCCTACATTTCTTAAGAGGCAAAGAAAGCAAGAGTACCATATGATGTCCCACATGCTCCTATCCCTTTCCTCCCTACGTGAGGAGGGACTAACACAGCTATTAGTGCTGCCCCAGAACAATGCAAAATAATTCATAAGTAGCATCCCACTGGTGCTGTTTTTCTCAGTTACCACTGTGCATTCCTTGCTTGCCTGGCCTCTCCATCATCAAATTCCTCCTACTGTGCGTACAACAATAGCTGAGAAAGAGATCTGCACATTATACACAGGAAAAGACTGCAATCAGCTCCCTTTCCACAGATTACATCAGACTTCTCCAGGTCCTGGGTGATTCAACTCCCCTATGTATTTGGCCTTCAATTTCCTCCTTTACTCAACACAGTCATTATAATCATTGCAGCAGAAAGTGAAAAGGTCAGGAGGTCATAAATTATATCAGAGTAATTGCTTCTGTGAAATATAAGATAATTCTCTAATGTGCAGTCAGCCTAAAAGAACTGGGCTAGACAAGATCTGCAAAAAGATACCCAGGAAACATTTTGCAAAGATAAACTCAAAAATCTCAAAAATCCTTTACAATTATGCTACAGTCAGCACTTTGTAGAAGGTATTTTAGTGTAGAAAGTGATGAACTTAAATACAGACTAAAATTAATTTTCCTTCTATGTCCCAGTTTACCCTTCAGCTATTCTCAAGGTTTCACTAAATCCACTAATCTGCCAATATTGGCAAGTCTTGCAAAAATATACTGGGTTTTATTAGCTTCCAAAGAAACAGAAGCTGGTCTATAATTAAATTTCTATAACAGACCTTATTCCCTTGCCCTAATTTATTTTTAGAATTTGTGGTCTCAATGAGAACTGATTCTTGAAATACAGTCAAGGCTACATACCCAAAAGTTTACAGAATTTCAAAGTTTTCCCATCAATCTGAAATCTTTGGAGAAGGCTTGTAGCTCATAGCTCCTTTCCCTCTGTTAGGGGTTGCAGTCCTGAAAGCACTGAAGCCTTAGAAACCTCAGAACTTGATTTGCCAACCGTTTTTCTTATCAAGATACCAAACTATTTTTCCTCTTCTGTTGATTTTGCTGTATCTAAATGCTCTCTATTGTACAAAAGTACACAGCCTCATTCTGTACAGAAAGCATTTACAGTGTTCAGCTTCAAGTCTTTCCAAAGAAGGTTAAGCTAAACCATGCATGGATTTAGCTCTTCATGTCCAAAGGGAGAGTTTAAGAAATCATTACAGCATTTTAGGATTTATCCCCTAGTAAATTCCACTGTACATGAAAGAATATATACTCTTTGAGACTGGAAAACAAGACAAGTTTGTGTTTTACGGAACGGGGAGCAGGGGGGAAAGTAAATATTCCCCTGAACTTATAAGGGAACTAGCTCTTTTAATACATCTCAAATTAAAGTACTTTCTAAAAAAAGGCACCTCCAGTTGCACAGTCAATTCCCTTCTCGGCGAGAATTGCCCTTGTTTATCCCTTGCTTTTCTCCATCGCCCCAGTCCCTCCTCCCTGAACACTTGTGTACACGTTGTCCATATGTTTGCACACCCCCAGGCACCAGGGGAGCGTTCTGCAGACACCAGTGCAGGCTGCAGCCATGCCAACACCAGGTTCTCCCGCTTGCCCACTCAGCCAGGGAGCATCGCACGAGCCAAGGATGCTCCCCTGCAGAAAGGCAAAGTGCCCAGCGTGACCTGTGCTTCTGTTGGAGGAAGTGTTCTTTAAAACTCAAAACATGGAGAGCCGTTTGTGTAGCGCAGGAATTGGCCACAGAACATTTGGTTGCCAGCTGGGTCCTCGTTCACCCCAAATGCTGCTTCCTACCAGACATAACCACTGAGTTTCCCTGTGCTCAGGGCAGACCTGCAGCCCACAAAACCCAACAGCAGCACATGACAACAGTGATTCAAAAGGCTTTCAAGTACTCAGACTTTAGAAGTATTTATAAACGTTGGAAGCATGCAGAGAAAAATTGAAGTTTGCAACTTACAAATCAGTTTGAAGTAATTATTATTTATTTACCAAGAGGGACATTTTGAAACCTGCGAGAATTATATTCAACTCTACACAGATTTAAGTTATTTTAAAAAAAGGAACATATTGGACAAAATATCTTAACATCTTTTATTATTAGAAAGTCAAATATCCAATGAACAGACCTTTTTTTGAGGTCATGTTGTTTCCACCAAAAATATTCTCTCTCAGATATTTTTGCTGATCTTCACAAGCAGCTCCAGTTCTTTTTGATTTGTGAATCCCTACAAATTTAGATGGACAGCTGAATGGTAACACAAGCCTACTGAAAATAGACGTGTTTTTCTTGATTATTTTTGCAGCCATTGGAATAGGCCCACAGATCCCACGACACTAAAGACCACCATTAAAGGAGGAGTGCAGAGGGGAAAAAAAAAGGAAATCAGCTTCCCAAAATAAGCCTCAAAATATTTCTCTTCAAATTATTTCCTCTCAATAACTCTGCCTCATCTTGTGCCTTTTGCTTCAGCAAAACACTGCAATGATTGCACTTTGATCATTTATACACACACAGTCTTTATGCTTTTTTTGAGGAAGAAAAAGATAGAAACCAACTACAATTGGCTCCAGTAGCTCTTCCCTTTATGACACCAAATCAAGAGTTTGAGTCCACCTTTGCCAGGTTTAAAGACCACTATCAAAATGCTGACTTTTTAAGGCAGTTAAGTATAAATCAGACATTTAACATCTTTCTAGCTTTCATTTTTCAACACAAATTTAAAATTCTGTTAACTAAGGAAGAAAAAATGAACTTTTAAGATCTAAGCCTGACAATAATGGTAAATACCATCTGTTCAGCTGTAGCTCAGGAATTTTTAAAGTAGCTCTCATAAGAAAAAGGGAAAATCATCCTTCAAACACGATGGCTGTACAGTTTCTTCAGAAATACCTCAAATATTACTGCCAATGCATTCTGTCACAAATAGACCTGTGCTAGTAGTCCTTGTGAAACTAACTCCAAACCAAATTTCAGAAACCAACATCATCTATCACATAGAAAACCGTGAGAGAGAGCTCACAAATTATTTTTTGTTCCACCAACCCGTATTTAACAAGCTCCTCTTACAACCAAGAAATTCAACCTAATTACTCTAAATTTGCAACCCAGTATAGGCAAGGGGTGTAATACTTTCCAGCTACAGGCAGACTTTGATTGCGTTTCCAAGATCCAGGTGTAAGACAAAAACAACCCACCAAGTTATGAGGGAAACGTTAATTACTTCCTTTGTGTTTGTAAGTTTTTGTGCTTTACCTGCACAACCTTTGTGCTTCACCCTCACATTCGAGGTAGGGGTTATTGTTTTTTTAGGGGATAAAAGACTACATTTTCTTAGTTGCTTGATTTCAGAAGCTTGGAGTTTAAGGAGGAAAAAACCCACGTATCTTAAAAGTCATTAAGTCCTTGTAAGCTGATAATGATCAGAGACACATGCTCTACATATATAAACACATACACAGTATTGATTATCATGTGCATGTTTCAGTGAGAGGAGGAGCTACACAAGTCAAAAAGAATGAGGAAGTCAGTCCCAAAATAAGGAGAGTCTATTTTTTCTCACCTACTTTACTTACTCTAATCTGCTAGCAAATGAGTGATAGACGAATGCTGGTCAGAAAAGCAGAATCTTAATATTTACATCTGATTGCAGTTTTCATCAAATGAAATAAAAGGTGTCTCACTTCACTTTAATTGTCCTAAGACATGCAAAATAAAGTAGCAGTAAATTAAATGTCATTCTTAATAATTGTTATTAGAAAAACAGACAAGTACTATCCATATTTGGGATATGCAACTTCAAGTGATTGGTCTGATTTAAAACAGCAACAAAAAACAGCTTCAGAAAATGAGTACAAGTGAAACCTTAGGAAAGTGCAGCACTGCTTGACTTTACTGCACTCACAGCATTTAACAGTAATAGATGGGAATCATGGGGCTGGAATACAGACAATGAGCAAAACGGACTGCTCCAATAGAGGTATTCTGAAAGGCAACACAGTGAAGAATAACCACACTTAAACCTGCAGAATACCCATCTTGGCCAACACTTCACTCAATAGTTTTAAGTTGAATAAAAAGCACTTTGGAAAGAACAAAAAAAAAAAAAAAAAAAAAAAAAAAAAAAAAAAAAAAAAAAAAAAAAAAAAAAAAAAAAAAAAAAACAAACAAACCAACCAAACAAAAGGCACCAAGAATTGCTCTGTTGACTCAGTGAAAGCAGTTAGACCACAGGAAGTCGTAAGGTGAAAGAGATTGACTCAAACATTCTCCCTGCTTGGATAAAGGCAACTATTAGCAGAACAACATTAAAAGCTCTGAAATAACTGTTTACATTTATAGGAAAACACACAAAGGAGGAAACTCTGATTCCACCAAGATACACTGCAAACCTCACATTGATTTAACGAGGGTCAAGATTTCACGTACGAAGACCAAACATCTAAATAACAACATTAACTGCTGGGAAACTGAAAATCCATGCAGAGCCATCTTTAAAATCAATACAGAGAGAAGCTACATTAAAATGAATTATAATTCAGCACATACGCTTCTATTCTATTCCAAAAATTGCTTTTAGGTAATAGGCAAAAATCAGCTTTCCTAGCCCAATACTCCGAAATAATCTATTGGTCAACTCACACTCCATCTGTACCTTGAGGATACTGAGCCCTGTAAAGGCCCAAAAAAACCTGAACCACTTTTACAATCCCTTTAATTTCTGCCAAGCTTGAACATCTTGTACACACCCAACCTATGCCAAAAAGCCAACAGCATCAGGCATCCTTCACCACCAGGCACCATAAGAGATTTACACAAACTCAAGTAGTTTCTTAAAAGATGGATTTTAATAATCATCCATCTTCCACATAATGCAGGATTTCGGGGCAGGGAGGGTAAAACCCACTTATATTCAATGTGTCTTAAAAACTCTTTTTTTACATTTAATATCAGTTTTTGAGAACAACAAGTACCAAATTAACTGATGCAGTTAGAGACACATACCCAGAGCCTTTAGGCTAATTTTAGCAAGAAGCCACTTGAATTTTGATGCCATATTAGAATGCATAATATTTTAACAACTTACTCTTAATAACTCACTCCCTTACTGTACATCTATAAGCAATCATCATATCCATTTTTATTGGAATACGCACAGCAAAGAATTGAAAGGCATTTAGAGTGAGCTGTCCTAAAGTGCACTTTAGAAATCGACACTTACACTTTTTAAATAGTTACATTCAACTCGTTAACCTACTTGATTAAATAAATTTGCAGCTCATAAAATGAAACAAAGGAGTGAAGCATTACAGGCATCCTGTAGATTGTGCTGAAAGCCCCCCTGTGAGGTGCACAACTCTCACCAACTCCGTATGGCTTTTGGGTGTTTAAAAAGCAATTGAAAGAAAACTGAAGTCACTTTTAAGTGTGCAGTTTGGCCAGGAGAAGGTGTATCCAGACACAGATACAACCCTCGGAGTTCAGAAATAGTCACTTTGCAATGGAAAAATGTAATCAATTAATGCAAAATTGAAACCAGGAGTTCTCACTCCCCGTTTTCACAGGCATTTGAAAGAAGCCGAATCACACGAACAGAGTTCATGAAGATGTAAACAACACAGAAATGAAGGCTCAGGGTCTTTCCTTCTGTTGAAAACCCTTCTGTTGCAGGGTTTACTCTGAAAATTGTATCAGAGCACACTCAGCAAGTCCACACGTGCCATTCCAGGATCCTGGCACACTCCGGTCTTGCACTGAGATGTGGAACGCAGAGGGAAGGTGAAGTTTCCTTTCAGGTTTGTACCACTCCTTCCACCCCCCAGCCGGGCACGTTTGTATGGATACAGTCGTACCTCTGTTTAAAGCAAACAGAGCACACACACACGCTTTTCCATCCACTTTTTCTGCACACCACATAAATCACACAGCAGACATCCCGCCACGCTTTCCTGCAAGCACGGGGAAGCCTATGATGCTGCAGAAAGCACTTGATACATTACAACACAAAGTGGCAGACAAGTAATCCTGCCTCTACGTGCAGTGACAGATTTAACAGCTCCTCAAATCACGCCACAAGTGTCTCTTGCAAAATTCCTCCTAACTTATTTTTACAAACACCCTTTCCCAATCATGACAACTTCTCTATTTTTAAATAATCACAACATACTAAATTCATAGATGAAAGACTAAAGGCATCAAACCACAAACTTTAAATTTAGTCAGAAAATATTTTCTTTCTGATCTAAAAAATGCTTCTCAAGTTGGATATTAGGCTTCTTTTTCCCACTTCTTCAAATTGTTTTCTCATTTTACGCTTATTACTTTAGCTCCTACTTTTCAAACTAGGTTCACCTGTTCTCCAGTTCTCAAGTTCAACAGACTCAGATTCCTCCCCATCCTCCTCTCTACCTCAACTGCAAATACAGAATTTGTTATGGGCTTGCCAGTGTACTACTCAAAACCTGCATTTGTGGAAAGGAAAAGAAGCATGCCAAGTCTCAAACCAGGATGGCCTTTAAATCCATAACAAAACCCTAGAATCTGTGTTGGGCACTTAGGCCTTTTTTTTAAGTCTTACCCACCCACATTCACTGGGTTGCTGGAGAAGGCCCCAGGAAAAGTCAAACCGTAGGAGAACAAGGGACAGCTGAAGCCAATATCCCTGCCTTGGCCAGCTGCAAGTGCCCAGGGAAAAGAGAAACACACTGGGTAGTTTGAAATTCAGGATGTGGGATGATGTTAGGAGGTCACTGCATCCCTTCTCCTCCCTACCAAAAGGTCTGGTCCACTCCATGCACTAATATTCCAAGTTCCAACTTGTTCTTACAGCTCTCCAGTTAAATGCACTAAAAGATCATGACAGCAGCTTCTCCTGAAGCCTACCCAGAATGTTTCCTGTTGCTGTTTACTTACTGTCCTGCCCACAAGAATATGGAGAACATGATTTTATCCTCTGCTTTGCAGGAGCTCTTGATGTACCTGGAAACCATTTGCACGTTCCTCAATTCCTTTTCATTCAGTCAACAACTGCTTCAGCATTGTCAAGTCACATTTTCTAGACTCATCAATCTCCCTTGTTCTCTGCTGGAATCAACTCCAGCTGGTCCAGGTCCTACTTGCAGTGCAACATCCAAACCCCAAGACTTCTGTCCAGCTGAATCTCAAATAAGGAACGTATCTTCTAACTTTGGTGCTGTGTCCTATTTATCCTGTTAAAATTATTGCAACTGAATTGAAGATTATTTTTTCCTGTTGATTTCTGCTTAATAAATCAAAAGGAATAAGATATTTGAGAGACTGAGGAGCCACCATTTGAGCACAATCACTGGGAAAGCCAGAGATAAGTCAAAGATCCCATTTGGCACATGCCTTCTACCTGTTATTTTCAAACTGCTCTTTTTAAAGGACACCAGAGAGAGGAAGAAAAAAGGTCTCTCTGAGAAGAGCTACACTTAGTTTATGGTCTTCCCCACAGACAAACAAACTTAAATTTGAGCCAGGCCAAATCTCCCTGCTATTGGGCTTTTAAATGTGTCTTTTAAAATTACACTTACATAACTTTAAGCAACATTAAACACATTTTGAATGTCAGGACTTGAGTATTTGCCATATTTGCTAAAACAGGCTATAGACAAAAGGGAACTACACTTGACACCAGCAATTATCTTGCTATAGAAACAATGCATTTTCTCTTTGATTTTGCCATTACTCATTTCACAGTAGGGAAGCTCTCTGCCCTAAATGACGTGTTACCTATACCACTCACATACTCTATGGGAGCCAGGCAAGCTCCTTGCTGCCTTCTGGAAGCAGAACCTTCTTGGAAACAAATGAAAAAAAAACCCACTTTGAAACAACTAAGTCAAAATGGGGACAAAGAGGAGGCCAGGGATAAAGGCACAAAGGAAAGGAACTGCACTTGAAGCTGGAGTTAGACCTCTGAAATTGCTTTCCCAAAACATCCTGTCAATCTGACAGAGAAAAATCTGTGTATGAGAAAATCCACCCTCTAAAATTTTTAAGGGGTATTAAATAACAGTGCCATGAAACTGTAATTTCAGGAATCCTAGAAGTAAAATCTTTTTCATAACACACACTAAGCTATAACTAAATACAACCAGTAATTTGCACTCTGCTTTTTAATGCCCAATGGCTGCACAGGGATATCGGATCATCAGTATTTTTTTTTCTAGTCAAGCAGTAAATAATCAAAACAAAGGGACAACTCCTCCAGAGAGCTTCTAATCATCTTTCACACACTCCTCCAAATCATCAAAAGGTGGAAAAGGAAAACTGAGGTCCACACAAACTGTGTGCAATT
This sequence comes from Dicrurus megarhynchus, assembly GCA_013399195.1. Lineage (NCBI taxonomy): Eukaryota > Metazoa > Chordata > Aves > Passeriformes > Dicruridae > Dicrurus > Dicrurus megarhynchus. The sequence continues at coordinate 202,253 of VXAD01010092.1, read as the reverse complement.
TGGCCAAGAGAAGGTGTTTCCAGATACAGATATAACCCTCGGAGTTCAAAACCAATTGCTTCAAAGGGGGGGAAAAAAAGGATGAAACTCTGACTGCTCACAATGTGTTAATGTGTGATGACAAAAGACACCTTGGAGGGTGTTCTTTAAGTGGCACACACTCTGCTTACGATTAAAATATGCTTTGGAAGCTCTTAGGTTCCCAGTTTTGGTAGCCTTCCAAGTAATGCAATTAAAATTGGTAACAATATGATTATGACTGGCAAACATTCTCTAACTTCATAATGACAATTTAAATATAGTTGTCAGTCTTCTAGGCTGAAATACCTGAATACTAAAGCTGTTATCAAATACTGACTTCTGTCTTTTGAGACCTCTGAATCATTTCATTATCTTGACACCCAGACTTCATAATCAGACAAATCTTTCATCCTGTGAGACACAAGAGTCAGTTTTCATGAACTGCTTTTCAATCAAAACACTCCGGAAAAAAAAAAAAGTATTCGTAACTCTATTTATTGATGAAAAGAAACAGAAAGATGAAATCACTTACATGCCTTTATTGGTGAGCTACAGGAAGCACCAGCAAAAGAAAGCACAGTTGCTTCTGTGCTTTCTCCCATCTTCTGACCTAAGCACTTGCCAAACATTACTTCTCATGTATTTTGGATGAGGTTGAAAATAAGGCTCTTTTTTCTTTTTTTAAATGTCTCCTATGAACTGATAATGAGAAGTATTTCATTATTATTTACTATAAAAAGAAATACAAGAAAATACAGTGTGATCCAGAAAATTTCAGACTCTAGGATCCGTCTAGTGTGTGCTCAAAGCTTTTCCTTCCCTTTCTTCCCCCCAGGCTTTAAGGTTTCTCCTCCACAGAAGATGCTGGCTCTGTCTCCCCGGGTTAGTTGTTTCTCTGCTGCTGATAGTCATATCTGATGTATTCACATCATAGACCTGCCAAGTGGGACTGAATGTTCCATTGATTTGGAAATGTCCACAATGACTAAGACTTCAAGTTTTGCCCATGTAATTAATTTAATTGGAATCAAATATTCTTAGTTATTCAGATCATTGAGAGGCTTTCAGCTGTACTTAAAAATTAAGACTAAAATGTTGTTTATGATAATGATGAAGTTCAAATACAGTGAAACTTAAGAGGTTGATTAATTTGGTCTCACAAGAAATTTGGATATGAAAGCCCTTTTACGACTTCACTGAGTAGTTTAATAGTACATACTAGAATAAGATAATAAATTATTTAAGAGATCAGCCTTATGCAGAGATTTGTGGAAACAAAAAGTGCTGCAGGTTGTATTGCTCCCTGCCTGCGACCACATGGACCTATGAATTTTGAGTATGTTGGGGGAAAAATACCTTATCCTTCTAGCATAGCATATTCTATTTTCCATACCTGAAGACCACAAGAGACAGTTCAGACAATTTTCAGGCATCATTAATGCAATTCCATGAATCCAAAAAGTGTGCTTCTGTCTTATTGAAAAAGCTATCTGAAAATACTTAAAAAGAAAACATTTTTCTGTCTAAAATGGTGATTTTTATTGGACCCTCTGATAGAGATCTCAGTGTCAACAACCTGCTACAAAGCTAACAAATTGCATGTGCATATTTAATACACACATTAAGTTCTCTAACTAACCACCTCCTAAACACTCTGATGTTGCCTCATATTTCTTTTTCCTTAGAAAACTTTAGAGGGTTGTTTTGTTTTGGGGGGAGGGGTAGTCCCCCTTTCTATTGAGAGTAAACAATTTTTGCAGCCTAGAGATATTCAGTGTAAGAAATAGTTATTTTCTGCTGAGCGAAAAGTGAAAACCAGAACTGTTCCTGTAATCCTTCTCCCCATCCTCAAAAACATGTGGGAAAAAGGAGTGGGGGTGGAGGGGGGCTGGTTTTGTTTTTGAAATGAGAAGCAGCAGAGCACAGCCAAGTAGATGAGATAGGATGAGAACTGAAATCATTACCTTTGGGTTTTTTGATCCTCTATGCAACAGGATGCTCAGGGCATCAGAGGAGCTTTGTACACACCACATCCTACCTGTGTCTCCAACCAGAATGCACCTTCGAGCCCCAAGTCCAGATTATGGTTACAGTACCAAGCTTTGCAATTGTGTCCACGAGATACCCACAAAATGCCTTTTGACTTAAAACTTGCTTACTGTAGAAAAATAGAAAGCAAGGAGAAAGTAGCACCAGGCTCTTCCTGAAACAAATCCTTTTTTTCTTTCCTCTACCGATCAGGTGGAGAAAAAAAAAAGTATATCAAGTATTAAACGCATACAGTGCCAAGATACCTTACTTCATTTATTAACACTGCATTATAGTCTTTGAAAACATCCAATTTTAAGAAAAAAGGTATATAAAGTAGTAAGAAAAAACTTAAAGCACTTGAATAACAATATAAATAACCTTAAAATGCCTATTTTTAACCACCAACTACTGGCAGATTGTGGCTACTGTTCTCCAAAAATGTTCTCTGCAGCCCTCCAGTGGTGAAAGGCACAGTAGAACCCAACGAGAGAACGACCCCGTTTTGTCTGGTGAACTGTCGGCAGCGTTTAAAAGACATATCCCACGAAATAAAAGCTCACACCCTTGTCCAAAGAAAAGATCCTTATAAAGGAGATAATTACCTTGAATTACATTAGAAAGTAAAGAGGGTGAAAATAACTCCCCTCCATCAAAATGTTGCGTGTTAGATGTTAACCTGCCCAGAAAACACTGTATTTCCACCAGGACACCAAGGTACGCTGGGTTAGTAACAGACGGCGCGATTCATTTCCTACAGTCACTTTCTGCTATTCATACACGTAAATGTAAACGAAGTCAAGTAGCATTTTCTGGAAAGAATCAATTTCCTCACAAAGTTACGGCTCAAGCAGTTGGTTGGGGATTTTTTAAGAAAACAAACACCAAACAAACACTGAAGTTTTCTCCCAGTCTCACACGTTCACAAATAAAATAAACGGCAAAGCCCCTTATAAAAATAAGAGCAACTGAAACGTTTGAAAATAATATAAAATAGACTGAGACAGAGTTCTCAAAACTAAGTTTCTAAAACTTGGGGCTTGAAAGCCAGTCCTAAACTGCATGGAAACAATACGTGGGAAAAGAAAACATGCAGAGGCAAGAAATGCCCGACACCTGTGAGACCAGAGCCTTTGGAAGGGGCAAGGCCGGCTGGGAGGTGGGAGCGGGCGGCCGGAGCGCTGCGGAACAGCGAGAGCCTCGCTACACCTGCGGCACCGCGAGCGGCGGCCGGGGGTCACCCCGTGTCACGGGCAACTCCAGCGCCTTCTCCTGCCGCCCGCCGCCGCCCAGCCCCTGCTTGCGGAGGCGCAGCCCTGACCCCGTGCCCGATGCGCGGCTCCCGCAGGAGCGGCACCTCCCGCATCGCCCCGGGAAAGTAGCGGCCGGCGAGCTGCGGGCACCCGCTGCCGACCCGGCGAGCCCCCGCCCTCCCAAACTTTGTGCCCCTCTCTGCGGGGAGCGGCGGCTCTGCCCGGCGGCCCCGCTCNGGCTGCTGCCGCCGCGCCGTCATTCGCCCTCGCTGCCAGCACCGGGGCGGCTCCGGCCCCCGCCCCGGGACCGCGGCGACGTCACGGCGAGGGGAGGCCCGAATATTCATGAGCCGAGGCGCCGCCGGGCAGCGGCCGGGAGGGCGGCCCCGCGCACCTGCCCGCGCAGGTGGCACCTCGGCCCCGCGGGGCAGGGCGGGCCGGGAGCAAGGACGTGGCAGAACGGTGGGCAGTGAGGGAGACGGGACGGAGAGGAAGGAAACGAGGCTTTGGTGAAGGATGCGAAGGGCACCGGGAAAGGAAGACACAAAGGTGGTGGCTGGAAGAAAGGAACGGAGAAGAAAAGATAAAGTCACAGTTCAGTGAAGTTGGAGGGAAATAGAAGACCTTGGAAACCCAAGGTGGGAAGATAACATGAAATGCCTTTGTTGGAGAAAAAGGACAAATTGCAAAGGTTTTGGTAAATGGGAGAAACGAACAAGGAATAGACAAGCCTTAGACATGAAGACTGCACTGGTGAGGCTTGGAGCGATATACAAAGGCCGTAGGGTCAGGCTGTGAAAGCAAGGAAAGCGGGGGGGTGGGGCCTCAGAATTTAAGCCCAGGTTAACTCGTTACCAGGATTGCAGACAGCTGAGATGTTCTGGAAGGGAAGGCACCGACAAACGTGAGGACGCTCACACTGAGATTACACATTATACTGACTGCAAGATGTTAGCTACCTATAAACTGTGAGAGCTACAAGGAATTATTGCTGGATAGTTTATGCCCTGCAAAGTCCTTTCCCTGCGTCAACTGGTCCCTCATCTATGCTCTATCCCATAACTTGCTCTTCAAAGCCACCTAACTCTGGAAAAGCCAGTACTTCCAACAGAATCACCACTCCAAGGGATTCTCGTTGATCACTTGGCTGTGGGAGTGCTGTCATTCTGACAGAGCCAACCTCGGGATGCTCTCCTGAAACGGTACCTGAATACCTCGTGCCTAAGAGCAACACCAGGGGCTGTCCCACAGAATGCCATGTAACTTTTGCACCAAAGACACCACAGTCGTTGAATAAAACCATTTGGGTTTAGGTCTCTATCACTATTCCTTTCCATTATTTTTCTCTATATGTAGTGCTAGAAGCTTGACTCATTGAGCAAATTGCTTTGAATAGATGGAATGCAGGATTCCCTCCTCCTTCTGTCCACACACACACAGAAAAAATGGGATGGGATACAGAGACAAGAACCCAAGCTCTTTTCCAAACCAAAGATGTAATGCTTCATCTGCTAGGGAAGATGGATTGAAATACACATTTATTGTTATATTTCATTCAGGCAAAAAAAAAATCCAAATTAAAACTGTTGGGACAAACTTCTAAAGCTCTTTTTGGCTGCTCGACTAATTAGTTATGGAATCTGATGTCCTGTAATCTCTATTGTGAGCTTGACTGGAACAGCGTATAAAAAAACCAGAGAAAATCAGAAATAATGTAACTTTGAATACCACAAAACTATACAGAAAAATTAAATTTTTGCCAGCATTCACTTCTTTGTCATCTTTCTAAAGAAGACTCTTTGATGAGGAATTCATCCTTTTTCTGTTGGTGAGGAGGAAAGTGCTGCAGCCCCAGAGTGTGAAGTGTTGCCCAGCAGTGCTGGCTGTGTGCACAGGGAGGTTTCCTGCTCAGACACGTGGCGTGCCCATCCCTCCCCATCCCAGCGGGGCACAGTGGGACCGGGCTGGGGAAAGCAGCTGTGGGACAGAGCAACTGAGCTGCTCAAAGGGGCACTGCTGTGCTGAGTGCCTGAAATCCAGCACCTGCAGGCAAATATTTAATATAGTGCAGACAGATTTAATATAAACAGCAATGGCCATGACATTAAAGCCAGGTGGTCCTGCCCAAAACCATCCACATTTGTAGTGGTCACACTGACAAAGACTGTAAAGGCACAGAAGGAACTTCAAACTCCACAGGATTGTAGTTTGTTAATTTAGAAATAAATAGATAAATAGCGGCAAGCAGCATAAGCATTTTTTAACACAACACCCGACTTTGTGAAAGACAAGAAATGTGACCTGTGGACTAACACTCTGAAATCATGTATATATAAACACAGCATCATAGTTCAGAGGAGGGCATTTTCCTACAGGGAACCAGCAAGTCTCTGAGGGAGCTAAAATTGGAAAATACTGCATTTTTAGTATGAGCCTATTACTAACAATCCAAAATACAACTGATTTGGAGGTGGGATGTAGAAAGCAGGTTTGCAAGGCAGATGTTATACAGGAAGAAGCATCTTCTCACCCAACTTACAGTCTAAATCAATAAGCCAGGTAACAGAAGAGAAAAGGGACAAATGTTGCCCCATTCCATGGGCAGGGAGCTGAAGCACAAAAGATGAAGAGGCTTCACCAGTAGATAACATTACAGTGGTGTCAGAATCAAAACCTAATTTCATCACTGGTAGCTTAATCAAAAACTCTTCTCCTTTTTATGTTTGTTTATTGATATGACAGCCTGGGTGTTCTACAGTCTTCTGCTGGTGTCTAATACAGGTGATGGATGTAGATGGATAGAAAGGTTTACAAACAATAATGATGATACGGCAGTGTGCAGAAATTTATAATAGATAATTGCCATTACCTCTTCTATTTAATGCTGCTTTGCAACCCAGCGTGTCCATTAACTCCTACAGCCTTCATCGGGGCTTAGGAAAGCAAGTGGACAATCCTTTACTCATTTTATTCTTTCTTTCTAATCAGTGCATAACTGAAAGAGTGTATCCTTCAATTTTTCCTTGCATACATTTTTGACAGAACCATTACAGCAGGGAGATGTATTCTTTAGTTCCAAACAGGAATGTGCTGAAGGATTACCTCTGACCCGAGATCCATCCATTCGCATGTCTAGAACCGCCACTTTCTCCTGACATGGTTTATTGGTCTTGTAAAATAGAAATTCTAAAACAAGGGGGAAAAGGTCACAGCCATGCATTCACTGCGAATTATTGACATGGACCTGGCACCAGAGGCAGTCAATCAGAAAGATCCATTTGAGTCTGGAGATGTAAAGATTATTTTTATCATAATTTCCCTAGTGTGGATTCAAGATACTGCTGGAGGCCAGGATTTAACCCTGACAGGCAGAGTTTGCTGAAGAAATCTGGGTTGCTCCAAGGTCATGGTCGATCCAAACTCATGATCTATCAGGATGTTTAGCTGGGAGCTTTAACTATTGGGATGTTCATGTTTTCTGAATTAAAGTCTTTAATATCAAGGTGAATATTAGATTTTCTAAGTGACAAAGAAGAGAGGACTGAGCAGTAATATTCAGGTATAAAGTGGGGCTACTCTGTTGTGAAGTGCATTAGACTCCATTAGTTAAAAAATAACTGAAGCAACAAAAATAAAGGAAATCATGAAAGAAGAATCTATTTTAACATTTTAAAAGTCACTTTGTCATCCATAAAAAAGAATTCAGTATGTAAATACAAATAATTCAGATCCTATAGCAAACCTCATGGTTGTAGGATCAGGGTCTAAGGTTCAAAGTTCTTCATAATTTTATTTTAGGACATGTTTGTGTAACACCAAAAATGGGAAGCAGGTAATCTGATTGGGTGCCTACAGCCACGATTCAAACAATGTTAATGTACAGTTAGAAATAATCAACTAACTAAGGTACAGGAATCTTGATTTGATCACATTTAGAAGATATTTATGTAGTACCAAAGAAAATGGCAGTATGTTTTCATGCTGGAGAAACAAAAGGGAAAGGAGCATAAGTGTCATTTTAAAGAAGAAAATGGATTTAAAATACAGCATTATAGAGCATGTATTTTCACATGATACATAGAAGTTTGCTATTGCAGTCACAGGAGAGAAAAATAAGTCTCCAATAGAATGGAAGTAAATTTGGGGTTTGCTGGTGAATATAAAGTAATCATTTTCCTGTGTGCCAAATGCAGCAGCAATAACAATGATGTAATTTATGTTTCTTCCCAACAAGCATGAAGTATGCCTGGGGCCATCCTGCTTATTTGGTCTTGCTTCACAGGTTTAAACTTTCCTTGGACATCAGAGGACATGAAGAGAATGATGCAGCATTTTGCTACTGCTACCACAGGTGCCATTGCCTCTCTAGAAGTTTGCAAGCATTTCTGCAGACTTATGCAGGTCGGGAACTTTCAATAAATAAGTATGGTGGCCATCAAGTAGAACAAAACAAACAGCCTGAGAAATGAGTATAAATATAAACATTACTTCCCATATATGCTCCAACTGCTAATGTGTTAATTAAACAGAAGAAAATGTACTTAAATTATTTATTCTTAATAAATGAACCATCTGAATAATAAATACGTGTGTTCTATAACCATCAGGAAGGTTTTTAAACAAAAGGGCCTTTTGCAGAAGGAAAAATCACGTGAAAGGTGGGGAGAGAACTGTATTTGTTTAAATACCATTAAGAACCCAGCCAAAGCCAAATAGCTGTAATGGTGGAAATTAATACTGCTGACAGGCTATTGCATTGTCTCGTACACTTTGTGTACAATGCTTTAATTCCTGTTTAAGAATACAGATGAGAGCTCTGAAAGTATATTTAACCCTACAGTGGCTAATCAGTATAATGGAAAACGTGCACTCAGTTCCTCAGCTGATATTTGAATCCTTAACACTGAGCCCTGCTGCCTTCAAACTCTGTTTCTGTCACACTCCTCAGTTTCAAAGACATCAATCCTGTTTTAGGCTCTATAAGAGGCACATGGGTTTAATTGTTATTTCGAAAGCAGTTTTTGTTTTTAATGTATTATGAACCTTCCTGCGTTTTTAGAGTGAGAGATCACTAAAAAAATTCATGTTCCATGCTAAAATGAATCCTGCTTAATCACATCCAAACAGGCCTTTGATGGACACCTGTGTAAAACACTTGTGTCTGGATGAAAATGAAGCTGGTAACTGGGGAGGAGACACAGCTCAGATCTGAGCTAACATCACCAGCATGCTCCTGGATGTGCTTTGGAATGACTCGGATCACAAGCCCTGACAGCATGTTCTCTGTCACAATCCTGCACTACTTTTGGCAAGGCTGGGGATCTTCCCCCCAGACTCCTTCCTGGCTGACTCGATCCCACCCACCTAATTTCCCCATAAAGCTTTAGTTGGAGATGGTGCCCCTCCATGTCCACAGACACCATGATTATATGCACAACAGGGTGCTGAATCTCTAAAATACAAAGAAAGTAACATTGGAAAGTAACCAACTCATGGAATCCCCAGTGCAGTGCTTAACTCTGTATTAGGCTTTTAATTGTTTTCCTTTTAACAAAAATAGGATTCTTACTCTATTTTAACATTAATCAATGAGATAACACCCACTAGGTGTTTGCCTTTTCAGTATAAGATGAATTAATGGGTACTATTACCCTTCTTTTCTGTTACCCAGTTTGGATCTTTCATTTAAGACATTTACATTTAAGACATTTTACATTTTATGTAAATAAAACACAAATTGGAAGCAGAGATAATATATTCTTATAGCATTAATGAGATTGTCAGCAGAGAACAAGAAAATTAGCAAATCTATGGAAAATTTTTAATGAAGGTAACACAGGGTTTCAAACTTAACATTGGATCCAAATTGGGAAAGATACAGTTAAAATTAAAAATTTGAAGTGAATAAGTATTTTTCCTATAGCCAAGATGTAATTTCAAGAAAATTAAACCAGGAACACACTGAATAAATATTTTTTTAATTCTGTGATGTCCACCTTAGAATTAGTTTTTGATGCCTCTATCCAAAGGTATCGAAACCACTGTGTGTAGGTCACAACCAGAGCACTGTCTCAGATCCTCACTAGTCAGATAGAGAGATGAATGCCTCCAGCAGAACTAAAATTGCAGCTTCCCACATCCACTCACCATAAATTACTTCCCTTTCTGAAAGTGTGGGCAATGCAGTTTTATATGTACATTTAAACTGCTGGCTGTTGATTTCAAGTAAGTTGCTATGTTTTATTTCTGGGGTCCCCCCCCAATTAATATTTTTATACTTTTGAGAAAGATTTCAATGGAAAAGTAATGAATCATAACAACATGATTTCAAAACACCTCAAATTCTGCCCTATTTCTTTTGTGAGAGTGTTCTCAGTGTCATTCCTGCTGTAAAAAGTAACAACCCTTCTCATCTCTCCTAGGTTGCATTAGCAATTGAGCCCCAGAAGCAATAAATGAGTTTTTGTTTGGTTACTGGTTAGACACTGGACGATCGAAGCTGCCACAGCAGACACAGGACCTAAATCAGAGCGTGAGAAAGGTGACAGATCAACATCTGCACTGTGGCTTGCACCAAACAAAATGAAAAGTGAACGTAGGGTGCCTGGCACAAGTATAATGCTGTTTTCAGATTATTAGATCATGAAATTGGTGCTGCTGTACAACCTGCTGAACTAGGGCCTTTCTTTGGGACCACTTTTCCTGCACTCAGAGAGCCAAAAACATAGCCTTGTGGAACACTAGAGATGGACTTCATGCTTGCTGAACTTGGATGGCAACACTTTAGGTAACTTAAAATATCCAGAGGAAATGAGAACACCAATGTAACTGCAGTACTCTTAGTTCTTGGGACGAAATGCTGTCACCTGAAGGAATAGTAAGCAAATTCTTTAACTCTTCAAAACATTTGTTTCTCCTTCCTCGTATTTCCTGCCTTCAAACCAACCTTCCTCTCCTGCGTACAGAACAGTCTGTAAATAGCACAGTAAAGCTGGAGATGTAAATTGGAACCCCATTGCAAGGTTTATAGCCCATGTTAATTCATGATATTCTCCTTTTCTCTTTGTACAGACTTTAGGGAAGATGGGAATCCATGTAGGGACATGAATATGGCGATTTGAATGTGTGCAAGGGGAATAACAATAAATATCCAAGGTGACCTTTGAAGCCCAACTTAAAATGTGATTTGACAAAATTTTAACGATACTGAAGAGAAAAATTACAGCATTTCTATCCACCCTGAGTGCCCTTTATGGCTCCCATCAGACAGCACAACAAAATTTCTATAGGATGTTTTTCACGCTCCATACCTTCTTCAGAACTTTCTCAGTTCTTACACCTTTTCCCATGTTCTAGAACTTTTAAATGAACGTTTTGTTTACTTCACCCTCAATATTTTATGTATTAACTTTTCAGTTAATCACTATTTGCTGTGCCTACTTTCTTCTAGTTTCTGTATATTTTCTCAACACTTCCTGAAGCTCTAGAGCAAAGTGTCAGATTATAAATCAATGCAAAAGAGCTGAAAATCTATGAGGTTTTCACATTGTATTTGTAACAAACACAAGTTATTCTAAACTAACACTTAGAGAGCTTCTATTTATTTGGCAAAGCACAGCTTCCCTTTACCAACTCATAGACTTCAAAATGAAAAAACACACCTTTGCAGGAAAAGAATATTCTAATAAAAAAGGTAGTCAAAGCCTGGAATCTCTACATGTCTATTAACATTGCTGTAGTGCTACCTTTCCTGTAGTTTAATTACCATTATTACATCAGGCTGAATGTCAAAAAATGTTGATGCAGATAAAGATTTTCCGCTCACTGTAAAATTTCCTCCTCGAGCTAAATTTGAACCAGTTACTTTCAATTGCTGCTCTTCATTTTTTTGATTGATGATAATTCCTTATAATTTCCTACCTTTTTCCCCATGTCTGATTTCTCTTGATTATTATAATAATATAATTCTATACCGTATCTATTTTGCTTTCTTCTGAGGCATGTTTCTCGACAGTAACCATTTTAGGTTTAGTGCTGTTTGATTTCAGCTGCCAAGAGCTGCTGTGTTTTGGCTGATCACTTAGCAAGAGCTGGAATTTCCAGGAGCTCATCATTTCTGAGGGAATATAGGTAAAGAGTGCCATCCAGAGACACTCAGAGCTCCAGGCATTCGGGAAATGGGGAAGAACCTATGTGCCTGAGTTACAGCACCGGGGGCTTTCTGCCCCACTCTGGGAAATACAATGCAGTGTGGATTATTTTTGTGTTAAAGACAAACACAGGTTGTATCTGTATCACAGGGAATCAAAGTTCCTGGGTCCTCACAAGGACCTCACATTGTGCTGTTGTTAGCACACAACTTCTTCTGCTCTAACTGTGCCCATTTCCTTCGCAATAGCTGAGCCCTTCTCTGCAGAAGAGGAACTACTGTGATTTCTGTGGGTGACTGTATCACACCCAGATGAATGAAAACATGGTTTGGAAACCAATCAGAAAAGCTGTTACTGAAAGACAGTGTTTCCAAGGATGATAAATAATGGAAAAATTACAGCAGGGAGATTCAGTGCTGAAACGCATCCACATTGGTATCCATGAACCTCTGAATTTCAGCAAAATTCAGCTGAAACCAAACAAAGGAATTGCAGTCAAGTCCTTCTAAAAAATGAGTTTGAGAAACTCAGAGTGACTTCAGAGAGGAATTACATACACAGGGCAGAGATAGCAGATTCATCATTCCAGGAGCCGAGATGAATTCTTAAAAATATAACCTTATTTGTTAGGTTTCTGAACTAAAGGGAATAAAACCAGTAGAGTTCACATCCTAGAACCATTCCGAATGCAGTGCTATCTCTTCAGCATAGATTTCCACAGAACAGCAATTTTCTTACAGGAAACTCTAATACAGCCAAGGACAAATAAGCTCCTGATTTAGTTATAGAAGAGATCTCCAAATCCACAGTGTCCACACTGCTGCTTGATAACTGATACAGGAGCTATTGCAATATCCCACTTACTGATGTCCTGGCTCACTGTAAGGCTTAGAGTTTCCAGAATCACTAATCCTTTAACTGTGAAGGTGATAAACCTTGCAATTATTCTTAATTTCCCCAAATGATAAGTTTTAGTATATAAATAAAACATGAGCAAGGAACCTTTTTCCACATAAATGGTTCAGAGCCAACCATCCCAAGGGAGGCCAGAAGGATTCTCCTAAATGCATTCTGTGAGCCAAATTTGAAATATTCCTCCAAAGTATCCTGCCTTATTTACAATACCAGGGGACACATTAAGTGGCCATTACCAACCGTAACTTGCAGAAATAGCTCATTGGAACACAAGGCATCCTATCCCATTCTCTAAAAATCAGAAAAGATTTTGGCCTGCTGTGTGAATGAGGTTACACAACTTACCATGCCCTTTTCATCCACTCACTTACTGGCAACACGACACCGACCTCCAGATTAAGTATATTTATTTTTTGTATAGAATATCATTGGTGAAACTGCTCTGGTTTGGAAAATTACATTTTGCTACATTTCCAAGGACAGTGCTGGTCTTCCAAGTAATTGAGAATTGACTTTTTTGAGGACTGTAAACTTCAGCAAAACTTGTGGTAGGCAATGAATTTAAAATGAACTTATTAGCCCACTAAGTGACTCAAATTCTACTGTAAATGGACTAACAAAATCAAAAGGAAAAGAAGCAGAGCTTTTTCACAGAGGGCTGCATTTTCTTACTACCTCATCAGAGTCTTGCTGCAGAGATTGCAGATTTCCCAGTGAAATTTCTTATCCCCAATACTCAGTAGGCAAGGATTGTTTAGCAGTTGCCCAAGTGATTGACAATTGCATTTCATTTGCAACAACAAAGTCACTTCTGTGTTTTAGTAACTTAAGTTTGGAAAGGCTGCAATTTAGATGTGATAATAAGAAAAGCTGTTATTGTAATACAAAAAAAAAAAAAAAATTAGCCTCTAAAATCTCCTAGAATTTGATGGCACCAATTAACAGATAAAGCAAAAATACAATTAAAATACAAAACCAATCAAGCAGTATGATATTGTTTCAGCTGCCCATGGATCAATAAGGAATGGCCTGTACCCATAAGAGGTTAAAATTGTCCATTAATCAAGAGGAATGTTTGCTTTTCCTACAGCGTTTTTCAGTAAGCACATCGTGACTTTGCCTACTTAGATTGGAGGTTTGCAGTGTCAATGCAGTTGCTGATAGCCATGTAAGAATGTAAGATGACCATAACTCCACAGTAAAAGAGAAAGCAAACTTCCCAGTCCCTGTTCCGAGAGGGCCCCCAGCTCCTTCCTATCCAGGTGGCTCCTCCCACAGGAGCCTCCAAACCAGCACCAGGACACCTTCAGACAGGAGCTCTGTGGCTAAGGAGAACCAGCACCTCCATGGAGTTCTAGGAATGCTGAGTGCGAAAGGAAGTCCCTGCAGCTGAGCCATGGAAGCGCCCCAGCCAGCAAAGCTCTGCCACAACAGAGTGAGCAGAGAGGGAGCAGGAGGCTCTGCCTTCCTCCCAGGAACTGAGACAGTGCTCCAGGGGTACTCTGGGCTGGGAATGCTGAGTGTGGACACAGATCTTGGCCACCCATCAGCTTCATATGGAGTCTCTGGGACACAGCATCTCAGACAAAACACCCCCCACAAGCTCATCATTTAGTTTAAGTGACATCACATCGCACCGTGCCAAGCAAATTGATTGATAGGTTGTGCAGAACATTCAAAACAAGCTTTCCTTTCCTCTGCTGTGCCCACCTTACTAAATCAATCAAAAGAAGTGTGATTATATTGTAAATTAAGCACATCAAGTTTGCTGTAAGATTTCCTTTTTTTTTTTTTTAATTATAAGTGCAGGATCAGCAGCAAACTAGGTAATAAACACATTAAACCATAACAGAAGATTTTAATAAAAGATAGCTGAGAACAAACATGTTGCCACTTTAGTTTGACTCTCTTTGCAAACAAGGCAAACAGTCCCAGCCCACCATGCCCTGTTTACGCTGTGGAGCAATTGCAGAACACGCAAACTGGATTCCTGTCAAGTGACATCAAAGCAGCAAATGAAACGTGGTCCCTGGCCACACTTAGTGTCCTCCTGCTGTTGCTCAGTCCAGAGGACCAGACTAGGGTAAAACTGAAGACTGGAGTTAAATTCATGAAATGTGATAGTGTGGACAAAGGGTTCTCAGCATCATAGCTGCAGTCATTCCATCTCCTATTGCACAGCACACTTCAGCAGAGCACACAGAGCTGAAGTGCGATGGAGTAGCATGGAGTTAATTTCAAATATTTCTCTCCAAAACCAATTGGCAATCTGACAAAGATTTTGTGATTTTTTTGTTTGTTTGCAATCAAACATTTCAAAAAACTGGAAATGGACAAATAGGACATCTAGGTATCTTTACTATTCTATAATCATTTGTGTTACAGCCTATAGTCCCTTCTCCCCCATTTTCCTTACATGATTAATTATTTCTAGAGGTAATATACCAAAGGACCTCCTTTGTGGTTGTAGAGTTTGCACTTATATTTCTCTCCTTACATCCACATTAATAACACTTGTGCACGTTCATAGAATCACAGAATGGTTTGGATTGGAAGGGCCCTTAAAGCTCATCTCATTCCAACCCTGCCATGGGCACCTTCCACTATCCCAAGCTGCTCCAAGCCCCTTCCAGCCTGGCCTTGGACACTTCCAGGGATGGGGCAGCCACAGCTTCTCTGGACAACCTCTGCAAGGGCCTCCCCACCCTCACAGGGAAGGATTTCTTCCTAGTATCTCATGTAAACCCACCCTCTTTCAGTTTGAAGCCATTACCCTTTGTCCTGTCATCTCTCAAGATGTACAAGGTGCCGTCAGGTATTGATCTGATCCATTTAATTGGTTTTGTATCTTTGCTCTGGCACAGCAATTTAGTAATCCCATGCTGACAAGTATTTCTGCATTCTATATAACTTGAATATCATCCAAGCACCTGGACATTTTAAATGTGAATATTTGAAGTTCAGGTTCTGCAAACCTTCAAGTGATTAAAATGTAATTTCCAAATGTTTGTAGGAGTTAAACAAAGCCAACCTGAACTACACTTTCCATCCAAAAGAAAAATGGTAGAAGTATTTTTATAGTGGTAATCCACCTTTGCCCATTTTGCCTTAGTGAACATCAACAGTGCAGCATATAGGCAACAAGTCTGCTACCAATTTATTGTATATATTTTCATGTCCTAAATAAATGTAGAAGGATTTTGCATGGCTTTCAGTTTTGTATTTTCAGAAAAATTAATCTCTTGAGAAAAAAAAACAAAACCAAAAAAGCCCCAGACTGAATTAATTCTGAACAAAAGATATCCATGGTAAATGCAGCAGAGGCTGCAGTGAGCAGAGGAGTACCATGGCCTTTGTTTAAGAAATTGTATTCAAGTCACTGTCTTGTTTCTATCTATATCTTGTCATACAAATGACTCTTTGACAGAGAGCTGATATCTCATCAAAAACTATTATAAAACCATAATTACTACTTCTGGATCATTAATCTGAAATAGCAATATGTTTCTGCATAAATGGAAGCGAGTTAGGAAATTCTGCCAGTCCATGGTCCCTCAGATGTATTATAAAACTGTTAATTAACAGAACAGAGACCTATATAAGGTCTACTTAATTCTGTTATCTCCATGAAAAAGGGAAGACTCAGGGCCAGATTGTAATTCTGGCCATGTTACCACTTCCCTGGAAATTTCAGATATCCGTTCCCTGCTCAGCTGTCCTTTCCCTTCTCACTCAGCCTACTGTGAGATGGGAACCTGGGCATGGCCTTCCCTGCTCACTGCACTGTCTTGTTCTCACCAGGATGCTTGATTTCCTAGGAATGTGTTTGTGCCTAAATGCTTTCCAAGGAAGATAAAGCACAGCTTTTTCCCCCACTTTTCAGTGTTATTTTTCTTTTTATTTTTTAAATTCCATATTGCTATCCTCCAGTATGTCCATACTATGCCATGGAAATGAAGTCCCATACAACAACTGGCTGTGATTTGTCTTGAACATGAGGTAATTACTGGCTGGTAAATGCAGCACCCTGCCATAACATTTTATAGTTGTGCTTTTGTAGATTAGCATACATAAAAAAGCATCTGATGAAGCAGCCCATTATGAGACAACTCTTGGGAATGACAAAGTAGAAAGGACTGAGAGAAAAGATTAGGAAAACTGAAGCCAAGGAGATCAGAGGTGAAGATATATTGCAACTGTTATTCATCTTTCCAGATCAGAGACAGCTTTACATGTGAAAGAACTACAAAATTTGACCCTGAAGAGAATAACAATACATTAAGTTTAGAAAATGAACGAGATGATTTAATGCTGAATGCTACCAGAGTTGTTAAATATGGGTTGCTTTTTCACTGTGTTCTGCCATTGCTGCTGAATTGTCTACAAACACCTCCACTCCTGGTGTGATATTTATGAAAAAGTAGAAGAAGATGCTCAGATCCTCCATCATTAGCAGATATGAGAGCTCTAAAGCTATGAAAATAAGGGAACTTCTGCAGGAGCTACCTAAACTAATCTCAGAATTATCAGGAGATACTGTTTAGAAGTGATGCTGATTTCAGAGTCCAGGTTCCAACTACTGCAGAATAGAGGATATTTCAACTCAGATGTGAAGAGGAAGCCTGATTAACTTACAGGGCTATCACAAAGCTACACAAAAGAGCTATTACAAAGCTTTCACAAAAATCAAGACAAAACTGGTTAAATTACACAAATAGTTACAGCTTTCAAATTATAAATCATATTTCCTATAATCAAGTATTGATTACTTAAGACTTCTGAGAAAAAAACTGTTAAATTGTTTCTCATATGAGAAAATATAACTATGTTCTAGACTTTAATTCCCATAGTACCCTATAACAACAGGAACAGCAGGACAGAAAAACGAATGGTGTAATCCTACCCTCCCCCCAGTTAAAATCCTGATTTTGCTCTCCAATTGCTAGCATAAAAACTATAATATTTCATCCTAGATTGTTCCTCACTGTTTTGAAAAAAATAAGAGCTCTGTTGTAACACAAATATTGAAACTGTAGAAGTTACTTATTACAGCACTATTGGTAGTTATAAAAAAGCTGGGGGGGGAAGGCTCATTTCAGAGCCATAGACTCCATGGGATCAACCACTACTGATTTCACCGAGTTTTGTCTTAAAAATTAATATCCAAAGGCTCTGAGCAAAACTTGCAGCGACTTTATGAGGCCGAGAAATCACATCTCTAATGCAGTTTGAAATAAATCATATGTGTGAAATATGTAAGAATTAAGAATTAAGAATTAAACTTATTTTTCAATATCACTTTCTGCGGTTTTGTTTGGCTTTGGTTGTGGGTTTTTTGTTTGTTTTTAACTCATTCCAAAAGTTAAGAGAAGACCCAGAGTGTTCACTGGACTGAAGCAGTGAGCTGGGGCTTTGTCATCGGTCGTGGATCAGTTCCTCTGGGATGCAAAGCTCGGGCTGAGCCCTGGATCTCAGTGCTGCCACCTCTGCTCCTCATTAAAATGGGTTCAGGAAATGAGCCCAGGGCCCGGCCAGCTGCTCAGATGCTGCCCCACTGTTTGCTTGCTCCCCTGCCCCTTCCTGCCTTGGCCAAATTGTAGTGTCCCAGCCTGCAAGGGCACAATCCAAGGAACAGCCGTGCCAGGGCCAGTTCCCGACAGCCAGTGGGACAGCAGCTACAGAGGAGATGCAAAGCCAACAGCTCTGTGGAAGCCACATGGATATTCCAGAAATGATCACCTCCTAGTTTTTCCTGGAGATGCCTTATCTGCTTGCTTTTCTCTAACAAAAGATTGTATTACAAACTCTTCTTTACTGGTATACTCCATCTTAAAAGGTTTTGGGGTTATTTTTCTGTATTCCATCTGAGCTGCTAGTTTCTCTGAGTTCAAAGCAAGCTTTACTAGTTTGCTAAGTGTTT
Organism: Dicrurus megarhynchus; assembly: GCA_013399195.1. NCBI lineage: Eukaryota > Metazoa > Chordata > Aves > Passeriformes > Dicruridae > Dicrurus > Dicrurus megarhynchus. Next base: position 183,966 of record VXAD01010092.1, on the reverse strand, counting down.
GCTACTCTTACTGCAGCTCTCAAACATCTCTCCTGTGTTTTACTTTTGTCTGTTGCTTGTAATTTGTTCCTCCTACAACTGCTTGCATTGTGAACAGTACAGTGCCTTCAAACTTCTGCAGTTCAGTGAATGTAGATGTTTTACAAAGCTAATTACCCTATACGTAACAACTTAATTATTTAAAGGTGCATAAAATTGATAACTCACAGAAGAGTAAGAATTAGAAAACTAATATATGAAAAACATATGTAAATGCTACCCCATTATGAGAAGCAAAAATATGGATATGTATGTCAGCTCATAGACTGCCAAAAAGAGATTATGACATCGAAATGCATTTTAAAAAGTCAATTATTTCTACTCATCTAACCAATCTTTACATCAAAAACATTGCCTGCATTCTGAGTCATGTTTGTGAGAAAGAAAGTGTAAGAAAGCAAGATCGAAACAAGAACAAAAATGAGTTTGAAGAAGGAAGAAACCTAAATTGTCTTTACAGAAATCCAACATAGAATCAGCAAAGAGTCTGAAAAAATCAGTGATCACACTGCAGCCAAGGCACAAGGCAGCCAGACTGGAGAGAGTCTCTGTCAGCAGGGCCTACTCATACACTTTTAATGAGGAACCTGGTGCAGTTAATTGTCTAAAATATGCGATGTGTTCAAAGATGGAGAAATTTCATAAGGAAATCCTCATCCATTTCTTGCCCCTTCCTACCTCTTTCCGTAGAATCTCTAAAGATGCAGGGGAAGAGGAACCATACTGTTTATTAATTATACAAAGGCAGCTTGTTCTGAAGGATTTCAAAGCATCTTGTCAAACATTTAATTACATCTCACAGATAGCCTCACTTCAAAAAGGTGTTAGTACCTTGTTACACAAGGTTTTTTGGGAAGAAGAGGTTTCAGTAAAGGAACTGGTAAGATTGCACTGCAGAATCATTGTGGAACTGAATAACTGTTCTGAAAAGGCAGAGGAGCAGGAGGATGGGCAGGAGCCATCCCCAAACTACTCTGTGCACTGTGCGGGGACAGAGGCGTTGATGGATCCCTCTGGGAAATCATCCCACCTGCCGTCAGTGACCAGTATCTTACAGAAATGGTGTGTATTTGGGCAAAATGAGGAGGAATTCCCTCTCTGATTCTCTGGTTGACACAGCTCACAAGATCCCTGAGGGACAAAGAGGTGCCTGTCAAGCAAAGGGAGTTAAGGAAGAGCTGCCACCCCTGTGGAATGTTCTAGTGATGCTGCCTTAGCACACTGGTGTTTCAGTACTCATATCCATGCCAGGAAAAACCAGGGGAAAACTGCAGAGGGACTTTGAAAAAGCTACAAAGATGTCCAGAGACCTGAAAAATATGCTTTGCACACATCAAGCGGGAAATTCAACCTATGTATTTTGGCAAAACACATTAAACCAGTTAAAGTAGAATACTTTAAATAGAACAGTAGAATTTGTAAATTATGGGGCCATTTAATTCAGGCAACAAAATGAGACAAAATAAACACACCAAAAGCTGACACTACTAATGGAATCTTTTTCTTAAATAATTCATTACCTGTTGGAATCGACTACCAACAAAATTGATGAATTTTCCAACAGCCAACACCTCTAATGTGAGGCCAGCTGCATTTCAGAAAAAGGGACAGCTGACTGGAAGCTGAGTCGCAGTTTAGGTCAGCTTAATGACTACAAATTATTTGGTGTGACCTTAAAGCCACCAAATAGCTATGAAGCACATGACTTCTGTGTAGATCTTTCCCAATCGTGAACATGTTAAGGTGATTTAGTTACTTGGCCAAGCTTTTCTGCTGTTTCAAAAGTCACGTATCTCAAAAAAAACCCCAACATTCCAGGAAAGGCATCATGAGAAAGTTCACATTAGTGAAGAGGCAGAAATTTCTGTTCTGTGTGATTTTTGTGTTTCTTTTCTCAATTATTACTTTTTCTTTAAAAAAAATAAAACAAATCGTTAGAGATACTCCATCAGTCATTTTGTTAATCACAGCTCTTAGCTTTCAGATTTATCAAGAAAAGGATTAACTTCTTAGTCCCCAGTGCAAACAATTATCTCCATAATCTGGAAAGCTTGGTAAAAGAAAACAGAGGGACCAGAGTTTTCAGTCAAATCCATATGGTTTAGATAGGTGCCACTGATGGAAATCATGGCTTAAACCTGCCACTAACAGCCCTAGGTACTGGTAGGTAGATGGACAAGACAGGCTGTGAGCAATCCTTTTTCTCTCTTTTCCTTGGGTGGTGTTTTGGTTTTGTCCTTTAAAAGACAGGTTCTGCCAGATTTTCTAACAGCAGTTTCAGACTTGCCAACAGCGCAGGGCAGAATCTTTCGTGCACGGTGGTAGCAGAAGCCACTTTAGCTGACACCAGAGAGGGGAGGACACTGCTGCCACCAGCAGCAGCCTTGGCTCCTGCTTCCCTGGGCAGTGCCACTGTCACGCTCTGCTTTCCTGAAGGCAGCAGGAGCAGGAATTCCCACTGGGAATGGGGGCCCAGCTTTGTGCTTTGCTCACAGGGCACTGGAAAAGGCCGTGCTCTGCTGTCCCCCAGCCGGGCCCTGTCCCCTCAGCACGGCCAAAGGCAGCAGCTGCCACCTGCCAGGACTTGGCTGCCCACTCACCTCAGCTGAGCCCGTTCCCTGCTATCCACTCAGGATCCGCTTCCCTGAGAATCCCCGTGAGCTGCTATTGGTATCAGCACCAGATGGATTGTGCTGTTAGACAATGCAACGTGGGTGAAGAGAAAGAACTGCTATTTTTGCCATTTTCAGCAGGTGTTTTGAAGGTACAGATTTGCATTTGGTAATCTCCATGGGCCCATGGAAGGTGAGAGCTACAGTCTTGTCACATGGATAACCCTCCTGGGCACCCAGAGAGGCAGGTAATGGGCTCACAGGCACAATTACCAGGAAAATAAAGGAATGGGAGAAAGAAGAAAGCCTGAAATTAGTTAAAAATACAGGCAAATGTGCAACACACCCCATTTTGTTGTGCCACAGTGTCTCTGCATAACAATGTAAAAACAACATAAGGATTACCTAATAAAAACTAGTTTAATGTTTGTGCTGCTTTGGGCTCTCCAAATCTGCCATTCTAAAAGAGTTGGAGTGATGATTATTAATGAGTGACTTTATTCAGGGCTTTGACAAAAGATTTCAATTTCACATTAAACTTGTCCATGTGGCAACATTAGACTTTTATGCTGCAGGGATGTCACAAGCACATTTTTATTCTCTCTGCTTTAATTTTGGTTAATATGATCATCCAGAGTCAACTTTCTTTGAAATAAAATACAAGTGTTACAAATCTAAAATTATTGCAAAGGAATATCCTAAACCAAGCTACATGAAATAATTTAAATGCTTTCTTTCAATTTTCCATTTCTGAACTAATGTATTTAGAAATTACCTTGAGAAGAAGGAACACTTGTACTTCTTCCAATTTATTTGTATTCCTGTCAAATACACAGCATACAGGTGATACTGCCCAGGAACTTCAGTGTAAGAGCAAAGTGTGGAAGAGTTTGCATAACAAAGGAGCTCATTCTACTCAGAAGGACAAATGAAAATTAAATAAATGCAGTAAGGACTAAGTCTAGACTTGAATTCCTTGAATGCAGAGACCTTATTTTTTACATAAAAGAACATTCATTTTAAATAAATAAAGGGGGGAAATATTTTTTAAAATATTGCTGTAAAATACACCAGCAGAGTTCTCCAGCAGGAACAACAATGATCACATCAGTCTTGCAACAGTGCTGGGACTTTCCACTCTGCTCTTTATGTTACAGCCTCAGGCAATGTTTCCTGCAAGTGTCACTGGAAGGCCTGAATATTTCTTCTTGGGTGAGAAAGATGAGAATTTTGCTTTAGTCCTTTCCTCAACCTTTCCAAACAAAAAAATAACGCTTTACTTTCTGTGGTCAGTGCAGGAGCATCTTGGAGCTTCCATTAGATTTGGAGACTGCAAAAGAACAGAATGTGTCTCCACAATCTGTGGGCAGAGTATGTGTTGGGGGCCATGGAATGATAACTCTCCAGCAGTAACATTTTATGGCTTTTCTTTTCCATTAGGACTGAGTGTAGCACTACCCTACTTTCAGGCACAGCCAACCCTCACATCTACCTTGAGAAATTATGAGCAAGTTCACAAGCCAGGCATAAACTAATTTCATGATTGCAAATACTAAGCACTGGAAGAGAAAATATCTTTCTTACTTTCCCAGTGGAAATGCCCTCAACCCCAAGACTAGACTGATCCAGAGATGCACTTTGATGATGTGGGCAAAACACCCTGAAATCAATGGGAATTCTGTTCACCAAAAGGAAAAGGGACCATGACTTGAGACCTGAGCAGATATGATCTTCCCTTTCCTCAGGGTTGGGCCTTGACTGACAGTGCAGGAGTCCTCGTCTTCCCTAACTGTCCTACAGAGTGAAAGAGTAAATTTCCTGAATTTCCCATCTTAACTTGTATTCCCCAGTCTAACCTCATTGATCCCCATTAAAACTCCAATAGAGACAATCCTGTAGTCATTATTAGAAATCATTATTTACGTTCAAGCCTCTTAAGGATCTCCAGATTTTGCTTTGTGCTGTGAGACCACTACTGGAGAGAAGAGTTGGATATATTAAAAAATAAAAATAATCAGTGGGATTTTGCCCTTTTCACAGTAACTAATGTTAACCTGTCTCAAAAGACTTGGAAAAGGTAACCTGCTTTCTAAATACAGAAAAAGAAAGATACTTGAAAGGGATTAAAATCTTTTTGATATCAGAGACAAAAATTACTAACTTGCATTTTGCTTTCCAGCTGAGATTTAAAATTGATGCACAGTTCCTTATGAACCCAGGTATTCACACTAATTTAAAATTCATCTCTCCATGAGCAACAGAATCCATTGCCCTGAGTGTGCAGAGTAGAGGAAGCAGGAGTCTAACCAATTTGTCAAAATAATCTTCAAGCTTAATTTTTTCATGGTTTATTATAATCATAGTCATTTCAAGCAGTGTGATAAACTGCAGATGTGTAAACCTCTGATTCCAAGAAGTAAAGCCCAATAGGTTGCAGATAGCTTCAGAAAAAGCATTTGCATAGAAATACAAATCTTTCTTTCTAAATAAAAGTAGGGATTCCTATCGTTAAGAACATTTTAAGATATGTTCTCATAGCTGTATTTTTAAGAGTCTTAATAACATCTCTGTTTTGGAGTTCCTGAAAAGAATCTGGAGCTTAAGTTTTGTGTATTTTGAGAAAGTTTTATCACAGCATTTCAAAGATTTTGCCTATTTTTTCCAGGTACTGCCAGGGTTAGTACATGGAACATGAGAGCGGGGATCCATTCTGTGCTCCCCAATCTGCTGCCTCCACTCATAGGAAGAAAAAGGAGGAGAATCCTGAGCTGGCTGGGAGCAGAGGCTGAGGCAGTTGTGATGCAGAAGAGACTTCAGTGCCTGCTAATGGCATGTTAGCTAAGCTGTAATGCATAATGAAACTAAATTAAGTACAGGCAAACTTAATTCCAGTATGTGTGAGCATATTAATATTAGACTTGGAAACTGTAGGAGCATGATGGGTACATGTGGGAGCAAAAGGAACAGAAAGAGAACAGAAGAGAAAGGAATGACATAATTATTATTTAGCAATCCTTAGATCAGCTTGAAAGTTGCTAAGCACTGTAAAAACTCAGTGTAAGTGACAATTCCTGTGTAAGCATTCAGAAATCTCAAAACGTATCACAAGGAAAGCTGTAAGAGGCAAAGCACTTAGTTCAAAGCCCTCCCTTCTATGTCAGTGGCAAAGGAGTATTTTGATTTGCTTTATGGGCAATAAATAACACAAAAGCCTAGAAGACGCAGCAGGAGTGACAAGACTGTGCAATCCTCACAGGACAGCACACACAGCTAATCAAACACGCTGGCTTATTGCCTCCAGAGCTCCTCTGCCTTACAGTGCTCTCCTACACCTGAGTATTCTTGGTTGGAAAAGAAAAGGATGAAATTATAAATCACAGCGAGCAATACAATGGGTTTGGCACATCCTACACATTAATTCACGCAAAGCTTTCCCAGAACTACTTGGGTACCTAAAGAAATGAACAAGCAGCATCTGCAAATTACTATTTCTTTTGCTGCAGAACATGAGGTGCTGCCTTCCAGAGGCAATGAGTCCTGAAGGGGCAGGATGCATGAAGAACATAAGGTCTCTGATTGCCTCCAGTGAAACAGCCTCTCTGACTGCAGGTCACCATTACTCACGACAGCAACTAGAGAGCAAACCCAAAGGTAACACTGCATGATCCTGATCCTATCTCCACAGAAAAGGGGATTTTTGCTCCCAAGTCCAAAGGGTTCTGAACTTCACCTCCTTCTCCTGCTCTTCAGTCTCATTCCATTACCTTGGGTGTTCTTGCCACAGCATTGAAGGCAAGTCTCCTACGGTCTTGCAAGGTAAATACACTTCCCTGTGCACTACAGCAGATTAAGTACCATCACATTTTATTAGAGTTAAGAGAAAAACTGCAGGTCTGCATACCTAGTTGAGAATGTGTTTTACATTCCAATGTAATATTCAATGATGTTATGTTACCAAACACTGAGCAACCTGACAGATACATCTGTTAGAAGTATAATTACACAGGATAACTTGTATTGGTGTCCCTCTCTGTTAAAGAAAACAATGGATTTTCATTCAGAGGGGCACCTTGGAAGATTAATGGTAGTAATGAAGCATGAAATATTTCCTTCCTAGCATGGTTAATCTGAAACAGAGGAAACAATCATTTCACCCTGGAGGGATAATCCTTTGAGGAAAATCGTCACTGAAATAATGTATTGTCATATCTCATCCCACATATGGCAGCAAAGAAACTATCAGTGTTGTGCTTATTGCAGTAAAGGCCAACAAGAACAAAAAAAAAGGAAATGCAATCAGCACAGCCAAAAACCAGCTACACAGTGGGATCAGCAGGAGGGAGAGAGGAAGGCAGGAAAACAGTGACAAGAAGCAACAGCATAAGGACCAAAGGAGGACAGAGATCAGAAATTCCACCATAGGGAGAGAAGTTGGAAGGAACCGTTCAAATAAAAACAATGAGGGGAAAAATATTTGGGGGCAATTTTTTAAGTGAGCCATGTGGAGTGTTTGTCACAAGGGAGTGGCCCCAGAGGCAGGTACTGCAGCTGGGCAGCAGCAAACAGCACCAGGGCAGGCACTGCACTTCCAGAACTGCCTCCTGTCACCCCTCAGGACACAGCACCAGGGCAGGCACTACACTTCCAGAACTGCCTCCTGTCACCCCTCAGGACACAGCACCAGGGCAGGCACTGCCAGAACTGCCTCCTGTCACCCCTTCAGACACAGCACCAGGGCAGGCACTGTGCTTCCAGAACTGCCTCCTGTCACCCCTCAGGACACAGAACCAGGGCAGGCACTGCCAGAACTGCCTCCTGACACCCCTCAGGACACAGCACCAGGGCAGGCACTGCCAGAAGTGCCTCCTACACCCCTCTGGCCAGACTTTGGCTGTTCTGCTGCAGCAGTGCTGCCCTCGAGCCCTCCCCAGCTCAGTGGCAGCTCCCTGTGGCACAGCACTTTAACAGGGGCTCCTCCAAGACTGGGCCAAGCCACCTTTGACTTCAGGACTGGGTGGCCACAAGCCCTTCTTAGACAATCTATACCTTGAATGGGCACTACCAACTAACACACAGAGACAAGTACATACACATGTGTGTATACAAAAGAGAAGCAACATTTCAAAAAATATATACTTTTTTTTTTTTTAAGTAAAGCATTTTCAAGCAAACACTGGTCTCCCTACAAAAAAAATCCCTTGATAACAACTTATTAGAATCATCCCCTCAGATCCTTACCAATTCTCTATCTTCAAAGAACACTCACAAGCCTTTCATTTTTGGTAGATAAGCCATTTGATCAATATTTTCAACACTAATCAAGGCCAAGAGCAATTTCATTTCTACCCTTTCCCTAAATTGAAGTGGAATCTAAGCAAGTGCATCACTCAGTTACTTTGCTCATGGTAAGCAGATTCAGCTGAAGGAGACAGAAGCTTTCAGTGGCAACTAATGCTGTTCAACTGATAATACTTTATATTTATCTCACATAAACATCAGTACAGCAGGAAATGCTAAACTTTCTCTAGGAAAAAAAGTCCCATTAAATAAGTCTATTTCTAGATTCTTTTTTTAATACCTAAGTGCCTTTTTATGACTTGAACTGATGACTGCTGTTGTCCTGATGATTTTTTATTCTGCAAGATGTTTTATGCTCACAATATTCTCAGTGTGAAGCACTAATTAGAATCAGAAAACTGGTCTATTCTCATCATCTTTTTCCTGTCCATATTTATTACAGGAAATGCCTTTCCTGTAAGAAGTGTACCTTCTCCCTTGTTGTCTGGGAAGCTGGGTGAGCGTGGGGACTGTCACATCCCACTGCTCAGTGCTACCAAGAGCGAGTTATTTCCACAGCCAGCACAGACAGCAGAGGCTGTACCTCCTGAGCCACAAATGAAACATTCCCTAGGGCTTTGCCTGCAGCCTATCCTTCTGTGATGTTTTGTTTGTTCAAGTCATACCACAGTCGCTACTGTGCTGCCTAAAGGCTCAACAGAGCCCAAGATGTGAGGAAGCAGGACAGCTGCAGCCACCACTTTTCCTTGGTAGGAGGTTTCAGGTATCTCTAATTGGACAGCTTCTGTAGCAAGAATAACTCAGTTTACCCATGCTAGGCTGGTGTTTGCTGTCACTGATAACCTTGTCTCAATGTGGCTGTTGTCACAAGAACAACTCCAGTAGGATGCTCTCAGCACACACTCCCCACTTCTGTGTCACACAGCAGCCAGTACTTTGTTGCTGCCAGGAAAAGAATAAGGAATGAAGTGTAGAGAGTATCAGTGTGACTATAAAAATGCACAGCCATACTTCACTGGAAGAAAATGCAGCTCGACTATTGCAAGTTCTGAAGCAATCCCACAGATTTGCCTTTGGCTTTGAGAAGGCCATTTTGGCTTTATCCCTCTGCAGTAGACACTTTAAAACCTGTCATACAATCTGGGTTTTTTTTTTACCTTTTGTTTCTTTCCCTGATATTACAACATAAAACACACAAAAGAAAAAAGTTCCCTTTCCCAAACATCTCCAGAGCTAACAGGAGCTTACCAAATGCTGTCTGCTGCACAAACACAAATTTAAGACGATTTTATAGGGCCTGTTATTTACCCAGCTATAACAGCTTCTTTGTTAGAGGATGGCACTGTAATTATCTGCTTTTATCATTAATAGCTTGAGTCAGTGGTTAATGCAGAGGTGACAAATCACTGAAATGCCTGACAGTTTATGGCTTTTAGCACTAAGGAATGTTTCTTTTATTTGCCATCCCTTGTGTACGTTTTCTTTCCTTTAGATGTCTTCTGTTCTCTTACATACACATCCCCATTCATAATTAAACATACCTGATCATAATTTATTCACATGCAACCAATTACCAAATCCCTGTTGTTTAGTGATGGTGCAGATTTGGGAAGTGGAGGAACGAGGGGAATGTTTCTAACTGAGGAGTACCAGAGTAAGGACCTCAGTCTTTTATGTCCATTCTGAAAACATAAGCCAGCAAACAAAGAAAAAGTACTCATCTGCTTGAATTTTCCAGCCATTGGAAGGATGGGGGGAACTGCCAGTACCTTCAACTACACTCCAAAAAATAGAATCAGAAATGTTTCAGGCCCAAAGCAGGAAAATGCTCTGCTTTCCCTACAAACTCAAGTACCCACGTTCCACTTGCATCATGTTACAGGCACACAGACCAAAGACCTGCCTCCAAAACTAGTGCTGCCTGTGCACACCAGAGTGCTGCAGAGCACAGGCCCTGTCCTGCAGACATCAGGATGAGAATAAAAAATACACTGTCAGCTTTAGACTGCCCTTCCCTGTCAGGAAACACAGCCAGCTTGTGACTCCATTATTTACACACAGACCGTGTGATTCACCCTATGTATAAGCATAATTTGCCCCATAGAATGAGGTTCAGTTGCTCACCCTCCCGCCCCATGCTCACAAACACACACACACCCCACTTGAAATGAAATGTAAGCCCCTGTGTTGTAAGAAGTCAGTCACTTTTGGAAGCAATGAGTAGCAACTGTTAAAACAAACCCAACTCCATTTCAAATCCACCGTGAAGCAAAGAAGCAAAAAAAGAATGAAGCAGAAATGACCTTATCCATAACTACAGCCATAAGGCTAGTTAGGATTCCTTCTGAGTAAAAAATAGAGAAGAACAACTGGCAAATGTCAGCCTCATTATCATGAACTCTTTTTAGTAGTGAAACAAAAATTACCCTTAGATCTTTTTTCAATAGCCTAGACCATTCTCTGTGTTAGAAGCCTTTCCATTTCTTTTGAATAACTATCAAATTATGGCAACATCTTTTCTCTTTAGTACTAAAAGCACATGTTTCAGTCTTAATGACTTTATGCACACTACATTTGTCTTCCACAAACATTTGATGCTAAACTAGTTGGGGCATAATGTTGTGAAATACGGTGAGCAGAAAAAAAAGGAGGCAAAGCTGAGCAAAAAGAACATTGAGTTCAAAGGTAATTGCTTCTCTGTGATACCTGCAGTTTTTCATATTTTCCTTTAGAAATACTAAAATATGGAACATTCCAGCTCAATAAAAGAAATTCTGAAACAATTTCATGTAATGCTCGTGTCACTGTTTAAAGCCAAGATTATGTTCTTCAATCTTGATTCTGCAATGTCTACAGACAGAGAATACAGTTGTCCTTAACCTGACAGATGTCAATGGGAGTTTTCCAAACTAATAACTTGGTAAGAAGTCAAATCCAAACCCACTGCAAATCTCTGAAGCTCCAGTAAAGTTGACAGAATTGTGCCATTTCATGCAAGCCCAGGCTCTGGCACAATGCAATTTAATCTGGACCCTTTAATCTTTTTAGCCCGCAGTCCAACTAATGCATATTTTTACAAGTCACTTGGCTGAAACAAGGGCAGTTTCTTATCTTGGCTTTTTTGTCTCTTGTATAGTTTTGATAATTTCTTCTTTGATATTCTCCAGTAATGCATCCTCAAGTGTACCCCCATCTTTTCTTGAAGGCCAGGGCTTTAAGTCCACAGTTGTTATCCCTCCCAGATATGACCCAACTGTTGGTGAGTCCCTGGGACAGTGACGGAGCACAGCTAATTTCCCCTGTTCATGACATCATAAATTATCCTTTATGGGAAAAGGTATTATTCATGTACCCACATCATCTATAGGTAAGGCTCAGAAAAAAAGACCAGATGTTGGGTTTTGTAGTGGGTTGTTGTGGACTTTTTTCCCCCCACAACATTTATTTCCCTGTATAGAAACTTCTGATTGTGATCTCAGGTCAGGATTAGCTGTCCAAATCGTTCCCCACCTCCCTTTGTTCAGCTTCCTGAACTGACACACAACTGCGTGGGTCTTCATCACATTGACCCACCTGGCATTTCTGAACCAGGAGTACAGAGACATTTGTCCCTTACAGCTCCTGTTTCTCACTTCCCTGGTACCTGTAGATACAAATGCAAAGCTGAGTGTTCCGGGTTTCTGTGCCCTCAAAACCTCACATCCAGCATTTCATCCTGGGAACACAGAGAGATGTACCAACTCTGTGTGTCTCGTGAGCCTTGGTACAAATACACTCAGGCTTATCCAGCTGTAAAGGCCTGGTCTTTGGGTTCAGAACTGGTCTGAACCCAAAGCTCGTTCAGCTGGTCTTTGGGCTGCAGAACTCGACTCCACATGGACAGGGACAATGATATGGAACTAAACAGAGAGGTTTCTGACAGCTGACCAAGGAGCAGCAGAGAAGACAAGAGATTCTGCCTTGAGCCTCATTCAGAAAAGATCCCTCAGAGTCAACCCCAGGCAGCCAAGGCCATCTCACATTGCCTGTGACTCCCCAGGGAGCAGCATGAACAATAATCATCACATGAGGGTTTTACTGTGTGAAGCACACAACGATTCCACTCAGGCACAAATTTAGGATCAGAATATGAAGGCTAAACAGAACATCCCATAAGATACAGTAAAAGGTCAAAATTCATATTTGAAAAAATGGGAGTGATGATACTTACTTGCTCCAGAGGGTTGTTATGAAGCTCAGCAAAGTTCTGTGTGATTCTCTGACGTGCCCTATCAATGCCAAGTGTTATTACCTCTAAAGAAAGCAACCTTCCAATGTCTTCTGCCAAAGTGTGATTTATAGAACATGCCACAGAGCAAACCAGAGACAACTCTGAGAGATGCAGAAACAATAGCCTGTAACACAAAGGGTGCTGCTGGCAGGGAGCTAACAGCCTGTAGAAAGGGCTTCCTGCAGAAAGCAGGACTGTATCTGTGAACAGCTGTCCTGACTTTACAAGGATGCTAATAAACCTTCCAACACTTTTCCTAGTATGTTCAATGAGCATCTATCCTACACCTTGAATGCTTGCTGGAAATGGCAGCTTTACACAAGATACTTTTCACCTGGTCTTGCAGATAACATAATCAGTGTATCTCCCCTCTCGTGACAGCACCCAAGAAAGTCACAGCTGAAATCCCAGTGAGCTTCTTGAAGTTCCTCTTCTTGCTGCTTTAGCACAAGGCAGCAATAGATCACTCAGGTTATATCCCTGAAGCTTCTTTTAAAACATTGCTACAAATATAGAGGACAACATTTTCCATTTTTTCCTATGAATCCAGGAAATTCAAACACGGAGTCAGTTGAAGAATATAGCTATCATCCTAAACACTCCATTCCTTAAATATGGTGCTCATTGCTATTTCAAGTTACTTACAGATTATATTCCATCAGAAAACAGATTCAGGATACATCAAATAAACTTTATGTTATAAGATCAGAGAAATATTCACAATGATGACACAGCATTTATAACAACAACTGCTAGAAAAGAAAAAATCCACAGTGGCCTAACTCATGATGTGAGTCAGTAATAACTCAAATTCAGTGCCAGGCAGAGATGCTATTAACTTGTGACCCAGTAAGCTAGCAGCTGTGAAATAATGTGTTCACTTAAAAAAATAAAGCAAAAAACCCAAACCCCAACAAATCCCACCACAAAAAAAATAAGACGGAACATGTTTACACCCAGTTTACCAATTTGTGCAGTAATGATACTGCGAGTTTGTTTCTCCAAAATGGCTTTGAGATGCTAAATGCAAAACAAGAATTAGAAGACTTGAAAACAGAGAGCATATAATTGCTACCAAAAAAGAGATGGCATCAGCATATTGCACACACCCAATGAAATCCATATGGCCGTGGCTATTTTCAGCTATCTCCCTAAATTCTGTTTTGTCCTTTCTTCGGAGTTGATATGTTCATGTTCTCAATTACATTTCCTGTAACTGCGTTTCATGGCACAAAACCGGGCCGCTCTGAATTCAGAAGTGAAGTAAATCAGCAGTTTGGCAGCTGAGAGCATCCTCTGGAGGAGGGAAAGCACAGAAACACCCCCGGAAGGTCGGAAAGCAGCGAGTGCAAAGTGATGGCTGGGGCTGGAAGGTGTAAGAGGCTGAGGGAGGCCATAATGTCACCGCTTTGTGGTGGGATGGAGCAAAACAGAAAAGTGTCCTCCAAAACTTCCTTATCCAAAGATTTCTAGATTCCAAAAGGAACAAAGAAGAGGCCTGGACTTAGTGGAGTTACCTGAGTACATGTCTGACTTAATGGGCTTTTCAGTATGTTGTAAGAGTTGCTGCATATCACAACTCTTTATTTATTTTTATAATTACATCAGATTCCTGCTCTGGAAACCTTACTTCCCCCAAACTTGCTGTTAAAGCTCAAAAATGCCCTGTTTGCTAGTTTATATTAGTTTTGTCAAAGACTGTAAATAGAGAAACTTGGTTTCTTTATTAAAAAAAAAGCAAACAAGATTTGTTTTTCTTATTATTTTGGTTGTTTTTCTAATGGATAAAGCTAACCAGACAGTATTTTCAAATATTTTAAAATACAGAAAAACCATACAAAAAGCCTTGTGAACATCGTATGATTGGAGTGTTGGAGTTTCCTGTGTCTAAACACAAAAATTGGATATTGCCCTTTTTCATCCACGATCTCTGACTCTCACTATATGACCAACAATGACAAACTCTGTAAAGAAAAGGGATTGAGATTAGACCTTCCCAGGGGGTCTGTTCTGAATGAGTTGAATGGAAACTCCTGCTGGTGCCTGATGAGAAAGGGAAACTGGAAATGTGCGTCCTCATGTAAACAATGCAAAATGGAAGAGATGCTGCCATGAAAGAAAATGTGATACTCTGAAGCCAAATGATATTAATAAATGTAAGAACAAGTTGTCCCAAGAGAAAGAAAAATTAACCAAACTTCAAATTGACAGCCAGACCTGAACTTCTTCAGATAAAAGAAGACTGAGAACTGGTGTTTGTTTTGCTCATTATCTTTCTCTGAGTTCATGGTACCCACGGCTAATGAGAGGATCAGTCTGAAATTTCCAATCTGGCAACTTTTTGAAGTCAAAAGCACAAGCAGCTTACAGGTAAGGAGACTTGTACAGCTAAAGAGGATGTGAAATTTAAAGTTCTGAAATATTAACCAGAGTTTTATGTTTGATGTGAAAACCCTTTTGATATGACATCTGACTGGCACTGCTGGTAGAGCAGAATTCTGGAGAGAGGAGGAACTCATCTCTCTCCCTCTTTGTGTCTTTCCTGAAGAAACTTCTAGCCCCATGTGGCTTCTTGGCTTTTCTGTGGCTGCAAAGAATGCTGAGAACTTGACATTTTCACACTAGAACCCAATTTCACCTTGTTTGGCCCTTGACACCTGATTTTATATACATGTATATGTATCTTAAAGCATTGCCAGCTAGAACATTATCCATTGCCCACTAAAGGAATTCTCTCAGGCCACCAAAGTGTAAGAAGTTTAACATAGTAAATAGCTCGGTGCTCCAAGAAGATGTAAAGCTTTTGAGGGCAATTTGTAGTAAATGGCCACACGCCAAGCAAACTGCTCTGCAACAAGTGATTGATGTCCTTGCTGATATTCCCTATTTCTCTGCCAGGTTCCTGCAGCAAATCCTGCAGTAAACTGGCAGCTCCACTCAAGTGAACAAGGCTGAAGTAATTGATATGTGCTGGGAATCTGCCTCTTATCAGCTATGGATTTCTTTGGGCAGCCACTGACCACTAAAATCTACTTCTGGAGAACTGAAGCAGCTCTGTTTCACACATAAATATAGCCACTTAAATTTGGCTTCCTGTCCCTCAAATTGCAGCCATACTTAAAACCAGAATGCTGCTGAGCTTTTTTCAAGCCAAGGAGATAACACTTACTTAGAGCAGTTGGGCACCTGGACCTCCCATAAAAATTACAGAACTCCTAGGCTGAGAGCCAACAGCCTGTAGGATGACACAGGAAGAAATAAAATTAAAAAAAAAATCAAACTGCATTCCTCACTATTGGGACTGAGGCACTTTTGCTTCTTGGAGTAACTCCTTAAGGTACCAATATGAACAAGGTGTTGTTTAAGAGACAGGCTGAGAGGCAGGCCTGGACAGAGGAGATCAGCACAGGTGCCAGTTTCTGGATCTGCATGGACACAGACAAGCTGAATAGAAGGCACAGGTGGTGTGATGAGAAGTCCAGGGGACACTTCTGGAACCAGTCCTGGGGCAGCCAGTACCAAAGCCGAGTGCTCACGCCATGGGGTTCACTTGCTGGCTTAAATGGGCAAGTTTCAATCCTTTGGCCACTGAACACAGTGTATTTTAAGAATGCATTAAACATAATGCTTAAACACTAATGCAGATAAAAATGCTTCAGAATTAATGACAATAAATTGGAAACAATGATTAACATAAAAGTTTCCATCCCACTTCATCAATCACAGGTACCATATTCCCCAAAGTGTCTTTTAAGTGAGCTAACTTCTAAAGAGAAACCATTAATGCTATTACTACTATAGCACAGGGACAATGTAACAAGTACATGATCTGTGGAACACTTGGAAGGAGAGCTCAGGAGTCTAAACCATAAAATATGGTAAAAATATATCTTATAAATAGACATAAAAATATGTGCTGTAGTTTCCAGTTGTAAAACATTCCATAGATGGGATTCAGAAAGGTCACTCCTCACTTTCAAAAGCTTCTTTATAAAACAGTTCATTAAAAAAATTAGAAATAGCATGAAATTATATTATAAGTATTGCATTACTTACAAATACAGTTCTCAGTAGAACTGGAGAGCCCAGACCATCTGCTCAAAGTGCCAAGGACAACCACTTTACTTCAGTAAACGTAAATAAAGCTGTGCCATAAAGACAGACCCACTGCGGTTTAGTAGATTTGCTGTTAAAAAGTGAAACCTGCTTGGTTTCCAAGCACCTGGCTGGTGCAGCTTTATGAATGAAATGTGTGAGATAACAGCATTTACTAATGAGTCCTTACCACTAATTTGATTGTTTGTTCTTCTTGGTATTTATTAGCTCTGAAGGGAGAGAAGAGAAATATTTATTTTTTTATCTAAACATTTCACATGGGTCATGCCAAGTCTAACAGTTGCCAGCTGTAAACCAGAAGAATATTTACAGCAGGCTCTAACAGCAGCCACAGCTGATGGAGAGTGTCCTGGCAAGCTGCTGAAGTTTCTCCTTCAATGGGTCTTAGCTAAACTGTAATGCATAAAACATACCTTCAGCACACAGCAATTTGGGCTTGGCTTTTTCCTCCTGTATATTAGATTTTGTTGTATTTAAATGTATCATTTCAAGTCCCTCTACTGGATTTTTACAAAGAGCTAAGAGAAACAAAACATCAGTCTGAAAGATAAAGACAATACACTCTTGTCTGTTTCTATGGTTATTTTAAATCAGTTTTATGCTGGCTTTGACAGGGGTCTATTAAATCAAAAGCCAAAGATTGAAGTGGCAGTTCCAGTAGAATTGAATGAAAGCCAAAATAACTGCAGTCAAAGAAAGGGTCAAAGCCTATGTACTGCTTCAAGAACAACCTTCCTTTATTTGTAACCATGACTTTTAAGCTGCTAAACATTCTGAGCATAGAAGATGCCACTGAAAGGTGCTGGACTGAGGCCCAATCCAACAGGATCTCTCCCTGGCCTCAGTGCCTCTGGATGCACTATCCCAACCACAAAACCTCTCCATGGCTTCCTCTAAAAGCCCTGTGCCCTAAGTGCCACCACAAGTGACTTTGGTGGGAGGGACATTCACCTCTGAGGAGGCTCCACCCCCCCTCATTTCAGATTCCACCTTGGGGACACGAAGAGAGCGCGAGTGAAAACACAAGAATGGCCTCCGCTTGTCAGACATGGTCCACTTAGCCACGGAGCTGATTTGCTGTAAGAGATGATTCAGGAAAGAATATAAACCCAGGAAAATGTATTCTCATGGGTTCCAGCCTTCAACAATAGCAGCTTTTTTGAGATAAAATTCAGATGGACACAACGCTGTTAAAAAAATCCCTATTGATTCACCATGACTTTTTGAAAGATACTTTGTTTTTATAAGACTGTTGTCTGATAAGTAGATGGAAAATCCTCAAGGCTTTTCTTGAGAAACACTGATTTTTTTTCTGTAAATACACTTTTATTTATTTATTCTTTTTCTTCACACCATTATTGATCTCAAAGACCTCATATCCTCTCACATGGGAGAATTTAAACAAGCATGTGCAAGACAGCGACATTCTGAGCTGTGAATGTCTCCCTTTCATGGGAGTCCTATTTCATACTCATATTTAATGATACCTAAACCTGTATTAAACAATGCTACAATAGAGCAATCAGCACTTCAAGAGCACAGGTTTCCAGAGGGGAGAAAAGGTCAAAATCAATCAAATAAATTCCACTGCTTGCAAAGAAGCAATTCTGTCAGAGTGATGTTAGAACTGGTGGGCTTACAATAGTTACTGTCATCATCTACGAGAACGTGATGATCTCCTGGTGAAAATGGTGATCTCACAGGAAACCTTGGTCAGGATTAGAGAAGAAAGTGAACCAAGAGTGGAGAGTTTTTTGTGTTTACAAAGCCAGTGTTGGGCTTGTTTATAGCATCTGGTTTGTTTTTCCAATTCTATAAAATATGTGGTATGAAATACAACGGATTTCATGTGGCAACTGTGGTTATGAATTAAAGACCTTCTTCAACATAAATGTTTCCCAGCTTCACACCACTTACCTGGTCAAACGTGACTTGAGCACTTTGCCTTTCCTTCCAAGCCTCAACCATTCCCCTCTCACCTGGAGACCAAGTGACCTGGTTGTGTGATCAATAACTTCAATTCCTGATTTAGATCCAAACTGCAACAGTTCTGCAGTTATCTGTTTTGTGTTAATAAACTACATCAAAGTAATTCAAACTACTTAAGAAAGAAAGAGTCCAGATGAGAGTTACTACTATACATTTCAGTTTTCTGACTTTTTTTTTCTCATTCTGAGGAGGACTTTTAGTTATCATCCATTTTATTATATTGGATTTGGGGGAAGAAAGGTGAGAAGGAGGGAGTGGAAGCAAAGGAGAAAACCCCAAATGTATTGGAGAAAATTTGGAGAAGTAGGAGGCTGGTGGGACAATTTAGTAGCAAAGCTCCTTACAAGAACAGGCCATATTGCTACTTAAAAAACCCCCAAAAACTAAACAAAACAAAACAGAAATACCACAACAAAAACCCAGTAAAAACCCCAGACAAACATTCCCAAAAGAAAAAACCCAAAACCAACAGAAAAGAATGTTAGATGAAAATAGCTTTACATTGCCAGCAGAGCAAACTGTGCCTTTCCAGCCACCTCCAAAGGCTGCTTTTAACCTGCAGGACAAACGCAGATGTCTCAGCTTGTGGCCCCTCAGTTTGTGCCAGCCCATGTGAGAAAGAGGAACCCTAATGAACAGCGCGATGCTTTAGCACCCTGTCAGGCCAGAACAGCAAAGATGTTTTGAAAACAGCTTCTTAGGAACAGCTTCTCTCTTTCCTGATCCAGAGAACAAAGAAAGAGCATAAACTAAGGCAATGAGAAAAATATAAAAGAGAGAAAAGAAAAATACATCTGAAGCCAAAAGGTGTTACCCAGGGATTACACTGGAGCAGAGGTGGTAAAGAAGAGTAAGTGTGCAACAAAACAGGGATACAGCTGAGTAATTTCTTCTGATTTTTTAAAGGGTCAGCAAAATGGTGCAGTTACATAACACAAATGAGTTACAGTCAGTGACGGAGATAAGAGTATTGCAATTTAGGATTAGGGGAACTTTTTCTGGGACAAGAAAAGATTTTTCTATTTTCTTACACAGACCATTTGTTTCTTAATTTTCCAGGCATTCCAGCCAAGTGCTCAGTTGCTTAATCCAGCTGTAGTGGGTTTGTAATATGCCACCCTCAGTACTTACACTGTTATGAAATGTCTTCCCCTTCCTTAAAAAAAAAAAGGGAGGAAAGGAAGAAAGGAAGAAAGGAAGAAAGGAAGAAAGGAAGAAAGGAAGAAAGGAAGACTCAGTGGGTGTGTAAGAAAATGTCTCTCAAATTTTTCTATTTAAAAAAAAATTCTATTTAAAAGAGCAACTAAAGGATAACAGCAGCTGTACATGGGTATCACCACGCTCACCAGCTCCCCTCACTCCCTGTAGGATGACCCAGGGAAAGTCAGCAGCAGCCAGAGAAGTGTTTTCAGACAGAAGGGTCTGCAAAACCACAAATGGAATATACTTCAGAGCTTCCTGGATCTCTCCAAGTTTTCCAGAACAAATCTATGCATAAACATGGTCATTTTCCCTTTAAAGAGTTGTCTGGGAAGGCACACAACAATTCCTGCTACCACGTGCTATTAAAGCTGGTGGAGTTTTAGGCCAGGATGCCATCAGAGCCGTGCAGCAATCTGCTCCAGGGTAAGGCACTCCCTACCTGAAGGCAGCATAACCAGGGCAGTGTGTGCTGCAGACAGGAGTTTTCCAGCTCTCCTTTTCCCAGGATGGAAGAGAGAAGCATGGACCTCTCTGCTGGGCTTGAGACTTTCAACAGCCTTTCAGTTCTTGAAGTCTGACTGTGCTGTTGTGTCTAAGTGGTCAAAAGGGAGATTAGAGATTAGAGATCAGGGGGAAGGGAACAGAGAGACCAGCCTGGAGGACAAGAGAAGCAAAGTTGATGTTTCAACGTCTCCAAAATCTCCTTTGCTTCGGCCTCAAAAAGTTAAATATTTTAGTAAGAGTCTCTAAGGGAGTATCTGAAAGTCACAAGTTAGTGTTGTGTCTTTGTTCCAAAGGTCCACAGATAAATTGTACCCAGTTCCCAGAGGTAGATCACTGTCTCAGAAATTTACTTGGATAAGCAAAGAGCACAAGATACTTCCAAGATTTAATGGTTATGAGATGAGATGACGACCTTCTGGAAATATTCTGCAGTGAGCATCCCATCACTTACAAGCAGTATGTAGAAAGCAAGCAAAGAAAAGCAAGCAACAGAAGGAAAGTGAATTCATCCAGAGATGGGGCTGCAAATCCAGAATATGTTCAATGAGCTCTGGCACAAGAGCTGGAGCCAGCAGGGACTCCTGATATACTCCTCTAACATTTCATCTTGTGCACAGAAGGGGTTCACGTACAGCAACCATGTTGCTTGTGCTAATTCTGCTCCACCTGACCATCCCCCTGACACAGAACACAGTTTAAAAGACAGCAAAGAAAGAATAAAAAGGTAGTGTTGAGGCATGTGAGATGTTTAAAAACATGTTTTGTATGTTCATCAAGTGTACCAGTTATTTTAGTTATGCATTAGTGAACTTTAGGCATGTTTAAACAAAGTATTTGAAAGGATGTAAATAATTTCATCATATTTTCAGTACGGATAGCATAAGAAATTCCACACCAGCTTAACAGCAAGTGATCAGGGCACAAAACAGCAGGTGAGATTTAGATTCAAAAATATACAGGGCCATCCACATAGCAATAATTTCTCAGCTCACTCACATACCCTGTTGCTGGTTCTAAAAGGAAGAGCTGGGTGGAAATGGTGCTGGATGAACCTGGCCCTCAGGACACTGCAGCACAACCGTGCAGTGCCTCACACACGGACACAAATATTGGGCTGTTTCAGCAGCAGACCAGCAAGGAATATGGAATAGGGAATATGGAATGCACCTGGGCCACTGCAGGAGCTGGAGGCTTCTCTCCATCTTTATCATTAAGTTCTGGTCTCTACCACACCAAAGAGATTGAAAAAGTGAAGGGCTTCAAGCACAGATGAAAGCAATGCCAGCCAAAGGAGAGAGGAGGAAAGGAGTGGAGATGAAGAGAGTGCCTTGCACACAGGCACATGGGAGCAGAAGGGAGGGAGAGAGAGTCCTCTCCTCATCTTTCCTTGTTAAGGTAAACAATCCCACAAAAATGAATATTGGGGAGCACAAGGCTGGCACAACCTCAGTGCTGAAGGGTGGCAGTTAGATCACAAAGCAGATCATGAAAAACTTTCCTTTAATCTTGGGTAAAGGTGAAGTGACATTATTCCAAAACATGAATTCTCTGCTGGGAATCAGAATACACATGGCCAACACTGTGAATTTCTGAGAGTTTCTAAAAGAATTGTCTGCTGCTAGAGACCAACAGCATGGGCCCAGGGATCTGCTCAGCCACAATGACAGTGCCCATGTCACCTACACTTGAAATCCCAAATAGATAAAAAAGTAAAAACTAACACTTCCTCAAAATTTCATCGTAAAATAGTGCTTCTGGGTCATTAAAAATGATACAGATCAACTCCCAACTTTTTGAAGATGACCTCTCAGAGACCTTGCTACTTTTTAAATAAGCTTAGAAAAGTTTTTGATACAGTAGCCCTATAAATCTACATTAATATCCAAAATTTATGTTTCAAGACAGACAGAAATGAAAAAACTTTTGCCTTCCACCATTTTCTGATTGAATTTCAATTAGTTGTCAATCAAAAACTTGATCATTTTCATTGTTAAACAGCACACATGTTGAAAATTTCTGCCATTTCCTTTCAGTTGTACCACAGCAGCTTTTCTACTCCCCTGAGTTTAACAATACATGTGTGTGTGTCCTCGTACTGCCTCATGTTATATATGAAGTTTTGTTTTATTGGTTTTTGCACATTTTGATTGTTCCAAGGAGTTAATTAGTTCAAGTGGATAATTAAGAGGATCTATTTCAATTGTGATGTTGAAAGCTATACTTTTTGAAAGTTATCTCTAAAAGCCCAGTTTCTATAATGTTTAGGGTTTTTGAACCAGTTTTTACAGGATTCAAGCCATACATAAGTTGTGTCCTTCAAAAGATATTTANAATCTCTTTTAATAGAGACTCTTATAATTAATTTTTCTTGGATTTGTGGATTAGCCACGATCCTCCCTAACACGTTCAGGTTTTCTGTGTTGGGTTCAGCCAAGCCGGCATTTTAGGGTCTCTTATCTGCGGGACCTGGGATTTATTTTTTTATTTTTTTGTCCTTCCCACTCTGTACCCATTTTTAATTTTTCCTAATTAATAAATTCTGTTCGTGTGATCCTCGGACACGAGAACTGTTGTTTTTTTTTTCTCGTTTTATGACACCTCAGACCACCACTCCTGATGTAAAGAGAGGTGGGTTGGTGCAGGTTGTGTTTTGTTTCTCCAATTTCATGTTAGAGCTGACAGGAGGAAAAACTATACACTTGTCATCCTATTGCAGACACTTCCTCCTTTTATCCCAAGGCTCAGATGCTTTTCATTAGATTACGCTTCTCCTACAGCTTTGATCTCCCTATACAAAAGGCAGACTGCTCTGCTGTACAAGAATGTGAAAAAAAAATCCTGGAAAAGAGCCTCTAAAATATTGTATCTTCCTTCCCTACTTTTATTTTCATATCTCCTGTTCTTTCTGTACTTTGCCATAGGGTTGCTCATAAAATATCTGGACAAAAAGTAAACATTTTCAAATTAATTTCTCACACCGAAAAGTCCTTTTTCCTCAGACAACCCCAGGGCACTAATAGCATCTTTTTATATATTCCTGCTTGTCTTCCCTTCCAACCATTAAATGTCTAGATCAAGGGTTCTTGGACTCAGCTTGCACAATCTTATCATGCTGTTTTCTTAATTTAAATGCTTGTCCTCACTCCACAGAGTCTAATACTTCATCTGTTCATTGCAGGTCTCCTTAATTCACCGAGTTGATTAAACATTTAAAAAATATATATATTAATTATTCATGAGAGCCAGTTGTGCGTGTCCCCTGCCCCGATTCCAGCCCCGGAGAAATATAAACAGTCAGTATGGTTGATCAGTGCAATCACAAAGGCACATTCCTCTCTTCTTTTCCCTGCATCAGAATAATTGTGTTTAACTTCTCACTGGGTCATATCAAAATATTTGTTCACTTCTGCACTGGTCTCCCCCGTGGCCACTGTACCTTCCCCAGTGCCCAGGAGCTGAGTCAGTGTTGTCAGCCCAGCCAGCCACACTGCTGAGTACCTGAGCCATGCTAACACACCTTGCTCTGCCTTCTGCAACACCGGGGAGGCTGTGCTTACAGCAGGGCAACTGATGGGATGGCAGCGTAGCAGAACACCTTCTTCTGGCTGCTACACCTCCTTCCTGAGCACCAGCGAGCAGGAGTTACTCACAATGGATGGGGCTCACCCAGAGAAACAGGAACATTGCCCGAGGCTCGGAAATGCCTCGGCACACAGCACGGACAGGAAGGGATGCGGTAAGGCCCAGGATGGAGCTGGGACACCACTTTCTCCCACAGCCAGGCGTGGCAGGAGCAAGAGCAGGGGAGATGGGAGCAGGGGAGTCATTCCTGAGCTGCCCCAGATGTGCAGTACTGCCAAAACCAGTAATTGCTATCCCTTAAGATCTGCTGTCCTAAGGGGCATCCTGCCACCCAAACACTGTGTGCACATCCTGGCTTTGGCTTCGGGTTGACTTTCAGTTGGGTAAAAACCCCTGCCTTACTCCCAGAATGTGACGAGGAGATGGGAGACCTGAGGAAAGACAGACAGCACCAAAGGCAATGCAAACCCAGCAACCCCCAGAGTTTATCATCCAATTCCAGCACAGTTATATTCAAGGAAATTTCAGCAAAATCAGTGGAGCTAAATTTAACCCAGTCACGTTGCTGAAAGGTGCAGTCTGAGGAATGTTTCTGAAAATGGGTCTGGATGGGCTGACCTGTTTTCTGACACAACTGAGTGCACCATCAGATTGTAAGCCTGAAATACAGCTCCAGCAGAAATCAAAGGGAATTTTCTCTTCAATGAAAGAATATTTCCCCCTCAAGCCTTCAGCAGTGCTTTGTAAACTATTAGATATCTGACCAGCTGTTCAGCTGCTACAGCTCTGGTCATCAAATAGATAATGAAAGAAGGGGCAGTTTTATGCTCTTATGCTTTTTATTTCAGAGGTCTACAGTTCTGGGGTTTGCTTTGGAACAAAACACAAACTAAGTTACAAGCCGTACAACTTCCCTCTTGGGAAGTGGCCTCATTTCCTAAGCAGAGGGAAAAGCAGAAGTAGCAGAGAAAAGAGCAGCATTCCTGGAGATTTCCAAGGTCCTGCAGGAGACACCGTTCGTGCCTTCAAAAGTCCTCTTATCCCAGGACTGACTCCTGCAGTCCACTCAGGTAACTTTGAATTCAACTTTAGTAATTGAAAATATGGTTCTATTCTCCTCCCACATAAGGGACCACAAAAAACTTTGCCTTAAGATAGAAAACTTTAAATCACTATATATCAGAGTTTTCATCTCAGTGGTTTTTTCTTAGTGAAAAGATTTATTTCCAGCAGGAACACAGTTTTAAAATATATTCTTGTACTTCTAAAATACTTCTTCTTTTTCTTTTTTTTCAGTAAAAGATAATGACGTCAATTTAAGAAGCTGGATAGAAAAGAATTTCCTTTGTACTAAAATTTCTTTTATTGTTGCACTGAATCCCCAGGTCAAGATGTCAAATTGCCCTTTACAGGCAGAGTCTCAAACAGCCACTTTGCAGGATCTGTAGTAATGTGTTCCCTCACCCTGCTGCCACAATTTTTCTGGGATGGACACTTGTCAGGACCACTGCACGCTACAGAGCTTTCCATTAATGGTAAAATTAGCCTCTCCAATGAGGTTCCAGGCACTATTACTGAATACTGATGTCATGTTTAAATAAGTCCTGTATTAAAGCAGAGAGTGGCTTTTGACTAGTTCTAGGCTTTGAGATATTTTCATACTGCAACTACAGCAGCACTGTGAACACCTAATTAACATTTCTCTTCTGCTGCCACCTTCTCTTCTTTCTCCTCACCCCTTCCTGCTGCTGTAATTCCTTCCCAGCTGCTATCCCACCCAGCTCCCTCTGATTTGGAGCCACCACCTGACAGAGACCAGCTTTAACAGCAGAGGTTGTCTTTATTTTCATCAAGAGAAATCACAGCTGCAAGTTTCAGCACCCACAGAGGCTTTTAACTGTGACTTTTTATTAGAAGTGCTAAATTGGGAGTAATAAAAACTCCCATTTTAATAGTTTAATAAAAAGAGGAAGCTAAAAGCCAGCATGGCTGTGGAGGAGCAGCAGTGAGACTGGAGGTGCCAAATATTTGGGTTTTAAATGGCTCAGCTTTCTCCTGTGTTTTATGATTCTAACGAAAGGCTCTCCAGTGAGCTGCTCTGGGCACAGGCAGGTTTGTGCTTAGGAGCTGGAGAATGTGAGTGTGTACTCTGCACTCAGACAAACACCGGGCTGCTCCTCGGATGCACCGGGACTGCTCGGGGGTGTCTTCTGCACAGCAATTGCGAGGAAAAAGTCCTGGCTGGGATTTTCTGATGCATTCTTCAGGCAGGCCTGGGGCCAGGCTCTTTGAAATAGCAAAGGATTTATCTACAAATAGGAGTTTCTGTCTCTTTGTATAACAAATGTTTAAAATCTGACCCTTATTTCTTGTAAGAAATTTGGGCTTGTTTTTCAGAAATAAGGCAGGCTTCCAAAGTTGGTTTTGAACAGCAAGGGGTAACCATGAAAATTCAGTGAGTGCAAGTGAAAGTTTCTAGCCAAGTAGCCAAAAGGAACCCTTATCTCACCAATGTCACATAAAAAGGCCACATTACCAGACCCAACTATTGCCAGAGCACCCCAGATTGCTGCCTGCTAGTGAATTGTGTTTTCATTATTCTGTAACACCATAAATATTACAAGAGTTTAGTTTTATTTCCAATGTCAGAATTCAAACTGGACTAGAACCAGTAATCCCAGCATAAAAAACAAAACAAACAAACACAAAACAAAAAACCCCAAACAAACACAAAACACCAAAAAAAAAAAAAACCACCCACAAAAAACCCCATCAAACCAAACAAGAAAAAAAAAAGCGAAAAAAACACCCTTCAACCCCTTCTTTATTTTTCTTTTATTTTTAAATAAAGCTGATGAGTCAGCTTTGTGGTCCATATAAGCCCTAATATTGCAAGCATTAAACAACAATGTAAAAGTAATTTTTGAGAAGACCTGGTTTTGTCAGAAGTCGTGTTGCACATGCACAGCTACACATGCTAACTTCAGAAAAATTAGCAAAGGCCCAAGGAAAATGTAATCCAAATGACAAAACAAGTTTCTATATAAAATGAACAGACAACTCTGCAACATTTATCTAAATAAGGACAATCCATCTCTTATTCTTGGGAATAAAGGAAGGATGGGCTTTAGCTAGATTGTGCCAGCTGTCCTTGTCAGTATTAGAGAGTGCTCTCAGTACACAATCTCTGCTTAAAAAAAGATGCTTTAAATGTTACTTTTAATTATTTCCATATGCTAAAGCCAGGCTTTCTAGACTTCAGACAGTTGCTGTTCCCCATACTGTAAACTATAACTAGAGTTTTTAACCTTCTGAAGGTCCAGATGAAGCAGTCCTAAAACATTATACAAGGAATTTTACACGTTTATTAGCTGAGTCCATTAAAAAGTGGCTTATTACTGTGGGAGTATACAAAAGTTAACAGGCAGAAATTATTCAGAGCTCTCTCACAGGCAGCGTGAAGCACTATCAACACATCAAAACAACAATCACTGCTGGATGCCACCAGAAACTTATAGGAAACTGTCAGGGGAGAAGGGAATTTTGAGGAAGACTAAACCAAGCGCACACGTCTTGCATCAGTCCCCGAGGGTCAGGGAGATCTGAGAGCAGAGGAATGAAAGGATGCAAACTCTCTGCTCAGGCAGCTCTGCTGCTGCCAGAGTTAGCAAATTCCCCTTCAGGGAATGAGCAACTCGGATGTGGTTAATGCTTCCAGGCACACTTTCTGCTTTAATTGTCAAAATCCTACAAGGCTCTGTTCCCAGCACTATCTCCAAAGATGTGTGTGTGTGTATATGTGTACAGATAGATAGATATAGATAGATATATATATATATATATGTATGTATGTATATTTCTGTCACTTGATTGTTCCACACAAGAACATTCCCATCCAACCCTACTCTGAAAGCATTTGTCTCACCCATTTTAGTAGTGAAGAAACTTGAGAAGTTTGTTTCCTCCTCTTCTAGCAACTGCTTGTCAGGAACCTATGTTAGTCCCTAACCTTGGTAATTCCCTCTCAGATGGCATCTCCTTGGGCAAGGAAGGCGGGCTCTATTTCAAAACATGCCATCTGCATTAGCAGTTCCTATGAAAACAGAACAGGATCAACTGCTGCAATGAAGGAGGGAGCCCACATCACTGGAAATTTGGGGCTTACAGTTATTGAAAGGAGAAAATAGAAGCAGTAACACTTCTTGTATTTGTTCCAGTGAGTTCCTTTCAAATCCACGTAAAAGAGCATTACCCTGTTGCTTCTGAATTTTATAAAGCCTGATTTCTGAAAAGACTACAGTTGTTAAAATTATTTTACACAAATTCCCTAGTCACAGATATTTGATGTGTTTCAAGAAATTCTGGCATCTCTCTTTTGATGAGTTTTGGTGTTCTTTGCTTGCTTCTGGGAAATATTTGCATAAATGCTTTGGATTAGAGGATGAAGTTTTTTGATAGCACAAAGGATGAAAGTTCTGTTTCAGTAGTAGATGAATAAAAATGGTTAGGGATTATATAAAGAAATACTACTTTGTTGAAACAGATATTTTCTTACTAAGTTTTCATGAAAATTTTATCAGAAAAGGCTTCTGAGGTTCACGATTAAATTCAAACCTGCAGAAGAAGGAGCTGCGTTGTGATCCCTGAATGACCAACTTAACCTTAGATTTATACAGAATGAGAAAGCTCCCAAGGAAAAGGAAATCCATAATTTCTGGGTGAAGACACTTCCTGTGGCCCCAGACTCTGAGGTTTTGGCCCTTGCTCTCCCTCAGACAGACAACGGCAGCCTTCCAGATTGTAAGTGCTCTCTGCTTAAAACAAGAATGGCAGCATTGTCCTCAGTGTTTTGGAGCTTTCCCCTTGCACCAGATAATAAAAACATTTTCAAGTTTCAAACAAAGTTTCAAACAAAAGTGAAGAATTTTTAAATATCTAAAATATTTTCTGAAGTCCTTTTTTCTGTTATTTCTACAGCTGGTCAATTGAAATTCTTCCACCACTCTTGTCCATAGACAGACACATACACCACACACCCAGGTTCCTTTCCTCAATTATCCTCATTCTCAGGGATGATTTTCCAGCTCTCAGTTTGTCATGCAGGCTGGCCTGACTCCCAAAAGGGTGTTGTTTCCTACTCTATCACGTCTTACAAAGCTTTCTCCACAGCCTGCAGTCAATGACAACTGCTGGATTTCAATCTGTAAAATTTTGCAATCCTGGCAAGACCG
This sequence comes from Dicrurus megarhynchus, assembly GCA_013399195.1. NCBI lineage: Eukaryota > Metazoa > Chordata > Aves > Passeriformes > Dicruridae > Dicrurus > Dicrurus megarhynchus. Next base: position 155,122 of record VXAD01010092.1, on the reverse strand, counting down.
TTTAATTGATTTGTGGTCATGGAGGAGATGCCAGGTGGATCTGCCTGGAAGAGAAAAAATTTCCTGGTGCTGCAAAAATGTAAAAGATAGAAACACCAGGGACTGGTAATTCCACATCGATAAATTTCGAGGTCATCTAGAAGCGACAGTAGATAATTAAAGAGCATAACTGTACTACTGACAACCTGATCTCAATTAAGCACTCCTTCTCAAAATTGTTGAAATTAAAAGGAGAATGAAAAATCTGCTTTTAAAAAATCATACTTTCAAGGAATTTTTAAAGTCTAATCATGAGGTCTCCAAAAGGCCTGATTTTCCACCTCTGATCTCCTCTGTTATTTACAGCTTAGGCGTTTTATTTATACACAACTACAACTCTCCCTACTCCTTCCCCCAGAGGAGTGCCTAGTATTTAAAACATGCATTAAAGGGCTGCTGATACGATGCTAAATCTATTTCTGTCCTTGTAAATACTGCTTTGCTCAGGGGAGTTGAAGCGTTGTGGAATCCAACTTTATTTGGCATTCCTATTTTGGAACAGGAATAGTCAAATGCCAGGCATAACATGTGAGCAGAGCAGGAGCTCCCTCCCAGTGCACACCACCAGTACCACGCTGAGGAGGATTCTCTCTGTGAATTGTCCTTCAGAAACAATCCCTGCTGTTACCTTTGCCTCCCAGATGTTAACAGCTTAGCGAGTGGAAGGCAGCACAATGTGCTTCTGGAGAGAGAGAGAGACCCCTCGCTCCTCTCAGAATATCTCAGAATGCCTTACACAGCAAGAACATTTCGGCATAATAACTCAGGAATAAAGGTGGATATATTTTATGGAAATGTGATATCATTCCATTGTGCCAAGAGCAAGTAAACTGCTGTTTCTTATCATTCTTTTCCTTTTGAGCTTTTTGGCACCTGCCAAAGAGCAGGTGAGCTCTGAGTGAGCTCCCTGAATTTCTTGGCTTTTACAGCTACCTCAACACTTCCTCCAGGCTGCTCCCTATGGGAGATTATCAAACTCAAAGTCTCTACTGGCTCCCTCTTCCCCTCAGAGTTTTCCAAACTGGTTTTCCATCTGCTCCTACATATTTTTCTGAACATTGCCATTCGTACTAAATATTGCCAGACACAAGGCAGTATTTTAAATGAAACAGCATGTGCAAATGCATGCACATGTATTTTTAGCAGACTGCTTCTGGTTTTCCATGTAAATAACCAAGCAAAACAAAATTTAGGAAGAAAATCCAAAGGCTGTTAATTAATTAAATAGAAAAATAATGTGATAACAGAAAAAGCTATTAGTCCTCTGGGAATGATCAGGAGAAATTGAAGAACGGGTCTGAAATATACAGGTGCAACTCAGTAAGGATAAATGCAAAGCACTGCAGTGAGGACTAATCCACTCCAACCAACAAAAAACCCCAACAACAACAAAGATACAAGAAAAATCTCGCAAAACATGATGGAGGAAAAACGCAAGAACCAATTTTCCAGACAAGGATATCAGAATTTGGTAGATCACCAACTGAAATCAGCTTTATCATATCACTGCTCAAAACCAAACTAACAAAGTGTCATGTAAGCTACAGAGGTCATTCCTCTGTCCAGCCTGGCAGTGGTTCTGTTGGAATAGATCATCTGAGCACTGCACTGAAGGTTCATACCCACCACAGACTGTCTGTAGGAGAACAATGACAATGACCAAAGACCCAGTATGATGTCACACAATCTTAAGTCTATTGAAATTCCTAAGAAAAGGACTGAAATGGGATTGTGTGTTCTTCAAAAACACACATTCCTGTGGTTCTGAGTCTAAATCTGTATGTACACCATACAAAGGGGAAGAGAAGGAGTTAATAAATTGTTTATCCTCTGTGGGCAAAAGAAAAAATAATGGCCTCAGCATTCAGCAAGAGAGATTTGGGCAAGGCACTAAGAAAACTTGTGCGGTGAGGACAGTGGAGAACTGTGATACATTGCTTTAGCACTGAAGGCTTTTGGAGAACATATTACAGGAACATTTATCAGGAAAAGCTTGGTAGAAGTTATCTTGCCTTGTGAAAAAGTATAAACTAGAGGGTGTCTTGGGGTTTTTTCAAGACAAACCTTCCCCATAATTTCATATGATGTTTTCCAAAGCTATTTGTCTGCAAATTTCAACATTTACTCCCATCTGAGTTAGTCAGATTCATTTGTATTTTCTTCTTCACTTAAATCTTCTCTCGAAGCCCTGTGCCATGGTCACCCATCTTTAGGGCTGACTAGAAAGCTGTCTGGATACTGTAAATATTTGCCCTTCTCCAAGACTGAGCCCAGCACCTTCACAGGAATCCCAGCCCATGCAGCACAAGGAGGAAGAAGTTGTGACTGGAAAACCAATCAGATGGAAACCTTCCACTGAGACTGGATGCTGCACTTATTTCCTTGGAGTGTTAGCACAGTCATAATTCACAGCTATGTTCACTGGAGCTGTGTAAAGCTTCTTGACTGCTTTCAGGGTTTCATTATAGAACTGCAACCACACAAAATTAATCAAATGTTTCAGCAGCCCAGAATGTTTTAGTATTAAGATTCTCTAATTAAATCTGGAGGGGGGGAAAAATGGAAAAAGGAAAAGATTATTTTAGGTAGGAATTAACCAAAATGTGACCTGATGTGTAACCACTTCAACCACTAGAACCTCTGTGTTTTATCAGCAAAATGTATTAGAAATAGGCTTGAACTAGAAACTGGAAAACAAAATATCCAATTTGAGAGGAGCTGGCATATAAAACTGAACCTGGATTTTCATTTTACAGTTGAAGCCTCTCTGTATTATATCAAGCTACGGTCAAAACATATGAACTTTGCCAATTTCCCTACTTACAGCCCAAACAAACAAATAAATAAACATATCTTTAAAATCACAATTTTCTAGCTACTCTATTTCTTCCACATGATTTGTTTTCCTCCAAATTTCCTGGACAACTTCCACTGGGACAGTTTTCAGGCCTTACATTTTCATTTCTATTTTCCCCAGTCAATAGAGACTGTCTCTAACAAGCCACGCACCCAAAATGCCAACCTGGCCATTCATTTATGGAGAGAACTGGAGGAACGTCAGCTCTCTGCTCACCTTCCTAATGTACCCAGTGAAAGAGCTGGCCCTGAACACAGAATCTCCTGAGATTTCCAGGTTTCACTGCAACACAAATAACTTAGGACAGTCCAAATCCACCAATCATGCACTCCTGCAGGAGGAAGTGGGAGTCATAAATCCTCTCTACTTTTGCTCAGAAAGTTTGATTGATTGTAGTCTGTCTCATACATCACATGCCGTCTGCTGAATTCAAGGGCACTTTCCAAGTGGACATGTTTAAGTAGGCCAAGGAACTCTTGGACAACATGAAAAAGCTAAATTAATCAACTGCACAGTAACATTCAGACTGAAGGTAAGAAGAGAGCATGATGTTTTGGGGTGTTCTAAAAATTAATATAAGGAAGCATATTTAGAACAAATAAAGGTAAAAATGATACCCCAACTTCCAAGCCTGGGTTTTGTTCTAATCCAGAGAATTAGCATGGTAACAGTACATGAATTCTGGAATTCATAGACAGAGGGACAATGATGAATCACCTGTCATAAAGTGCATTTGATCCACATGTGTAACTTCTGCTATGAGAAGTTGGAGATATGCAGCTGTATATCAAATGAGAGTGCAATCTGGTGCCATGGTGTTGGACACAAGAGGATACAGATTCACGAGGTCCTTCAGAATAATCAAACAGCACAAGGAATTAGATTGGATACATTATTGGACTGCAGGATATGTGCTTTACAGGCAGCACCGTGCCACCAGGGCAGTCAGTTGTGCTTCTGTCCTTGTGGCCAGCTAAAGCATTTTCAGACACCTGCACTTTTCTGTCCAGGGAGTTCTCCCACAATAAATCCACGTGACCTCCTTAACTACACCCAAATTCAGTTTTCAGTGCAAAGAATACCTTGGCCAACCTGTAAAATGAGGGTATGGCTTCCCCACACCCAACTGCCTGGCAAGGATTCCCTCAGTACTTCTGTCAAACATCTCTGAAACCTTGGAAAAGCCTTGCTGTGCATAGGAAGGCAGGGATTTTCTTCCCTGGCAGGGGATGCTATGAGCTGCACTTGTACGGTTCTTTGTCTCTGCCAGCTTTTCAGGGTGGCAGGTAGAGCTGGCATTTTGGAAACAAAAAGAAAACCTATTCATCTTTTACCTGGGTTATTTGGTGATCTTTTAAAACAAATTTCAGTGAGACTTATTTCAATTGAATTTCATTATTAGCATTAAAAAAAAGTCCAAAGCTGTACTAATTCTCACTACCATAACAGTATTTCGCTATAGTCATATTAATTAATTGTGATTGCTATTTTCGGCTTTTTTTTTCTAAAAAATGAATTAGTTAATTAAAAAACCAAACAAACATAATGTTTACATAATTCTCAGATTCTAGAAGGAGAAAGCATTCAGAGTGAGCAGCGGGAAATTCAAACCATGAAAAGGGTTCACAAAACACAGAACTAACATAAGTTCTGGGAAATTGGATTAACTGATTCTCTCTTAAATAAAGACATCAAATCTACCTCTTGGCATTTCTGCTGCAATCATCTAATGCCACTCTCACATGAAATAACTAATCAGATTTGAAAGGGTTAGGCACAAATTCTAATGATTCAGTGCAAATCAAGTACTTTATTGAGTTTATATATTCATAATAAATTTAAACAGTTTAAATAACAGCTTTACCCTAGACCCCCAACTCTATATTAGTCATCATTAAAAATCAGAATATCACACATTAACTATTCCCTTAGAGAAAAAGAAACCAATCAGGAATTGAGACAACAGAGATCTTGATAATAAATGATGCATATTCCTCATTCTGTCATCATTATATTTCTCATTCTGTTGTCATTTTCCATTGAAATTGAGTGATGAAAATACACTGAAATTATAGTTAGATGTAATTGGTGCAATTGACTGTATCCAAATTCTAACATGAATTACTTTTATAAATAACCCTTTGGTGATCAGAAAGGAAAAAAAAAAAAATAGCACCCCAAGCATGGGTTCTTTCTCATTGTCTGACCAAAGCCTCCCTGGCCCGGCACAGGAATTGCTGCTGCAGGAGTCAGACTGGGAGTTTTGCAGCTTTACATTCCAGGCAAAAGGCCCCACTTGTCTTTCCATTACAAGTGCAAAAGCCTCACTTGCTCAGTAGTAAAAGTGCCCAGAGAATTCTTTATCAATCAAGGAAGGGAAAGGCTCAGAAGATGACTTAAAAATCTGTGACAACCATTCTTCCTGTGCTCTCCAGGCCACATTTTTAAGCCTCCATTTAATCAAAACCACCTCCAATTCTTCCTCTCACACTAAAAAGAACTGCTGCCACATTACTGACCAATCACACCTCAAACACCTGAATTAAATAGCAAAAAAAAAAAATCCCTAAATCCAATACAAAAAAGTCCTAATAGCAGCACAAAATCAGGTAGTTATAAATAATGAGGAATCATAACTTTTTTATCCCCTAAGATTTTGTGAGTAGAGAAAGAAGCCAAACTCGCAGTCAGCACCAATGAAAAGCAAAGAGACAGCAAATTTTACTGTCTATCAGCTTTTCTTAATGCATTCTCTCTACTTTAATGATGACACAGATAAATCTCAAGTGCTCCTCTTTGCAGGCAGTGTGTTTGTGCGAGGTGTAAGGAACTGACTAAATTAAACCTTTTACCTCAAAGCACACTCAGAGCTCAGTTTGATGCTTTAGCCTAGAACAGCAAACCCAATAAACAGGAAAAAGCACCACACCTGGTTTAATAAGGCACCAGAAAGGCATTTTTAGTTTCCCAAAAAGGGGAAGAAAAACCAGTCACTGCATCCATATTTTAAGAGCCTATTATATAATCTGCACCAAAAACCTCTATAAAAGCTCAGCTGGTCAAACATGCTTCTGTTTATTGTACTTTTTGTCAAAACAATAAGTCTTTGAAGAAAAGGGTTTGCTGCACTCAATCTAAGTGTCCCATATTCAACAGTGCAGTCAACTGGAAGTTCTTCATCAAAAAGTATTAATATTAATTTTTCCCTAAGTGGAGTTAGAAAAAAATGAAATTAATATTAAAATAATCTATTTTATTTTTGGTTTCTGTAAAATTAGAAACAATTTAAGAGCTCATTCCAATCAAGCACAGACAAATTTTCTTAATTGTCAATTTTCTTTCTTGAAACCCCATCCTATCCAACTTCAAATTAAGTTGCTCCTGCAGCTTCCCATGCCATAATTGCTGGGTTTCTCAGGCTGATTTTCCTATTCTCAGAATACTAATAGAGCGTAAGGAAGTTCTGTAATGCTCATCCTGTGATTAATCACTGCAGGTGGGTTTCAGTGGCCTTAATCTCACATTGTAGAGGTCATTAACAGCCATCACTTGCCCTAAGCAGCCTCACCCAGGACTTCCAACCATGTGCCCTCCATCTGTGGGCCCAGGAGCAGCACAAACTCCAGCCTGGGCCTTCGGTCTTAACTTAAAGCCATTTGTAGGCTTATTTCTTCTCCTGTTCTTTTGGTGTCTTAATCTGACATCGACCTGTTGCTTTGCTTTATTTGATGCCACTGATGGGAAAAACCGCTGTGCTCTCCTTGCTTGGCCCCAGCACTGTGGGACTGTGCCCTGCAGGCATCTCTGGCTATCCTTGGCTCCCTGCTTGGCTTCCCTTTGGAAATAACTGTGTTCTTACTGTTCTCCTACACTGCTGGCTCCACACAGACATCTGAGGTACTCCTGCATACCTGAATCTTACAATCTTTTGTGTCCTTTCCTGCTTCCTGACTGACTCGTTTCATTACAGAGGCTCCTCAGCCTTCAAGCAGGCTCAGAAGTCAGACCCGAGTTCCTAAATAACTCCCCCTAAAAAGCACTGCCTCCCAACCAGCACTGCCTCTGCTGTAGCCTGGCTGTATTCCCAGCCAACAGCATTTTGGGCATCCAGCTTCCCAGGGAGTGCCATAGAGCCTGTGTGCTCACCTCAAGGCTGTGGGTAGTGGTGTATTGCAAATCCTAACTGGTTCTGCAGTCCCTAAATTACCATTCATCCGTGGTTACACCACAAGTGACAGTGGAGAAGCATTGAGTCCTCTCCCTTGAGTGACAGGTCGTACTGCTCACTGAGCCGTGCTTCTGCTTAACTTCCTTGGCAGAGAATAAGTTTTGCCTTTCATTTCACCACTCAGTCTGAAAAAAAGGGCTAAAATCAGAATAAGGGAATAATAATTCTGCTTTAGCAGATCACAGGATTTTTAGCATTGAAATTCCAGTGGCTGATTTTTCTGTGCACTGCAGAAGAGCAGGAGGCTCTGGGGACTGGGTAATGGGATCTTTTAGCACTGGGTCACTGCTGTGAATCCAGCTCAGGTCAATGATAATGGCAGCTTAGTTGCCTGTGTTAATTTTGCTGATTGCCTCAGTCCAGGTCTGTAGAGCACCAATAGCTACAAATAGCCCATCACCACAACTGCCGTTATTCAAATAAGTTCATCAATAAATTAAATACCAAACAAAAGGTGTAACAAACCCTTCTCTCACTAATAGGCTGCTTCTAAGACAAGATCTAAGCCTGAGTGGAGTTCCTACAGTCAGAAAAAATATATATTTGCCCTTTTTCCACTGTATCTACAGCAGATAAGCAGCCACGATTCCATCACTTTAGCATGAATATATCTTTGATTAAATCAAAGTTTTATCTTATACAAACAAATGGGCATTTATTATCCAAAGTTATCTTTGAATGGGGAAGGAATTTTCTGTTAGCTTTGAGTTTATTAAAGGCTGTACTGTTAAATATGTAAGATCTCTCAAGATTTCTTTGGTCTCAGTGAAACTGTAGGGAAAGAAGTGCACAGCCGGACAATATAAACTGTGCTATTTAAGGACAACATAAGCAGGAAAAATGAATAGATAGACATAACCTCTATATACTCAAGAGACAGTTTCAGACCGTCTAGCACTACAAATATTTAACCTCCTCCATCATAATCACAGCTCTTCCACAACATCATGACAGCACAAACTAAATTGCATGAGTGCTTTAGCTACATTTTTTTTTTCTGAATTGCTTGGCTATCTTTTGAATAGGGCCCGAGCACTGTATACACTTAACATGTAATACTGGTGTGGAATGCACAGAAAAACCTTTGTCATGCTCAGTCTTCAGCTCCAATAGCAGCTCCCTTTGCCTGGAAAACAAGCTGAGCTGCACAGCACAGCTGAGGGCCAGCACTGCCCCCGTGCCATGCACAAACACGGGGAAGCACTGAGGCACACGAGGGCAGGAAGTTCAGGCTGGATGTTTCAGGCCTACGGTAAAAAGCCAAGGTGCAGCTGCCAGAGCAAGAAGGATGCATTATCTGTTAACTCCCACTCCCCAAGCACCACGACTGAACACTGGGAAGGCACCATTAGCTGTTCCAAGGGGATGGAGAGCTTTGCACTTCTGCTAGAGCGATCCCATCTGGCCTAATTAAATGATGTGCATTGACAGACTTCTGGGGAAAGTCCCATTGTGTTCTCCCAGCTGGAGGAGGAAAATGCAATTGAGGCCTGCTTGAGGGAAGTAATATGGAAGAGTCTCCCAGGGAGCTGGGATGTGTCTGATGGTTTTAAAAATGCAGGAGCAGCAGGTGAAGATAAAATCTAAGGGAAGCATCATCCCCAGTTTTATGAAAAGCAGTGACCCACTTTCTGCTTCACATAAAGGTATCACCTGCGGGTCTAGGGCCTCCTCAGTGCATAAGGCCAATGAAGAACCAAAAAAGGAAGATTTCCTGCAGGATAAATGGCACTGAAACAGAATAGGAATCAGAGTTCAAATTAAGCTATGGCCACTAATAAGCTATGGCCAGTAAGATAATGAGTAGCTGAGAAGAGCAGCAAAATGAGCAAATGATAGACTAATTATGACTGAATATGAAGAACTGCCAGCATCAAGCACTCAGATACTGTAAGTCAGTCCACTGAATGTGGAGCCTTTTCATCTGCTGAGCTCTTGGAATAATTTTGTACTTTTGCTCTAACTCATAGCAAAACCTGCTTTACCCTCATGAGGCTTGACTGCCACTTTAAAATACAGTCCTGTGGTCCCCAAAGGGGGTGTTCAGGTTTAGCCTGGCACAGCGGTGCACAACATTTCTCCTCCCTGCTTCCCCAAAGGTGTTGAGTGCTAGGAAGTCCTCAGATTTTTCTTTAAACAGATAGAGAGGCTTTTGTGTTTGCTTTTTTACATGACCCAATGCAGTTAGAGGATTGATATATTTAGATCATGCAGCTTTTCAAGTGACAGCCCCACCTGTTTAGTGGTAACAACATTCAAATAAGTCTGTCAGTGAATTCAGGCAAGAAAAAAATATTCCTTGTCTTTTGTATTAATGTCTCATTCTCATCAGTTAACTCTGTCAACTGGATTTTTTAGAAAATGTTTTGCAAAATACCAAGAATAGCACAATCCCTTTAGACTGAAATTCACTACAGCTGCCTGTAAATTGCTGTAGAAAGTGGACTCTTTCCTGCTGTGTATGCACAAAATAAATAAGGTTAAAATGTTCTATTTGAGAGACTTGAACTAGAAGAATGATAATTTGTTGGGCACTGCAACAGAGAGAGTGAAAGTTATTAAATTAATTCTGGTGAATCACATTCAGCTTAAAGATACTGACTTTAAAACTGGAAGCATGGAGCTCTAATAAACTAATTTAATCCATTAGTATCATAGCACATTATGTGAATAATGCAAAATCACACAGCACACTGACCAAGATCTTTGCATCTTTCAGGATTTGTATTACCTTGCATTCTTCTACTCATTGTGATGTAACTCTGAGAAACAGATTTATGTTAAAACAGATGATCATAGGCCTGGCTCAATCTATAATTTACATGCGAACTGTGCTTTTCTGTGAATTTAAAATGAGCACCATGATGTTCATTTGGTAGCATCTTCTCTTGTGTTAATATCAGCCTAAAACACCAGCTCCTTCAAGAGGTCACCGAGTTTCATCAAGTGTCAAAAATGTGAAGCTGAAGCCCTCAGTACATCTGCAGATTGGACACATTTAATGACATTTATGTTTAACTGTATTCTCAAGTAAAGCTCCAAGTCTGATTACCTACGTAAATCCACAGTGTAATGTGGATGACAGGCACATGCAACCCTAGGCATCAGATTAGACATTCAGTTAAAAGAAATCTGCTTGCATGAACCTCAAGCGATGGATACCTACTATTGTTCTTCAAAGAAAGAGCCTCAGGATAAGAAATTTGCATTATGTATATGATGTTTTACCTTGTGATTGCTGTATGCACACAGAGCTGCAGGAGGCACATCTGTATTATTTTTAAAGTCTTTCCCTTTGTATTTGATTGGTCAGTTTATCATAGTTCTCTTTTAACCTTTCTTTCTATTTTAGTGAGTAGAGTAATTAATTTTAAAATCCCCCTTGTTTTTTCCTCAGCAAAGATGCAAGTTCTCAAAACTGTAAGGAATATGCCATCAGTGGAAAAGACAGGAATCTGATTGAGCTGACTTGACCCAAACTCCCAGCTGTGTGTCTGTATTGCTGCACAGCCTATGGAAAGCCATTTCTCTGCATCTCTTCCTTTCTATTCTCTCTCTTCTCCTTGGACACACATTCGCAAGGCCTCTACTCTGAAGAGAACTGGGGGCTACAGCACCCACAGCATCTGACAAAATTACTCAGACACAAAACAAATACAAAGTAATTGTATCACCATGGTTGTTCTCAATTTTTTTTGGCAATATCATCCACAAAGTCAAAGGAAGCAAGGGGAAAGACACCCTCTAGTCCACCAGGTTTTGGTTCAGATGAAATTCAGAACTGAAATTTTGCTACACCTTTTTATTGTTCTACACCACAGCAGTGATCAGAGCCAAGAGCTTTCTTACAATTCTTTCTAGAGTTAAAACTCTCAAAATTTATTGTACATCTCCACTTGATCACACTAGTTCCAGGCTTGTTTAATGGCTTTAATTTTTTTCCCCAGGTACCTCAGTGATGCAGAACTCATGTTTGCCCTGCTCATATCCTGCTGCTGTAGAGATTCCTCCCCTGGAATTAAGAGAACTCTGTCGGTGTCAGCCGCACTGGTGACACAGCCAAGTTTCCCTTGGCAGTTCTGGTTGGTTCATGCTGAAAGGAGGGAACTACACAAAACAAACGTGCCTGAACTGGAAAACGTGAGACCAAGGTCAACAGCAAGTAACTGAGGAGGGAATGCAGTCTTATGTAGCTGCTCTTCTATTTACTACTGTTATACCTGGGGCTACAAAATCTATACCTAAGTAGAATTATTTAAAAGACTCCAGAAAAGACCATCTGGCTCCTTGTGGCACTTATGCTCTTTAATTACTAGCAAAAAACCCCCAAAACTATATACAGACATCCACACATATGGTGTTGTAATATTTCATTCTTGTTATTTCTACTGGCAATAACTACTTCCAGATCAGACAATCCCTATTATTTAATGACCTCAGGCAATGCCAAGAGCATTGACTCCTCCAGGCAGTCACCAATTGCCAGGAAATACCTGTTCTTGAAAGTCATTATCCTTATATTCAAAGTATCAGACACGACTGTAGAAAGGGGAAAGGATGTTGCTGTATTTGCTTACAGAACTCCAACTTTGAGTTTGAGACTTACTCATTTTTGTAATTAGAATGTGTAAACCTATATGGGCATAAACAGCATAAAAACATTCCTTAGAGGTAGTGTTTTTTCCTAGGGAATTTCTCCTTGGGTGTGACTCACAATCAAGGCAAGACTCCAGTCCCTGCCTTCAAACAGAGACAGCTACCAAATGTATGTTCCATCAGTGATTTGGCCCACGTGTCAGATTTTGTGGGTACAGAGAATACACTGCTGGATTTAAGCTAAGATAGAGCCCTTTTCTTTCAGATACTCTAGTTCTGATCCACAAAATAAAATTGATCTGGGTGCTCTTTTCATTGTATGAACAGGATGGGATGATAATATTCTCCTGAAAGATTTTTAACACATACTTGTTCCATCCTTGCTCATGGGTTGCATGAAACAACCTAATTATATTAATGCTCAGAATTTACTATAATGTCCCCAAACTTCTTCCTGCCTGCCCTGTTGAGGGAAATGCAGTTTGAAGTGATCTGTGGTGGGAGAATCACATCCGAGCCTCAGCTGTGTGTCAACAGTACAGATACAGATGTTGATTTTTATTATTCACTACTGGATTTAAAGATCTCCAAGTATTGAACACTTACAGTAATTACACAACGTCCAAAGAAACTATTTAACATAAACTACAATGTTGCATTAGTAGAACACATTTGTACATAATTAGTGAAATACAGGAGTTTGCTTCCAGTTTAAGAACATTAAACCTTTCCATTTTAGCATTTTTTCAACAAACACTACTTATGCAAAGAATGAGAATACTTAATTGAGATATTTACAATAAATTCCCCTGAAGCACAGCTGCCAGGTAGCATTTGATTACCTACACTCACAGCTAGAAAGCAGATCCAGCAGTTTATGGGCCACTATTATTATGTGAAAATGAAAATAACAACAGTTATTTCAGTGGCTCAACATAGGATGCAGCACCAGCTATTACAAAAGGGTCCTGAATGGATCCTTGTTGGCTCTGCAGCATTCCAAAGGGGTGGCCTAATCTGCAGGCACCCCAAAGCACAGCTGAATTTGCAGTCCAGGACTCTGCACCGCCATCTGTTCAGCATTCTGAACTGCCAGCCTCATCTTCTTCCAGCCCAAAAATACATTTTTTATGGCAGAAATGTATTTTTCTATGAGCAATTAAGGCAGTTCTAGGAGATGGATTATTACAAGATGCACTTAAGTCACTGAAATGTTAATTGGATATTCTGGACCAGCCAAAAGAAAACAAGTCCATTTTCCAAAGTTTAACTGATTTAGAAGGCCTGGTAAAAACAGCCCAACCTACTGGCCTCAATAAAACAAATCAAATCCTGCTCTCCTGGTTCCACAAGTGTGCCTTTTATCACAGCTATATAGGAATATGCATGCAGATTATAAAATTACTGGTGTGTAATAGTACCAGCAGCAGAAACTCATTTGGCATGCTTCATGGAGAGTTTTCCACAGACACTGCCTGCTCTGTCAGGGAATGCTTTGGGTTGGAAGGGGCCTCAAAGATCATCTCATTCCAATCCCCTGCCATGGGCAGGAACACCTTCCACTGGACAAGGCTGCTCAGAGCCTCATCCAGCCTGGCCCTGAACACTGCCAGGGATGAGGCCTGGATCTTGGGAATGAAGAGGAAAGCAGGGAAAGAAGTGGATTAACAGGAACTGTGATGAGCAGCATATCAACAATAGAATTTCTCTTGACAGTGTAACTGGACAGGGTCATTTCTTAGAGTTACAAGCACTAAGTGCACCAGGAGAAAAAGAAATATCTTTTGTGAAGCCTGATTTTCCATGGCACACATCTGCTGTAATAAAGCAGGCATAAATACACACACATATGTCCATGGTATAAATACAGCAAGTTCCTCAGTATTTCTGAGAAGGTGTGGATCAGCAGCACCTCCTGCCAGCTGCCCAGAAGTGAGGAGTGACAGGCTCTGGAATGGTTCACATGGCAAGACACAACTGCAGCAGCAGCTCATAGAAGCTCTGACTCCCGAGCAAACTCCCAGACAACGTGGTAGAAAATCCACCACGTTTCCAGTGGAAATTGGTCAACGACTTGAAAAAGATTTATCAAAACCATGTGACCAAAGAACAAATAAGTATTTCTCAGGAAGATCACCAGGTGTGGCTTTTCATTCCCTCATCTTTCTTTCCCACCAGAGCCCTACTGGACATGTCATTTCCCTTTGGTTCCATAATAAAAATTTCAGATTATTTTGCCCCTGACATGCTGCTAAAACATCGCTTTTTGTAAAGCATGAAATTAAATGCAGTTCACAATTTTAGTTTGGGAGCTAAGTCTCTGTTTCCCTATATCTTTGCCTGTGCTAAGGCAGTGCATAAATCCTCTCCTCCCTCCTCTTCCCTAGTGGATGTTGGGCTTGGGATCCAGCCAGTCAGAACTTGCAGGCAATTGCAGAAGTGATCTTTGATTAGTGCTGTTTTTCTAGGAGTATAATGTTATATAATTGCCATTTTTGTACATCATCTTGGAAATCCAGCCTGAAGCAATTGGGTAATAATTAGCTCCCAAGTTTTTTTCTTTTAATTTGGAAATCAAAATTAATACATCAGCCCCCCCACACACACCCCTCCCAAGTAATATCCATTTCACCCCTTTGAATATATTATGGCTTCATTTTCATTTTTAAATCACTCTTTGTCAGCTCTTGGCTATCAGTCCTCACTTCAAATATTCAGAGATATTAATCAGTTTCTTCCATCATCTACCAAGTGTTTGTTCTAGAAACCACTACTGTTATAGTTTAGAAACCTACTTCAAAATGGGTTTTTTATTTTTTTCTTTACTTTTAGCAGAAGATAGCTTCTATCAAGTTGAAGATTACTACCACAAAGAGAGTGAATAAAGCAGTACAAAGAGGAGGAACAGTTTCTGGCACAGCAACAAGTTCCCAGCAAATATAAGGGGGTTATTACAGGAGGCCATTAAGTGGAACATTCATTTCCTCACAGTGCTGCAATTACAGAAATATCCCATTCTTTATGAAATCCATTTCCAGAACCAAGGTATTACCTACCTGAAACCCTTGTGCATCAGGGAGTTAACATCAAGCCCAAAGAGTTAGGCGAGAGAAAGCCAAGTCAATGGGCTTTGTATCTACAGTTTGCTTTTGTTTTTCCATGCTTCTGTCTTCTCCATTAACAGCAGTTTTACTGGCTGAGAGAAACTATGGCACACTAATATTACCTATCATTAAAAAAACCATTAAAAACCCCAAAAACTCCCAACCAACCCAAAAAGAATTAAATTCTGCCAGTGTCAAATAAACAGCCCCATCACCAGATCAAGGTGGGTACATATGCTGGGATTCAAGGTTTGGCAATCCCACTTGGACAGCTGTCCCAATGGCTGTAGGCTTCTCCAAATGCAGATCAGCCTGCCCACTACTAATTTATGAGACTTAATTTTTAATTTTCTTCTTTTTTTTTTTTAACAAACTCACTCCCTGCCACAAATACCTTTATGTTTGTTTCTAGCCTTTTCAATCATTGTGTTTAGGACAACCTGAGGAGCTGCTCCACTGAGCAGCTGATTCTGGATGGGAGGTGTTTCTAGCATAGCAGTTATTTGGTTTAATTTCAGCATTTTAACTTTACTATTTGCACAGGTGTTGTTGCAGCATGAATGTGAGATATTAGGGATACAAAATTGAGGGAATCCTATGATATGCAAACCTAAGATTTGGCATTTCCGCAGAGCTGTCAGATTCCTGCTGCCTGTCAAAGGAATTCTACATATCTCCAGAGAAAAATGGCAACACTGCACATTATCTAGGGGAATAAAAACTTTCTAAATTGCAAAACAGAGCAAAGATCAAAGAATTGACAGAGAAAAGGGAAAGCAAAAAAATTCACAAGTAGAATAGCAGATTGAGAGCTGTCTGAGAGACTGTGAGAGAAAAATAGAAGCACTGGTCTTTATATAGTAAATTAGTACAAAAAATCAGAGAATTCACAGATAGCATAAGACTGACATTAATTAACATTAATAAAGAGAAAATCACACTTGAAATGCCTACTGAAATCTTTATTAATTAACACTACTGATCCCATCTTGCCTACAAATGCCCCAGGTATCTTACAGGGCATGTGAGACTTGTGAGCTCTGTACACCAGGACTCAGGGCTGAGATGACAAAACACAGATGTATCCTAGTGACAAGACTTTCCTGCCTCCCTAAAATCAGAGGCTGTTTGGCAAGCAAAATTACTTCACTGAAACATTTTAATTAGTTTACCTCTTCTAAAGCTTTTTGACAGATGTAGATTTTAAAGAGGGATTTGAATGAGAATAATATATCTGGCAATAGATACTGCACCTAATGAGTCTGGAATCTAATACATGTTGGTTTGCCCTAGGACATAAGCTCCTGAATCACACTTCCAAATTCAGAAGCAGTGAAAAGAAACCTCGTGTTATTTTTCAACACACCCTCACTTTTCAGAACATTACAATTTCTCAAAACCAACAACTGTTTATGCACAATGTAAATACCACATTTCTAAAATTACAGAGATTATGTGGCCTTAACACCCCTCTAGAGAGTTTTGGCCTTATGTCTACTTCCTATAAAATACCTCACCACAGCTCCCGGTCAGCCCAAAACTTCTCCAGCTGTCTAGAGACTGAATCCAACGTGATGCCTCTTGGATTAACTTAGAACAGAGAAGCAAAAGAGGTTTCACTCCACATGTAAAGCAAACATATACCTGGAATCCAGTTTTGCAGAAATAGGAGCTATAAATATATGCAAATTCTGCAGATTCCTTTCCCAAACACTTGAAATTATTGCCAGCATTTATTTTCTTTTAATTAAATTTTGAGCAGGATGCTGTGACAGATTCCCCTTGCTATGTCTTGTATGCACACCTTCTATATTTTTTAAACCTCTTCTCCTCCTTCTCCCACTCCCTACAAACTCACCAAAACATAAAAGGAATCCAGAAAAAAACCTGGCATTAAGTTCTTATCTTTGAAACCTCAAGGGTGAGTGGATTGGAAATCTACAGTTAGTTTTACAAGAGCTGAACATATGGTGATACGAAGTTTAATGTGTGTGAAGACCAGCTCCGCTCTCTCCACCAAGAAATGTGAGGAGTATTAAAATACCCATTTCTTCTTAACATTCCCCTTCTATATTGTTCTAGAAGCAGGCATATTATATGCTTTTGTCTAACAAACAGTTTAAAACCACTTTCCATTTCTCACCTGCATAAAGCTAGGTGCTTTATTTTTTTTTTGCTCTTAGCAAAATGAGCTTTTTCAGCTGTCACTTACTAGCTGGATGTGAACCTGACAACCAAACTGCTCTGTACCTGCTGCTATCGCCACAGGAACACTTGTCAGACTACAAAAATGAAGAGATTTAAAACAATAATTGTTTCCAAACTCTCATTTTCTCCATTTTCAGCGACTGACATCTATTGCCATGGAAACAGTCGGAGAGCAGAGTAGCAGGGATACAATCTGACCCGGAGGTTCTAGGATTCTTCCAGCTCCCGTCACACTGATAACAATTTTCAAGAAGTGACCTCTCTATTGCACCTTTAATAAGAATAAGCAACACATTACTTACACAGTAAAACTGAGCTAAAAAACTGCTTCTAATTTTTAAGCTGGACTTCCAGTCCCCATTTGCATTAATGAATTTCCAGGTACATGACAGTACAAGCCATCTGACATCTTCAGTACAGCCACCATCTCCTCCCAGGGGTGGGAGAGCACCTGCCTCAGGTGGGGATTTCCCCTTGCACAGGTCACTCTACTTGCAACTCTACGTGCACTCAGCTGCTTATTTTCATTGTGCCCATTTTGTGTCATTAAGATCTGAACAAGACAGAAACAGAGCTGAACAAACTGAACCAGTTTTCAGGACAGCACGAGATAAGCACTGTTGTGCTCACCAGGAAAGGAAACAGATACTGCTACCCAGAGTGCAAATGAGTAGTCTGGAGCCAGACTTGAAATTTGGATACCAGCCCTGCAACAGTTTCTGCTAAGCACCACCACTTCACTATTAAAGGTTTTAATATATTTAAATAGTCATTAAGTAAATCTTAAATATTTTAAATTCTATATGACAACAATTATTTTGGTCTTTTGATCACAACCTTTTATTTTTGTCACTGTATTTCCATAAAGCCTCAAGAGATTTGTACCTACATTGTCAGTGCTCAGCTACCACAGTGCTGACTCAAAACAGCGATACCAGAGGTAAAATCCACACGGCTCAGGGATGATGGTTACTTTCCTTAATGGCTGTTATTTGGAGAACCAATACCAGGACACAACCGGATTGCAAAGATGCTGCACACACTTGAAAATACAACCCAATGTTCAACAGACTTAAAATTATACTTGGGGCACCAGCTGCTACTTGAACAGATTGCCCATGTAACATCAACATCACACTTTCATTCTGCACTGGGAATAACTTCGGAGAAGACACCAAGAAACTTCTCAGTTGGGGAGAGACTTTTGGTACTCAGGCTATTTCCATTCTAATTTTAACCAATGAGAGCTACGTTAAGTCTAGACTCAGAGAGTACGTTAAGTACTCAGAGAAAATTCATCCTGAGTTTCTTTTGTGGATGCTCAGCAGAGAAGTAACATATTTTTTTCTCAGGTATTTTTTTCTCTTGATATTCAAGATTTCAAAAAGCACCTATAAAGCCTCCCTGCGTTTCCAACATGGATTACATTGTGCACTTCAGAGACTTTTGCTGTGACACTTTCATGCAGTTTGCCAAATGCTTTCAAAGGTCTCTGAGTTTGTGAACTCAAGTTCAACTAATTAGAGTGAATGGAGAATTCTGAATTCATGAAAACCGTAGGACATCAATAAAACATAAAGCCTACTAGGTCAGACCAGAAGTCAGCAAGTCCATTTGGCAGCTACTGAATAATGACAAGGATGAGGAATGGCAAATAGCAATGGGAGCATGTGGCAAGAACAGTCCACTCACCCACACATTCATTGTGGCACAGAGAGATACCCAGACTGTCCTTAGTCACTGAATCACTATAGACTGAAACTGTCCCTTGAATGGGCACTTCTGAGGTGTCATCTTATTTTCTGTGCCATTCTGCACCCACCAACCACAGCTCTGGCTCAGTAAATAGAGCACTGGGATGGTATGCAGGAGACTGGAATTCTATTCTTTCCTGAAGTCCTTTAGCTGAGTGACACTGGAAAAGCCAGCCTTTCCCCATGACCCTGCAAAATCATATTTATCTCTGCAGAGTGAGATTACCTGATGGAAACAAAAAACCCAGACATTATTTTCTTAGCAGGCAACTAAATAAATTAATCATCTCAACTGAGGGAAAAAAAATGTCATCTCACAGATTGTTGTGGTATCCAACTGTCCCCACATGAAAGCTATTTTAATTGAAAATTTTGAAGGGCAGGAACTTTCCTGCAGCTCACAATCTGAACAAAATAAATAACAATTAGAAACCAAATAGGCTCTATTAGCCCCTACTTCTTCAGCTCAGCTACTGACCAGAAAGAGGAAGGCAACTATTCCTTTTTTTGGTGTGTAATAAGAGCTCTCCAACTGTGTCTGGCCCGACACCCAGCCCGTGGGTGTGTGAGTGCGGCTGTCTGGCATGCGGAGGCACCGTGCTCTTACATAATCCTGCTGGGAAGGCTCCTGGTGGGAGCTGCTACCATGGACAACTGCCCCGCTGCCTTTTCCATTCCAGACTGCCTGTAGAATTTGCTTACCTTCCCCTGCTTATCTGGCCCTGAAGCATTTTGTACTGCCATTTATACCCTCGTAATTTCAGCAGGTTCTAACAGAGGATGGGTCTTGTACTGCACAGACATAGCAAAGGCATTCCCCAGCCTTAAGGAGCTCCTGATCAAAACAGACAACACATAAATGGGAAGGAAAAGTTGTCTTATTTAGAGTTGCTACTTACATTTTCTACCTCTATGTTCCCCAAATCCCTTATTCACTGAGGCGTGTACACTGCATGACCTTGGGCAGGATTTTGTTAAACAAATCCACCGTGTAAGTGGTCTGACAACAGGGCAATGCTTTCAGCTTCTGGCACAGTCACCTTTAGCAGCAGCTCAGAGCCCTCTGCCTTGTGCAATTCACTCACTCAATACCAGAATCTGAGCTGAATGACCAGTCACCAAAACAACTCCAAATCAAACTTTGGGTACTGGAAAGAATCAGGAAATAATTGCTACAGTTAATCTAAGAAAAAAAAGAAAAGGCAATGAAGAGAAAGATACAGGAAAAATGTTAAAAATTTTTAATTTCTTAAAGCTATCTGGATGATATTTTGATAAAAATCATGATGTAATTGGCTATTACCAGATTCAAAAGAAGCCATATTTGTTGAGAAAATATTGTGTTGTTAATTTATAAGTTTGGCTGTATTGAGCAGCAGTGAGGCTGCTATTTGTTCTTTGTTTCTGCTATGTTATGAAGGGAGGGGTAATCAGGAGTAATTACTACCTGCTAGGAAATATTGTAGATTGTCAGAAGGGAGAAATGAAAGGCAATCTACACACATATCATATTTCTTAAGAATGTATCTTCTCAGGGCCAAGACTACATTGGTGCACTTCAGTTTCCATCCCTAATGACAGGCACGAACCTTTTACACACTGCCATAGCATGTCATATTTATTGATGGTAACAAACTCAGCAGAAATGGATCATTAAAAGAACACATGCAAGCAAGTCCACAGACATCAAAAGTTTGCATGGAGAGCTGACAGAAAACAACACAGAGAAAATTGATGTGAGAGGCAGCAAATGAGCAAGAACTCTGATGGAACAGAGGGAGGCTGCTCTGTTCAGCTGCACTTCTGTGCTTTGCATTGACTTTTCACCAAGGTGAAAAATGGCTTTAATCAGGTCCTTGGGATCTGTGCTTGGCTCTATCAGCCTTTCTATTGACAGTGAGAAAGTCACTTCACTTTGCTGGGAAATCAAAGTGTGGGGTTGAAATGGCAAGAAGTGCACCTTGAAACCAGAATGATGGGGACTCTTGGCCAGTGTAGTCAAGAAAGACTGTCTCAGTTCCCCCTCTGTATAATTGTGAGCCTCTTCGCCTGCTTGGCTGAAGGAACACTTCTCCAAAACACTCTTGCTCTCAGTGAGCTGGGGATTTTTCCCACATCATCAGCTGCTGAAAATGTAATTCTGTTTTGCTGCTTTGCAATGAAAACAAAGCAGCATAATGCCAAACACAGGAGAGCAGATGACACAGGAGAATGATAGCCTCCAACTGTGGCATCCAGCCAGGCTGCTTGAAGCACTCACAGCCAATCTGGCAGCTTGAAGCATCCATCCTGGATCAGGCCATTACTCTGGCAACTCTAAATGTTTGCCCTTAGCAGCCAGAAGCACCAAATATTTCAGGAGGAGATAAATCCTTCCTCCTTGAAACAGCTAGCGAGTTGTTGTCTTTTAGGTTAAAAATACCACTCCTAACTTCAGCCTGAGATCACTGGAGCTTAAGGTTTATATTTAGTCTTGAGTAATTGTACATGTTACTGATCAAAGTATTCTTAAATCCTTTCAAAATCCTACAACATTTGCTTGAAAGTGAGAAGTTCACTGAACACCCACCTCAGCTATTCCAGCAACCAAAAAAATTACCCATAGCTTGGTACACAAAAGAGAAAGCATTTCCAGTTATTCCTTTAATATTGATCATCTTTGCTTTAATACTGACCACCTCTCAGATTTCAGGGTCTTTGTGGCCATATATAATGGTTTGTGAACCTATACATATATAGGTTTATATATCTATAGGTTTGCAGTAGTTTTATATGGCAGCCACAGAACGAGCACGGTCATCTCACCTGTGCTGTAATTCAGTGTATTGGGAGTGCCCTTGAAGAGGGATGGGACAGACAGAGGTTTCCTCCCTTCCAGTGTTCCAGGACTTCCTCGTATCCAGGGAGCTCTGTGGAGTGCAGTGAAGCAGTCTGGGTGCAGGGCAGGCAAAAATTTGTGCATAGAGTTGGACTTGTAAAAGACATAGATTAGATCCTTCTGAGAACTGAACTTAAATCTTGTTGGCAGGAAGACCAACAGAATATCGATCGTGTGGAATTTTCCCACTGCCAAGATTTAGGTCTACTTTAGAAGAGAGGCAATTACTAAAAAAGAATGAGATCAGAGTTCATGAAGAGCAGCAAATTAGCTAGCAGTGGAAACTCCCCAGTACTTAGATTTCTCCCTAACTCATACACTATGAATCTGTGCAGACAGTAGAGCTGTGTTATAAAGCAAAGTTTTTGAAAATTAGAAGTACCACGTCCAACTTGAAAAAAAGCACCATACATGACTTTTGGAACAGATATTTAGGTGAAAGAAAAAAATAAATGAAAAATTGGAGCTTTCTGTAAAGGAAGCAAATAAGAAAAGCTCAAGGATCCAGACTGCTAACCTATGAAACTACCACCCACCTAGCACAATATATTACATATAATAGCAAGAAAGTCCTAAAAACAGTTGAAGGTTGACTTATTATTACTTCAGATGTAATTAAAAATAATATTCCACTGATGTCTGGCCATCTAACTACAGTTTTTTATCCAATAAATTTTTTCCAATATCTAAATAAGTACAACTCAGGGAATGCTTTACAGAATTCAGAGACATGACTTTGAGTTAAAGCAAGAATTTTCTTCTTCTAAAGACTGTCACTGTAACCAGCTGGCACCAAAAATGTTCACATTTTGTGGAATCATTTCAGTTTCAGGAAGATTCATCACTGAGACAGCTGAGAAATTCCTAAGGCCACTAGAAACGGGCCTTTTTAAACCATTTTGCCTTGTTCTTTTTAAGTTATAGGCAAGTGGAAACAGAAATTTCTCCATATGGGCTTTTTTGGGGGGGTTTTTGTTTGGGTTTGTTTTTTTTTTTTTTAAGTGAAAGAAAATCTGGAAGTGTGACGTGTTTGGGGTTTGGCTTTTGTTGTTTTTAACAGGTATACTTTGACTCCCTCAAGGCTGAAGAATTTCTTTGCCAAATTTCAGCAAGGACAAACTATTTCACGTCCAAAGTGTAAACTTCAAAAATTCAAACCTGTAGTGACAGGAGATGTTATAATAACAGAAATGCAAAAGGTTAGCACTACAATAAAATAACAGTAGCTATCTTTTCACCATTGCCCCTCAATGGGCATCAAATGAAGAAAAATAGAGAAGCCTCAAATATAACCTTTTAGTGGATTTATCAAGACATGATAAAGACATGAATTCTCAGCTTGTACACTATAACATTACAAAGAGGCTGCAGCTCTTTACCAAACTAAAATGAACCAACAGAATGAGAAGCTCATGTGGTTACTACGCAAAACAAACTCCGTATCTGAGTGCACTGTTGCTCTGTTCACTGGCACAGGGTAAGACAGTGCAATATATGTACTGCCTTAGCCAGCCTTTTTCTTACAAACATTTGGTTCCTCCTGCTGGTCAACCTTCCCATTTAATTTCACTGTCTGGCATAAAAAAGGCTTTTCCTAATAGTTGCTCCTATTTTACAAATCATAAAAAGTATGAGAGAGTAGGAACTGACTTTTCCATTCATTTCATTTTGAAGAGATGACTCAAAGAGAGGAAACTCAGATAATCCTTCCCTCCCTCCCCGCTCTTAAACCTTTGAGGTTTGAATTTCCTGCAGGCAAGACAGAACCAGACAGTGGGAACAGCCATTCATAGGGACTGAGCTGGAATTTGTGCTGAGAGGAATCTGAGCTCAGGTCAGCAAAGTGCTGATAATTAGGACAGGATGCTTCTCCTGTTCAGTGCCCAGCTCGTTCAGGCAAGTCTGGTGAGAAGCTCAGCCTAAATGGAAAACTGTGCAGAGGAATGGCTGTGACCACACCATGCAATTCCAGAACCCACCCCATGCAGAGCAGTGCCACCAGGGCGGCTTCCCCTGCTGCAGTCAGGATATTCCTCAGTTAAACTGTTCAGTGAGATGGTTCTGACCCCCAGGCTTTGCCCCAGCCTGCCCATTTCCCACCTTCCATGATTTGTCTCCCTTCTACCACCCTAAGCAGGTACGTGTTCCAAATTTCCAGCTAAAAAAAAGAAGCAGGCTCTCTCAGTAAAGCAGGCTTCAGCTGTGAAGGCCATGAAGGGGACATAAACTAATTTTCACCATTTATCAAGTGACTGGAGGCAAGTTTTTCCAGGCAGGTATCTACAGACACTAGAGAAGGACTGATAGATAATCAATGTGACTGAATGCACGTGGCATACTTTAGCAGCAGGAACACCCCACTTCATCACAGCAACTCAAATATGGTTTTTAAAGGACCAGTAGAGCTTCACATTAACTATTAAACAAGACAAGAAGAGAAGAAATCACCTATGAGTGTAAACTGGGAGATTTAATGGTGCAGGCAACAGCACTTTGGTAGTTGCTTAATCATTTTAAATGGAGTAGTTTTGGAAGTGAAGCAGGTCATCTCAGTATATTTTTTGAATTCTCCATCTTAGGTTCACCTTGCCTGGAATATAATAGTCAATGAAATTTAATCTGTCAGGAAAAAAGATGCTTCAAGTTCCCTGAATTTTTTCTTCCGTTCAATTTGCTTTTAGCCACTTTAGCTATGCTTTTGAAGTGGAGGTGAAATATTGTTGGAAAAACTACACCAGGACTAATTTTCAAACTGACAGCAATGTATATAGCATACCTGTGGTTGAAGCTTTGGAAAATTTTGATAAATGAGAGAGAAAATACAGGCAAATGCCTGTAACAACATTCTAAAGATCATTTTAAATAAGAAAATATACTTGTGACTATTTAAAAGGAAAAAGCTAACAGCAAACAGAGAGAAACTGAAACTAGTGCTGTCCCATGTCTAACAGCACTCAGCCTTGCATTTCATTTAAAAGGCATATTCTTGCCTGTTTAGGGATTATTCTTTTTCTACCTAATCCCCTTCTAACTTGCACAAATCCAGCATTTGAATGTGAAGCCAGCAGTATACCCTGCAGAGGCTGCAGCTGCCACTTCTGAAATAGCATTTCTTTAGAAATCAGTAAACAGCCTCACCTTTAACAATCTGTTAGAGATGGTATTCCCGGGGTGCAATCTATCCTGGTTTATGTGTGATCACTGCCCAATTTGTTCTTATTATGTTATTAGTGCTGAAAGATGTTTTCCATTAGAGGGTGCAAGCTTTCAAGTTCTTGCTGGCTAAAAGATGAAGTTAAAGGCTTTCAGTTCTTAAGGGAGAGACATATTTGCAAACATTTAGTTTTTATGGAGCAGATCTCTTTTGCACAATAGCTTTACTGTTTGGATTTTCAGGTGTCATACATGAAATGAAGCTCCCAGTCTAGCCAGGATCTTTCAGCTTCAGCCTTAATAACACGTTAATACTTCACAAGAAGTCTGATCAATGTATTTGAAATCATAGTTTAAACATAATACTCACCAACACCAACATCAGCTACAGAAAAAGCTGATTCACAGAAGGAGTGGCTGGTGCCATACATTTCAGTGAAACATTGGTTTCCACTCCAAATGAGGTCTGGTGGCAGTAGCCAACAGCTGCTCACTCCTTTTTCATTGCTGTTCATTGCCAGTGTGATTGGAGTTTGGGCAAACCAGTTCCAAGCAGACTGGTGCCCCCTCCCAAATGTACTTGTCACAGTCCATGCCTGCACCGCCAGGCACATTCACAAAGTCAGACACTTGACAGCCACGGAAACAATGCCTTTTGTATTT
Source organism: Dicrurus megarhynchus (assembly GCA_013399195.1). Taxonomy (NCBI): domain Eukaryota; kingdom Metazoa; phylum Chordata; class Aves; order Passeriformes; family Dicruridae; genus Dicrurus; species Dicrurus megarhynchus. The sequence goes on along the minus strand of VXAD01010092.1, from coordinate 129,642 downwards.
CACTGCAGCTCTTCTGTGCTGAGATTAAAGGAACTGGGTGCTGTCTGCTACCTGGGATACTCCTCTCAGAACTGCAAGAGCTGTGAGCCTTCAGGCTTAACCTGGCATTTACTGTCGAGTGCAAATCAATAAAACGAGAATTAAAATGTGTGTTCTTAACTTGCTGAGGAATTGCTTATTCATACATTAAGCTGTCATTTTATTTTACTCAATAAGGAAACAAACCCTCCATCACTATGCCAATGCCCTTTGATTTGCCTGTAAAGAAGCCTGTACTGTTAAAGCACATGCAGATCCAAGTCCTTCCCAAAGATGTACAGTGTCTCATTTTACAGATGACAGTCAAAGTGAGTTGACTGCCCAGTACCATACTGAGCCTATAGAAGACAATAGAACTAGGACCCAGATCTCCTAAATTCTTGGTTTTCCTGCTACATTCATGATGGGCAGACAATTTGGTAGCAATCTCGCAGGGAGACATCTCCCACCAATAGTATAAGTAATTGTAAAGAAAGATTGTCACAGGCCAAACACTCATGCAATTGTGTGCCTGTACTGAGCTAGACTTTTGTGAGGTCAAACTCACTGAAGTTTTTCCATTTCTAGTGACAAGAATCCCCTTTTTAACATTAGGACCTCTGCTCCAGAAAACTGAGACCAGTATTACTGAACTTGAGCAAAACACAGTGCACAGATGTGGGAACTTCACTCCACATGCCCTGCACATTGTAGGAGGGATGTAGTTTCTGCTAGCCAAATCAAAACCTGACAACTGTGTCAGCTTCCAAGTGACAAACGTCACCAAATTTCAGGTTACACCAAGGCAATTCTAAGTGTGAAACCATCCAGCTATGAACTGCTATTTCCAAAGTACAAAGCTGCTCATGTACCCATTAGAGCCCCAGAGCACTTCCTCTTTCCCTCCTGGAAAATATTGAAAGGAGCTATGACAGCAGTAACAGGGACAACCTGGTTCTCACAAGTATATGCTCAGCTCATATAGTACTAAACAGAGACATNATTCTTCAAGGGAAACATCTTTTTCCTTTGCTGGTTGATACAGAACATTTTCCCCCAGAGTTTTTACAGAAGGGTTTTGGTGGATCAAAGTTTGACAGCTTAAAGCTTTACTTTTGGATGAATAAATAGGGGGGAAAATGTCCGAGAAATTTATTTTATACAAAGTTTAGAAGTTGCCAATCCTATCTATGATTTTGACAGTTTGCAGGTAATGGGCTTTATCCTCAGTACAAAGATTCAGAGGATTAACTACAAGCTTTATTCCATGTGAGATACATATAAGATAAAGCAACTTGAGAACATAAAGACACCTTTTTTCCCTGCTAAGTTTACTGAATTTTTTGTTCTGTTTACAAGGCGTCATGAAACAAACTATTTTTTATTCTCACACAGAAGTTTGGGGACTACCTATAGTAATAACAAAATATTCTACCAGAGTTACATGATTAAACAAGGACACCACTCTCAGCACTTCAAAGCAGAAATACAGAATATAATTTTAAAGTCATCTTTCAAGTATGTACGATACAATGCGCATATTGTGCATACAATACCATAGATGCAAGCCTATGGTGTCTCCAGAAAATACTTCAAACTATTTGAGCCACAAATACTCTCAACATTAGCAAGAGAACAAGAGAAGGACTTGAAAAGGTAAACATTGTTTGCAAGGTGAAGACTTAACTAGTCTCCAAAATGGGCCATTTAAAATAAACAAACAACTCAGCTGGCTTAAGACAATCCTATATTAACATGCAAAATTGTATTTTTAACTTTAAAAGCTTAAACAAGTCGCAGTCAAACAATGCTATTCCTGCCATAAACAACAACAGCTGCCAAAACCCAGGGCATTGGGTGCCCCTTCCTACTGCACCTTGGCTCTGGCCATCAGACTGGATAGTTCTCCTCTACTTCAACACATGAATGAATAACCAACTTGATCAACCCCAGCTATAAATTCTAATTAAACTTAGGCAGCTCACAAGACTGGGGCCAGACTCCTAAAACTTGTTCCTGTTGTTAGACACTATGGGAATGAAAGTCTGCTACAACCACACAAGCCAAATCCAGTCTCATCCTACCCAGCTGCGGACAGCCCAGGTGAGGCTCCTCCTGCCTTCTGTGCCAGTTCTATCAGGCACAAGCGTTATGGGAGCTGGTGGGATGGGTGTTACCATCTCTTGACTGTTCTGTGTTCAGTCATACACGGAGCCCACTGCTTGGGAAGCACTGCTTCCTCATTCCTTGGCTACCTAGAATGGTCCAGCTGTGAATTTCATTGACAGCACTGAATTTATCAGCTCAATTCTAGTCTTTTTCCATAAAATACATTCATATATAAGCAAAGAGGTGCACAAGATGTTCTATTCCTAAAGGAACTGGTAACTACCAGCCATTTTGGACTCATTTTTCCTTGGCTGTAACTGCTTTCCTGAAAAGCAAAAGGTATCTCAATATTCAAAGAAGAGTGGTATTTAAGCATTCTGAAACTTAGGGGACACTTAAATAGTGCCCAGTAGTATATGATCCATCTGAAATAAATTTGAAAAGCCATTTAAATCATCATCCAGTAGGACAGCAGAACCTAATCCTATTTGCAATCAAAGGCTCTTATATTTTTAAGTCTGAAGACACTGGATTGGTCCCTGTGGGTAGGGAGATGAGAACTGTGAAAATCAAAATTAATCACTGCAGTGATTCTAAGCAGACAGTCCTTGTAAATCAAGGAGTTACTGATCCCCTTAACAGCTCAGCCCAAGGAGGCACAGGCTGAGCTGGGCTGTGCTGCAGGTACAGCTGAACCTTCAGGTTTGTGTTGTGCTGCACAGGAACCTTGGCTGCAGGATGAACTTACCCAGGCAAGGGTGACAGAGGAGGCTGAGGGCAGCTGCCAGCCAGCACCTGAGATTTCAGTCTCTGGGGTCCTTGCCTTTGACTAGAAGTGCCACAAGTCCTTGTGTGAACATTGGGTTTGTTTGACAATAGAATAGAATTGGTTTGGTTTTAAAAAAATCCTGAAAGATCCCAAAAAAACCAAAATTGATGGGCAAGTTTTCCACAGCTGGGATCTGCCTGGTTGGAAGCCCACCTGATTGCAAACAATTTGAAGTTCCCAGTGTCTGAAGGAATGCAAGGCTTTTTAAAAACCTCTTCACAGAGTCCAAGTGTTCTTTTTACTGGGATCATAACAAACCTTGTGCAAAACAGTGACATGGGAAAAAATAAATCCTTCAAGGTTTTCTTCCAGAATTCCCAATATCCGAGTCTTTCCTTTGTCTCTAAGCTTAGCTACATAAAGTGTACCGACGCCTGACTGCTTGAGTCATCATCCTTACAGAAAGCCATGTTTAAATGCTTTGCATCTTACATATAAAAAAATAGTTAACTATTTCATTGCTGATACCTAGATCTGAAATACTCAGTCATGAGTGTGGATTTAGTTATGCCAAAGGAAATACTCTGTTTTCATATTCAGAACTGGAACAAAGATTTCTCTCCGACACTTGTAACTGCTTATTCTAATATGTTCCAGCTTTAGTAATAGTTAAATATGAGAAATCACTGGGACTGTAGGCACTCCAAACTCTGTCTGGTTTCAAAACTCTTGAACTTGAGAGGAAGCATGGCATGCAGAGAGCCTCCAAGGCAACTGTATGGTAAATCAACTCAGACTGCAGGAAATCAGTACTAAGAGTAGCCTGAGTTTTATATAAAAACCAGCCTGACATGGTCACTAGCTAAGAGTAAAAGGCAGGAGGTATTTATTGGAGGAAAAATTTTAATAGCACCAACGGCAAGATTTTAATTTTGGTATTATCTGTGATTGTCTCAGAAAAGCAGAGAGCTAACCCAGTAGGTCATGCACCTACCTTCACATTCTAAATGCAGAGCCCCGTTCCTAGGGAATAGATTTTTCACCTTAGTAGTATATTAGATTGTATTAGCCACACTCAGAAGTAAAGTAGGCTGAATCTATTTTAGCTCCAAACTCTGACTATCTCTGTATTGTTATTATTTATTATTTCATTCCTTCTCGACCATAAGAGTCAAAGAAAAGAAATTATTATATATTTCTAAATGTTCCCCTATTTGATATACGACTTCAATAACACAGTAATTTTATTTTTATCTCCTAGAGAGATATAGAAACAAAGAAATAAAAGAACACAGAATCATAATTTAGAAAATAAAAGCATAGTTTCAGCTTCTCAAAGCCTCAGAAATTCCATGGCTGTTGTCTAACATAAGTGTTCAAAGCCACCTTTATTCCATAATAATTTCTAGAAGGCATCAACACAAACTCCTACTTTCTCTGTTCTTCTGAAGAAAGAAATCCAAAATGTACTTCACTTCTGAATACTTCCAGTGATACTCACTATTAAAATGTGCATTTCCCATTTTAATTAACTACCCCAGCAATACCAAAATCCTTGTAATTTATGAGCTATATTGTGATCACGTTATTAACCCCAGTGAGTAGCTTCTCACTGAAATAGCTCTGTTCAGGTCAGTGGAATCGCTTGTGTGAATGATTTACCAGACCATAAGCTGACTTGAGTATCTCAGAAAGCTCTGAGAAACCTTACGTTTGTTAACACTGCGCATGAAGACGGGATGGATAAAAATTTATGATGTAGAAATGCAATATACCCTACTGAATACCTACTTCTTAATATATACATTCAGATAATGGTCTAATTTAGAGCCTTATAAAAACCTTTATGTAACCAGTTAGCATTTAGAGCAGTGCCCACTACGATGCTCACAGCAGTGCTAATGGCCTGTATTGACCATTATAAACATTTCAGATAACTCTGTCAGAGATTCCTCAGCCGTTTTCCTTCTGATATTCTGATTTCCAGTGTGCTCTGAAAGGTTAAGTTCTCCATATCTGAAATTTTCTTTGGGCTTTTGGAGGTTTTCCTTTAAAGGTCAAATAAAACATGGTCTTGTCATTTCTGTGACCATGTTCTGGAAAATTTACAGGTTTGGGTTTTTTGGGGTTTTTTTTGGCTTGTAAGAATTCTTTAGGAGGATCCTGTGCAGTTCTATTATTTGAAGCACAGAATGAAAGCAAGACAGGATTTCTGGTATCAAGTCACATGAAAAACCATGTATTTGATCACATTTTTACCTTTAGACACACCTCAGTTTATGTATGCTCACATTCCACTTAGGTGTAACATTTTCTAATTCCTCAGTGTTTCTTGCTTTATCAGGGCTCTTGGCCATGAATATTTGATGTCTGGCAGTAAACTTAGAATTCAGTGAGAATTTTGTGAGGATTATATGGACACTGGTTCCTTTCTACATATTGTGTACTGTCAAAAGAATTCAGTAGTATGGGCTGGTGTTTGTTAGGGACAGCATTTACTGGCAAACTTCATTGCAATTTGACCTTCTCCAGGCTCAGCCCTTTCCAGAACTGCTGTTGGTCAATGCCTGTCTGTGCCTTACTGTAGCTTCATAATACAGAAAAATAAACATCAGCACAGAATTTTTATAAGATGTAAATAATTGGCTTTTAGATATCTATGAAAATACAGCAGACAGACAGAAAAATCATCCCATCAATAGCAGTTTTTAAACTATTCTAAGCAATATTACGAATTTTATGACATGAGAAAAAACAAATTACTGGCTCACCATGTGCTTCATCTTAAAAAGTGATTTCACATCACTTCAAGTACTCCCAAATTAATAGATTTCATACCTTCAGTAAGCTATCAGAATTACACCAACTACAAGAGATCATAGAATCATTAAGGCTGGAAAAGACCTCCAAGATCATCGAGTCCAACTGTTTCCAGCACTTCCAAGTCCACCACTAAACCATGTCTCTCAGCAGGACATCTCCATAAATCCCTTCAGGGACAATGACCCCACTTCCCTGGGCAGCCTCTTCTGATGCCTGGTCACCCTTTCTGTGAAGAAGTTTTTCCTAATATTCAGTCTAAACCAAGGCCATTTCCTCTGGTCCTGTTGTTATCTGGGAGAAGAGCCTGACCCCCACCAACTCCACCCTCCTCTCAGGGAGCTGTGGAGAGCCAGAAGGTCCCCCTGAGCCTCCTTTTCTCCAGGCTGAGTGCCCTAAGCTCCCTGAGCTGCTCCTCATCAGACTTGTGCTCCAGGCCCTTCATCAGCTCTATTCTCTTCTCTGGACACACTCCAGCACCTCAATGTCTTTCTTGGAGGGAAGGGCCCAAAATGGATATGCAGATCATAAAAGACCCCAAGAACCTCAGCCTTGGAAAGGCAAATTGAAATAATTTATGATGTTACCATTATTATGAGTCTGAGTTACAACATAATTGAGCCACAACTTCTTTGTGCTTCCTAAATAGATTACTCAGAATAAGATACTCTGAGTGAACCACCCCCAGTTACAGCCCAGCTAAGGAAGAGCAGCCATTGTCCATCACAGAACCAATTTTATAGTCATTTTTTGCCTGATAGTCCCTCACCTATGTTGGTGTAAAGGATTAGATGAAAATTCACTTCATCCACTCTAGAGCCCCAGCACAGCACAGCCAGTCCTACAGTCTCATCATGCCTCTCCAGCGTATAACAAACTAGGAAATAGCCGACTCCAAATGATGAGGTTCCATCTCATAGCAAAAGTTATTGTAATTAGTCTCTATGTGTTTGACTTTGTGCAATTAAACTTCATTCCATTTCCATTAGTCAAGTCTACAAGGCCATATAAAATTTGTGGATGACAAAATGAGAAAGTATTGCCAGTCCTAAAGGAAGACTGCATCATAATTCAGAAAGAATTATTCCCTAAAGTCTATCTAATCCTTCCTAAATTATGACCCAGTCCTCTTCCAAAATTGGTAACACTTTCTGACTTTGTGTCAGACACAAATTTTATAATTGTACCCACTTTGTTCTTGTAACAAGGTCACTAATTGAAATAGTAGACAGGATTGCTCTCCAGACCAAACCTTGAAAAGTAGCACTGGTAACTTCTCTTCATTCCGGGAACTTTCCCTTCCACATAATTCACCGAAGCTTCTACTTTAGCAAGCTTTTATCCCCTCACAGTTTTTTAATTAATCCCCATTTTCTCATTCCTTAATAATCATTTCCCTTGAGGAACTATGTCAAATACTTTGCTTAAATTTAGACAGATTAGGTTCATTGTATTCCCCTTGTTTAAGAAGACAGTTATCTTATCAAGATATTAAATTAGTCTGATAAAACCTGCACTCAATGAAACTATATCCCATATTATTCCATTTACCTCTGAAGCCTTGATTGTTCTTTCATTCAAAACCTAGAGGTTTTGCATATCATTGAAGTCAAACTCGTGATTTCATGCATTGCTTATACCTTCCACTTTTGTGAACATACCTTTTTGGTTATTCTCTACATTATGATATCAGTAGATGTAGTGGGACATGGCAGCAGACACAGTAACGAGACAGATTTCAGGCAGGATCGAGGCAGAGATTTAACCACAGTCCTTGGCCTCAGAGACCTGGATATTACCATGAGTGACTGCTACATAACCCCAGCATGTACTGTGATAGAAGTGTGTGCTGCCTTCAACATCACCATCTATGAGGCCTGGTTGTGGGAATTTGTTTCTATGGAGATGTGTAAGAGCATAATGCTCTCACTGAACCTTGGTGTACCAGAAAGTGCAGCATTGTAGAGGTAAAAGATTGTCAGCTTCATTCATTTGGAAGAACTGCCTAAAGATGTGAAGAACAGTGAGGCTGGTGAGCCTCACCACAGGCAGGATCTCTGCAGCACATCACAATCAGCGTGGAGGGTCTCACACAATGCTGCACACACCAAGGTTTCCAGTGTCAGAACTGCACATAAATGCAACCTGTATTGCAAAAGCTAACCTTTTCTACTATTTACAGAGTGATCCAGTAAAGTATCCACAAATTACCACACTTTTCTTAACCAGATGTCAAAGGAACTGCCCCTACCCCAGTACAAAACAGTAGCACACATCTGGAGTAACTGCGTGGGGAACAGACACTTGCACAAAAATAATCCTATAGCTTCTATTCACCTTCACAATGATTTGCCTGCAGACTTTCTGGAAGCTGCAGAAACACCACGGAGATATTTTTAAGATCACTCAAACAGGCATTGTTATGATTTATTTTGATACGATCATACATATTGCAGTTAAGTTTTATTACCTAAATTCTTTTTTAAATGAACAGGGCCCCATTTACATTGAGTTTTTGAATACCAATATTTTTTTTCTTCAGTAGTTTTCTTCTCCAGCATATTCAGCTGACACTACACACAGCCAGACATAACAGTTTCATCACCAGCGGACCCATGACTTTGCTGTAGGAAGTGCTCTGTGATAAAGCGACTTGAAAGGAACAACCACTGCTAAACTTAAAATGCAATCACTTTCTGTAGATACTCTAACATCCAGAGCTATATGGGAACATCCAACCACTCTAAAATATATAATGAGTAGTTTCTACCCATGAAAAATTCTACGAGCTCAGGACAGAGATTCTTTATGAACTACGGATTGTTAAGAACAAGTCACCAAGAATAAAACAGATTTTGTCACAGCCTGCACGAGCTCTACAGGTTATTGGTATTGATTTGACATTCAAAAGAACACTACCCTAATTCTTTCAAGAGAGCCTAACTCAGCAAGAAACACAGTAAAACCATTTAAGTCAGGCTTGGAATGGTACAATAATAGCAAGGTTCGAGTTATTTCAATTCCTGTCATTGTCAGTTTGAAGCACTAAGCACAGAGAGGCAAGTGTGGAAGGAGAGAGATTTTTGAAAGACAGGAAGACTTGGGATACTTCTTGACTTCAGCCTATTCATTATTAATCGATCTTTGATACACTTAAAAGGTAAAAATTGAACCAATGGCCAATTCAAAGCTGATGTGTGTTGATATCCTGGCTGAGAATCATTTGAGAAAAGATTAGAGGACATGAAATGAGCCCAAGAGGATGAAGTAATCCTACTGCTGACATGCTTAATTCATCCGAATTCCCACAAGTGGAAAGGGTAATCAGAGATACCTTAGTAAGGTCAGGCTCCCTTTATATCTATATTTTCTTTTAGTTTTTCATCACTTATGTTTTTAAAGCAGGTATCATTCCTTCTCTGAAAGTTTGCTTGAAATTTGAGAGTGTATGTTATGAGCATAATACCTTTCGTGCTGACATTTCACATAAAACCCCCAACTTCTATCAATTAAATAAGTAGAAATATTAGAAAGCTTTTAAATGTTTTCCCAGTGTACCTTTCATTTGCCACATTGGTTTGCCTAAGTTGTTTTATATTGACTTGGAAAACATACACAGCCAGAGGGCACTTCCAAATTAAAAGTTAATTGATTGCACTTCAGACAGGGGAAGGTAGTAGGGGAGGGTGAGAAGACATTCCTACCAAGAAGCATCCTTATAGTCATTAGTTGCAGAAAGGACTGCTCCAGAGGCACCCGACACAAGCAAACCCTTCCAGTAAAATAATGAGGAGTTTTGAACAGCTATCTGCTCTCTAATGAGAACATTTTGACCTTTATGAACACACCAGCCACAGATCCTTTAATCTTGCCTGACATATTGCCAGGTAGAAAATCACACTTGGAAGTGGTGAATTGATCAAAACAAAGGCAACTGTGGCAGGGGAAGCCCGGGACAAACCCACAGAGAGTGCACCCTTTTCTTGTAAGGCTTCAGCACCAAAACAGCTCATCCTCTGATAACCACTGTCTCCGCTCTCCTGAGGAAGGAGCATCTGAACCCTTTCCGATCAGCTCACTGACATAAACAATAAATATTTTGCTACCCATTTCATGCCATAAATGTACCAAACCAGGCAGAACATAGAATTTTTGAGCACTGCTAGATGTTGAGAGCCAGGTTCACTCTGGCTCTTCTTGCTCAGCTCCCTCTCCTGGTGCACATCGGGTAGTTCAACCCTTCAGCAATACCGAGCGGTTTGCCGGGCCTGAACTTCAAGCTTTATTTCTCATATTCTTTCATTTACTCTCCCCCAAATAATACCATTTCCCTCATTCTGAAGCTCTCTTCTTTAAAAAAATAGATACATTTGGGCAACAAGTCCTAACAAAACACAAAAGGCAGTGAGTGCAGAAAACATTCTTCTAGACATTATTATTGTCCCGGATGAATACTGTGTCCAGCTCTGGAGCCCTCAGCACAGGAACCACATGGACCTCTTGGAGCAGGCCACAAAAATACTGGAGGGCTGGAGCAACTCTCCTGTGGGGAAAGGCTGAGGCTTGGGGTAGGTCAGCCTGGAGAGGAGAAGGCTCTGGGGAGACCTTATAGCAGGGTCCTGTAACAGAGCCTATAAGAAACTTTTTAGCAGGGCCTCTTGCAATAGGACAAAGGGTAGTTTTTAACAGAAGAGAGGGTAGATCTAGACTAGACACAAGGAAGACTTTTTTACAATAAGGCTGGTAAAACAGGGGAACAAGTTACCCAGAAAAGTGATGGATGCCACATCCCTGACAGAATTCAAGCCAGGCCTCTGAACAATCTGGTCTAATTTAAGACATCCCCGTTCACTGCAGGGGGGATGAACTAGATACCTTTAAAGGTCCCTTTCAACCCAAACTATTCTATGATTCTGTGTCTAGCTGCCCTTTATTTGTGCTTTTTTTCAGATTTTTTCAAGCATAAAAAAAGTGGGGATTTTCTTGAGGTGAGGGGAGAAGATGGCATGGTGAAAAGATTAAATCTTTTACATTTTGAGGAGAATGCTAAGCCAGACTAGCATGAGACGTTGAAATATGCAGCTGGACAGTAGAAGTTCCCTGAGGATCCTTAGAGCTACCAAGATTTGGGGCTGGACTGATCCTGCTGCATCCCACACTGAGGGAATAGAGAAGACAATGGTAATTAGAACAGGGATTCAAAGTCTCTCTTACTCACAATTACTAAGGGCAGCTATAGGAAATTCTGTCATCTGTCTTGTTAGCCTTTCATATCGCCTTCCTCCACTTTCAGATTTAAAAAAAATCCAGAACGCAAATGGATTCATTTCAGTGTTATCCAGCGAAGACAGAGATGATAAAATTATTGTTTTCCTTTTGACACAAACCACCTATTTATGGATTATCAACATTTAGCTCCAATTGCTGAATTATACTGTGTGATTTGGAGGATGGCTTTCATCAGTCCCATCTGGTCTTCAATTTTTTCTGTCAGAGGAATCAGGAGTTACAGAAATCCTCAACAATTGTCAAAAGGAACATGAGGCATGAGTTACTTAGTGGTATAAAAATAAGGGCATCTATTTCTGGGTTTGTGATAGCTCCAGAGACTATTTCCCATGGCTAAGGATCTTCATTTCCATTTCTAACTCAAGTGTGTTTTCTGTGTCAAACTTCACTTCCATCACCTCAGAGGATCAGAATTTTCTGTCCCAGTCCTCAAAGAAAGGAACTTTCCATTGTGTTCTCTCGGGGTTTGGGCTCTGGCAGGACCAGTGACAGGGATCCATTTCCCTGCCTCAAGGAATGAGTTTCACTGTCAATCCCAATGCAGTCCCACAGTTCTGGCGAGGACTCAGACCCTTGCAGAGGACTTCAGCCTCCTGAGGCTGTGCAATCTGTAGTCTCTACTCCACCCACCTACCCAGCCCTAGGTTTACTACACGGGTAGTTGCGAGAGCTCAGCATTCCCATCTCTCTGTCATTCAAAGTATTTTGACACAACCAAGTGCAAAGCAGCAAATGCCTGATGCTGCATTAAGTGGAACTCTGTTCTCTGCCACCAGCCGTTCAGAGGGAACAACTCTTCCTGGCACAGCACGGGTGGCACACACCGAGTGCAAATTAAAGCCACGGCTTCTCCCCAGAAGGGGTGGAAGTCCCAGCAGCACTGGCCTAGTGACCTGTGCCCCTGACCTGAGCACAGGAATGAGAGAAGAGATGGGAGGGAAGGACAGGAACAGGGCACAGAGCAGGGATGAGCAGCTGGGTGTGCTGAAGTGGCTCTGGAGCACCCAGGCTCTAACCTGGAGGTGAGTTTCCTTTCTGAGCACAGAACCTACCTGAGTGAGATTTATTTAACCATTTAAAATCCTAGTGCTGTAGATTTTGATTTAGCAGTATTTTAGAACCTGTAAGAGATATGTACATGAAACTATACAGCTTCCTGTTAATATTTACTGTTCCCCTAAAACAGCACAAGCTGTACAGAGAGCTCTGTACACTCAATACCCATGAAAACCAATCAATATGCAAGCAAGGAACAGCTTCTGATTTCAGCTGTAGCAGGACAACCTCACGTAAGGGAGATTGTGCTAGATTCATTCCAACATCAGAGATATGACAAATCAGACTTGCTGGCACAGCCCAATGGCCTGAGCCACTGTGGCAATGCAAATCACCCCAAATCCAGAGAGCCCAGGAACTAGCAAGGACTGGCCCCTCTGAACCAGAGGAGCAAAGCTGCGACAATTTACTGGCGCCACTGAGGTAACATGAACTTCCTCAACTCTACTAAGAAACTGAAAACTACACACACTGAATGCAAGATTTGCTACAGTTTTTGTGTTTCATTTTTTTGGTGTAAATCTGGAACATTTTTAGTGTTTTCCAACTTGGGCTGTTCCCTTCTGTAGGCCCCCTCATTATGTATTTATGAGACTGCCTTGTTTGCCTCTTCTTCATCTCTTTTGTATCAGAAGGGACTTAGTCTCAACACTGCTCTCAGGGAGAGGGGGAAAGGCATACTGATGCATGAAGGAAGTCAAGAAAAATATGTATTTCCAGAAAAAGAGAATGGAAAATATCTTAACAAAGGTCCCAAAGGAACCAAGCTCTTATTTGCAGAAGACAAAATACTTTACAGATGTGAAGTCCTTCCTCTTTTTATGCCATGATCAAGAGTATTAGTTCCCGTGGCTGAGAATAGTATTTCTTCTTTAGAGAAAATAATCTGGTTCTAACACTATCTCCAAAATTTAGAATGGACAAATACAACTAAACACAGGAACATCCTTAGAATCACAATAGATAGCTTTTGCCTCCATCTTTGTAGAAATCTAATGTATTTAACTATTCCTAGTATTTTAATTTCACATACATTAATCAAAAGTACAGGTCAGCATATGACACCCTTCCTTACATTATTTAGTAATTTCTCAGGATATTCTGAATGCTTTCAGCAAAAAATAACTTAAACACATTATATTGTGAAGAAATTCTGACTTTAAAATCCTGCCATAGACTTTAAGCACAATCAGACTTTGCCTCTTCATCTCTCCCAGTAGTTCTACAAAGGTCCTTCCCTGCATTTATCACAGCTGCTCCAGCAAATTGCTGAGGGATGCCCTTTGAAATACCTTGCAAAACCTTCAAGACTGAAGCAGAAGATCTGCAGTTGAATCTAAGATCAGACAAATGCCAGTGCAGTGCTGGGAGCTCGGCTCTGTGCATCTCCCCTAATTCAGCCCCTGATCCTGGCTTGCTGAGCCAGTTGTTTTTCATGCCTGTGTGGAACAGCCCAACATTCAGGGAGGTGCGGCAGGAAAACACACGTGGCAAAAGGGGAAATGGCTGGATGCACACAAAAGAGGGGTAAACAACTTCCCCAAGTGACACAGCTTGTTAGGCCAGTTTGCACGCCTGGATTTGTGAATGTCAGTGAGAATGTGGATGGATAAAGCAGGAAAATTAGCATATTCCAGCTTTTCAGTTTCAGAGAGAGAAATTATATTAAATAGCTCAAAAAGGAAGAGACAAATATATCTCCATCTCTTACAGCAGGACTATGCCACTTATGCCAACTCCTTTGTTACAGGAACAGGGACTTTTCAGTGTCAACTGAATATGAAGTTGTTAACAGAATGGTCACACACTTATTAGGAGCACAACATATTAGTGGCCTGGTGGAACTTATGATAGAAGGAGAAGTACATTTGTGACTCTTGTGTGTAAAAAAACAGCTGGTGACATCAGATTTTTTGGAAGACCACACACTGAACACAAACCAAAGTATCTAAGTTTGCTGGTATCTTAGGAGCTCTCTCTAATTTCAGGGCAGATTAGCCTTGTCCTCTCACTTTGCCTTCCTTTTCATACATTACCACTGCATATCAACAAGGCCAGTTTGGCACTCACACTGAGCTGCAAGTGTGTCTGTGTGAAATGCAAATCCATAACAAAAAAAGTGATCATTATTTTTTGTCCCGCTCACTTGGGAAACAGCAGTTTCTGCTCACTTTTAATACCAAGTAAAGCCAATGCAAACACCAGAACCACCATAAGTGGCCCATAGAGGACTTCATTTTGGAGCACCAAAGCACAGCCACGAAGGGCCAAGCCCCACAGACACTGACAGAGGAACCCAGAGCAGGAATGTCAGCTGTGCTCTTTTCTACTTGGTGTGGAAATGCAGGCTAAACACCACAAACACTCACCTCCTTACAAAGTAAATGCATTTTTGCAAACCTATATTTGTCATTTATTCGGTCTTTTCTCCGAAGCAGCTTATTAGTGCTCTGTTCTCCAGTGCGTGAAATCTGGCTTTTCCCCGCTTCGTATTTCCTTTAGTTACAGGCTTTTTAGAACAATTGTATGGATTTCTTATTAGCAGTGCCAGTGTTTCATTTAAAATATCACTAAAGACTATTCTATTCTAAATGTGTCAAAAATCAAGCTGTACTTTCCCTGCTAATCCAGTAAGTGTATCTGAGGAGTAAATGATCACTCACTGGGCTTTCTGTATAGGGTACACTTCTGGCAGCATTTCAGTGCTAACAAGGATTTTACTGATTTATACTGACATATATTCCATTACAGACTCTACAGATGCATTCAGAATATTTGAAATTTTTTTGGTGGGATTTTTTCCATCCTCACAGATACATGAACAGAATTACATTTTTTACACAGTTCAGATTGGTAGGCAGTAGATAAAGCTGCAGAATGATACATTTGTAGAAACTACCTACCAATAAATTTTATCCTACAAACATCTGGTACAATTTCCTACTAATTTTTATATCAGTTGCTTTACCTTTTCATGGTTTCTCTCCTTTTTCACTATTGATTTTAAGTATGGTGCACTGCACAGCTTAGAGAAAGTATTGAATTGCATAGATCAAGAATTTATTGACTTATGACTGCTAAAAGGAATGACATGACTTCATCATTCTTTATTGTGTTCTGTACTTTTGTATCTGCTGGTCAAACCTATTTTAACCCTTTCTTTGACGAGACAGGGGCAGTCACATTTTACAATAGCTACGTTATATTTTCTGAGATTCCTTCCTGCTTCTAAGCCCATCCTGACACAGCTTCTTTTACCGAAGGAATTTTAAAAATCCCTTTTCAGAATTACTATACAAAATTCTAGTTATGCTGTTCAAAAATATTTATATAGTTTACTAAAGAAATGCGTCAGAGGAAAATGTGAAAAAAAGGATTTTTTACTGATACTGATGGCACCAGAAGTCACCTTCCTACAGAGAAGCCTGATACCAGACAGCTGCAGAACTTCTGCAGGGCATGGAGGGCCCTAGAGGGTTGGCCTGAGACATAAATTTGGGGTTCTATTCTTTCAAAAACTTTCTATTTTACCTTGGCCAAATCACACAAACTCAAGCCTTATAAATTTATCTAGATGCTATAGACTAATCTACCTTAACAGAATCTGTATCCTTTTCCTCCTCCTTTACTTCTTTTCTAAAAAGCCAATCCCTATCCCATGCGAATGAAAAGCTAATACACATTGTAAGGCCATCAGTTTCTCTGTAACAAGTGCCAGTGATTGATAGGAGAAAAAGTTACCCAGGTTTTTTGAAGCATCTCTTTTGAAGAATTCTTATTCTAACTTAAGGGCAAATTCATTTCTTGAATAAAGCAGTGCCAATGTCATTAACCTCACTGAATTGCCAGTCTTGGCAAAAAAGAAAACTACCTTTCCTACTACTTCTTTGGATGTAATTATTCATGATTAAAGAAAGCCAAATTAGTAGGAAATGTGAATTCAGTTCCATAAAGCAATTTCAGAGATATGAGCACCTGCACCTTCACTGCAGAGAACTGTAAAAGAGAACCCTTTCCTGCCTGCTCATTCAGAGTTGCTGTGCAAGGGCTCAGGAAGAAGAAATGAAAGGTTAATTATGTTTCTTTTGACCTAACCCTCCTCTAATATACCTGTTTCTAGGAATACCATATCCATAGATGGTTGAAGTGTTCTTGGGTTAAGAAGCTTTATTTCAGATGTGAAAAGATTTAAGTCAAGCATTACATTTCCTAGCTATTAATTCTTTTTTTATTTTTTCTGGGTATTTTTTGGACTTTAAGACTTCTCTTAAGGAAAGTCCATTAGCTATGTAAGAACATCAGGCATACTTTTCCTTCTACAATCCTGTTCACCTGATTGTGCTATTTCCTGCAAATTGCAAAGAAATTGAGTCATTCTAAAAATGGCACTACCGAACTCACTCCCTGCATTCCAATGTCAACATACATGAAAGTTTTCAGGGTTATTTTTCCTCCTCTTTTCTACTGGTTTATTGTCTGATTTCCCTTCCTTTCTCATAGAGGCCAGCCCTTTCTGCAGTTGTTCAGTTATCTATCTTGTATATATAAACAACAATTAGAGGTTAAAGACACAAATGTTTTAACCTTTCTGCATATGCAAGTAATCCTTTCTCCAAAGAGACCCTGCTCTTTTCATATATCTTGAACTAGTTCTTTATTCAGTGCCATGCTTTACCTTGAAGGTTCATAACTTTTATCTTGCAAAGAAATCTCTCCTTGTTTCCCCTGGGGTTTACAGTATTAAATTCCAACAAACTATTAGTCCTGCAGCTGGCACTGAAGTTGGTCTCCCTAAGGGCTCAGTGATGGGGTCACACTCTGCTACCAACAAACACCCCTACTAGGAGGAATGCAGAGAAACTGAAAACAGGAAGGAATCAAATACCAGCTTCCAGCACTACAGAGTGGTGTGGGCGCAGTGGAGCTTTAAAAAAAAAAAAAAAGAGTCTGTTTGTGATGAGTCTCAACACATCTGCAGAAAAGTTTGGGTAGGACAAGACAAAGAAGAGCTGGTTTTGTACATTCTGTTCTTCACTTTTTGTATAAAATCAGCAGCACAAAGAAATGACACCACAGTAAAGTTGCATCACTCTACATAATGCAATCCTTGACTCTGCAGGCACCAGGATCCAGAGAGGCAGACATGGCCCCCGTGTACCAGGGCTAGTCATGGACAACTAGCAACAGGATTGAAGCTCTGCTGAGGTAAAGATACTGAAGCCTGGAAAAGCTCAGGGGATGATGCGACAAATGGAATCACTGCTTTGGATTTTTGTTTATTTGAATTACAGATGCCTAAGGCGGAGAAAGAAGCAAGCCAAAAAGTCTGCTCTGTACTTCATGAATGTTTTCAGCAGAATTACTGTTTCCTTTTCCCTTCTCTCCTTTTCTAATCCAAGAGGTATTTAGGAAAAACCTTTTTAAATGGGCTGAATCTCCTTCTCCTGCTGCTAAAACAGCTACTAGCCTAACACAAGCCTTAGCTTTTAATTTTGACAAACAAGGTACGCAAACCATGATTTTCGTGTCTGTCCTGCTGCATTAAAAACCTCACACATCATTATGATTGCACATTTTGAGAAGTTTTCGTACTATACACATCTCCTAGATTAGCATAAGCAGTCATTAGAGGAAACAGTGCTCAGTAGAGCAGGAGGAAAGTGAACACAAAAAAATCAACAGAGGTAACGTGGATTGGCAAAACCATAAAGCTCAGTGGAAAGAAGGGGGTAAACTGCAAGTACAACAAGAGCTGAGCTAAAGAGGGGTACTGAGATAGCTTTTCAGACTCTCTTGGGTCCCCTGGAGACAAAGTTTTGTTCAGGGACAGAATTAACCACTTTCCCCAAGAACCAAACAGGCAATAGAAGAGCACACAGATTTCACATTAGGGTGCAGAGAAGTAACTGGTTACATCTTCCCTTCCCTTCTCAACTGAGGTACTGAGGCCAACATGAGGACACATTGTTCCCAAACATCTGAACTACCTCAGGACTTCCCCAAGGACCCAGTGAACCTTTAAATGGAATTGTGTCTTTTCTTTCAGAGAACATGACAAAATATCCACAAGAAAGTTTTAGGGACAGTATCTCCCTCCTGAATGGCTTTTGATGCAAGAGACAACCATAGCCCGAAGTACAATTAGGCAGATGTGGCCTTATTTTGAGGTCTATACATGCAGCTACAAAAATAAGAGCAAAAAAAAAATTCTCAGGGACTGAGCCCCTCCTTCATACCCAGATCATTTCATATTCCAGACAGTTCCCCCTGTACTCTGATCACATGGTTAATCATAAGGGCTCCATAGCTAACAAAATATCCTCTTCTTCCACAGGAACAAAACAATCCTGAAAGGTCAATAGAAGTAACAGCATGAATCACAATAGCAGGCAATTACATCTGCTGCAGTATCAACAAGGTACTCAGAAAACGGCATCAGAAGTTGCTTGATCAATGACTGGAGCAGAAGGATAAAGGAGCTCATCAGTGACAGTGGAGGGGATTGACAGCTCTGGCAAACGCCGTGGCTGCGGGTGCCTGAAGTTCATCACTATTGATGGCAGGTTCCCCCCGCAGGCCTCGCTCCCAGAATCCCAGCAGAGCGACTGGGTAGCGACAGAGATTTCTGCTCAGAGCTCTGCTGGGACACCAGTGCTTGGGGGTTAGGATTTAATGGTGCGTTGCATGTTGATGATTTGGACTGGTAATTTTAACGGCACTCCTTTTCTTAAGTTTTTGTTAAAATCTTTTCTTAAAGTCTACTCTCTTTGAGTTAACTTCAAGAAGTTACCACAAGATATCAGACTACTGCAGGTAACCATTTTAAAGGGCTGAGTGTGACTGGAGCCATCAAGAGAAACATGAGACACCAGCTTTTACAGCCACAGCCTCTTCTCCCTGTGTTGTACTGCAGCGAAACTCCCACCTGCATTATCCACGTACAGATGCATTTAAATGCCTTATGCAGAAATGGAGAAATGTTATCCCACCTCCTTTGCAAACTTTTCTTCTGCATCAAGTAATTCAGCTAAGAATTTTTTTGCACATAAAATCATTCTGGTCTTAAGCATGTCTCACAAAAGAGCAATCCCACAGTAAGGGCCAACATGTTGACAGGAATTCCCTAAAGAATTATGGATTGCAGAATCAAGAACTAACTTTTGCATTCCAATTCCAAGAGAAATTCCAATTTCTAGATGAAAAGGTATCTCTGAAAGCAACATACAGACAGTTTTCACTTCTGAATTTCTGCCTCTCCATTCCTCTCCTTTCATGCAGATAAATTAACTTGTCCTTGTCATCTAATTAACCAAGAAATTCTTGCAATCTTACAGTTACATAATTTCTGCTTTTTCCTTTATGTTGGATATATCAATTTAGACACACAAAGTCTCCATCACTCATATTTCCTGTTTAATATACACAAAATATCAGTAATAAATGGGTATCATGTCATATACTGTCCAGGTCTTTTTTGAAAATAAATTAATGGCAAACTGTTGAATCTCACTAAAGGGAGATTTTGCAATTTTCATTAGAGCATGCAAATAACTGTAATTACTTATGCCACAAAAGATATTAGTAAAAAGTATTTTTGGAAGTCACAGAAAATACTTTTTTTTAATAAACCATGAAATTATATACAGGAATATCACAATCAACTATATTCATAATTACATTTAATACAACTGAGAATGAAGTTTTCCTAAAACTCACCTGTCTGTTGATTCAAATGGTGCCTTTAACACACTGCAATAAATCTGCAGCTTGCCTAATGCTAATCAAAAATATGCAATAGGTGAATGGTCCAATGCAGCAATCATGGGACATAATTGCAGTAAAATAATAAACAGCCACAGCTTGAATGATGCTTATAGTTTGATGACAATGTCAACTGTCAACAAGCAAACAGTCAAATACTTGTTCTCCTGAATAAAATTTAGGGAAGTGAATAATACTTAAAACCTCATCCAGGTGACATTCATGAAATATTTTCCTCATTGTTCAGCAATAACTTATTTTTTTTATTTTATTCAAGCAAGTCACAGTGTTGCCAAGACATTTATGTAGTAACATTTACCTTCATGTATGCTTGTCAAAAACATGATTTCTCCACAAAATAAAATATTGCAAATTGGATAGATTATTTCTTGAGGGCAAGGAAAATAATGTTGTTTACTGCTATTTTTTCTAGTTTCGTACATATAATAAGACTCTGAAATTAGCTCCTTGGGTTGGTTAATGAAGGCAAGTAAGCCCATTCATTGTACAGCAGAAGCAATAACTTGTTTTAATTCCACGTTAATTTAATTTTGCCCGGATTTTTTCAAACTAGACCAATTCCTCTCCATTCTGGGGCAAATCATGTACTCTATGCACATACTGAGCATGCCTTGATAACCATAGATTCCATTACATGTTTAATAATTGACTGTTCAATAGAGCATTGATGCATTTTTGTCTGGAACCAACTCACCTTTGTCTGTGTATCAAGAAGAAAGTACAGTGAATTACAGATACAGTCTTCAAATGTAAAGGCCATATGCTTTATTCATCTCAGGTTTTTTAAACTACATATTCATGACAGGCATTGCTTGGAAATTAATATCCTAACTTGGATATGCTAGTATATACACAATATGATTTATTAGAGCAATGATTCATTGAGAAGCACCTTGAACCTATCAAGGGAACAGCACCTTCTGTAACAGGTTTGACCTCAAAAATAAATCCCTCACTGCTGTATCTGCAAAGATGTGTGTGACATGTCATACTAACAAACAAAAACTGTGCTTACAGTATTTAAAATATCAAAATACTTTAAAAGTCCACCAAAACTGTTGCTGTTACTCAGACACACCAACGTGGTAGAACAATAAGCACAAGAAGGTCCCCACTGTTCATACAGAGCTGTGATCCCATCACTGCCAACTTGAGAAGAGAAGATCTTCTAAACAGAGGGCTTACTCTCAAATGCAGGATGTTCTATCTCACCAAAAAATAAACATCTCCATCACCTCTGTTCTCACCTAACAGTTCTAACCAGGGTCAATCAGCGTGGGTGGTTTCAAGCACAAACTCACTGATCTAGGTCTCACAACCCCATTGAATTCAGCCCAGAATGAAAAATAAGACTGAAGAAAACAATCTCTAAGATTTTCAATAAATGGCACTTAATCTCAAGGAGAAAGAGCAGTAATTTTTTCTCCATTGGGAAAAATTCTCTGTTAGCTGTACAGTAACCAAACTACTTTTCCATGTTTGGAAGCTGCATGTCTAAATTTGTTGTACATGATGTCATTCAAACCAGCACCTTCAAGAGCAATAAATTCACATACAAGTTATTTTTGTCACTTTACCACAACTATGCTATTGGCCCAATAGTGCTGCTGAATTTCCTCCAACTATAATCAATGCCTAATCCCTCACAAGTAAAGCAGTGAAGCCCTGAAGCAAAGCATCTGTTACTCTTAGAGTGATTCGTAAAAGCACAAATGTAGATTTGTCACCAACCAAATCTGGTGAAGGGTTGCTTCTATCAAATAATCTTACCTGTTACACTACCTTGGTAATATATACAGGCTGACATAAATCTTGCCATGGTAAATAACTGATAACATTCAATTTAACATTTTAAGAGATTTCAGATACAGACTCTGGTATTACTTCACCATTCTTATTATTAAGAAGTGTTTATCTTCAGATCACTACAAAGCAGAAAACCATTTCAAACATCTCTTTGCAATCTTACCTCAGTTTTTGCCATCTTCACAGTCGTTCCTCCAAAATATTTGGGTTTCATCTCTAAATGTGTTCACTTCAAACCATAAAAGACTTTTCCCCATACTTTGCAGTTACTTGTTTTCCCTCTGAGGGTTTAAGAAATCCTTTAGAATACAAAGTACCCCAAACATTTTTATCCACCAATACATAGCTATGTTTTGAGAGGCATTTATCAAATTAGGTTACAGTTTTGCCATAGCTATGATAGACCCCACTACACTGATCACTCTCCAGAGATCCCAGATGAGTGCACTGTTTCCAAAGCCCCATTCTGAGGGGTGCACTATCACAGCAGTCACTCACTCACTCACACAAACCCAGGGTATCCCCAACATTTGTTCTACTTGAGGAGTAGCTGTACTGACCCTTCACTGCTGCTGTCAGACCCAAAAGAGTGTTCTGCTAAACAAGTGCTTTTTTTTCACCCACCTGTGGTTGTTGATGAGCAACAGAATTTCTTCACATTCAAGTCATGTCAGCTGCAAGCCATTAGCTCAGCTCTAGAGGTGGGGCCACTGCCAGTACCCCATTATCCTTTAGGTCTGAAGGAAAAACAAAATAAAACTGAAAAGACCTGAACTAGGATTTTTAGGAATCTACAGTCATTGTTTTCTAGCATACTTGAGGTATCTAAATTTCATTTCCCTGTGGACTGTGGGTTTGACTACACAGCTATCCAAGTGTTAAACAGCTTCATTTGTGATTGGATGCTTGTCTGTCATTTTATCTTTTACTGGTGGGGCCCTCAACAGGCAAAGTCAATTTAGCGATTTTCTGAAGACAACAATAACTTACAAGATGTGAACTCAATTCACGGTCCAGTTGAAGTGTTGGGAATCTCCCCAGTGGTCTCTCCACACGTTTAATGTGGTTCTGCTGTATTTAGGAATATTTCCACTCTTTCACACCCTTCTTTGTTGAGAATACCTTTGATAAGTACCACTGATTCCCAGAGATGTACTTAATTCATGTTTATTTAACAAGATGTGCTCTTTACCTACTGGTATGGTGTTACAGCCCTGATATGGTGCACACTCACACCTCCACTTCTGGTTTTCTTGGGATTATGATTACAGACACATGGGCAACAAAGACAGTGGACACTGAAGATCTTAATTGCATAGCCTGTTTTTCCTTGTTTTTTTCTCTTCAGGACAATTAATAATCATTTATAACACAGACAGCTAGGTTTTTTTCTGTTCCCACATAACTGTTATGTTGTCACTGCATTCAGTAAAACACATCTAGAGAAAATGCTTTCAACTGACGAGTTCAGGAGATAATGCTAGTTCTGCATTAGCTGGAAAATTACTGACATTTCACTGCATGAGGGATGATGTTTCCTAAGTGGATACTTCACCTTTTGAAGGGCTTATTACAAGCTTGGCTGTATGCTGTACCATTACATACAGATTTTGTCTTTCATCAACAACAATGGCAAGCACCAACACCGCTCTACAGCTCTAGAGACAATTCAGCTGCTGATGGCCTCGAAGTAGTGAAAATAACCAGCAGTTTCTCATTCCTGAGTTACTTAGTGTTTTTCATAGCTGGCTCTCTTGGTTCTCTGGATGCTGTTGAAATAAGCCAAATGCCCCATCCAGGACTAAAATGAAAATGCACTCAAAAATACGTGGGAAAGGAAGATTTTTATGAAAACATGCATATCTTTAATGAAAAATAGACCAAGCTCTACTTATCATTTCTGTCTCTGTTTTAAATATTCATATATTGTCAACTGTTAGCACATCACAGCCAGCTACACTATTTTGCAATAATAACAACTAACAAGGACAGTTACACAAGATTTCTTGGCTTTCCTGAAGTAAAAGATCTTGACACAGTAGTTATGAAAAGTTAAAAAAAAAAAAAACAACAACAAAAAAACACAACAAAAAAAGCCAACAACCAAAAAAACCCCTTAGGTCTGCTTTTCCCAGAGCTTCATATAAAATACTTTTCTCTGCAAGGGTTTATTTTACCAGTGATCTCTGCAGGAAGAACAGAGATCCCGATAAAGTCAGGCACTGCTGCTGGATTGTGAATTGCCTGTGTATGGACAAACCAATTAGTGACTAGCAATAAGTCATCAGGTGCAATTGAAAGGAATATGCAATCTGGCTTTCCTTTCTCAAGAGGCACTTATCCTCTCATCTATTGCTGCTATAACTTGAAACTCCTCTGCAGTTGCCATCTGGCATGCAAGTGTGGATCTGGGCCTAAATGAGGAACAATAAAGATGGATGAAAGCCTTGATGCTTTGCACTGCACAATACGGCTTTGTAAAAGATTCCTTATATTAAATGATACTGAAATCAAGATTTTAAGCATTATATTTATATCTCATTGTAGCATGTCAAAGTTTATATAAAACAGATTAAATAATCTTCTAGCCAAGTCACTAAAAACTAGACTGGTGAGGGATGAAAGAAGGAAATCTAGCTGACAAGGAGAATGGAAACCAAAGTCAAAAAATGGGTAAAATGTGATATTTACAGCACATTTAATTTTTATTCTCTAAAGTACAATGTCGCGTGTCCTAAAAAAGTCTACAAGTATGAACAAAAAAATATTTGGGTTTTTTTTTTAATTAAAACCATGTTGTGCCTCAATAGCCCTTGAGGAGGATGGCAGTATCAAGTACGCAGGGAAGGCAGGCACCTAACTGGCACTCAGGGACTGCAGCTGACCTCATTCCATGGCCAGGTGCAATTGTCCCGCTTGCTAAGAGCCAGAGTACCAGCACTGTGTGGGCACAGCGGGAATGCCCTTGTGGGAAGAGTGACCCTGCAATGCCTCCCCAAAACACAAACCCCACACTCCGCTGACCACTTTGTTTGTCCACAAAAATCCCACTGCACTAACCGTAAGATCAGTTACAGGAAGGGAAAAATTCTCTCAATTTCCTCCTGACAATTCTAGGAGAGGAAAAGGAGGTTACATGGCGGAAAAAAAAACCTCTAAGTATAGTTTGCGATCAGAAAATAGCAACAAACTTGAGTATTTCAGCACACCTGTGTGGCTGTGGCAGCAGAATCAAAGGCTGGAGTACCTCCATTTCTTAGAGTGGGGAAATGCTGTGCCTTTAGAGCAATTCCTCTCAGAAAAGCAGTAATGAAATCCACATATTATACCCAGTTTTTCTACGGTACACAATTCAGCGTTACGGAGAAGCTATTCTAAAAATTACAGAGCTCCCAAAAAATGACAGCTCTGTCTGCCAACAAACCTTCAAGGTTTGAAATTAGTCTTTGTTCTGCATTGAAAGAACACAAAATCTTCTCTGTATCTTTTCAGAAGGGAAGTGTGTCAGATATTCAATTTTATCAAAACCCATATGGCTTTCCAGTCCTAGATTCATCTCCTTTCTCTCTGCCCTCTCTGTGCAAGAGATCAGCAGCACCATACAGTCAGAATGTTATCAGAACAAGTATGCCACCATGATACACTTCAATATTGACTAGTGCCACATTTGAACTAAAAGCAATTTATTTACAATCATCAGCACGGGACACACGGCGATCCAGCAAGTACCAGTGTTGGACAACATCACAGAGAGAAGTTCTAACTCTGCTGGGCTACCCATGTTCCACGGTGGGGATGTTACAGCACCTTTGCTGTACAGAAATATATTACAGTAGCAGTATTTTTTTGTCTTGGTCCTTTTGGAATTAGAACAGAGCCATACCAAGAAAACAGGAATGGTTTGCTTTTGATAATGGCATTACTCCCACTTTCAGCTCAGCAGAACTATTAAATCTCAAACTTCCAATGATACAGAGGCTTTAGGTATAGGGAAGGTGACATTTGACAAAAATGGTGCTGTGGTTCCCAGTACAATTATTAAAAATACCTGCAGGTAAAATTCTGTAGGTTACAGAAGAACACAGCACCATGCTAACAATTCACCAACAGATATCCCAAATAATGCACGAACCAGAAGCAAGGTGCCAAAAACTTTCATTAAATCCGCTTGAAAAAACAATGTCAAATTTCTTATATTAAAAAATTGATTTTTAAATGATCTTACAAAATTTCCCTTGAACTGGTTGTATGTTGTTGTTGTTGGCTCCAGATACATATCTGCAATTTTTTTTTTTTTTTTAATTGTGGTTAAAAAACTGAACAACAAGATTTTATCAACCAGTAATACAACTTACTGTGCTGGAAAGATAATATGGAATGTCATCGGAAACATTATGCAAACAAAACAAGCTATTTTAGCTTCACTAAAATTCGAAATACAAGCAAGTAAAGGCAAGGACAAAAACAATTGATACATATTGGCATAACTTTACAAACAGTGGAGCATTAAGGAGAGGGAGAAAAAAAAGAACCCAAAGCAATTTAAATGCACGTCTGAGCAACTCTCTACAAACAGAAAGAAATGAACCAAACATTTCATTCTGTTCACCTGCGACAAAAAAAAAAGACTGTTTTGATGGTCATGGAACCTAAAACAAGTGAAAAATTTTGTTTATCTCCCTTTCTCTGC
This sequence comes from Dicrurus megarhynchus, assembly GCA_013399195.1. Taxonomy (NCBI): domain Eukaryota; kingdom Metazoa; phylum Chordata; class Aves; order Passeriformes; family Dicruridae; genus Dicrurus; species Dicrurus megarhynchus. The sequence goes on along the minus strand of VXAD01010092.1, from coordinate 103,303 downwards.
TTGTATTTTATCTTCTAGATAAGTCTTCCTTGCAGCCAAGTTAAAAAGTTTTATGATTGTTTTTGAGCCTTTTAAAGTTGGTTTGGGTTTTTTTCTTAGCTTTCAGACAAAGCTTTGTATTCTGCCCTGTCTCTACCTCAGCTAATTTATCTTCTGCAGCTTCAGAGGAATCAGCACACCAGAGCCTGCTTTGCTTTGTTTCTGTACTGCAGTTGAGCCTTTTGATTCCTACTGCTTGCCTCAGTAATAATGGATTTGCTAATGTTTGCCTTTAATTCTAACAGCAATCAACCAATGGAATGATTTTCATTTGCAGGAAGTCAACACTTTCTTGCCCACCTGTATTTGTGATATTCGATGCAACGTTCCAACTAACTGTAACTGCAGCACTTAAGTAATTTAAAGATAAAAGCTTGTGTATTTACTTCACGGATGAAGCCGTGTGAATGATCACCAAGACTTCAAGCTAAAGCTCTCCAACGCCTGTTATGGAGGGGAAAGGTTAATGAACACTTCTCTCATGTTTCTCTTCTCCGTCTCGTCCCAATAGAATTTTCTTCAGATCTGAACTACACATCAGAACAGAGCAGATGCCAAGAACTAAAAGATTATGCTGACATGCCGAGCCGCTGTTTTGGCAGCTTTTACAATTACGAGGCCTAATTCTACAGCCTCAGTGGGCATAACTTATGTAAGACCCTGGGAGTTTTGCGGCTCAAGAACTGCATCAAATGCCAAATTTTCTTACAAAAACCAGTTCACAACATATGAAACAACTTTGGCTTGGAACTCCATACTCATAGTTTCACACCTTGGCATGGGTATTCTGATTTATGTTTTACTTAATACTAATACAAAAGCAACAGAGTTACATGTTGCTCCAAATTCCCACTGAAACTGGGTCAGAAACCCATGAAAATAATACTGTGATAAAGAGTAGAAGCTAGTCCGGTGATTACCATTATCTTTAGGTAACTGTCAGAACATTACATGATTCTGTAGGGGTAACTTTGTCTTCATTTGGTTGCTGGAAGACAGGTTTTAATTAGATCATCCTTCATATTCATTGTGGAACTTTCTGTGGTCATTTGTTCTTCCCTTGCAGAGGGGCATCTCAGTGCTTCAGACTTTCTTGTCTGATACTCATCTCTTCCCATATCATCCCTTTTACACCAGGGCACTTCAGGTGTGATTTGCAATTTCACCCACTTCAAGAGGGCTCAGTGGAGAACACAGCTTAGGATCACACCCAGTGCTGTGTTTGTTACCATCAGCAAACTATTATCAGTTCTAAAGCATTTTAATTATTAAACAGTTTCTTAAAAACTAATGTGAAGTGGAAACCTTATGTTTAAAGGCAGGAAGCCAGAAAGGCTTATTACTACAACTGTGATTCAGTTTACAACAAAACTGGTGAAGGACAGGACCTCAGCCAGCACAGAACAGTTTCCACTGAGATCAGTGAAGCCACAATAATTTGTGCCCACTCAGAAGTTCATCCTTAGTTTTCAAACCTGATGCACGAGATTTAACCTTTGGATTCGTTGTCTTTTCTGTAAATGAAGAACAATGTTTCCTTTTATAGGTAATCTTATATGTTGACAAAACACGTAACAGTAATTCAAACTCTAGAAAGAGGAAGTTTTCATCGTAGCTACTACTTTTCAGAAAAACATTTATGTTTAGTAAACCTGGTCAGCCAAAATCAGTGATCCATTACGCACAAGATGTCAGTGTCATAAAGTTTTTTAAAACGGACTTTTGTCTCTCAAAGGGAGTTGGGGAATTGTTATTTCTACAAAGTTCTAGATCCTTTTGTAAGAATGATTATTTATACAGACACATTAGTTCATTTCAAAACTGCTAATCTGGCTTTTCATCATTATATAATCCCACAGCTTTTAAAAGTTGAGCACCTACAGTCTGGACCACTTATGTATAAGAAATTGTTTGTGTAGTCTTCATCCAACACTTTCCCTGTTTTAAACAATGACAAAAGTCACTCTGCTACTAACAATAATAGCTCCCAAATATCTCAAATTGCAAGTTGAAGTCTATGAAAAATAACACTTCATGTGAACAGAGCAGGACCAAAGACAAGCATGGAAATGTCATGGAGAGATACACAGCCACACACAGGCAAACAATTTCAGCACTGCCCACACTGCAACTTTAATCCCTCTGAAGTTAAACCTCAAAAGTGCATACCCTGCTCCCAGTCTGAAGCCAAAGCCCCACTGCCAAAACCATCTCTTGGCCAGCTTTCGGCAAGGGCAATGAAAAGTCTGAAGTACATCTCACGGCCTCTGTGCAGGACTGAAACTTCATCGTTTGCATGTGCATTTCACATAGGAAAGCTTAAAAATGCATTCCACAATCCTACTACTTATTTTTTACCATAATGTCAGACAAGAGGAACATTTGTGTTTCCCTTCAACATTATGAAAAACAGGATGTTTGTGGTAGGCTCTAAACCTAACTGGTGACATTCTGACATCTCAAGAAACTGGATTTCATATGCCTAACAATTAATGAAGCAAATTATTTAAAACTCTCTGGACCTCCCTTTTTGCAAAATCTATTTAACAGATGTTTCATGACATTTGTGTTTTTCACAAAACATTGCATAGCTGATGAAGAAGGAGATGACTTTGTGAGGCCATTCAACACAGAGAAGGCTGAGCTTCATGAAAGGAGTAAGATGTCTTTACAAACACACCACGTGAATCTGCTTGTAGATAGGGCCTGGGACTTACCCGTAGGGAAGTAACAGAAGAAACTATCAGTTCTAGAAAATGTTACTAATTGGCATCGACTGTGGCTCAGCCAAGGCTGTGTTAAATTCCTGGACTCAGAGAAAAAGAACAAAGACTTAACAGAATTATGAACAGTGTTTTTTTACATAAAAGAAAAAAAAGGCGGGGGGTGCATAGTGGAGGGGGACATGGAGTAGGCGATTCGGGAAGTCTGTACCTTCCGAGTTCCTCGGCCAGTGGGGAAAGGAAGAGGGCGATGTGGATGGGAAATTAGGATAAAAAAGGGGCTGCGTCCCCCAGCAATTTCAGAGACCCCATGAGAAATGCCCCATGGCCTCTCCCTTTATTTCAGTGAAACTACAGGGCTCCTCTGTCTCCTTTTTGGACAGAAACCTCTGGCGCCGTGAATTTTTCCACACATTCAGTACTCCAAGCCTCGCAAGTCGACCTTCACCACGCTGTTAACACAACCCTGGCGCCGCAGGGCCCGTCTTTAGTAACAGCAGGAAGCCGAAAGTTTGGGACGTCACCTTCAGGTAAGTAAAGGAGGCGACTCTGCCGCTGTGCAGCAGCGCTGGGGGAGGCCCAGCCGCGCGGTGCGGGCGGCGGAGCGGTGCCAGCCCCGAGCCAGCCCCGGAGAGCCGCGGAGCAGCGGCTGCCAACCGCCGGCAGGCCCCGCTTGTAATGCGGTAAGGACGGAAGGACTGACGGACGGGAGGAGGGGAGGAGCCGGCCGGATCCCGCCGGGAGCCGGGGAGCGGCTGCGGGCGCGGGCTCGGGCGGAGCGGAGCGGGCACGGGCACTGCGGGCAGCGGGTAGGCCTCGAACCCCCGGCCGGGGCTGTCGGGCTCGCCACGCCACGTACTCGATAAACGCATATCCACGACCATATATACATAAACATATATCTGTGTATTTATATGTATGCATGTGTGTGTGTATGTGTATTTAAAACACAAAGCTCTTTTCCCCTTCTCCCCCTGCCGTTCCCAACACCTCCCCAAGTGCAGTGAGAGTTAAAGAGGACAACAGCATATACGATTACTTTTTTTTTTTCTCAATCCATCTGGCTTTCACTGCGTAACTAACTTACTCGTCTTTCTCTCCGACTTTAAGAGGGTGCAACAGCTGCTGTTTGATTTTATAAACAATCCGTGATGTTTGTTTTCTTTAAGCTTTGCAGCAATGCAATCCACGTGAGCAGTTCGTTTTTCAGGCATGATTTGCTACTGACGTCTAGTTCCACTGTGTGGTTATACCAGTGAACTGCCTTCGTGCCTTTAACTTCAGAAATGCGAATTTTAGAATTTAGCCTATCTATGATAACCTAATTAGCGTTTGGATGATCTAAAAGACCTTTGAGAAGTCCAGAGGACTTCTCCGGGGAATGCTGAGGACACAATAGGTGACAGTCCTGTCAAAGGGGAATTTGATCTTGTGCCTTTTAAAAGAATTTAATGAAACAAATTGGATTTCATAGCAGTGATGATTTCTAAGGACTTAATTAATACAATGTTTCAGCTGGTACTGCTGCACCTGGAGCAGATGAGGTTGGCCGGGTGAAGCTGTTAAACCCCCACCCGCCTGCCCTGGCCGCAGCAGGTGCCCTGAAGGAGAACTGCCTCAATCTCAGGAGCCTACTTCACATCTGTATCTTTTCCCATCACACTGTTGATTTAGTGCAATAACCACTCAAGTAGTTGTGTAGATGTCACTCAGCTCACCAAGCACTGTGCATTTTTTCTGAACAATTACTAGCAGAAACTAAGAAATTAGCTGTACAGCTTCACAGAGCATAATGGAGAAATGCCATCCAGCCCAGTGATTGGGCACAGGCAGTGGAGGGGGGAGATGTGATTTAGGGACACTCACCGGTCCCTTAGCTTCCCCTGGTGTTCCTGCCACCAGGCACAACTGCTCTCTTAGGGACACCACATGTGTTTGAATCCTCTCAGGTGCACTTTTGCTTCTTGTAAAATTTCTTATTGCTTCCACTGGCTGCCCTCTAAATCTGATATTGCAGGGAGAAGTTTTGCATTCAATTTAACCAGTGCTTAAGTTTTGCATTCAATTTAACCAGTGCTTTCATCATTCTACAAAACTCAGCTGTAGCTTCCCCCAAGCCCCTCCTCTCCAAACCAAACAGTCCAAGATTTTTTTTTTTTTTTTTTTTTTTTCTTTTCCTGATTAGTNTTTTTTTTTTTTTTTGCCTCTCCTGAATAATGGTAGCTTCATTCACTTGATCTTTTGATCTGTCCTTCCTGAGCTGAGACCAGAACTGCTCATGGCAGTCAAGACCTGGAACCATGCAGGATTTCTGTAGTGCTGAAGTAATACCCTGCGTGATGGGCTTGGTTCTTTCCCTCAATGATGCCCAGCATTTTGTTGCCTTTCTGGTCTGCCATTGGAAAAAAGAGGAGGTGCAAAGTTTTGTAGCTGGTAAGACTGTACGGTTATTAATGTATATTTTAGTTGTCATAAGAATTTATAAACATTTAGGTGATAGTTGCAATGTGACTGCAGTTATAATTTTACTGTAGTTGTTTCAGAATCTCACTTTTTTTTCTTTGATAAATAGAAAATCCTGCATAGGTAAGATGCTCTTAAAGAGAAAGAAAACCGTTTTGGGCAATAGGGAGAAACATACATGCTTGCATAAATTCTGGATTCTTTGATTATACAAGGTGAAGCAAGTGGAGTTCTAAAGTGATCATTCAATTAAAATATAAAGATAAGCAGTGTGAACTCTTGAGCCTAGGAACCATTTACTTAAACTGCTTCATTGCTATTCAAAATCATCAGTCTTATTAGGAAAATTCGTAGATTAGTACAAGAAATGCACATAATGCTTTTCATTTTGACGGCTTAAAAGTTTAACTGCAAATAGCCTTCTGACTCCTAAATAGGCTACACTTTATTTACTGAATGGGTGCAGGAATGTTGTTTTAAAGAGCAGCTTTATATACTTATTACGGACCTCAGCTGTTGAGTTGGGATTGTTGCCTCTGGCAGTAACCTACAGATGAAGTTTCAGAGGAAACTGAGACCTATTCTGCACTTTACAAACTGAGCAGTTCCATATGTTGCAAAATTCCTTCTTGCTTCCTGGAGGTGGTCAGGTAAACCTTGAAGCATAGAAAGACAGCCTTCTTAGGCATGATTTTAATTTTTTTTTTTTTTTTACTTTGCTAGAAAACCTGTTTTGTGTAACTGTAGAGCCAGTGAGATGTTCACGATGGCAAATTGTTATCCCTTTTTTGAAACCCAAAAGTAAGCAGTGGGATTTTGGATGCTGATGCTTTGACTTCGGTCTTGCCATGTGTTCTGAAATCCTGCCTTATGCCCTGGTTGCTACTTATGATTATTTTGCATCTGCGTGTTCTGCAGTAGTACTTCTAGGGCTTTCATTAGCTTGCTGCCTTTTAAAACCAGCTTTATAAGAGCAGATTTTTGTGATTGAAGGTGTTTTCTTTACCACTTAAATTTATCTTCTGTTTGTGTGCGAGCTCTGTTTCTGAGATTTGCCTTACGATATGCTAAATGTGTTTTGCTAGTTGAAAGAAAATTACAGAGATGTTGATAGACAAAAAATCACTCTGAATGGCTTCTCAACAGGAACTCTTGAAATTTTAGCACGAGTTTGTTTTGACAGAAAAGTTGGTGCTTTCACTAAATCAGCAGTTTGTTTGCTTAAAAATAGGTTCCCAGAGTTGCAGTTCTGTGTGAATCCTCTTTTTCTGTAAATCAATATATTGTTCATTGTGGATGACTGACTCGTACATGCAAACAGAAAGATGACTACTGGCTTTACTTAGAATAGTTTGGGCAACTGTAGAAGAAGAAAAAGCTTATTTATTAGTGTGATATGGGCACAAAGAATAAGAAGGGAGTTGAGTGTCAGATGTGGAGTGATCGCTAGCAATTATTGGAGAAGCAACTATAAGGGTCATGCTGCAGGAAATACAGACACCAGGAGATGATTGCATTCTCTTGAGCTTGTGGAAATGCTGCAAAACTGTGCAGGGAATGCTGCTGTGTAAGGCCAGTGAGATCCTGCATCATATGAGGTGTTGGCCAGTCTGATCCTTTTTTTTCTGCATGGTTCTGGGTTAGTGTAGTGTCACTGGCCTTATAACCAGCTGAAACTGCTACAGAGCTCCATGGCTAAGTATTGTCAAGTGTTTTATGAGCATTAGAATGTAATTAATGCCTTTTGTACAAAATGGGATTATTTCATTATTTTCCCTAAGAATCCAGAAAAAGAAAATTAAGGATGTTATGCTGTGGTTGTCTTTACATGTTTACTGTTTAAGAACAGCAGAAAATCTGAAATAACCTCAGAATATTTAGGAAAAGCACAAATAGTGATGTTAAAAATACAGGATTTTTCTGTTGATGTGCATAAATGATGGTTTCTGAATTCCACATTGCCAAGTTGTTGTATTCCTTGTTGCTGTTCAGGCAATAGACAGCCTGTAAGCATGATTATTTTGCAGGATGATTAGGAATATTAATAAAATATAATATTCTTAAGAATACTAAGAAAAATATATAATATAGGATATTATCGTAGGAGTATCTCAGTGGATAATTTATTGGCTGGACTCTGGGACCAGACACTCTTGTGCCCCACTGTGTAATTCTAGTTATAAACTTGCAGCAACTGACAGACTTAAAAAAATGTGTTGTTGACTTGAATTCACAGGCACTGTTTAGTGTGTGTTGAGAATACAGTCTTTTTAAGCTTGTGCTAGGCAATAATTCTGCTCCAATTTTTCAGAGTTCAAAATTGTTGAAGGCTGGCATGTTCATTATTAACTGGAGATTCAATATTTGCATGTATTTCAGACTGCATGAGTCCTGTGCTCAATTTATTATTTATATTTTTTGTGCTTTGTCAGTGTGTGATTTTTCTGTGGTGAATCGTTTTCTTTAGTGCCTTTCAGCTGCCTATTCTCTGTAGCAGTGGAGCAGAGAGAGCTGGGATTGGAAGCTGAAAATGGAGAACTAGGTTTTATTCAGAAGAAAAAACTCATTACAAGTAAATGGAACTCTAGGTCATATTTAGGTTGATTTTAGAGATGTAACTGATAGAGAGGTTTTGTTGGTTCTTCTGTGAAAGGAAATTTCCCCACTGATACAGCCTGAAATAAAGGAATGGCAAGAGGGAAGTATTGTGCTGTGATTTGAAGGATTATAATCTGAGGAGAGGAAGAGACACTTCTGCTGAGGCGGTTTCTCTGTTAGCCACCAGGGCACTTGGAATTCGGGCCACAGGCAGTTTTCTGCGAGGTAACTTGTTCACAGATAACTTTTTGTTTTGCTGGGAAAATTACTGCCTGGATAGAGAGGAAGAACAAATAGTGAGCACCCCCAAATGAAGCAGGTCTCTCTTAGGCAAAAGAACCCTGTGCGTTGTTAAAGGCTGTATGTGTTGTGCTTTGAGCCATCTTCAGTGTTACATGAGAAAAAGCCCTGATGATTTTTGTAGGGTTGTGTAAGTTGCTGTTCTAGTGAATACTGCAGTGAGCTTGGAGGGGATCAGATCTTGGGGTATCTTTGAAGCTGCAATGGGGCTTGCATTCTCTGACTAAAATCTGGTGTGGGGATTGGCAGGAGCAACTTCGCAGTTCTGATATGCTGAATCTGATAGAAAATCACGTAGCCTGTCAGGGCTTGCAGTGAAAGTCAAATAAATGGGGTGCATCTGAACCACTGGAATTTACTAATAATGTGACTCACCATGTGGCCCTGAAAAAGCTGTTTTAGAGGGGTAGAGCATCATATTGGGCTGTTTGTGATACATATATGCTCCTTGCAAAATCCTTTTTGGCTGGAGTGAGTAACTTTTTGATGAGTAAATAAAATACTGCCCCAGATGATACATTTTTCATTTTTCCTCACGCAGGTACATATGTTCATTATTAAAGTGAAGGTGGGGATATACAGGTAAATATTTGTCACTTTTGTGAAGGATTTGTTTTGGTGACGGCAAATGCTGGGAACTTACTGACTGGAGTAACTTCTCTTATGGCAGCATGAGAAACTCTCATATCCAGTCATACTTTTAAGGGATATTTGTGTACTGTGGTTTGCTGTGATGTGGGTCAGCTACTAAATGTACTTTTATTTCCTGACTTTGAAGAGCTGCCTCGCAACTATAATATTCTTAGTGTCACTTGGTGTAACTCAGCTGGTCTCGGTGCATCTACATGAATTTATATGAGGTAATGATATGGCCCAGTAAAAGAATGGAATTGGGCAGCTTTGAACTTGTTCAAATCTAAATTTCATCTAAATTAATCTAGATTCACCCTCACAGGGGGAGATAACACTTTAATCCTGTGCTAGGATTTGGTTTATTTCTGCTTTTTGCAGAAATTTTCCCTCAAGGGTGAGTGCCTCATACCATGCACGTATCAGTGTCTTGTTCTCCAGTTTACTAATTTAACAGCTCATGAATCAGACTGTGCTGCTCAGCACTCCATTCTGCTGCTGATAATTAATCAGATATGGCTCTAATTACTGACTTTCAGCAGAACTTAACTGTGGTCATCTGTAACATCATCTCTTATTGACATATTGTAGGAATATAGGCCCCAGAAAAAGAACTTGCAGGAATTTTCTAGTGAAAATCAGAACGATTTGTCCATCATTAAACCTTTTTTTATATAGCTTAAGTGTGGCCTCCTCATCTGGAGGTGACTGCCCTTTTCTGTATTGCCACACGATGTCCCCTGTTGTTGGAAGCTTCCCAAACTGCAGACTGGCATTTCTAGGAACACACTGCTTGGCCAGGGCTGCTGGTACCCAGGCCCAGCCAGAGCAGGGCACAGAGACTCTGTGTTTAAAGTTTCCTCCAGTGTTTGGTTTCTCAAGAGAGCTTAGCTGAAAAATCAGTTAACTCTCTTTTTTTTTCTGTTATTTTGAGTGGTGTTCTAATGATTTAGAACCCCTTAGGTAATTAATACCAGCTGAGATAACAGCTGAATCAGAAAGTTTTGTTTCAAATACTAAAAGTTGTCCTAGATCTGTTGAATAGGTGTAGGGTGCACTATATATGGGGATAGTGAAAATAAAAGCACTGATTCTTAGTTTTTAAATATATATATATACACACACATATATGAGGTGTTTGTGAGTTTATAGATCTATAATATCTTGTGAAGCACTTTTTCATTACATGTTTATTTACTATTAGTTCAATATTGGTTTGTTGTGGGGTTTTTTCTGTTTTCTTTTTTATTTATTTATTCTTTTCTTTTTTGCTGGTGGTGGTGGTTTGATTTTTGAGTTTCTGTTATCAGTACTGTCAAGTTATCACTAAAAATTACCGGTTGAAATCTTTCCCTGGGTATAAATGAGTAAGAGCTGCGATCAAACCATCCAACACCTTTGTTTCAGGTGAGAAATAGAGTAGTCTATAGCAGTAAAAGCAAAGCAAAAGAAAGCATTCAGTTGAGATGGCAAATAAAAGAACAGCTATGGAAATATAAACTGCATTTCCTCAGAACAGGAGAGAGCACAGGAGAGGCGTGAACCAGCAGAGAGCTCCCATTCAGATGCTGATGTTTTGCTCGGTTTCAAGACAGAAACACCTTTCCCAATACAATGGAGATACATTTACAGAATTGCTGATACAGAGCAAAAGAATATATTTTGTTTGTTCTGAATAAAGAACCTGTAGATTTTGGATACAGTTTTCACGAATGAGTTTTTGTGTCTACAGAGGGACAGTAAACCAGAGGAGAGAGCAGGGTGCTGTGAAAGGAGCTTCCTACAGCTGCTCCCATCATAGACCATAAAAGTGTTTCTAACTTTCAATGGCTCTACAGCCAGCAAGTCTTTTCTCCTCATTGTATCTCTGCTGGTATGATGGAAGGTATGAGAAAGGAGGAAAGTAAAATAAAAACATTATAAAACAATCGTTATATTCAGTACTAGGTGCTGAAGGTACAGATAGCACTTGGTGCTTCAACGATTTTTCTCAGTAAAAAGTTTCCAAGTCACAAATGATAATATTAACACTTGTTGCTTGGTGCAGAGTGCTGTTCCATGGAACAGTCCCAGTCTTCAGGTTGTAAATCCTCCAGAGATGAACTGATAGTCTTGGCAGCTATAAAACATCAACTTGACATTGATTTAACCATTATTATTAATTTTTCTAAGTCAGAGAAAGGGGGGGAAAAAAGGGACTGTAAGAACTGGGAACAGTAAGAGGTAGGCTCTGAGCTACAGGGCTTTGGTACAGTGCAGATGGAGAATGAGATTTGGCTAATCAGAGCACACAATCTGTTCTGGGTTTGTTTGTTGTCCCAAGACTGAGTTCTGAAGTTTGGCATGCAAGTGTCTTCTTCAGGATGACTGTTCCATTTGATGGAGAGGGCTGGAGGCCAGGGCAAGGGAGGAGAGTGTTTGTTTGTATGATACATAGGTGTGAGCAATGTAGAGATTTCAAATTCTAGGAAAAGACTTTGGATTTGCAGACATTTATGTGGGACACAATTGTTTTTATCGTGCCAGTTATATTCTGGATTAATTTTAAAAAGAGTTACGCAAGTAAATAGCTCAAAGCACAGTGGATTTAAACTGATTTCTGCCACATTTTTAGCAGATGACTGACAGTTTAACCAAATTTTGTAAGGGTTGTTTGTAAACACGCCTGCAAGGCTCCTAACAGCGTGTCTCCCTACCCATTCACCCTGTTCACAGCTTTTTAATGGCCCTGGGGTTTTCCTGAAGCAGCTGTACTTCCTCCTCCCTGCTGTTCCCTGTTGTTGGTCCACTGTCCATTGCTCTGCAGTCCAGCAAAGGAACCACACAGGCAAATGCTGATAATCTGGCTGGAAGTATTTGCCAGCTGGCTGAGCCCCAGCTGCTGCCTGCCCAGCTCTAAGGAAGCCAGACCTGTAGGATTGGGGGTTGCATGTGAGCTTTCCTCACGTGTTGCAAAGGTTCATTGTAAGAAATTATTAAAATAAAATCTGCTTTTGTAGCAGGCCTACGGGTTCCAACATTATCAATGGACAGGAAGACAGAACAAACCCTTGTTCTCCAATAAAAGCAAGTTAAAAATAAAAAAAACATGTAAAAATCTGTCTGGTTTTAATACTAATGAGAATAGGAATTTCTGGAAGTATGTTCTAGCCATGTCTGTGTGGGGGGAAACAGAATGTATTGGTGTTCTCCTAATTAATATCCAAGAACAGCTGTGTTCCTGAGCAGTGTTGCTGAATGCTGTGACAGGACTGATCCCTGCATGCTCCACTGGTGCTCCAGGAACACCCAGTTCTGGAAACAGTGCTCCCTTTAGTTCAGGAACAAAGGGCAGACTGCTCTGATGCAACTTTGTCTTTTATTTTAATTTTTTTTTCTTCAGGGAGGAGTTGTAATGTTTTTCTGTCAGAATGAAGAGCAGGATCCCTGTCATCCTTCTGGCCTGTGGCTCCTTTAACCCCACCACCAACATGCACATGCGTTTATTTGAGCTGGCCAGAGACCACCTGCACCAAACAGGTCAGTGAGGGGCTGTGAGCATCACACACACAGGGGCGTGCTGGGAAAAGCAAGAAAGAGTTCTAATACTCACTTAGATAAGCTTTTACTTTACAGCTGGGTTAATTTTAATATTCTTTACTGATATTAATGTAAAGCTTTCTTGGTATATTCAGTACAGGAAGTCTGGCATTACTTCAGTGTATAAGCAAGTATAATGAGTGTTCATGCAAAGAGAATAAAAGTTGTATCAGCAGTTTTAGGATCCTATTCATGGCACTGGCTGAACCTTGTGAAATAATATGGTTAATAATTTTGAAACTTAGGAAAATCATTTGTGTTCCAATTTTATGCTTTTATGATGCAATGTGTTTTAATATGAAGAAGAGTTCCAGGTAGCAGTTTTGACAGCTGGGGGAAACTGGAAAAAAGATGACACATTAATTATTCATTATCTGTCTTCACTAAGAGGCACTTTATCTATCCTAGAAAAAGATCAGAAAAGCGCGATGTCATGAGGCTAGAATGTTTTGGCAACAAAAGAGCAAGGTGGGTAACATCAGGAATTTAAGAAAGAATCAGAAATGCTACTGGAAAGCCTTGAACTCTAAGCTTGATCAGTTTCTTAGTTGCTCGGGGATTTATTTTTTATTTTCTTCATCTGGCAGCTAAAATATGCACTTATGTTTCTGGAAGTGGTTGGGAGGGAATCACTGTTTATTGGAATCTGACAGAGAAGTTCCTAGGGAGGTGGTTCAGTAGGAACCTGAATAGCAAATAATAGTAAAAGGAATTTGACTGTCAAATTGAGCAGGGGCAGAGAACCTGATAACCCACTGTGCAGTAAAAGCAGCAGCTACATACTCAGAATATACAGTGAGAATACTTTGACTGTCATGAGGAGGAATTACAGAGATGGCTCTGATGGCAGCTCTAGAAGTCTCTATTGTCCTATAACTAAAATTATTTTGTTGCTCCTGCAGGACTGGAAAGAAAGGGTTAAAAAGAGATTTCAATTTATTTTTTTCATTGTAGTTTTATAACTGATTCTGCTACCTGGGTACGCAAAGAGTAGAAAGGTAATGTGAGACCAACTGGTAATTCTGTTTAAGTCATAAATTATAGTCCAGTAATATTTCTTTGCCTTGAAAGAAGGACTGAACTGGGAAATGAATTATTATTCTGTCTGAATCAATTGGATGTCTGGTCTGCTCCAGGGTCAGTATAGAAAGACTCCACCCCTTACTCAGGGCAGTTTGCTTAAAGTCTAGTGAAAATCATATTAACAATAAAATTTTGAAAATTTGAAATGCAAATTGTGCATTATATTACACCTAATGTCAATGCCTAGCTCTGGGTAGGGTGTGACTTGCCTTTCGGCTTCTTATCTTAGTTTGTGAAGCCTTACAAGTACAAGGGCTTTATGCATTAAAGAATCCTTCTTTGGTGTCTGAGTTGCCTATAGAGATGTCTTTGCACTTTCTGAATGCTTAACCCAGCATGGCTGCAAAGCAAGAACCCTCAGTTTGTTTGCAGAAGCTTTACCCATGCCAAGCAGAGGTGGCTTTATCTGAGGTAACTCCAAGTGCAGATATATGTGTTGGTAGGGATGGATACACAAATCCCATATATATGGCCCTTCCTGCGACAGGGAAGATAGTTTCTCAAGCAGAAGGGGTTGGCAACATGCTATAAAAATGACTGATTCTGGATGCCTGTTTTATAGCAGAACCGTTCCTACCCGGGAAATTAATTGGTCATTCTCTCATGATTTTAGCCCTGTTTCTACTTCTGAGGTTATGCAGGGAAGGAGAGGAGAAATTGGAGCTTATTTGCTGAGAAGAAGCAGCAGCTGCAGCCTGGGAGCTGATGGAGGGGCTGGAGAACAGTGCTTATAAAAGACTTGTCTGACTTGAGGTAGCAGTCAGTGATTCCCTTCCCAGACAGAACAGTGCACTTTGGAGCTGACGTCCACACTGGATGCCTGAAATGAGTGAGGAATTAGTTAGTGTGAGGGGCATGTTTCCTGGGCTTGAGAATGGCTTCATTCTGCTGCTGCTTCACTAGTGCTGCTCCCTCACAAATCAGGCTGAAATGATGAGTTGAGCAATAGCTTGGCTGGAGTTCACCCTGTTCAAAAGATGTGTGGATGAGGCACATGGGGACATGTTTTAGTGCTGGGTTACTGGTTGGACTCTGATCTTTTCTAGAGCTTTTCTGACCTTAACAGTTCTAGGATTCTGAGGCTTCAGAGTCAGGTTTCACTGTCATGAATGATGTGACTATCCCTGATGTGCATCCTGACTGACATCTCCAGTAATTCTGTCTGCCAGCTTTCTGTACATCACTCCAGTTTCAAATGCTGCCTAATCTTATTTTTCATACCTTCCTATTTTAAGTAAGACATTTTATTGGGTTCTGATACTTAAAGTGCAGTTTCATTGTCACATGTCAAGTAATTAATCCTTTTTCTGTTAATATCAGCCAATAAATCTTGTCATGCTGCCTTTTTAATACAACACACATAGCTGTGTGTGCCTGAAAGATTCAAATCATTCTTTTTATCTGGATTTTCTGTCTACTCATGTGAATTTGGCACTTTACACATCCTCACACAAAGCTAGTGTTTTCTGAGATTCAGTCCCTTGTTTTAAAATTTTTTAAAAGTTTTTTGAAACTTGCAGTGACTGTGGCAGATGGCTTTACAGTTTGTTAATACCTCTCAGGTGCTTTTACTGTATTCCTCATTTGACCATAAAGACCAAAGAAATAGTACTAGAATCAATCTATCTTAGATATTTTTAATCTTGTTTCCCAAATGTTGCCAGTGGAGGATATTTACATCACCAAGTTTTCCGGTAAGACCAAAAAGGATAGAGAGCAAAGGAGGAGGGTGTGAAAGACAAGATATTTCTATGTGCAGCAAGACAAATGCAAGGGGAAGGTGAAAGATAATGAGTTATTATTTTATGAAACTGGGGGAAAATGTGACACCGTTAATAGGTTGTGTCAAATGCAGTTTTGGTCAGCAGAGCTGAGAAGGAATAATTACACATAATACTTATTTAGCAGCATGTTGGGAAAGGAATGAAATCAAGCAGCACTTAGGCACCAGGTCCTGTTGCTGCTGCTCTGGACATGGTGGAAGGAAGAAGAGCAGTGGGGTCATTCCTGTTCACTGGGTAGGGTAACACCAGAAAGCTGCAGAGCTTCTGTTGGGGATTTTCCTATGACAGTGAGAGGAAAGTGAGTAGTGGGAGAGAGTTAAATGTTATGGAGGTGTTTAATTTATTTGGTTTTCTCTAGTGGTTCCTTACTTCTATTATTTACTTCTGGTATAATTTCTCCCAGTGAATTCCAGACTTACTACCAGAAGAAATTAATCTTTAGATGCCCCACCAAAATACGCAAACAATTGTGTATGAAACTGGCATTTGATAAATTTGCTTTAGTATTAGTAAGCTAATTAAGCATTACAATTTGTGTCAGTGTTTGTGACAATTTTCAGTGACACCTTTATAACAGAAAACTAAATACCTATTTTCCATAATAATCTACTGTAACATGTTTGAGGGACAGTCTTTGTTTCATTACTTTTATTATATTTAGTTTCCTAAGCACTAACCAGTTCTCCTAAACAGTCCTTAGAGAATATAAGTTCATAGCAAGAGGAGCTCCTTTGCTGCTTTTGGTAGGTATATTTTGAAGAGCAAAGCCACTTAAGGGCCTGGAGGATTTTTCCACATAACAAACAATAATAACATACTTCATGATGAAAACAAATAGAATTCCAGAGAAATAGAATTTGAAGATAATTCTGGACCAGTTTGAAGCAACCTGTAATAAATTATGGGGGACAGAAGAGAATTGCAGTGGACATTAGGAAAAGCCCAAGGTGACAGAATTTAATGATTTCCTCTTCACATGCCTGCCAAAATTGGGGGGCATATTTAAATAGGTGAGCTTTTAAATTAGTGAATAGGAAACAAGTTATTTAGAGCCATTAATAAAATCATTTTGTATATTTTGACAGCTAAAGCTTGTATTTCTGTGTGAAAGGCTCTCATGTGCATCCTGTGTGCATAGTGCTGGGTTACTCAGTTGTGAATCTTCTCAAGCCATTTCTGTGTTTGACTCTCTGAAGTGTTACCAACCTTGATTTTTCTCTTCCAGTTGGTTTCATTTCTGCTTTGGAGCAAGCTGATACAGCATCAGGAGCTCTTATATCATCCCATTCACATAGCTCTAGGCCAGACTAGACACTGAAATCTTTCCATCTCACAAGGATATGGAAGACCCATATCATTCTTGGTTAGCATGATCTCACAGAAATATGATTTTCACTTAATATATTCAGTTGAGATAGAAGGGAAGAACTTATATCTGTAGAAACTTAAAGAAACTGAAATGTGGAAAATAAAATCATAGTGTAGGAGAAACCTTTTAATAAGGTTAACGTAGTAGTGAATTCAAACTGCAGTTTCCATCCCTTTAAACGAGAAATGAATTCAAACTGTAATTTCTTTCCCTTTAAATGACAGTTTGTTATAGCACTGTATAATACCAGAGTACAAGAGAATAATTGTTGTTCATAAATCAAGTGAAATTATTTCCAGCTTCAGATCAAGAGATAGACTTAATTATATACACATCTTTGCATGTTTCTGGAAAATTTTATCTTGCTCATTTTGTCTATAATGGGAATATTTTAAAACAGAGGATGGTTTGAACTGCCATCTTAAGAGGATGTAAATCTCATTGACTCTTAATGCCGGTTTTTTAAGTCCAATTCTATGAAGTTCTTTTGAAAATTTTATTACATCAAAATAAATGTGACATGACATTACTAGACTGTTGTGTTAGAATATTAAATTGTCACCTGCCAGTTCTCAGAAATACCTGGGGTATTGTTTTCCTTGAAAAGCAATAAAGGTAGCATGCTGAATTGAAGTTTCTTTGTTAAAATAACTGAATTAGAAAAAAGAGGATTTTTTTTTTCCTTTTCAGTATCATATTTATCATAGTTACTTAAAATGCATATGTTACATTAGAAATAATTTTGTTCATTTCTGTTCAGTTGAAACACTCTTTCTCTCCTCTCAATTTCTTGAGGGTTGCAGTTTATGGTGGTGCTTAATTTTTGTTTCCTGATTTGAGGCCAGAACTGCAAAATCTAACAAGAGTTTGTTGTGTTAATGATTACATTCTATTACAGGGGTAGAAAACTAGGGGCATATTTTTAAATGTATTTAACATGGTCAGCCAGATAGAAAGGCATTTAGTGGCTGCTAGGCTGGTGTTTGGAGCACAGTTAAGTCTCATTTTAGACTCCATAAGCCCCATCGTTGTGCTTGAATCTTCTGATTTGTCTGAATCACATTAATCACAGCTGCATTACACACAGTAATATGCTGTAATTCTTGCTTTAACACAAAGAAAAGGAACAATGATTCTGATAAATAACAATGATCAGATCTTTAAGAACAAAGTAGTGGTAAATTAAGTCATTCTTTGCTCTGGCTGTATCAAAGCTGTACTAACTGGACTATGAAACTTAATTATATCTAACAATTTTGATAGTTTGCAACATAAATTATGACTAGGGCTACATGGTTTAAAATTGTCTTTTTCCCCAGCTTTCCTTTTTGGGTCATGTGTTAGGATAAACATGATAGTAATTGTGAGCAGTTCACAGGGGAAGAAAATGTTTGCATTTTAAGTTTGTAATTGCTGGGAATGGATTAAAAACTATGCCCAAATCAAGTTGTTCATAGCATCTTAAAACTTTGAAGTTAACCATGGAAGTTATCCTTTGAAAAGGTTGGACTGTGTGAGCTCCCAAGGCCCTATCCAGCCTAAATTTTCAAGATTCTGTGAAGAGGACTTAATTTTTTTTTTTTCTTTTCTTTTTTCCCAAAGGAAGATATCAGGTGATTGAAGGCATAATGTCTCCTGTCAATGATAACTATGGGAAGAAAGGCTTGGTTTCAGCAAGGCACCGGGTAGCGATGGCTAAACTGGCACTGGAGACATCTGACTGGATCCGGGTGGATCCCTGGGAGAGTGAGCAGGAGACATGGACAGAGACAGTAAAAGTATTAAGGTGATTACGTTATCTTTTTCCTGTCTTTATGAAATTACTGACTGCCAAAACTCTGCCAGGCTGCCACGTCAATACACAGAACTTGCTCCTCTAAAACACGCAAGCAAGTCAGGATTCCCCACCAGGAATCTTTCATTTGCTTTCCCCAGACCTGTGCAATAACCACGGTACTGCCCAAGCGTCCTTCAAGTAGTTGGATGCATGTGGAAAGCCTCTGAAAAATTATGGCCACTGCTGGGGTCTGCAGGAAGAGTTCTTGGCTCTCATGTTACCTTCCTTGAATTTAAATCTCTAAGCAGGTAATAGAGAGATTGTAATCAGAAAGTAAGAGAGTTTACAAATGATTCTGTTCTTCAGGAGCATCTCTATTCCAAATTAACTATGTTAGCAGTATTATGCCTCCAGGTTTATCTGTTCACACATCTTTGTATAGTTTTCTTATTAACTCTAATGCTAAGTTAAACCCAAGCCCATAACTGCTGATGTTATCTTCTAAGTCTCAGTTTGCTGTGGTTCTGTGCTGGGAGGAGAAATTAAACAACTTGTCCAAAACTTGATGCAAGGACCTTGAAACATGTCTTTTCCACATGGTAATAAATGCATTATGGAGCAGAGTATGGAAACACAAACTTCTTGTGCTAACTGCCCTTTGGAAAAGGTGCCACAGAAGGTAACAGATACCATTAAACTGAAAGACTTCATGGCAGTCTACAGCCAATGTGCTGTAAGAGCTATCACTGATTCTACATTTTTATCCCCATTTCCTAGCTTGCTTTCTAAGTGGAAACAGGTGTTTAGGGCTCTAAATCGTGCCTTCCAACAGCTGCCCCAAAAGCTCTTGTGGCTCTGTGTGAAAGCAGTTAAAAGCCAGACAAAAGCATCCAGAAGAATTTGGTACAGGCCTACAAGACAACTGATGGAGCCTTTTAGATCTGCTTTTGTTTGCTTCACTGAGGGAACACAGACATCCACTTGCTCCTTTTGCCCCTTCCCTCCAGGCAGCAGAACAGGATCAGGCTGGGAGGTTTTCTTTCTCTGCAGAAAACTGTTCTTTCTCTAATCATAACTGTATGTCCCAGTGTGAGAAGTCACCAAGTACTGTCCTACAGTATTGGCTGGTTATGGAGCTTTTGTCCTAAACTTCAGTTCAGTCAAACTATTTTCCTCCAGAGAAGCAGTCCCAAATCTTACAGATCAGGTGATCCTACTTTGATCTTGCACAGCCCCAAGTGAAGTGAGTACTGCTTGCAAGATTGGGTTTGTAAGATATAAATCCACTTCAGAGTTCTTTAGGACAAGAGGTCCAGTAAATAAAACCTGTATGTGTAATTTTCTGCTCATGCAAAGTATTATGGCTGTGGTATGAACAGCCAAACTTCCCGTTTGTCTAGAAAGTGAACCTCTAGTTTTATTAGTAAATTCACAAAACATTAAAATGGCTGCTTGTTAAGGAGAGAAATGAGCTTAAATCTTTTTTTTGTCCACAAATGTTGACCTGTATTAATGAGCTGAATCAGTGCCATAATCTAATGCTGAGCCTTATCCCTTGAATGGGGAAGCAGCATTCTGATAAAATGTAGGTGTTTGTGCTTTACGTTGTATTTTAAGTGTCACGGGTGAAAAAAAAAAGATTAAAAAGAGCTGGTTTTAAGGCTAGATCCTTAGTAAGTATAAACAGGCTATGGTTTATCATAGAATTGTTCTTCACATGCTTTCAAAGTTAATCTATAGGTTCTTCCCTCCTCAAAAAACCAAGGACTAACTGCTGCCTTCATTATAAGCTCCCTCAGGTAGGAAACTTCAGTACCAATAGAAAGAGATTTTCCTATTGCAAGGCAGAGGTAGAAATCGTTATTGGACCTAAATGTCTCTTCTTATCAGTATTTTGAGTTGTACATTTAACTGCAGTAGAACATTTTGTCCTGAAACACATGAATGGCCGTTCCCTACAGTACTTGTTTTAACTGAGTGCGATAAAAATGTCACATTTCATCAAAATCTGTGGATTTTGCAGAGGATCCCAAGTAGTTGTGACATAAAAGAATCTTGAGAAGCAAAGCTCATATCCCGCTTATGGGAGTGCTATTAAATGAGTATGGAGATCTTGGAAACTCTCCCAAGGCTGTTTTTAGAGAGGAGGAGGGAACACAATAGAGCTGTTGTCCCCTTACCTGCTGTTTGTGAGTATTCTTCCTAGACAAGGAAACAGTATTGTCAGTAAGCAAAGGACTGCATTCATTGCTCTTGTGGATTTGATTGGCATGCAGATATACTATGGAGTAATTAAAAATTGGCAAAGATCTGCATTACCCAACTTTTGTTGAGTTGTGCTTGTGCTTGAGTTCTATAGTTACTCAAAGCTTCATGCACCGTTCAGAAAACACTTAAGAAGCTGGCAGATGGGTTTTTCCTTTTTGGTGTCTCTAAAGTAATGTAACCCCCGCTGCTCCCACCCTTGAACTGCTGAGCAGACCTGGGGCAGCTCAGATTTTGCAGTGTTTGTAACGTCAGTCCTGCAGTGAGCTCTTTGCCAAGTGTTCTTATTTTTGAATCATGGCCCAAGAATGTCAGACCACGACACACAGTCAGTGTACTCGACTATACATAGCAGCAGCCTGTTTACAGCAAGACAGGATTAAAATTAGAAGTATGGGAAGGCACAGACCAAGCTACTGGTACCTGCTCTCTACTGCCACATGTCCCTCACCTCTTGGCTGTGCAGTTTCTTTATCCAATGGCTGCGCATCAGAAATCACTGGAGGTTGCTTTGCAGCCTGTCTGGGTGTAGGTTCTTGACACATGTGCAACTTACTCCTGTGGCTAAAGTATTTGCATGATTTGAAGAGTGTACTT
This sequence comes from Dicrurus megarhynchus, assembly GCA_013399195.1. Lineage (NCBI taxonomy): Eukaryota > Metazoa > Chordata > Aves > Passeriformes > Dicruridae > Dicrurus > Dicrurus megarhynchus. Next base: position 82,096 of record VXAD01010092.1, on the reverse strand, counting down.
TTAAATCCCTAACCTGTAAATTCCTTCCTTACGGCAGACATTCAAAAGGTCAGCTGGGGCTTTGTACATGCACTGAATTCAGACTGTTTCTTGGAACTCAGAATCTTTGCATTGCTGCAGTTGTATAAGAGCTGATGGTCACTGTAGCTCCATATGTGCTACACAGAAATTGGACACAGACTTGATTCTGTGTCTGCTTGTCCTGTCAAACCAGGAGCTTGTTTCCTGAAATAATTTGGCTTGTGCAAATGTGAGCAATGCTTAAGCCTGGGTCAGGATGGTGCAAGGCAGGGACTATTCTAAACAAGCAAGGCTGTGCTGATTTGGAAGGAAAAGGCCACTGCCATGAGGTAGCAATACCAGTATTGCAGGGGGGGCACCAGGGATCAGGAGCAGTGAAAAAATAAAGTAGCAGAAACCTGGAAAAACTGACAAAGGGATCCTTGCCTGCCTTCTGGATCTGAACTCAGTAAAATTAGAAGCACAGCAGATGTCAAAAATCTTCGGAGAATTTTTAGTTTCTCAGAATTGTGATTCTTTTAATTAAAAGGAACAGGAAAACAGCAAAGTAAAAACCCAGGGAACATATTTTTATGGAAAAGAGGAGGAGAGAGGACAAGAATGGCTTCTCCTCAAAACAGAGCACATGTTATAAAAACACTGTCATGAGGGGTTGTATTTAGTCAAGAAATTACAGCTAGTGATTGAAGTGAGATTTAGTCCTGTTTCAGGCAAAAAACCTCCACTATGCTTTAATAGCTGCCAAAATTGCCGTAGAATTTCAAGAAGGATTTACAAACCAGGATGCCATTAAGGAGATTGCTCGTGAATTCCACAAAATGTAACTACATTGATACTAATCTCATGACAGAACGAATGTGCCAAATTCTTAACAAATGGTATTCAAATCCAAAGCGCATAAAAGTAGACCCTGTTCTTGAATGGGAAAGTGCCAGATAATCGCTTTGTTGCACCTCTGAGAGGATTACCTCACACAGAAGCCTTTATTTTAAATGCAGGCACCATTATAATGAATCGCTCAGAGTGTTCCAGTCCAAGGAGTTCATGAGAAACAAACATCCCACAGAAAGGTCTACGGGGGAGTCCCTTTCTTGCCAGCAAGCAGGTTGGTTCATGACTGTAAACATGATGCTGTGTTTAGCATTAAAAACTGTACAGCTTTACCAGATCAGTAGTGAAAAAATTGAACATAGTAGCTGGTGAGTTTTGAGGCTTAGAGCTGCCTGCCAAAACCAAGCCATGCCAAATGCCAACATAACTGCTGGGGCAGTTTTTTTGTAATAACTCCCACACAGATAGGAGACCTTGGAGTTTTGTTAATTCTTGGTTTTATAAGCATCTCTTTAGCTATGTCAGAGATTTATGTTGTGGCCCTGCTTGTTTTGCAAAGCATAGAATATGTGAATAAAAAATATGAAAAATACAGGGATTACTTAGAATTCTATTTCTGCTATTAGACAATGGACAAAGTGTATGGGTACCACAGCTGTGATGCTGACATGTTGATGTTTGCTGCCTTTCTGGCCAGAAAAGCTCCTGCTGGCAGTAGGAGCACAGCAGGCTCTGGAACCAATGTCAGTTTTCAGTTTCCTATCTAATCATATTCCCTAGGATGCTGCTGAATTTTTGATACATTGCCTTTTTCCTCTAGTGTTATAGCATCTCTTGGACATGAATAATACATTTCAGTTGTTCCTGGTTGTTGATGAGTTGTATCTTTACAGTTGGTAGAGGAAAGAAGTTACGCTTTTCATGCATCATCATTGGAACGTTTCTTACTTTCTGAATCTCTCCTTTAAGATGTTTGTGGAAGACTTTCAGATGTGCTAGCCATCAAATAAGTGTAAAGGGAAGGCAATACCTCCATCCTTCCCCTTCATTTCACATGAATACAAGGCTGTGAAAATACCTGGTCAATGTTTGTGCAATGCTCAGATGGAATAATGATGAGCACTTCAGAAGAAGAGGAAAGAGTTCTGCGCTGGGACTTAGGCAGTGAACAGCAAATAAGAAATAGAGAAAATAAAGAACAGCAGGGCAGGATGGGGTGGAGTAGCCAGGTTCAGCCAAGTCTAATCTTTGTGCTAAAGTATTTCTCTTTATTTGCTTCTTCCCCCTTTTGGATTGCTTGAGTGGAGTAAAAATTCACCTTTAACTGTGTACAGATAATACTCAATATGCTTTGAGTGAAGTAGGTGATAAAGTAATTGTGACCAAACACATACAAACCTAAACTGAATTTTTCTTGCAACCTTCTGCAAAAAAGCCTGGAGTAAAGGTAAATTATTTTAAAAATAAATTAAAAAAAAAAATTTAAATTGACGAGTTAAAACCAATTTTAAGTATAAACTGCCTAGAAGACTGAAAAAGGATAAGACATCTCTTATTTCCTTTTGTCTTTCCAGTTCTACCAGAATTAAAGCTGCTCTGTGGGGCTGATTTTCTCCAGACATTTAAGACACCCAATCTCTGGAAGGAAGAAGACATCAAAGAAATAGTGGAAAAGTTTGGTTTGGTCTGTATTAGCCGGGCTGGCTCCGATCCATCTCAGTATATCCAGGAATCAGATCTTTTAACAAAATTTCAGCACAATATTTTTCTAGTGAAAGAGTGGATTCAGAATGAAATCAGTGCAACACAGATACGCTCTGCCTTGTGCAGAGGACTGAGCGTGAAATACCTCATACCAGACTCTGTTATTGCCTACATTGCACACCACAATATCTACACAGAAGAGAGCGAGCGCAAGAATGAAGGGGACTTGCTTCAGCCTCTCAAGCTGCATAACACAACAATAAACCCTCTGAGTGACTGATTTCTGCAGTGTGTGCCCTGTCAGACCGGGAGTTTTTTCAAGTACATTTCTTGAGAAAGTTGTTTCTTATTAATAATGAAGGGAAAGTCCAAGATATCTTGAAATCATGTGGTGTTTTACATCCATGAATCTGTCTGTGGTAGTGCTCAAGAAAATTGGGATGCTCATCTGCATAGCTTAAAATATACAAAGAACAGCTTCCTTGTGAAAATAAAAGAAAGGAGATCCTCACAATAAATATTCTTAAGGTTTCAATACTTTCAGTAAGTCGATAAATATGACTTAAGGGTCAAACATAGCACTTTCCTAACTTGTAATTTTGTAATCTTTACTGTTCTAAAACAGCAAAATACAATGAACCATAACTTGAGAGAGAGATATATGTTTAAATATACATTGCCTCTAAACTTTATAAGATCCTGAATAACTTTGTTGATTTTTGGCAATTTGGCCAAGAGATGGAAATAAATCTTTCTTTCATGCAAGTGCTTAAAAATGCACGTGCTACTTATGCCACTTCTAAGCCTTTGGGTTCTCAAATGACAGAGAGTCCTCATCCCCACATTTAAAGTGGGTTTCTTTTCTTCTCTGATCCAGAGTCTTCCATAAGAGCAAGTAACTGCCAAAGCCCCAGAGTAGATAATATATCCAATAGGGACTTCAGCTGTACCATATGAAAACATCTGAGAGGCTCAGTATTTGAGCTCTAATGTTAGCAGGAAAAATCCGTGCTCTTCTATGCTGGTTGCCTGTTGTGCTGGTTCAGTGTATCTCATTTCTGACAGAAGTCACTTTCAAAGAATATAAAGTGCTACTACCTCTGTGTGTCAAAGTTTCTTAACTGAAAGCATTCATTCAGTAGTGATGTAGCATTTCTCACTGCACAGAGCTAACCACTGCTTCTTTATACAAGTGTCCATCTAACCGGTCCTTTTGAGCCCCCAGTTGGTCAAGCAGCTTCCAGTGGTGGTTCTCTAGAATTAAGGAGCTCGTGGAACAAGTTAAAGGAATACCAGTCTCAAATGGCTTTCACTGAATGAGTCTCTACGATTGTTTTCTTGAAAGAAAGCATAAAGTAGCTGAAATATATTCAAGAAAGAATTTGCCTCAAAAAACACACAAGCAGTTGTATAGCTTTGGCTAATATCCTAAACAAAAGCTATTTGAAAGGGGATTTTTTAGAGTGGCATGAAAAATGAAGAGTACTATGGTTAAAATGGATTTCCCTTACACAAGTGATATGAAAGGTGAATATTTCATTCGTTTTAAATCAAGTCATCCTGCTGTCATTAGAAATCTCAGAGGTTCAGCCTAGTGGAAGGATTTAAAGGCAGCACTTCAACAATAATCGGATTAGATGGACTTGCATAGCCCCATGGTCTAAAAAACGAGATAAAAGAAACCAGAGTTCAAACTTACCACAAAGAAAGGCAGTGAGTTGTGTGGTGCAGAATCAACCCACGGCTCTGAGCCTTTGATTTTGACAATCACCTGAAGTAGGGATGCCTGCAGACTTCAATGGGTACTGGAAAATGGTCAGCAATGACAATTTTGAGGAGTATCTGAAAGCACTGGGTAAGGTTCCCTTCATACTTCTTGAATAAATAATAATAAATGCCACCTCTCTTATTCTTTACATGAATCTATTTTTTCTTGTACAGTCATAAGTCAGTTTTGTGAGAAATATTTTTTTCAGAAATGCACTTTAAGAATTGCCTTAAGCAAAATTGTTTTGCCTTAAGCAGCCTCTACTTTTTACCATCTTGAAGCTTACATTAACAGAGATTAAACTACATAGCTTGAAGACCTAAGTGGCAGATTCCAAACATAAAAAAACTCCTATAATTTGTTGTGTTAGTATTTCTATAGAAATAGTGAAGGCCTTATTAACTGTCAAATACAAATGGCATTTTTTAAAGATTCCACATAATCAGAAAATTGAAACATTAAGTTATTAAAGTTACAAGAATTCAGTTATAGACTTTTTCCGGATGAGAAGGCTGGTTTGAAAAATTTGGACATCCGTTTATCTTTGTTCATTTTAGTTCTCCCTAGAAGCAACAAGCTTCTTTTTGTGGAAGACTTTGCTGGATAAAAGTAATTCTTTTTCTTTTTCAGATGTAAATGTTGCTGTAAGAAAAATAGCAAACTTGCTAAAGCCTGACAAAGAAATCCTTCAGAACGGGGATCATGTGATCATTAAAACACTAAGCACTTTTAGAAACTACATCATGGAATTTGATGTAGGGAAGGAGTTTGAGGAGGATTTAACTGGGGTGGATGATCGCAAGTGCATGGTAAGAAGTAGAACTGTAACAGTGGACAAAAAGGAATATTGATCATCTGAGGCCTTTCACAGAATGCAACTTTTAACCGTCCTTGGTGGCTATTCCTGAAATTATTTCTATATTTCTCAGTTTGCCAAGATGTACCTACACTGTTGAGCATGCCTTTGTATTAGAGGAATGCTAATTTTAATCAGGAGCACAAAGCACTTTTATCAACCTCAGTGAAGCTATGCTCATTTATACTGGGATATTTGTTAGTCAGAAGGACATCTAGGGTCACTTCCAGAACCTCTTTAATGAGTAAGGTTTTACAGTAGAGGAAATCCACTGATTGCAACGTCAGGCACTGCTCCCTTAATAAGAATGGCCAAGTGCTTAGAAATTGCCTGGGTGTATTTATTAGAGCACACACTTAGCCCACTGGAACAAATCTTACTGAAATGAATAAGCAAACACTGAGGACTTTGTTTTGCAATAGCTCTGTCTTAGGAGCTCTTTTTGCTTTTTAACGTAGGAATGATAAATATCAATTTACAGGGGAAAAATTTGAGAATAGCAAGTTCTCATCTATTAGTTTGACAGCATGACCCTGCCAATATTCTACAGTGAGGAAGTTGACAAATAAAAGAAAATTATCTCAGGAGGGACTCTAGAGGAGAAATCTCATAAAAGAGAATTAATAGGTTTCCATTCTTAAAAAGACAGTGCTATTTAAAATGAATACTTTTCTCTCACACTAAGATTTGCAAATTTGCTTTTTTTCTGATCATGGCAGGAAAGGGAAAAATTGTGAAGACCAGAGAAAAAGAATGGTTGGCTAGTGAGTGTCTCAGAGTCTCTCTGTAGTCCTTGTTACAGAGGGTACAAGTTTGATGAGAGTGCAGAATACAAAATTCTCAGAAGGGAGGGGCCCTTCTGGAAAGTGGGCCAATGGCATAATGTGGTTTTGGCTCCTGGAATGCTCTTGATCAGGATATTGAGGTCCAGATTCACCGAACAGTTATGAGCCCAAGGAAAGATTTAAGACTGAGATGATTAAATTACCACCAAAGACACCAATGTACAAAACATCTGCTAAAAAGGTTTGGGTGTGCACAGAACTGTCCCTGTCTAAGCATTATCTGTACTTAAATACCACTAAACTCCCATCTAAAGGAGAACTAAACCATCCTCTACATGGTAGAAAAAATTTTAACAAGCCAAAATTCTCTAACCTATTTTGCTAAATTGAATGATAAGGGAAGGATTCAAAATGTTACGCCAGAAAGAAGAAACTAGAGAGAGATAATTTTAGTCACTACAACAGCTTTGATTTGAGTAGAACCTAGTTCAGCCTACTTTCAAAGGTTACTCAAACATTTATCTATTTACTGTTCAGTGGGAAATGCTTATTCAGTCTTGGAAGCAGAAGGTATCAGCACCTCCTTGCCTGTTACAAACAAACAAACAAACAAACAAACAAAAAACCCAAATAACCAGGGGTAGTCACTGACTCTGACTGGGTTTTTTTTAGGAAGCACTTAGGGATGTAATTCCACAAAAACACCCCGGAGATCTTCGTGTCTCTTTATGGTCTCCAGCCGTAGCTGGACAGTTCAGGTCTCTGACCACTGGTGCTTTATTTGCCCTGTAGCAGCATATCACGCTTTATAGTTCAATTTTCTTATTAAGGATTTCTTTTCTACATGAGACCTCTGTTTTGTCAATGGCAAAATCGTACATCTGAAGTGACTTCAGTCCAAATCTGATAACCATAATGTCAGGCAAAATTTGCATTTGTTAACCAGCAAAATAACTCCAAAGGTGCAGAAGGAGTCTTGTGAGAGAACAGTCATGGAGGTTGTAAGAGATACCAGACCACTCCCTGAGTGGTGTTACAAAGAAAACCACCATAAAAGCAAAGGTTGGATATCATTCTTGGTGCTCCATTTGTTCATGTAGAGCTTGTGGAACTGCATGCCATAAATGGCTTAATCATTAATAGTCAGCCTGTGTAATGGGAGAGATTGTGAATCAATTATTGTTATTTATATTGTCGACTGAGCAGACCACTGGGCAAGTTTTATCCAAGTAGCTCAATGTATGAGCAGTACAAAGTAACATGGATAAGACAAATTACACATTAAACATTAATCTATACAGCAGAGCAATCATCAGGAGACCAGCAAAAATAACCGTAGAAGTAATTCATCCTATAAGGATAGATTGTTTTTTCTTTTAATGAAGAATATATCATCTAGCTAGAGTTAACATATCTGTAAAAATAATATCAGCACGGTGAACAGGTTAGATCCTGCGTGTAATTCACTGAAATTGTGTTAACCTTTCAGCTGTAAAACATATCCTTGAGTCAGTCAGAGTAGAATGTAACTACAGTAATTCCAAATCAATACTGTCCGTGAGGAGTAAAGGCTAAAAAGTTTTGCTGATACTTATTTTAGAAGTAAGCTGAAGTTTTGACATTAGGAACTTGATAGCCTTGTGATAGTACAAGCCCTCTCCTCCTTTCCAGTTAGGGATTTTTCCTTTTTCTAGTTGGTCACCCCTGGGAGCCTGTCTGAACTTTCTGGATCAGTGAGTTAATTGAGTTGGATAAACCACAGCAATTTCAGTTTGTCCTCCTTCTGACCCTCAGCTGTGGCTTTCTCGCATGTACATGGTTTTGGGTGACTGTTCTCTGAAGGGACAGAGGTAACAGCAGTTAGTGACATCAGGTCCTTTAGGATGTTTCTGTTGGGAAGTGAAAATTTGCTACTTTGGAAGCTCTAAAGCCCTGCTAGTTTAGTTAAAGATGCAGTTTCTGTGTTCTGCAAAATCAAAGATGGGGCTAGTTGACCACAAAGGAGAGATCACAAATGACAGCTGGTATCAATGCTCCTCGAGCTTTCCACCCAGGATTTGATCTCCTAGATAAAAGTTAAATTATGGTTCCTCTATTCACTTGGCAATTTTGTGAAAGATATCTTTCTGCAAGTTCAATCATCCTTAACTATCCAGGGTTGTTAAAAGCTTGGCAGTTTGGAGTACAAATGTAAAATGAAAGTTTACATCCTCAGCAGCATCTTTCATTCTTTGCAAATGTTCCAAGGTGTGTATTAGATGGTGTAGAAAGAAGTTTAGAATACTAATTTGTACTACATTTTTTCTCACGTGGTGTGAATTGAACCATGTAGTCAAGTTTCTACTACTTTGAAGAGTTTGTTCACAGTTTTACTTGGCCACATATTATCAGGTGGAGACCATACTGAGGCAGAAATTTAAAGTTAAATGGATAGCTCTGGCTTTGCTATTTCTCAAACTGAGTCTTTGATCCTGCTATCTTAATCCTTACTGAAGCTTCAGTCTCATCATGAAATCTCAATTTTAAAGATAATTTCTACAGTCTCAAGTTGTGATTAATTTAGCGTCTCAGGTATTGCTTTAAGTATGAAACTTGGTTTCATGTATATAAACATTGCTGTGGAAAAAATTTACTGTGCATGCAAGAGGAAGACCTTATTGAAACAATTAAAACAAAACCATCTCTGAAAGTATCTCTCATTCATCAGCAGATAGTTGTGCTTCCCTTTCTCACTGTCAGTAATAACCAGTGAAGCTGATGAAGCATCTACAGTGTGAAATATGTACCAGCACATAAGAACAAGGCACATAAGCCTTCTGTACCTTCACAGTGTTATTTACTTAGTATTTAGTAAAGAAATTATGAAAAAGTGAAAAACCTTAAAATGCTGAAACAAAGACTGAAGTTTCACATTGCAAGTCTGCATCCAATGAGTCAAAGCAGATTGAGAATTGGATAGCTCAGATGCAAAAATTCCTAAAATTTTTGTTTTTCTAATCACTTTTCTGCTAAAGTCAGAGAAAACTTTTGCATTATAATTATTCTCTGCTGTTCAGGCTTTTGAAAGACTAAATTGCTTTATCTTACACTATGCAGAATTAATCTCTTTTGACAGAGACTAAGGGCAAGCAATCTGCTAAAAATCAAGAAAGATTTTATGTTGTAAATATAGAACAGCAGAATTTCTTGTATAACTGAGAACAGTTGTGTTATAACTGAGTATTTGTCCAAGCATATGAGAGGTGCTTTGGTAACTCAGAACCTTGTGCTCTCTGATACAGTAATTTTCTTCTTCCATTGAAGCAGGAAATGAAATGACAAAGGCAGGGAACTGGGAAACAGAGAAAACGGCAAGAATTTTAAACTGAATGTAGGAAATAATACATCTTAACCATTTCGTTATCTAAAACTGAATACAAGTGGAATATAACCATGAATAAGTTATCAAGTAGGTGTTTAGGGTTCCTTTTTGGAACTAATAGAACTTCTAGTCGTAGTTAGGATTTGCTGGGGTGGGGTAGGGTGAGGAAGATTTGGGAGTTGTAGAATTCGCTTGTCAGATCTGTAATGCATCTTATCATGTGAAGTGTCAATGTTTAAAACAGCCACATAAGGACTGTTCACAGACACCTGACTGGCCCTTCTGTGACATGTGACATATCCTACTGAAGGGAAAGAAGTTGTTCGAACTGCTCATGGCTCTGTTTTAATTAACAAACCTGCCGAATGTGACACTGATTCCTCTCGAGTTTGTATTCAGGAAAAATGCAGTAGAGTTAGTTGTTCTGGACGTAATTTGATTTATTCCACTGCAAGGTCAGAATAAAGCCCTGTTACAAAATCACATTCATGAAGCTTATTTAACTATTTAGGCAGGTTCCTCTGTTACACAAATGGAATTCACAGCTGTTAATCTAGTTCAGAGCAGGTTTTGGAATTAAGGCTTTGCTGCCAGAAAAACAACAGCCAACAAACAACATTCCAGTACATGGAATTGCAGGAGGGATCTCCCACAGGGTGAGAAGATTCAAAATAAATTGTGCCTGTCTAGCAAGATGCAAGATCAGCAATATGTCTTTACTCGATCCCTCTGATTTAGCTGTTTTATTGCTTTACCCTTCCAGTGCTGCCCTTTTGGGCTTGTAAGTGTTTTCTCATATACTTTGGTGGAACAAGCATTATTCTAGAATCACTGTTTCTGGGGCTGGTCTTCTCTCAGATTTAGTGCCTCTTGTCTCTCTGCAGTACTGTAATTTCCCCAGCTGCCCATTGGCATAATCACTCATTTTTTATTTTGAGGGAGAGGGAGGTGTAATTTAAAAGAGGTAGACTTGGTGATAGTTTTCTGCTGGTATTTCTCACCCTTTACAAACTGCTCTCAACAAGTGAGGAAGAAAAGTCTTCCAGTCAACCTCTTTGAGGCTCCAGAGAGCAGAAGTCCACTCCTGGGTCTATCTCAGGCTCTCTCAGAATGGACTCTGGTCCATTCTGTCTCTGTGCCTCAGTGAGGAGGAGCAGTTGCCTTTTTCCTGCCTTGTTCCACTCTGCTTGCTCCTTTGGCATTACTGTTACTACCTGTAAGTGATGTGCTCAGCACATTTGCACGGTGATTGCAAATGAGATGATCTGAATCTTTTGCCATATAATTTAAGATGTCATAAACTTCACATTTTGCAGTGCTGGATTAATGTCTAAACCACGAGACTGGTTAGAACCTTTTGAGCTAGTTATTCACAAAATTACTGCTAGCATACTAAAGCTCTGCAGGGAAAGGGGGTTTGGATAGGTTTAGCATTTTAGCTTTTTGTGAACTCTAAACAGCTCTGAGAGTTATGAATGCAGAAAGTGCAGTCAGAAAAGTCAGCTAAAAATCTGAGAACCAGACTTAACAAATCCAATTTTGAATGACAAACCATTAGTGTTATGTACAATTGCATCTTGCTAAAATTACACATGGGATTAAATCAGTTATACCCATTAATTTAAACAGTAAGTGTTTTAGAATTGATTCTGATCTTTGCACAATGTGAATAGGATGTGATGGGTTTTACCTTTTTTTTCTGGCATGGGAAATGCACAAGTTTTCCTATTTTTGTATTATTTGTATACAATTTTATTTCGGTAAGAAAAAAATCCACCATTCCTAAGAAATAAAACAATATGCACTGTCTAAAATATTGATTGTCCTCCTCCTCCCACGTACTGTCAGCTGCATAGCCTGGAGCTTTTGCACATTTACTTTCCTACTCCCTGGAACATATCTCTAGCCTTTGCTTTCCTCTGTTGCTCTTGTGAGCAAGGATTCAAAATAAGGAATTTGAACATTAAGATCTGATCCTATCTGACAACAGCTTACCTTTCATCTAAAATTTTTCAATCCAATCCTAAGCCCCTTTTCTAGCAATGCTACCACTGGAGATGCTGACAATGACAGAAGCAAAGAAGACTTTGCCATGACTGAGCTACAGCGTGGCTAAATAGGTTCAGCCTTTGTCCAGCACCAGGATCTGGAGATAAAGCCCAGGAATCCTTCCAGGAAATGCTCTGTTGGGTTTGTTGTTGTTTTCTCAGTAGTTTCTCTCTCTGTCTCTGAATTTCCAGATGCACATGTGATGAGGTAAAAGGGGTTTCAGGGTGGGGAGGAGACAAAGCTGCCCAAGGCTGTATTCCCCTGGGAGCAGCCTCCTGCACAGGGGCCATAGGGAGTGATCACCAGGGAGAATTCCCCTCTCACAGCTACATTGTGACATCAGTGTTAGTTTATTCTATTAACACTTCATTTTTTCCCAAAAAAACTGCTTACAGGAGGTTTTTATATCACTTTGATACTTAGTACAGATGAAATGGTTTATCTTGAGAAGCTGTTAAATACCTTGTTGGATATATTGCTGTGTTTGACCAAAAGTTCTAGGATACTTTCTTTGGTGTTATTTACGAGACACAGCTCAAATTGGATTCTTCTGTTTCATCTGACCCAAAAAAAATGACTTTCCATTTTTTAATCCTCCTTAGATCAGAATTACAGTTGTAAAATGGCCTGTCATTCTCCCAAACAGAGAATTACTGGATTGAGATGGAGCAGGGAGTGTGTCGTGCACGCATAGCTTTGCAATCATTTGGTGCTCCATATATAGAGACAACACTCTGAGGGAAGCAGGAGAAAAATAGAACTGGTACTGCTGTGTTTCTCCTACAGATAGGAAATCAATAATGTATTTTTGATGAAAGGTGGTAGGTGCAATTCATACTTATAAAGGCAATGTGTCAAAAATCTATGTAACATTAACAAAAAATGTTCATGAACTACTTTGAAAAAAGTTATTTTCTTCCATTGATCTGTAAAATACATTCTGTACCTTCAACTGTCGAGCACCTGACCCAAGCAGGCACACAGGAATCGCCAGCCAGGGAATGAGAAACATTGTGCAGAGCCAGCACCAAATGTCTTTGCACTTAGACCTCACTGGGAAATGCAAAGTACTCTGATAACACATTTGATGACTATTTCAGTAAATTACAAAGGTCATTATCTCTGGCTGTGGGTCAGTATGATTTGCCACTGGAAGCTGAAATTGTGCAAGATTTCACTACAGTTACTGCTACTAAAGAAAAAGCAGATACGTAGTCAATAATTTGTTTGGGGTTTACTAAATATTTCATTTAATAAATCTACCTTGTCTCATAGCTGGAAACAGTAATGACAATACTTTAATTATAATTTCCTCCAGCTTTAATATTCAGGAAGATCCAGGTGGTGCTGTGCATATGAATTTAAATCTTCATAACACAAAGAGATTAAATCACTAAAAAAAGTATGTGGATGCCCAAGTAATAAGAGAATATCAAAGCATGCAAAAAGTGAAAGACTACAGAAATCATACCATAAAACTAAAGAAAATTAGAACATTTTTTGTGTTCTCAGGCTTCAAATGCTTTTTCACTTCCCAGAGGAGCTCCATTCTCTAGTATTACACCTCAAGAACAAAATGTACATAATCTGAAAAATGTGCCATATTGGTGGTTGGAATTTCTCAGAAGAGTTAAAGACTCCCTGTTTCTTACCCTTCTCCGTTACCCTTCCTTACATTCCTTTAGTATTATTAATAGCACTGTTGACTAATTGCACTCATCACCATTCTCTACTGAAGTTTCTTACAGATTACATGCACTTGACCTAGGAAGTGTTCATCTTAGGTTTAAGTATGATCAGGTGGTAAGTAAGCAAGATACAAACTTGCTTATGGAGAACTAGATTATATACTATGTAGTGGAAAGGAATAAACAATGTCTTCCATTTATTGTGCAAGTAGTACAAGATGCTCGAAAAGGCAGTCTTCAGTTTTAGAGAAATACTCCCATTTTCAGCTGCTTGGTTCTGTTACTGGAAGCTGCAACTTTCCAGTGTCTTCTGAGTTTGTCTACCTCTCCTCCTCTTATGGAAGAGGATAAAGAATAGGAGCTGTCTGCCTGGGCCTGCCATGTCCACCAAACCCTGGCAAAGATTTTCAGTCATTCTGAGTAGGTGGCAGTAGCTCGGCCTCTGTAATCAGGCAAACCTTAGGTAATGCTATTACCAGAATGGGGGCAAACAAGGTTAATTACAAAGGCATACTTTTCTAAGAAAAGTAGCTTTACATAAAAGGTAAAGTGTTTATCTTGAGAGTGTGTGCCAGGAGAGCAAAACAGGAGGAACCAAAGGGTCGTACAGAACTGCTTTAGCAGTCTACAAGTGCTTGGCTCCTGATTATACCGTGGCAATATCCTGATCCAGTCTTCAAAAATAAATCCTTGCTCTCAGATACAGCAAGAGAGATTATATGTACAACATTTGCCTTGCAGTATTTCTGGAGTATTATTTTTATGCTCCAATTCAAACATTTGGGAATGTTGTAAAGCAAGCATTGCCCTGGTTTAGGTGTAGAGGGTGGAATGTTAGCAGCAGCCAGTGCACATTAACAGCCACAGCAACTTCAACCTCAACTAACACTCACTGTGTGTCTCAGTAGAGATATTTGGGGTGGAAGGATGTGTTTCAATCTGAGTTGAAAGAGAATTTTGTATCTTGTGTATTAGTTTAATAAAAGAGACATTGAGACATTACAGTCTGACCTAAAGAAAGGATACAGATGCCACTGATTAATCTTACTGTCATAAAGTGGTTGTTCCTGCTAACAAAGAAAATGACATTATGTACTCTTGCAATATATTCTGCCCTTTATAACCTTCAGAGCAAAATAGCTACATACAGAAATCAGAAATTGTATGGTTTACTCATATCCCCTCAGTATTTATATTTCTCAAAGGGAACACAGAGGATACCTGAGAATATTGTCTGATAAGACAGCTTGGTTAATGTCTGTGGGTTTAGACTTTTTGTGGTTATCATCAAATTGCAAAAAGCAATATCTAATCTTGACTGGAAAAACAACAAATCCTGAGAAAAAAGTGTGGCTTTCTCTGAGATGAAACAATTTCAATCACCCTTGGAGGCTAAAAAGTCAACATTTCCTTGTCCTACAAATATTTCTCTATTTCCCCCAAGTGAACTAAGTCAGTGAATATTATCGCGTGTGATAACATTCACAACTGACTTTGAACATTAGTAGGACTAATAAAGTTGGATCCTACTTTATCATGGTATATTGCCTCTGAATTCACATATAAACTCACAAAATTTAACTATTAGACTAAGGATTAAACTATGCTGAGCTAATACTCTGGATACAGATAAGTGCAGTTACTAAGCAAAGTTGCACATAAAAATGCTTCATTCCACAGTATCCCTCACATCTACAAATCATCATTCATTTTCTGTTATATTAGTTTTTTAGAATCAGAAATTTGTAGATACGTTAACTTATAAATTAAACATTATTCGCTTTGACTCCTATTATTTGTTATCTTCTATCTCTTCAGTGGATGTCTGCAGATTCAGATATGGGAAAGGATTTGGGTTATGGTGCCCACATTAGCTACAACCCAAATGTGTTGTTCCTTCCTGCATTAGCATTTTTTGCATTAAAAGGATATGGTTTCATAAAATGTTATCTACTGCTTGGTTTAAATATATCACTTTACAAAAGAGAACAGAAGAATTTGTGAATGCATTTTCTAAATTAGAGAGATTTTTAGCAAGAACACGTGAGTTAGTCTTTCAGAGCCCCCATGTGGTGCAGACAGACTGATGGGATCAATACCATTGCCTTGCCTATGATTATCTATTCTGGCACTCTTTGTAGTGATTCATTTTCCATGCTTGTTTAGTCTAAAGCTTCCCACAGGAGGAGGCTGCTGACTGCACTCATTCAAAGATAGTGGCTGTCATGGTTATCATTTAAGAATTAATTGTTTGTGACATACACAGATTAAATAAATCGGACTGGATAGTTTTTGAGTGTTGAAGTGGTTTTAATTACCGGAAGGAAAAATGTAGGCTGACTTCTTCTCTTAGAAACTACACAGGATGGATGCAGTGTCCTTTAATGGCAGATCAGAATTCATCATCTCTCCATATCTGACTACTCATGCAAGCAGTGTCTGAAGACTTTTATAAGGTAGACAGTAATTCCATATTTAGTCCTCAGAGTCCCTTCAAACAAGCTGATTTAAAAGCCATGTGCTAATATTAATGTTAAACTATCCTCATGGAGCACAAACTGTCACCGCTCTTCCCTCTTTAAATGTTTTACAGAGCATTGCTTCTCTTTATCTTAGGGGGATGTGAAAGGCAAATTGTCAGTAAATGCTAACCAGAGTAACAAGCTGTAGGATGCACTGTCATACATTTAAGGAGTTTTATGAATCAGGTTTTACTGAACCACTCAGGACAGCACCAATATTCACAAAAGTGCAGTGTTGATTACTGCACCTGACTCCTGACTTACTCTGCCAGTCCTGGCTCAAGTAGTTCCCCAGCCTCAGTTGCAAAAGGCAGGATGCTGGCAAAGTTACTAACTTGCTGATACTTCCAAACCACTCTGCTTGATGAAGGAAGGCAGATTAAGACATGAGGAAAAACCAGCTCAGTATTCAAAAGCTTTGTTCATCCATAGTGCCAGTAAATTTGAATTTTTTCAGGTAGAGCAGCTGGGGAATCATTCGTAGGGTGGAAAAAACCAAACTGGATCTTACGTTTTCAGCTCCTTTAGCAAATACAGTGTTCGGCTGCAGGGCCCTTCTGCTGCTGTGTTTTTCAGCAGGGAGAGAGGAGTGTGTTCTTACACAATGATTTTGATGATATTTTTTCTTGCTTTATCTCATCCCTCCAGTTTTTGGCAGGCAGTTGGGCAGCAACTTTCTGTTCAAGCTCATTTATTTTGTAATTATCCTAAGTGGTACAACACTCTACAATCATTCCTTTTATGAGATACACTAATCATTAGAGATAAGTTTTGCTTCACAGAAACTAATCCTAATATCAGAGAATATTACAGTAATACCAAACATGTCTGTTTTGTTAGACCACCGTGTCTTGGGATGGAGATAAGCTGCTTTGTGTACAGAATGGAGAGAAAGAAGGCCGTGGTTGGACCCAGTGGATTGAAGGAGATGAAATGCACCTGGTAAGATCATGTAAGAGGTTTTGAATGCCACTCTATTAAAACTGTTAGCTATAACACAGCAGGGAATGTGCTATGTTATTTTGGCTTACTTTGACATAATTATGTATTGGTGCAGCATTTGACTTGTTTCTAAAGCAACAATTTCATTTGGAGCCATTATGTTTTTATGTCCTTTACAAAGCCTGACAATTTCAAATGCTCTTTCTGTGCTCAGTGTCTGTCCAGACACACCAGGCTGAAATGTTCACACAAGGAAGACATTTAACAGAATGTCCCTCTCACAGTCTGTAAAATACTCAGTATGTGAGCTGTGAAACTGAGCATCCAACAATAAGGGGAAAATACACCATTGTTCTTTTAAAATAATCACAGGCCACACTACATTATAGTCTAGAGAACTAAAACAGCAATTAAGTTTTTGAAATTGATGTTTTTTCAGATCATCATTTTTATCCTTCTAAATTAACAGGACCTGAAAGAAGCTGCCTATTCTTTTGTCCTATAACTCTTTATAGCATCCTCACTCATCAGTGTGGGTAAAAGGCAGTCTTCCTGCTGAGATAATAAACTCCAACCTCCATTTCTCTTCACTGTGCAGTACTATTAGCATTCAGCAATCTAAATGGATATCCTCTAAATGTTAAAATCAGTAGCAGAGTTATGAAGTCTTTGCAGAAGTACCTCAAGCCCCTTATTAATAAACATAATTTTGAGAAAGTATTTGAGGTCCCAGAATGCAGTTTAGGAAATGTATGTGACAGATCTTACCATCTGGACTTGATGCAGCACAGGCAGGGAGAAAGTTGCTGTGTAAGTGATGACTTTATAGCTGAGGCCATGGGCTCACCTAAAGGAGGGGAGGAAGCATTAAAAAGGAGATGCCCGAATTTCCTGTGCATACACTTTCCCTCCATGAAGCACTTTTCAGTATTTCCACACTGCTTCCCAGCTGCACACCAGGCATCAGCCCTTTCAGGTTCTCTGCTGGCAAACAGGTCTCAATTACCCATTACAATGCCTGGCTTAGAAGTTCAGCTTACAGCTGGCTGCCCTCAGTCACACACATCTGTGCATTCCTCTGCACATATATAAACAGCAGCACCAGTTGCCCTTGGATTTCTCTGGATTGGCATCCTGGTTTCTGGCCCTTGCTAGCTCCCAGGCATTATCTCTTCCCATCTTCTGTCCCCAATACCAATTCCTTTAGCCTTGGTTTCTGCTACCCTTACTCTGATTCCTGCTCTAGCCACACAACCTGGCCATGGAGCTCCATGCCCAGACCACTTTCTATACTTCTACCTGTCAGGAGGTTGATTTTAGAAGTCAGAAGCTCAGATTCAGTTGCTCAAATACATGTGTCTACTGCAAATTTAGGTAGCTCAGGGTAACCTGACTGCTCTGATGTTGCTTTTCGGAAGGCTGGGAAGTATTCTGGATCATACCTGCCAGCTCATGCATTCACTCATTGGCACTTGGATAATTTGCCACAATCTGTCTCTCATGTATGCAGAAATCAGTACAAAATTAATTCATGCAAAGGAAGTAACCAAGCAATTTAGAGCGCACTCCTCAATATTTCAATTTTCTCACTTCTTGTATTTCATGAACTTCAGAAGATGTCCTCTTTATTTCTCTAATCCTTGTTAATGCAACTCTCTCGATTAAAAATACAGTGAGAGTCCTCTTTAGTATCTTATTTTGACCAGCTAAGATTACTAGGTCCTGTACGTTTGAGAGTGCTTTGATACAATGAGCAGTTACCTTTAAAGAATTGATACTTCAATAGCTTTATGATACTACTGAACTTTACACAATGAGCCAAGTGTTAATTTATTCTTTTCACAGTTCTGCAGAGAGTGGGACCACATCCTTTAGTAGTTTATCGCTTCCTGTTTTCTTAATTTCATTCTGTGGTCTGTACTTTGTAGTTCTTTTTAGATTTTATTTTATGTGAGTGACTTATTTGACCATTCCCCATTTCCTTTTGAGTTTTATTGCCCTTTTCTATTGTATTGATTGCTTCTGCTCCATAGTTTTTGTCACTGTCAGCAGATCTCTCAGCCCTTATTGCACACTCCTTCTTCTGGGTTACCTCTGCAGTAGTGAACAAAACAGGTCCTAACTAAAGTCACTGGACCAGTCTGTTGTTCCACCAATTCAGCATGAAGCACTTTCTCTTACTGGGGTCTAGCAACATATGTCAATTCGGGTTATTGACCTAGTTTAAGGTTTTTTTAAATCATTTTATCAAAGTTTCCCCTAAGAAATGTGCATAACTTCCTCAAAATATTCTGGGAGCTTTATTAAAAGTCTCATCTTGAACTGGAAAGTGCATCCCTTCTGCTAGGTCATACATAAGCAGTCTTTATGTCCCTTAAGAGCTTCCACACTATTTTTTCTTGCACCTAAACCAGTTGCCACAGGCACACATCCCAGGCACACACCTATGTGCACTTCTCAGGTTAAACTTAAGGAGTTTCAGGAACGGAGGTGGATAAACAGGAAAACAGCAGCAGCCTCACAAATCCGAGCCCAAGATGTAAACACTGCCCCTACGTATGCCCATCTCACAGTGATCCAAAGATTAGCAAGGGGGTTTTTGAAAAGCTCTTGTGGAACACAAAGGAACAGCATTGTGCATCCAGTGTGGTCAGGCTCAGTCACACTTCACTGCTGTGCTGGTTGATAGACCTGGATCAAATATTCTGTACAGTTACCTGCCTTTTGTAGCCTCTGTGTTGCTAAAGTGGATCCTGATTTCTGAGTTTGTAGGCTTAAGCTACCGGTCATCACCACACAGATTCAGAACTGGTGAGGCAAATCCATCCCCACTTCTTTATGTATCCAAAATAGAGAATGCCCATTTCAAAGACCTAAAGCAGTTGTATACATTGCAAATAGAGAGTAGTGCACCAGGAACATATTTGGCCCTTTAAGATCTGAGACCCCAAAATAACTTCCCTTACTCCACCTTTTAGCAGAAAACAAATCCAGATGGTTTCTTTTAGGATGAAAAATAGGCTAAAATATGGACAAGCCTCCCAATCTAATTTAATAGAAAATTGTGAACTCAAATTTAGCTGGACATACACATGAATCTATAATGTTCCTGTCCTAAGTGAAAGTTGTGGTTTTTTTATTATTTTTTCTTCCTAGGAAATAAGAGTGTGTGGAGTCACATGTAAGCAGGTCTTTAAGAAGGTACAGTGAGCCTACTGCTGCTACAGGAGAGAAGAACAATAGAATTTACAGACTTGGCACCAACTCTCCAAATGCTACTACTGAACATCATCAGTGACAAGAGCAAACACAGAAATGAAGATCACGTTAGAACTGTATAGTTAGAATAAAATATTTTTAGGAAATAACTTTGAAAAAGTGACTGCAAATAAAACTATTTTTAGAAATGCCTATTAAAGATACTAAACTCTATAAATGTGTTCATACCGTAATTCTTGACTACACCAAGAAAGGACTGTTAGGTATAAAACAAGATGCTGGAGTTTTAGACCTTGTAAGCTATTTTCTTATTCTCAATAGATATCACCCTTTCAGAGCCTTAGCAAGGGGCCTCCAGATAGCCTTGTTTCCAAATGATGAACTGCAGTTTTAGGGAAGCAAATGAGAGCTGTAGGATGCAGCTTGCACTTAAATCCTGAATTCACTGAAGCCAGTAAGAATGTTACCATTAGCTCCAGTGGAGTGTCACTGTACTGGAAGGGTTCCATCAAAACTAAAAATCTGATCTCTCAAAATGAGTAAATTTATGGATCAATACTTTGGAAAAACAGTGCTTACAAAAACATGGCTAAGGGGCAATTTTTTTCCAAATGCTTTAGCCAGTATCTGCCCATGCATTTTTTTTTTCTAAAAAGTTTTTCTTAGAAACTAAGAGTAAGATCGTAGCTAGAAACTTTATAATTTTACGCACACCACACAGAGGATAAGAATTTGCTTTGTACAGTATCATTTGCAGATGTTTTTATGCCCCATCATAGTCCCATGTTCTCGTGCAGACTGAGCCTAGGAAAGCCTTGGCCTGGCAGTTTAAATCAGAACTGTGATTTAAACATTAGTGAGGGTAATAATTTGCTGACCATGCTGCCAGATTTTCAGTCTGTCAACACGCTGGATTTACAGTGAGCACCACCACTTCACATCAAATTCAAAAAGGTTGGATCAGAGCTTTAGCATGTAACACAGAATTCCAAGTGTTTCCTGTACCAGCTGTTATCAACCATTTTCAGGGACTCAGTGGGGAAATCACTATGGCAGAGCCTGCTCTAACGTGGGAACATCCCTTTCACTGCTCTGCTGCAACTGCTGTGCTTAGCCCTGCTTTGCCTTCCTTGGGGGCTCAGTGCTGACTGAGACATTTTAGACATGTAAATAGGAACAAATGCTGCCACTCTCTACTAACCAGAGACTGTTTTAAAATATGCAGTTATTAATCCTGTTTAGAAAAGCTGGGAGCCGGATCTAACGTAGAATCATAGACTCGCAGAATGGCCTGGCTTGGAAGGGACCTTAAAGATCAGGTAAGTCCAACGTCCCTGCCATGGGCGGGGACACAGCATAAAGAAAAGGAGGTTCAGAAACAGTCATTGTAAAGTCTAAAGTTAGCACAGCAGGGATGATAAACTTTCTGAACCATGGTATTTCAATAGTACTGTATCTTGTGAGTGTAGCATCAGATGTGCTGTAATGGACATCTAATTCAATTCTCCAAAGTTTTGGGGTTTGCTTTACTTGAGAAAGTACACAGAAGATATTATCCATGAAGGCTTAAGCATCCCCATGTGATAAACCGGTGACTAATACTCCCTCTCCATGTACTTTCTTGTATTACCATTGCAACAGCTGTGGATGATACTACTCAGAACAACACACATGGAATGAAATTATTTACTGTAAGTTCCCCTGTAATTTTTTTTTTCTTGGCAATACTTATGCCTAAGGAAGTGTCTGGGAAATATGCTTGAGTCTGATCAACCAGGTACATGCAGAAGCTGCTTTTCTCTCCTGGAAGAGTGTTGTTAGCCAGCCAGCTGTGTGTCCATAACTAAATTGTTATCCCTGCTGACTGACATACAGACCACCAGTTCATGGGGATTAAGGTTTCTTGTACTTGGAGTGGGACAAGTCAAAACTGGTTACAATTAAATATGACAGAAAGGTTGTAGGAGAGGGAAAGAATGAGAAACCTGTGGATCTTGGGCTAAATTGCTGCTCTGCTTAAGGGAAATTACAAATACTTGCCTAGTTAAAATGCTATTTGTCATAATCTTACACAAGGTTGAGGATATCTCAGTTGCCAAATTTCAGTGCATCAGTCATTTGTTTTCCTTGAAAGATTATTGGACATAGAAAATTTTTTCCTTCAAGTTTCTAATTATTGATTTCATAATCATGGACACCCTCCAGGTATCTTTCCACTCTTCAGCCCCAAGGAGAGCAAGAGAACAAACAAGTAACAAAGTGATGGCTCACACCACTATCCCCAGTTAAACTTGGCATGATTTTTTTAAATGTTCAGTACTGACTGAGACCTTTTTTGAAATATATTTTTCCTTCAATAGAACTTGGCAGTTCATAACCCTTAATTCACCAGCTGTCTTCTAATTTTTGCCTGCAGCTCTCTCCAGTCTTGTGTAACATTCACAAACTCTTTTTGCAGAAGGTTATAAGTGGATCAATTAACATCTAGCTAAGTAAATCCAATTGTTAAAAGCTATTATTATTGTAATCAAACAGACAGCTTTTCCCTTTTGGGTCATTTGGTACAAGGGCAAATTTAGCACCATACTAATAACTAATGGCTTATCAAGCAGAAGCAATGTAACCTGCTGCTAATTATGGAGAAAAGGCAAGCTCACAAAGTACTTCCACAGCCCATAGATGTAAAATACAGAAACTTCAGAAATGTTTAACTTTGAATATCTTCGCTTCAAATCATTTCAATTGCTTGTCATTATAATTGTAACCTCATATCTCTACTGCAGCAACCCTTTCCCTTGGAAAAGGAAATTATGTTCATTCATTGCTTCCACAACGATGCTTTCCAATTAATGTGTGTAAAATTAACCATGCTGTTTCCACGAACCTTTAACAACCTGTTATCATAAAATGTAATTCAAAACTTTCTCTATAAAATAGATGCCTACTGAATGTATAGCACTCAACAATTACTCAACAAACATCTGCCTCCCTGACTATTTCATAACTACTTAGAAACCAAGACTCTCACAGTGAATTCATATCCAGATTTGCTTGCTACTCAGGAATCAAACTTTATATTGATTTTCTTGATCTTCAACAGCATTTCACCCATAGTTTGCCAATATCCACTCTATATTTCTTCAGAACTGCAATACCTTCAGATAATGGACATTTAATATTTTGTTAGGAAGGACCAGTGCCTACAGAAGCAGTGTGAATGGAAAGTGTAAACAAAACAGGCTTTTTCCATTGATGAGAAAACACTCTTCTTGTTTACTTGAACCTGCAACCTACAGGTACATTATAATGTAATTCCTCCCACCAAACAGCCATTCCCTGTTTTGTCCATGCCACTCAGATTTTCTTTACCCCTTCTAGTCTATAAACTTGGCTGTTTTCATATCTTCAAATCTAAACCATGAAAACCAGAATTTAAATAAGAGTTGGGGTTACAGTCTACGTTTATGCAACAGTCCAGCTGTGAAGGATGGGAAGGAGTTACTTAGTATGATCTGTGTAATAGTTTTATTGTAAAATAAGCGGACTGAATGGCAAATTCCTCATAACAAGAAGGTGCATCAGATTCCTAAAGAGTGTCCCATGGGACTGAGCAGTGGAGCATAGCAGTCTCCTGGCATGGCATGAATGATGTGCTCCCCTGGATACATCCACTTCCATCAATGTCTATCATTTGGTTGGCTCTACTGTATGAAACTTGACAGTAAAAAGCAAGAGTTCACCATTACAACATTAATAAGACTTCCTAGTATGTATCATTTTGTATTATATTCTCTTTTGGACAGCCTCATCTGTAATCACATAACAGATTCACAGCTATTCATCCTTTCATCCTCTATCGGTAGCACATTTGTCTTGGATTATTACCTGTGTGGTACAGCTATTTCTATTTTAAAAAGGTTTTTTAACCTCAAAGCAAATGTTTATTTAAATAATTTGCTCCTGTCTAGCGAAAGTGCACACAAAAGTAGAGCCCCTTCAGTACCATGTATTTTATTACCAGGGCAAGCACTTTCTCTATGTTAATAGCTAATAATAAGAATCCACACTGAACACTTAAGCAAAATGGCATTTCAGTTCTTCACCAAACCCTTCAGTAAGACTGCCTGACAACTAAGTTTCTGCACCATGGAGGCAAAATAAAATTCCCTCTTTCAATGGCAACATTCTTATTAAAGGAAGGGAGGAAAGAAGGATAGGAAACAGTCTGTGGTTATTGACTCTATGCTTATTTACATAACAAGAGACCATTTGTCTTGTGGTACACCACTATTCTAGTGCTGAGCAAATTAAAAGGTCAATATTGTGACAAGAGCATTCCAGATTTAAAATATTTTATTTAAATGTTCAGCTGTTTGACAGTTCAAGATTGGAGCAGAAGCATGAGCAGTTATTTATGGGTCCATAAGCATTATACAGTAGCTAACATTTAAAACTTGTTTGTGCATGTGTGGAAATACACAGAACATGATTCTCAGCAGTACACTGCAAAGATAGGCAGTCCTTCAAAATGCTTTTAGACTAACTTTCAGAGCTTTCTTGTGACTGTTTGACTGGCCTTTCTTTCCGCTCCCCTTCCAGCTACAGAAGGCAACAGTACAGAAGTGCAGAGTTGAAACACAAGGAATGATGAAGACCTAATGCAAAATTGTACCGAAATTTGGAGTTACACTTAAACAGAACAGTTCCTCTCCATCCTGATGTTCCCACCAATTTTTTCTCTAGTGTGAGTCAGTGGATTTACTACAAAAAAGAAGTGTTTATAATGCAATGCATTATAATGCAACCATTATAATTTGGTGAGGCTTATAACCACAGCATATGGGGAGAGCTCACTGAAATATAACATTCCATCAAGTGCAACAAGACTCACAATAGTTCCTTGCTCCCCTTCTCTAATTTGAAATCAGCAGGCTTCAAGTTATATTTTCTTACCAAGACACTGATGCTTATCATCCATAACCATTACAATTTCCAACGCTTCTCTCCAGCTGGGCATGCTAAGGGCATGCAGAGGAAGTTAACACAATTCAATAGTACTTCTGTGAAATGACTGTGTGATCTTTCACTCATCCTGTCAAGAAACATGTTGCCATTCTTGATGCTGACATTTCCAAGGTTATTTTTGTAGAGGAAAATGAGAGAAAAGTGCCATTTTATCTGTGTTACAGCAACACAGAAAGAACTTACTCAAACACAGTACCAAGCAGCTCCTCCAAACACTCAGCTTTGGGTACAACAACGTAGTTCACTATAATGCAGTCTCTCCATTGTAACACTGATACCAATGTTCATCAGAGACACTTAATTTCTCAGGACAATCCTTAAGGGCAACATCTGGTCTAAAGTAGCACCAGCTGGAAAGCCAGTCATCACTACTCCTTTATTCCAACACGTGTTCCATTATTTCAGCTATAAACACAGATACACTCTCAGTTCCTCAGTTCTTTGGAACTGGTAATAAATTCTGACTCTGAAAGAATTACCTGAGAGTTTTAGACCTATTATACGTAAAAAACCAGCCAAAAGCACAGAACAGACTTTTCCAACGCTCTGAAGCAGTAACACATCATCCCATCTTCGCCTGAGATTGGCTTCAACCAGTCTGAGACACGGGGGCTGACTCAGGAGCCAGACAAACAAGAACTGCACACGAGATTTCACACTCTCCAAAATGATGCAGAAACAGATGATTCATTCCCTCTCAAGCCAAACAGAAGAGAAGTAGAACATCAGAGTTCCCTAGCAAAATAACCTGTGAACAGTCTGGTTCCACCTCCTTAAGGACTAAAAAGCCTCAAACTTCCATTAGAAACTTTTCTTGTCATCTTTTGTGCAAACACAGGGAAAATGAGTCTCAAACACAAATGCAGAATTATTTCAGATATTTTTTTCAACATGTGTTCAACCCTTTATAATGTATTTTTCTCTCATAGCAAGTCCACCTTGTAGACATTTGAATTATCACATTACACAAAATTTCTAGTTCCACCTCTCAGCATGGAAGCATCTATTTTTGACTGTCTTTCCAAATGTATTTTGGGAGCCAAAGAAACAAGTAAGTACTTAAACTGCTGAAGGTCACTCAAAAACCTTACCAAGTGCTTAACTTTGAGTTAAAATTAACAGTTAAAAGGTACCCAATTTGCTTGAACATAATTTGGCTATTTTAGGAGAGCCATTTTCCCTCTTCAGCCACAAAAATGCTTTCAAAATCTGATTAATGTCACGCAGTACTTCCCACTGCAGCTTATATAACTTCAGGGACATCCAGGTACCTTCTCAGTTACATATTCCCCTGAAGTGATTGGTTTTCAGTACCCATTAGACACTAAAAATTTGAAAAGGGAATGCCCAAATCTTAGTGAAGAGAAGGTAAATGTAAAACATATCCCCAGATAAAAAATATTGTTCTACTTTTGAGTCCCCCTTGCAAAACAAACAGGAAAAAAAGGCCCCACGACAGCAAAAACATCAATAGTGAAATAAGTACAGCTTTCAATTCCAGAGCTGACCAAAGGTTCATTACAGTTCGTCTTGAAGCATAAAACCTCAAGGCACTGGATCCTGTGCCTAAATACAGGATGGCACAGGATGGCATGGGATGGCACACTGCTTATAAGGCCTGGTAAATCCTCCTCCAAAAAAACGTTTGTATGAGTCAAGAGAAAAAATAATGTAATAGGCATGCACAGAAAAGGGCACTTTTCATAAGAGACATTTCTTTGTGAAGTAAAGCTCTTCCCGGACCCACTACAACTTCTTTTGGAGTGCATTTTGTTTTGTTGGGCAACAGGCACATTCCACCAGGCAAAAAAATTGTTGATGAAACAGCTGGGCAGAACAAGAAGATTTTTCCTTTTTTCAAAGTCCTTCTCTTTATAGTTCAAGTACTCCTTAAGTTTAGAAAATTCAGTTTTTTAAAGCTGTACCACAGGCCATTTTGGTGCTTATTTGCTTATAATTTGGTCTTTTCACAATGAAAGTACTTGCTGAAGTAACACTTTTTAATTTCTTTTTTATCTTTTGACAAGACAGCAAAACTACCTGCAATTTTGCCAAGGATTTCAAAAGTAGGCATTTCCATGTTTCAAACTTATTAATTAACTTCCATGTTAAGACTAATGCAAGTTTCCTTGTTGTATTTAAATACCTAAATTCAATCTACTGTCTGCATCGCAAATGCCCTTGAATGGGATTCTGCAAGGTGCTGAGATCTCTACCTTGATATGGGAGCTATTAAAACACAATGTTATCACTGACAGAAAGAAAAAAGTTATGTTGATGTGCTGAGTAGATAAAAGGGAGATTAGTCAGCAGCTGCTGGGTCAGACACTAAGGAAAATGTATTAATGGGGGGAAAAGGAACAGTCTTGGGCTGCTTTTGATAAATCTAAACTTTCAAAGCATCCAATTAGAGACTCGGTCCAGTGAGTGTGTGTCTAATAGCCACTGTGGAAAAGGTTATAATAATGATATGATGTCTTCCTTGAAACTTCAGGTACATCTGATTGCCACGCAGTAATAGAACCTTTATTTGCAAGTGAAGGATATATTGTTGGACAGAGATAGC
The DNA here is from genome assembly GCA_013399195.1 of Dicrurus megarhynchus. Lineage (NCBI taxonomy): Eukaryota > Metazoa > Chordata > Aves > Passeriformes > Dicruridae > Dicrurus > Dicrurus megarhynchus. Next base: position 54,759 of record VXAD01010092.1, on the reverse strand, counting down.
AAATCAGCCTTGGAAGGCCATAAGCACATTCCAATGAATGGCAGGCACGAGGCAATTTCACAACTGTCTGTTAATAGGGGCTCCCAGCCCTTCCAACCATGTTGTACTTTGTCACTGTCACTCTTACAACATGGTGCTGTCTGAATCCTTAGGACTGCTGGCCAAAGATGTAGCTGTAATAGTCACAAGGAGGAAAAGGAATCATTTTTTCCCCTCATGCTGAATATTGTTCTAACAGACTTTTTTTCTACCTTAAAATGCCCACTGGTTTCAATCTCCTGATAGCAGAGCTAATTCATGCAGCAGTCCTCTCCCCAAAAGGTTCATTTTTCAGTGGGGAAGCAATGGAGCACAATATCCTGATAACCAAGACTCTTCTTTTCCCTGACAGGGTTGTCTTTTACTATCAACAAAGGCAATGATAAACATCATTCTAACAGATATATAGCTTACTGCAACGACTTTGGTTTATGTTTGGCAAGTTAGAAAAAAATGCCCAGTTATCTATATTTTTACAAGTAACACATTTCATTTCAGCACAGGACTCTGTTTTCCCACTGTCATGAAGGGAGACTCCTCGTAAGGAGTCTGATGATGCTGAAGAAATGCTTCCCAGCTCAAACTCCTTTTTTATGGTTGTTATCGCAGAAGTCAAAGCTGACACTTCACTTGTGCTGCTTTCATACCCCTGGCAGCCTGTGTCTATGTTCATAAAAAGGAGACACTTGTATCCATATTAGGTTTTGCTCTGATCAAACCTCAGGTCATCTGGAAATTTCCATAAAATCACAATAAAGCCAAAAAAACTACAATAACTGTAACTCCAAATACAGTCTAAATGGGGCAGGTGGGAAAAATCCAGAGTGGATACTTTCATTTTGCACTAAGTAGCAAATAGTTTTAGCAAGACAGAAGTAAACATGGCTGTTCTGCCTTATCCATCCAGCTTCCTTAAGTTCCTTTCGGAAATATTTTAGGCAAACNCCTTCCCTCCTTCCTTCCTTTCCTTATTAAGCCCAGTGAGTATATAAAAAATTCACTTGTGTAGTTCTCCAGTTTCTAGGAAGCTTTTAATGTAAATTTGAAAAAGTAATTTTCGATGCTCTGTTGAAAGTAACTCTCCTTAAACCCTCAATAAATTGATTAATTTTTTTTTCACATATAAACTAGAGAAACACATCATCATGAACATTACTCTGAACTTCTGGGGAATCCTTTCCTAATCTGAGATTATATTTAGGTATCAGGTTTTCAATTTTCAATTCTTTTTCTCTTTTCTTTTACTCTTCTAGTGAAACACAGCCTGCCATTCTCTTATATTATAGATATAGGTATAGGTATATCCCTATCTAAATCTATAAATTTTCATCTAAAATACACCATTTAAGAAACTTTATTTTCTCTTTTATCTTCTTCTACATTAAATGTACTTGGTACTTTTTACTGAAAAGTGAAATTACCATATTTATCAATTCCTTATTTCAATTCCGTTTTCCAGTGGCAATGTCAATAAATCAGATATAAATGCTCCTTCCCCCTGCTTTGCATGCATGTGCATCCAGTAACTGAAACCACATGGCACCACTGCTATTAAGAACCAATCCTGTCTTATGTCCAGGAGAAATCTTAACTTCAGCAATGTGTCCTGAATTATATTGCTTGGCCCATCCCCAATGATTCTGAAATTGATTGATTATACACATGCCTTAAGAGCCATCTTGCAGTGGCAAGTGTGTTGCATTTTAACAACACTGAGTGTACCAACTCATTTAACTACAGCAGACAATATTTGGATTTTTCAACCTAGCTTTTTTAAAAGATTACTATATATTTTCACCCTAAGTGCTATTTCTAACAAATAAGTGCCAACTTCGAGCCAGAAATTCACCAAAAGGACAGACAGATATTTAAATGCCACTGTTACTACAACAAATTATTTTCTAATGTTCCAGGATGCCTTGAAGAGTTAAACACTGGTTCATTTCTCAAACAGGATATGGTAGAACGAAGTCTTTCCCACAGAGGGGATGCTGTTGTGGAGCTGGAGATGCAGACAGAAAAAAATTAGCCATACAGCACTGTGAGAGGAGTGAATTTATGAGATTTACTACACAGAGCATCCCTTAATCAACAGGAAATAATGACTTGCGCCTACGTTCTAAGAGAGATGCAACGGCACAGGATGATGGTATTCAGTTACCCTGAAGATTTTGCTGCTGGCTTTCTGAGCTGGTATTTTCTTCTATCTGAAGCAGTAAAACTGATTTATGGCAAAAAGAAAGCTTTTGGGAAATAGATACACTCACCAATCTAGGAATTTTCCTAGGAGTAGGTAACAGTTCTGGAACTGCTCTGCACTGATAGCAGCTCAGTGAAAGAAAACAGGCTGAGTATTATTGCGGATTTTCACCAACAGCTCTGGACCCAGTTTACAGTCCTGGGACACTGGCTTTAAGTCCTTAAGGTTATCACAAGAATGGTTCTAACCTTTTTCTAAATGGCTGCAGTGAATCCAAAACTGTGCAGTAATTGCAACAGCTGATACAACTTTTTCTCTTCATCTGGATTCTAGAACTGGCCACAAAACCTTTCTATCATTGAATTCTATCACTTAGGAGTTATGTGAAAACTTGAGGACTAAGATATTTGAAAGTATCTCCATAAAGTGTTCTCCAGATGAGGTAAAAACTACTACTTCTCTCTGATAAATTTGATTCTTAAATATTCTTCTAATGGATGAGACCCTGCATTTAAATGGCATTTCAGCTTTTATGGTCAGGCATGAACAAGCCAAAGGAGATACATATTTTCTTAGCTAAATTGTGCTTGTTATGGAAGTATCAAAGGAAAAAACCCAGACTTCTTTCTATAGATTCTTTTAATTCAAAATCCATGCATCAGTATTCCAGTTCAATGTCTAAGTAATGCAACCTTTATCTGATGAAGATAAGAAGTGGCAGTTGCAATTACAAAACTTTGCCACAGAATAAATACAATTAAGTTATAGATTACAGTCACAGATATCAATGCATAGCTCATGCAGGGAATTCAGGTCCTGAAAAAATCTTTTAAGGGAAAGTTTAAGCATCCTTAATGACAATGCCAAAGCACTTAAACTGGGTTCAGATTTTCCATCCACGTTACAGTTAGCCCAGAAGGGAGCACGCTTTAGTGGATAACGTAAAGGGTTATGCTCACTGACTTGATCTGCATTGTGGCTTCTTTCATGACCTTGGCCAAACCATGTTGCCTCCTAAATTTTTCTGATTTCACAAAGGCTGATGATTTTTATCTGCTTCCTCGAAGCCTGAACTAAGAGCTTTGAATAAGTGCTCAGGAGAATTAATGAAAGAATTAATTCAGTATTCCCCACTTACTTTGAAAATCAAGGTTGGTCAGCTTTATCCAATGGCCAATGGTTCTCTAGAGCATAATATTTCATAATGTAAACCACCTTAATAAAAATGAGTTCTCAAGACTGGAGAACTCATATTATATAAAAATATAATCCACTGGATTATATTTTTAATGTTATCAAACTCAGTAACACAATCACTAGTGACATGAAGTCTCTAAGAGCTAAGCTAAAGTCCTTAGTTAAGAAAGGAGGGATGTTTTTGATTAACACTGTGTGTAACATCTGCATCCAACTTCATCAGCAAAATCAGATGGAGTAAGAGAGATGGAAATGACTGAAAAAAGATGAAAACTCAATGTCTGAAAGCCAATTATTTTATTTCTAAGAATGATTAAAAACATATTTGTGCATCTTTGCATAAGTTGAAGGTAAACACAAAATGTGCTGAACTGGCATAACTGTGAGCTCTGTGTGCTCTGTGTGCACCCTCACCCTCCCCCAGCATCTGCACTCCGTCCCTACTGTTTTGTCAACAAGGTGTCAGACAAGTTCCTCTTCTGAAATGTCAGTGAGGGAATTCCCCCTTGTCTTAGGTGTCAACAAAAAGTTTGTTGCTGCAGATCTCTGTTCTGGCAAGATCAGCTAAGAACTGACATCAAATATTAAGTGTTTAGGCAACAACTCTATGTACAACTGGTCTGAATTCCTTCCATTCCTTCTCTGGAGGGCCCAGGCCTGACCGAAGCAATCAGCCCAAGAGTCAGAAGCCAAACCTCCAACTCCAAGGCACTGAGGTAGGCTTGCTTGTACTGAGTGTACCTGACCTAGCAAGAAAGCTTGGGATCAGCAAGGGATATCCGAGGTAGAGTAGTGGCAGTCAACACTGGGGGAAGGCAACCCCCAAGAGGGCCATCAAACAGTATTTGCTGAGCCCATTTTGCAAATAGCACTTTTTGATTCTGCCCTCTCCCGCTGTACACGCCTCTCCTACTGCTCCTGCCACATCCTGGTGAGGTCTCTGGGCAGCAGCTGAACCCCCAAGGCCTGCAGGACATCACACACTGACAAGCAGCCGATTGCCTCCTTCCAGAGTACTTTTAGTTTTCAGAATGTGACTCCTGGTGTTTGTGCAGAACAGAGCACCCAGCCTGGTGAGATAGCACCTCTGACAGCTTTTGCAGTAGCAGCCATCACTGAATACATTTCAAGTGATTAATTTTCTAAAAAATAAAAATAAACCTAGTGAGTGCACATGTGCTAACAAGTTAAAAATAATAATAGGTGTCTGTGACCATGCTGCTTCTGTCTGAATCCTTCAGGGGAATTCAGTTGCTAAGAACAACTTACACAGTTTGCCATATTTCTATGTGTTAAACAACAACCAAATAACTATAGGCAAAAGTCCCAGCTGTCAAGCATGAGGAGTGTAGAGGCTGCTCGGGGGAGTACAAAGCATTTTTCTCCTGTGTTATATCTGCATATTGGATCATTTAAAAGGAAAATTAAATGAGGCAAGGACAGAGTGGGAAGCATGTTACCATCTCTTCAAAATACCATGCCCAAAAGTTTACAGGAAAAATTCCATTTGACCGGTCCTTCTGTGTTTCATGTAGAGCTCTAACAGTGCTTTACAGAAGAACCTTTCCAAGGGGAATGCACTTCCAGCTCTTTCTGATAGCAAGAAAGGCTGAACTTTGTTCACCTACCCAGACAGAAATTCTCTTCTGGGCAGGTCTCAAACACAATGGGAGGAACTGGAGGCAAGTGTTGGAAGTAACATCCATGACTGCTGACTCATTCCACACAAACAGCATTTGGGCCTCGCTTTTCAGTCTTGTCAAAGTGTTTTCCATGAGATCTTTTCAAACTGTCACTAATCAATACTGTCTCATAGGAAAGAGGCAAGCAATGCCATCATTGTTTCTTCACACACAAATAAAGACTGAACAAGTTACTTAGGCTTTTAGCAGAACTAAGTTAATTTTTCATGACTTTGCTTTATTTCCAAGGCCTCAATATTCAGCCATAAATCTTAGCCCTGTGCTGAAACCTGACACAAAAGATATGAGCTCAGAGTTTCATTTTTAGCAAGTGCTTTTGCAAGAAAAAGATGCTGAGAGCAAAACAGTCATGACAATTAGGAGAGGGCACCTTATCTTAATTTCTTTAAATATAGACTTTTTCCATGGGAAGGAAATACAGTTTTGCCATTTTGAAAGTTTGTCTCTGTGTATGCAGTATATAAATAATAAATACAGAGTACAAAGAATAATTTCTAAGTTGTCAAGTGGATAATAAGTCAAAAATTTAAAGTTTTGTTGAGAGGCAGGTCAGTATAACTGACAAGGCAAAGACCTGAGACTTAGAACTCTCCACCCAGGGCTTTTAAGCAATAGTGTGAACAGTAGCTGTATCCCAGCACCCCATGATTTAGGGAGGCATTTGACTGCGGTAGAGGTTTTACTGTCTCTCAAGATATTGATTTGTAAACTGAATATTCTCTTTGTGGACCTTAACACAACACTCCTTAAAAGCTCCTGAAGTAACACAGAACTCTGTCAAGTCAATATTTCATGTTTCATTAATTCCCTACTTAGCCAGTTCTCTGACTGGTTAAATGTAGTGTCTGTAAACCTCCTAGCTGTATTTTTACCTGAAAAGGCTCCAAAAGTTAATTTAGTCTGATGGATAAACACATGCTTAGAAAATACATATATTGGGGAAAAAATGTAAAAAATAATAAGGGATGAGCATAACCAAAACATTGTGGGGAAAAGCTGTTAATTAGTTACGATATTTTATGCAAAGGATGTATTCATGTCATAATTAATTCTCTCTGAATGTGCCTAGCTCTGCATATCTACAGCAAAGGAACCTTCTGTTACTTTATTAGCTGTTAATGGACATTAATTGCTGATGGTCACACAATACAGCTTCAGTCTCTTCCCCATCTTACCAAAATGACTGTTACATAGGAAGCAAACTACGTCAGAAATGAAATCAATGAGCATACAAAATATCTCACCTTGAGCTTCTAGGACATGCTCTGATTCTAGGAGGTGATTGTAGACATTCAGTCTGATGTATTCTTATTTTTACAGGACCTTTTAGTATATACACAAAATGTATAAATAGTAATAATGTATTATTAATGTTGATGCAACAGGAGGCTAAGAAATAAAGTACACAAACATATGTAAAATCAAAGCTATTGCATAAGTATTACATAATATCACTACAGAACAAAGGGGTTTTAATTTTCACTTTCAATGTGACATCATTCATAGTTTCATCTAGAATTTCCTAGAGTGGAAACAAACACATTAGTAGTAGATGTGATCGGCCCAATAATTTGTGCTTGGAATGAGACACAGGTTTTAGAAAGCCGTTCTTGTCCTGTGAAGAGATATGATCACCGACTTCCCTGGATGAACTGACCTACAGACAAACTGCACCCTCTAGCCAAGGGTGAAAGTAATTTCCTGGGAGCATTCCCACAGGAATTCACCTCACTCCAACTTTCAGTCACTGCAGTTCCCCATGACTTTGCCTGATGCCTGATTGAAAACCCTCTTCCTGTCTCCTACAAGTACAGATCAAGATACTTCTTTTCCTTGTCTTAAATTAGCTCCTTAAGTTGAGGCATTTTAAGAACTCAGCTCCCAGAAACTCTCAGTTTTCTTTAGGTTTGTTTTGGGGTTTTTTTAATCCCTGTACAGATTTTCAGCATTTGTGGAATTTTGCATTAATTTTAAGAAAATAAAGGCTTAGATGAGAAATCATAAGATCAGTAACTCTTCCATTTACTTATTTCTGAGTTGAAGATCTAGACCTTAATACTTTTTCTACCATTTTTTAAAATAATATTCCCATTAAAAAAAAAAAAAAAAAAAAAGAGTTTTTGACTTTTGGTCACTTCAATTACTGTCTCTGTGCAGAGCCATCTGTAAGTTAACTGATTAAAGCCACATAACATAAAACCTTCAATTAATTGTCTTTTAGTACTTACTTTAAATTCCAATAAAGTTTGACTGCACATTCAAATTCTCCATTCTGACACATTCTGAATGTGCTTATTTGCACAACTGAAATCCATGATTTTCTCCACAACAATGTATAAATAGCTTTCCAATGCAAACTGACATGTTTCGGAGGAATTAAAAAATAATTTTTAGGGCAGGATTGATACTAATTATGGTTGATTTTGACTTACTTTACATTTGCTAAACTTGCTCTTAAAACAAAACAAAAATATGAAAGTGTAGTTGGTATACGTACCGCTATTGGTATATAGCAGTTATATTGAAAATCAAATGAAAACAAGAATATTTTTAACAAGAATATTCCCTTTCCTGCCCTGTCTTACATTTGTTTCACATTCAAGACTTCCATAAGTTTTAAATGGGAGTTCTGGATGTGTCAGCTCTGTACGACTGCCACTTCATAGGGAAAAGTGACGCATAGAAAGGAGCTAAAAACACAGTTCACCTTGGAAAATTTAACTGGGTTGTATGATTTGCCACTGTGTTCAATATATTTCAAAGGTATCCCATAATAGCCAGAAGTTCTTTACAAAGGTCACTGTAAAATCATATCCTGTATTACTACATATTTCTGAAAGTGTTCCTTGTCTGCCAGCTGTTCAACTGAACTTTGTCAATGAAAGCAAAGTTTCCAGGGTTATCACTGTGCCCCTTAAACTGTATTATCTACAAAATAATAAACCTTCGTGGAAAGAAAGATATGAAAAGGTTTATAAAAGATTCTCATAGCAGAGATTGTTTCCAGTCTTGCCTCTTGAGCTGAAGTTGGTTTTAAGCTGTCGCCACCATGCCTGCCGATTACAATGGGACGTGGGAAATGGAAACCAATGAAAACTTTGAAGGCTACATGGTTGCTTTAGGTAAATGGAAAAATGCTAACTATATAAAGAGAAAATGTTTCAATTATAAGTAAAAATCCTTCTAAAAATTAATGAGATTTTTCTGTAATGTACACTGTGGCATAAGGGTTTCTGCCAATGGCATTACAAATCAAGTAATTGTTATGTACTTCAAATTGCAATGATCTAAATATACAAGCAAATGAAGACTTGTAGCCAAAGATGATATTCTTTATTTAGATAAATGAAAAACAGATGCATATGGGGGAAAAAAACCCCAAAACAACAGGCTTTCAGATACAGAAGCTCTTTTGTACTCCTGGTATATACTTATGGTAACAGTGTAGCCACAATCTGGTTAAAGAGGAATAAGATATTCTATATCACTAAAGTAAAAATAATGCCATTATTTAATTGGTGCTTTGAACTAATTATGTAACAGAGATGAAAAATTTGATGCTTTAACTGATTTTCTACCAGTTTTACCAAAGAACCTTAATCCTAATTGATTGGTCTGTTCAGATTGAAATAGAAGGAATACATAAATACATAAAAATAAACTCTCATCATTATTCATCAACAATCAAAAATAGTTGCAATTTTCTCAAAGCTTCAACTCTCGTAAGACAGAAAGGCACGTCTTACTATTCATGGTTTTTAGCTTTTGCATTTATGGAAAAAGCTCGGTAACTTCAGGGACATCTGTAAATAATATGTATATACACCTGTGAGGCACAAAAAGAGAGAGTGATTGAAAATGTGAATGATTAGGACAACGAGAATGATTAGGACAATGTCTTGAACTTCAGGTGAAAGATACACATTAACTGAAGTGATTTTTGTGCATACGTGCATATATAAACCTAAAGTTATATATACACTATAAGTTATAGTAATTTAAAACTGCCAATGAATAAGCAAAAAAACCCAACACCAAAAACACTGCAAAGATGCATATGCTATAAGTGATTCTCAGAAAGAAATTGCAGTGAAAGGGTGAAAAGATAGTCTTCTGCTCTTTTTCTCACAATTTTACATTTTGTTGATATTTTAAGTATTATTGTGCTCAGATTCAAAGCAAGCTGAGGTTTTGAGGGTTTTTTTAACTCAGCTGTCCTTTTAATTAATGCAAACACATTTCTATACTTTAAAGATTAGTTTTGCCCTTTAAGTCAGAAACTTTGATTTTATCATAAACATGTTACAAAGTATTTAAATCTACTATAATAGAACTACATATCATTTTTATTGCTTATATTGTTCAAAATGCAGTTATGAAAACCATGCTTTAATAAAACCTCCCTGATTTTTCTCCAGGAGCTACAAGACTAATATATTAGTCCGAAATAGCATTTCTTTAGAGGTCTAGACATTTTTTTCCTCAGAGAGAACTAAATTTTATGTTACCTGGCTATAAATCAGACCCGGAGATACCTTTAATCCACCACAGCAGATAAAATATACCCAAGAAGTCTTGAATATAAATACCGAACAAGACCATTATTCCCCATGTTAAAAAGTCACATTTTTTTCAAGCCTATCCTCTTACTCAATTCGATTAGTACTTCACAAGTAGGATAATGAATCTAGCAAAAGAAAAAGGGCTCCATTAGCAAGTGGCATTGCTGAGCTGACAATGATTAACACACATGTGAAACCACTAAAGGATGGCCAGCAAACCAAACCCATTTTTCAATCTCTTGCAGAAGCATGGGAGATTATTTCATTTGCATACAGCACCATAATAAGATTCCCTGCCAGCTGGTCAGAAATATTTATTGCAGATGGTAATGCTGCTGGCATTAGGGGGGTTGGCTGGGCAAACTGGGATCATGGTGATGTATATGCTCCCTTTGGTAACTTGCAATGCATTCAGTCCCAAGCAGTTGTTTACATTATAATTTTATAATCATGAACAAAATAAGGATGTTAAGGAGATCAGTACTGCAGAAAATGTTGACAGAATATTAAACAGGAACTGTCAAATGCTCTACATGGATACTCTTTTGACTTTTGACTTTGAATTTGTCTCCTCTTAAACTGCAATTTATTTGTGTGCCTCCTATCAAACAATAATGGATTTCAGGCTTTTATTTGATTGTTTCTTTTTTCATTAATATAAGTTTCATTCTTTTAAGTTAATTAATTAACCTCTTGTATACTCTCACAGACTATAGGTTCATCATAAAAGTAACATGCCCAAGTCCTCTTGATTACTCAACAAGAATGAATACTCATTCTCCCTTGATTACATACCCATTCCAAATGCTAAATTTCTGATAAGGAATATTATTCTGAGATCCTTCTTTAGGGGTGGTCTAAAGCATCTGTAACCCTGCAGGACACACAGCAGCACCCTCATGTGCCTAAGAGTCCATGAGTTGCACGGCATGCTTAGGAAAGGGAATGGCTGCCAAGCCTAAGATGGGAATAGCACTCCTGCATGCCACAGCTTCACGTATGAGCGAGGCCGAAAGGGCACTGCCAGTCTTAATAGCCCCTGTTGTTTCACAATCCCAAAAAGCCCTGGAAATTCAGGTGATTTAACACACCAGCATCTATTCACTGCTGGTTGTATGTTGTATGCTCAGAACATTCCCACAGATATCCTGTTAATAAATAAATTTATTATCCATGGAAGATCCTCAAGTTGAAAGTGTACTTGCAAACACAAGGTGATTTTTATTTGAAATTATCATCTTCTTCTCTGGAAAATGTTGTAGGTAAAAGCACCATTTGTGGAACTATGTTTCACTTCTTTTTTTTTTTTAATGTGTAAATATAACTGCTGTGGTTTTTATTTTTGTTAGCAAATACTGGAATTTTCACTCTCTTTTCTGGTTTTTGACAGGTATTGATTTTGCAACTCGTAAGATTGCAAAACACTTGAAACAAACAAAGGAGATTGTTCAAAATGGAGACAATTTTAAAACAAAAACACTCAGTACTTTCAGAAACTATGATCTGGATTACACTGTGGGAGTGGAGTTTGAAGAACACACCAAAGGACTGGATAATCGAGTGGTGAAGGTAAAAATCTGGTACCTGATATCTGTTTATACTACAGTCAGCACCAGGAGCCAGCAGTTCCAAAAATCAGCTGAATATGTTAAGTAAAACCCCAATATTTTACAGCCATCAGAGGATTTTTATAAAGCAGAAATAATTTGCATCCTGAGACAGTTTTCTTTCCTGCTATAAGCATTTACTAGAAATGCAAATCAGGATGGCTACTGAGATACGTGAAGACAATCATTAATTATGTTTTTCCAGTAGGGGATTTTTCCAGCTTTTCCATGATACATCTAGAAAGCAGCAAAATTGTATTTTTACGTATACCTCCTCCTTAATGAAACTGTGGACTCATCCCTGTGAATTTAGGACTCCGTCAAAATAAATTTTCATTTTGGGATGTCTGGGTTTACACTGATCAGTCTCAGTTTAACAGTTGGACATTGTTAGAAATAAACCTGCACTTAGCTTTTAATGTTAGGGGAGCTTTGGGAAGGGGCAAGAAAAAAATGTGAGCCAAAGCTTGGAGTGATTCAGGTTGCAGGGCTAACAGCAGAGGCAGCGGGCAAGGAGGCCCAGCAGTGGATGCTTTACTACCTTTGGGATTATAGAGTAACCTGAGCTCAGGATTCCCCCAGGAATCTGTGGCCATTTGTTGAGACACCTTTCAGGGAGATATGTGGACAACACGTGGATTAAGGGCCATGTGGTAGCCCATGCCCTCCCTCCTATGGCAGAGTCAGTTCCTGGGGGGATTCAAACAAGACTCTCTCAGAGAAGTCAGGGAGGAAAGGAATACACATGAGCACTGATTCACTTACTGAATTCAGTTTCATGTTTCTGTATCAATACTGCTTCTGTTTTACTTTCTTCTCACCCCTAAAATGCTTAAACAACACTTTCAGATGTAGAAAGGCCAGTAGATCTTAAATTTCCATTGACTGTCCCCTTTGGAGTCGTGCTAATCCAGCATCCCCTTCCTCCTTTGGTAATCATTCACTGAATCTAGTCGTTATCAACTCTGCTAATTACCACGCCTGCATTCTGCCACTCAGCTTGCAGCTGCCAAACTCTGAGAAGCTGAGATCAAAACTCACTATCAACTGCTTTGTTTTGGCAATTGCCACAGGAAAAGTGGCAGCATAAAGGATGTGTTTACATTTGAACTCATATCAACCTTCAATGAAGTGGCACAAATTTAACAGAAGACATTGTTTGTTCACCACTGATCACTTTCAATTCTCAGACTAACTTTGTGCAGTGTAATTCCTATGATTTCTTCAAAATTATTTCTCATTCACAGCACTGCATGCCATCAAAGAGTAAGACCCATTTTTTTCATTATCCTGAATATCCCTATCTCTAAATTTTCTTTCTGTCTCTTCCAGTGGGCACTGGGTGGAAGAAATTCCTGTGACAAAGTCTATGCTTTAAAACACTGATCCCACATCTCTTCAGACCAGTTGAAGGCATTACTAAGGATCTAAGGACTCATTAGTTTCATCACTGCTTAAATCCATCAATTAGTGCTCCTCTAGTGCTCATCACCACTACAAAAGCCATTGCCTTTCTCTGCAAAATCTTTTCACTTGCAGACTCTAGGAAGGAAGGAAGGAAGGAAGGAAGGAAGGAAGGAATTGTGCATTCATAACCCTATTTGATTTAATTACTTTTGCCTAATATTAATTTCTAAACAAATCATATTATTTGTTTCTAGAGAGGAGAAGGAAAAAGGAAGCATGTCATGCCATTATTCTCTGAATTGCTCTAAAAGTATTTTCTGGTCACTTTATTAACAAAACAATGCCTCAAACACATTAAAGTTAGATGAAGGTAATAAAATTGGTAGGCAACATTTAAATGTAAAGAGGGCATGGATAATTTAAAGAGCATGTAGCTTGAAAATTCCGTAAATAAGAAAGAAATTAACTGAAATGGAATGAGTTTTGTCTCATTATTAATGGAAAGCTCCCTCATAAGAGAAATAAATCATCCAGTGCTGAACAAGAAAATGAATTAAACTCCCAATACTCTTGGAGCTTTATAATAACTGAGCTTTCATGGGCTGTAACTGGTCTCTAATAAGGATTTGTCTGATACATGGTTAAGTACGTCCCTAAAGGACAATGGTTCAAATGTAGAACAATTCCAACAAAGTTGCTTTGAATGTACCCTGGCACATCTGTAGATAGATAATTTAGCCTGTAAAGAGAACTTTTCCTTACTGAGGGTTATCCTGCTCCTGGACAAGAATCAGCATACCCAGTATCTTGTCTGCTGCTGATAGACTCAATCACACCGGATCAGGAAATGGTTGAGGATGGAAGGGATATCCTGAGAACACCTAGTCCAACCCCTCTGCTCAAGCAGGGTCAGCTACAGCACATTGCCCAGCTTATGATCACATCTCTTTAAATTTCTTTGTGAAAGTACATGAAAATACACAAATAAATTCAGTGTATGAGATGATACTAACACACTCTTCCTCTTGTTACTTTATGCAGAGCTAGAAAAGGTGTTAGCACTTCACTTGTCATTATAAGCCCTCAAGTCTTCACCCATGAAACCCTATAATTTTTTGTTAATGGCTTTAAACAGCAAGAAAAATAATACAATTTGCATATATTGCACAAGTAGCTGTAAACACACTCAACAACTCACTAGTTAGTGTGAACACTTGATACTCATGTATGTGAAGAAACACATGGAAATGACAACAAAGCACTGCAAAAGCTTCCCATCGTCATCTTGAATGCATCTGGGTTTTGTTTAAATGCTTTTGGGGTTTTTTTATGAGGAAGATGGAGAATGATAGGAACCAACTGTAATTGTGTATTCACATTGTTTGAACTTATTTTTATATGTTCATAAGCTTCTTATTAATGTAACTGAGTTAATTATCTGATTCATGCAGACCCTGGTGACCTGGGATGGTGACAAATTGGTCTGTGTTCAGAAAGGTGAAAAAAATAACAGGGGCTGGAAGCACTGGATTGAAGGAGACATCCTGCATCTGGTAAGGGCTGCTCTACATATACCCAGCACATCACTGAGGCTGCAACACAGGCTCAGGTTTTCCATTTCAAAGGATTGGTTATTTTTTTCTAGTTAGAAAGGTCTTTAGACAGTTCTGATCTCTGAACTCTAAGGAAATTCCCCTTCTCCTTCAACTCAGGAATGCTCAATTTCTTTCCACCTGCTCCCAATTAAGTCATAACCCTGCAGTGGTTTTTTTGCTCCAGTCCACTGCCCTCCAGCTCTTAACCCTTCCTGTTACATTGTGGTTCTAACATAATCTCATTCTTATATATTCACTAGTGGGGAAAAAGAGAAGGAAAAAAACCCAATCAGATTGCAAGAAAAATGTTATTCTTTGTCCTGAACAAAGCAATATGAAATTTTAGCACACTGTGCTGTAATACAGATCAGAAACCCCTGGATACTCAAGAGGATCCCACAAACAATCCATACTACAATTATTTATTCCTAGTTCAATAATAAATTCAAACATCTAAAGTAGTAAGCTGTAGCCCATAGATGCGGTGAGTCCAAGAGAGGCCAGAAAAGCCTGTGCAGGAAACAAGCAATCACTGATGTGCAGAAAGATTTCAAAATAACAGTATAGTAGAACAATAGAATCATGAAGGTTGGAAAAGACCTCCAAGATCATGAAGTCCCAGCTTTGACTGAACACCACCATGTCCATTAAACCATATCAAAAAGTGCCACATCGACTCATTTATTGAACATTTCACATAATGATAATGATTCCAGAGTTTCCTGGGAAAGCAATCAAGAAATGGGCATGATAATATTGGATGTCACAATAGGTGGATGGAGAGAGATTCTTGAGAAGAGCCCATTGTTCTATCCCATGCTTTGCACCAAGACATCTGCTCCTTCACAAGTTTACACATACTTGGTGTGGGCAATCCCAGTGGCTCACATCTCTATGCCTGGAAGGTCAATGATAGGTTAAAACCCACAATGTGCCACCCAACTAAAAGTCACCTGTCCAGTGCCCTTCTCCAGCCCCATCTGAACACATACTCAAAAACTGACCTAAAACGTTCTACTTGCTGGCACCAAGATTTAGGCTGAGACTGGTGGAAACAAAGAAGCCAAGCAGATCCTTACAGCAGTCTTCAGAAACTGTACTGCAGGTTTGGCTCCCTTCAAAGTCCTGTTTGGCACAGGAATGCTGGCTAGTGACACCAACCACACTGACTGCATTGCAATGTGCAGCTGTGCCAGCCTTTAAGAGGTCAGCTGCAGCACTGAGCAGCAATGGTGCATTGTTCTGGCCCCTGAGAAATGGCTGGGCACACCTCTGAAGCAAATCATCTTTTTAAAGCATTCCTCTTTTTGTTTTTATTTCCTTGATTCAGTGCTTCTCATGAATTTTGAGGTAGCATGAATTATAAACTCTTACAGTACATTGTTTTAATAACAGAGCATGAAAAAGCCTTGAATTAAAGCACAATTTTTATGCATTTTTCATGTTTATTCTTCTTAGAGTTCAATTCATGTATCAAAAACTAATTACTGCAACATGAGGTGCATACCTGCTGTTTGGTTACATATAACACACTGTTCTTACTGTTCTCTTTTTCATAAGCATAAGTTTTTAATGCAGTGGCTCAGTTGTAGTAATTTCTGGTGGGATCTGATATATATGCAAAATAAAACTTCTATCACTGTATACTTACTAATTGTTCTAATACTGTAGGAACTGACATGTGAAGACCAGGTGTGCCATCAGACATTTAAGAAGAAGAACTAAAATTGAGCAGAAAGCCTCCCAGATCTTCATCACAATGTTATGCTGTTATGTTTTGTCTAAAAAGAAGAATGAAGCCAGATTTTCATTCCTTTGACACTGCTATGTGAATATATTATGTGCCTGCTTATGGAAACAAACACATTTTATAGAAATAACATCAAACAGTTACAAACCTCATAAATTTCTTTGCCTTTCAGTCTGGAGTTAAATAAAAGTAATTGTCTGTCAAATAATGTTTCCCTACATCTTTCTAATCACTTCCAGAGGAATGTCCGTTAGCAACAAGGCTGAAAATTAGCAGTCACAATTATTTCAATCACAGTGTATCTCTCCATAGTGCTGTATTATCATGATGTCGTTGGATGACTGAGTAACACTGGAAATTCATTGGACTGCTTCTATTTAATTTAGTCCTGGATCACTAAGTCCACAGTTTCAGGCAACAGAATGCCTCACTGAGCACAATACATGTCCTTTCACATCTGGATTGTTCCCTTGAATTTGGCCCAGGTCTAAAGCTGCTGCTGGTTATCACCTGATAAATATCTCATGGCCTTTGTGAAATGCTGCAGCTCCTCAGTACAATCCTAACATGGATCAATGACAATGCTGTAACTTCCAGTTAGAACTGGCACCCTAATAATCATCCCAGTGGAGAAATCTGCTGTTTGAAGCAAACTCTACATTGAAGAGTTGCTCCGTGGTGTGAGAACTAAGGCACACATAGGACTGTAAGAGGAAAACTGCAGAGTATACACAGTCTGCATGTACCCTGTGCATAAAGAGTACCCGCCATGCTGCAATCTTCACCTTGTACCACCTTTCAGAGACTGTAAAAAGAAAAATCTTTTCCATGCAACTTTTCTCCGTTTTATTCAGGGTTTTTCAAAAGAATTCATGTTCTTTGCTAAAGGCAAGTTTAAGTTAACCATGGATGATGAACACTACCTCAGTAGATAGAAACTTCTATTATTCGACAAAATGTGTGCACACCTTTCCCAGAAGAGCTTGTATGCCCAAAAGCTCATCTGCTTTTTCCCAACTACATGAATTATTCTAATAAAATACACTGTCTTTCCTACAACCTTGCCTTTCAGATATAAAAACTTTCACATCAGCTTAGCACTGTTAAGTTCCCTCATGTCCATAGGCCCCCGTCCTCTGTTTAGTATGGGAGGCGTGAAAATCCGCTAAACAGACCAGTGGTAGGGAAGTACAGAAAATATGTTAAAAAACTTTTGCAGAAATGGAAGAACATATGCTTTCTCCTCATCTCCACCTGCTCCTTAGCCCACTCACTGTCAACAGCTCAGGATAGGAAAGGAGTGAGACAGTCTCCCAGCTGACAACTAGGTTACATCTGCAAAAATCTGATTAATACATCACCAATACTTATATGGCCACGGACATAATCCTGGTTCCAGCTGCGACTGAGCTAATGTCCATTTTAGTAGCTAGTACAGTGCTGTGTTTTGGATTTAGTATGAAAATAATGCTGATAACACTGATGGTTGAGTTGTTGCTAACTAATGCTTCCTCTCAGTCAAGGACTCCAGGTTCCATGTTCTGCCTGTGAGGAGGTGCACAAGAAGCTGGGAGGGAACAGAACCAGGACAGCTGACCCAAACTGGCCAAAGAGATATTCCACACCACAGAAATCATGCTTAGCATATAAAGCTGCAAGAAGGAAGAGGGAAATTTGTTGTGTTTGGGATGGCATTCCCCAGTAATTGCTTGGTCTTCCCAAGGAACTGTTACACATGATGGACCCCGCTGAACATCTGCCCATGGGAAGTGGTCAATGACCTCCTTGTTCTGCTTTGCTTGTGCATGCAGCTTTTTCTTTTCCCATTAAACTGTCTTTAGCTCAGCCCAGGAGTTTTCTCAGGGAATGGCTGTGTGGTGCTTAGTTGCCAGCTGGAGTTAAATCACGACAGGCATAGAAGTGCATATGTAAGGATACTTTTATGAATTGGACTTTGCTTCTCCTGATAAAAGTTGACTTGGTATCAAACTTTCTGTATCCTTTGCCTGAGCAATGCTTTCATGTTAGTTTGCACAGAACAAACTGCACTCGGAGTTAGTAAACTCCTTATTTTGTCTTATTCAGCCCTGACCTGGACTTTTCAGTAGAAATGTATTTAATTTGTATTTCTATGTCTCCGCTAGTTACAAGGACAAGAAGTACAGTTCATTAAGCATTCAAAATATTATCAGAAGAACATAATCACTAGGAAACAAAATGTGCATGTTTTAATCAGTGACATTTCTCCTAGTTGGTTCTTGGCAGCAGTAAGCCCGCAAAATGCAAGGATTTGTAAATTCACACCAAATCATAAATCCAAAGAAAACCTTTCATACATCACAAGGAACTATCATCAATTCACAAATGACGAGTTTGAAGAGGGAAAGCAAACATTCTTCAATTGGTTTCTTATTATGCTTACTAGTTCTATCTAATGGCTATGGTTCAGAAGTAAAGGAAGTAGGCAATTGAGCACAAGTAGACTTTGATTAGGAGAAAACTGGATCTGACCCTATTTTTTTGCCTGTCTTGGAAACGAAAATTTCAGACTTTTAAACAGGAAGTGAGAAAATATGCAAGCTTTTTTACTCTCCAGAACAACATTTTGTTTTTGCATGTACTGATATTCAAGAACTTGCATCCTCCTTTACAACTGTACACGCAGTGCTGGAAACAGAGGAGATATTCATTATGTTGCATTATAATTACTTCCAAAGGTATCCTTGTTTGTATCATATTTGTGATGTTAGGTCGGTCTCTAAGCTGTTCAAAGTCCCTTATCTCCTTGTCAGCAGATTAAATACTTGTGCTGGAGGAACGGACCTTGCTGGTAAATCAAAGTATGTTCATTCACATTTTTTCAGCCCTCTGGCACACAGTGCTGTCTCAGCTGTTTTGAAGGATTACCATTTGCATGCATTCTTTTCCTCACAGAGAATATTGTTCAAATACAGCTCCAGGAAGGGAATTTATCAGCAACCTTCTGATCCAGTGTAGTGGGTAGACCCTGGATGGATTCTAGGAACCCACCAAAGCCTCTCCCTCACACCCCTCTGCAGCTGGACAGGGGAGAGAAAAAACAAAGGGTTGATGGGTTGAGATGAGGACTGGGAGAGAGATCACTCACCAGATACCATCACAGGCAAAACAGGCTCAAACTAGAGATATTAATTGAATTTATTACTGACAAAACAGAGCAGGATAACGCGAAGTAAAAAAAGATCTTGAAACCACCATCCTCCCACCCCTCTCTCCTTCCCAGCTCTACCTTTTGCCCCCAGTGGTGCAAGGAGGCAGGGAATGGGGGTTATGGTCAGTTCATCACCTGAGGCTTCTCCCGCTGCTCAGGGAGAGGAGTCGCTCCCCTGCTCCACCATGGGGTCCCTCCCACAGGAGACAGCTCTCCATGAGCTTCTCCAACGTGAGTCCATCCCATGGGCAACAGTTCCCTACAAACTGCTGCAAACTGAGTCCATCCCGTGGGCAACAGTTCCCTACAAACTGCTGCAACGTGAGCTCCTCCCATGGGCACCAGTCCTCCCAAAACTGCTGCAGTGTGGGTCACTCTTCCATGGGCTCAGTCCTCCAAGGGCAGGCTGCTCCAGCCTGGGAGCAGGGCCCCTCTCTCCACCAGGTCTCCCACGGGATCACAGCCTCCTCCAGGCACCCCCCTGCTCCAGCATGGGCTCCTACACGGGCTGTGGGTGGATCTCTGCATCCCCGTGAATCTCCATGGGGCTGTGGGTGGATCTCTGCATCCCCGTGGATCCCCAGGGGCTGTGGGTGGATCTCTGCATCCCC